>CM046877.1:606496953-607696953 GCA_025667525.1 Glebionis coronaria | reverse complement strand
GGCTAAAGGTTTTATCGACATCGATCCTCTCGTTGTAGAAAACTCACCTAAGCATAGTCATTCGACTTGTAAGACCATGGTTGTGAGTGCTCACATCGACTCTTTCTTTGACGATGACGATGGCGATTTTGCCGAGATTGATCACGTACTTCGAAATCCACATGCAATTTTTGATTCTCCTAAAAAGAAACATGTGAAGTACGATGATTACGAGTTTGATCCCGAGATTGAGGAAATAATTGAACGAGAGCTAGCTCTTTTGCCTCCACTCCCACCTACGAGTGAGGTCGATCTTTCCAAAATCGAGGATGAACTAAATGAGTTGGAACGTCTTATTTTCGATGACGAACCAACTAATGTGACACCCAAAATCCAATTCTCGAGGAGTTACCTAATCAACACTCCTCAAATGAGAATTACGTCTACCAAATTCGTGAGGATTTAACTTATCAACAATCCCCACAAAAGAATGATGGTTTCGTGCTTGATCATGATCTTTTCGAGAGAGTTTCTAAGATACTCAAGGAGGGGAATGACAAAACTTGGTTTGACAAGCCTATCTTTGATGAAGAAATCGATGTGATCGACGTTCATGAGGATGACGAGTATGTTGACCCCGAGGGGGCGGTGTTCTTTATTGACAAACGTTTTGAGAACTTATATAATCCGCCACCCCCTCCCACCAAAGACTTAAATGTGAGGATTTTTAGCGCGACTAATTTTGAATTTGACATGCCAAATATTTTCGACATTATCAAATCGAGTTTTCATAAAGATTTTTTAAACGATGAAAAAGGAAAGGATTTTAAATTTGATTTAAAAGATTTTTCTACATGTTTAACTCCGTCATCACCGCGTTATATGAGTGCTACCACCTAGTCTACTCCTTTTGACGATGGTTGGCGTGGATCTAGTGTGGGGAAAGCCCCTTATGTTCCCTCACATTTCTCCACCGAGGACGAGATTTACGATCCCGGAATTGCTTGTAAAGGGAAATCTCGGTCTTCCACCGATGCAATAAATGGAAAATCTTTTCGTTTGCTTGGTGTGAGTCTACCTCGAGTAGCTCATAAGTTTGACTTACCCATTGCCCCACCTTTCTACTTCTCATTTCTTTTCTTCTACCCCTTTAGGGTTTTGGCACGTGTCAAAGTGGCGTTGGTTCGTTTATCCCATGAGAACGAGGATGCTATCTTTGACCCCGGTATTCGTGTATCGGGTTTTTAAAGTACTTCACGTACTTTTGGGCATTGTTTATCATGTAAGACCCACCAAAAATGACCATACCAAGATTATCCCTAAATGATTACATTTATGGGGATTCGAGTCGAGCTTTTGACTCGGTTATCAAAAACAAGGTGCCTCGTGGGGACTTGTGCTCTTCCAACCTTTGTTCCATGGTTGTTTGTGATTGTGATTTATTAGGTTCATCGTCATCATTGAAGCCTCTCGTTTTCATTTTACGGATCACTCGAGCTTCGATAGTTTCCTTTGGAGATTCCGATATCCGATGATATCCTTTTATGTTCTAACGTTTATCTTACTAGCATAATTCATAAACGACTTTTAGGTTATTCGTTTTACCCTTTCCATGCTCGAGATTAAGCATTCGACTTCGTCTCTAGTATTGGGGTGTTTTCACCCCTAGACTCGAAACATTGAGGACAATGTTTGGTTTTAGTATGGGGGTGAGTAGATACTGCACCTTGCTTACGTCAGCACGCAATCCAAATTTCATCTTTTTGTTATCGTTTTATGCAAAATACGGCTAAAAATGGCCAAATTCTAAAAATTTTCTTGTTTTTCATAAGTGTTTAAGACACGAATGTAGGTTTTCTGATGGTGAGAATAACAGTAATTTTTGACTCGACTGTGCGTGTTAAGCACTTAGCTTCGATTCCTTAACTTTTTAGGCTAAGTCTCTTAAATGAGGACGAGAAATGATAGAGTTATTTATAAGTCTCGTAATCATCACGATCTCATGTGTAGTAATTATTAGCTTATTCTCCCCACGCTTTTGTATAATAAATTGTTAATAAATATTGATTTAGCGGTTTAGTCATTATTGTTGGTTTCTAATTTGTTTTAGTAGCTTCCATGTAATTAAATTGGGAAAACATTAAGGTATCGCCAGCTTCACGGTTCTGAAGTATTGGCACCCGAATAATCGAAAGCTTCACCTAATAATAAGATTTCAAGTGCTCACCTAAATTAAGCAAAAATTTGAAGCTCACAAGGCCGAAAAATCTATGCCGAAATTGAAAGTGAATCAAGCCTTAATCTTTGAAGCTTTAAAGATCCAAAATTCGCTTTAGCATGAGGATATACGTCTTTGGCTAATAAAACCACCGATGAGGCGGATAATAAAAGGCAAGGCAAAACCGAAGTCATAATAAAAGCTCCATGGCGGAGTTGAATAAAAGATGGAGGTAAACCTATGATAATAAGGCCCTTCTGTTAGGGGGCGTATAAAAGTCTTGGTAATAAGTCTCATGTTCAAAACCGTTATAAAACCGTGTTTATCGATCCTTCTTGTTGACATAATTTTGTGACATCATTGTCTATTAGGATGAATTATTAATTTAATGATTTTGGTTACACCGTTAAAACTCTATTTATAGACTTAATCTCTATTTACGCATAAGTCAATGATGTATCCTCGTGATCATTAAGACAAAATAAAATATAAGAGATACCAAGTATGAATAAGGGAGTTTAGGTTCGTAATTAACATTCATGAGATATGATCGTGTTGCTAACTTATAATAACAATGATCTCGTTACACGCTTAGCATGGAATTGGGTGAAAATCGAGGACGACGAAATTATTTCTAACGAAGCATTCGCGTGTTCTTGTTCTTTGACCCTAAAAGTCACGATCTCGTGATGAAAACAATACATTATGTCTAAAACACGTGTAGTAGTTTATTTAAGTTTATGTACTCAATAAATGTCATTATAAAATGAATTTTGGAAGTGCTACGATACTTAATTCTAGCATTGCGTGGGGACACGGCAATGGTTTAGTATAGGGGAGTGATGAGACTGTATTTATACATAGTCTCATCGTCCAAATCGGGCTTAAAACGCTTAAAATATCATCAAAATACCCAAATATATGCCTGTGTTTGTTCATTGTGTATTTTAGGTACGAATATCGTGAATTCACCAAATGATCACAAGAATGAAGCAAAAACGATCACGGGAAACGAAGTCGCAAAAAGAACCGGGCCCAAAAATGGAATTTCCAAAAATGACCTTGAAGTTTTGAAGATTGGCAAGAATGGTCCCTCAACTTTTGAAGACTTGTCACTTTTGACCCTTGTAAATCTCAATTATTACAAGTTGGGTCCTAAAGTTTCAAGACATGACATTACAAGCCCTTGAAGAATGCAATATTTGCATATATAATCCTTGATATAAATTTGCAAAATGAATGTGCCAAAAATGACAAATGGGTGAAAGTTATTACAAAGGAAGTGCAAGTTTTTGGCTGTTTAAGTTAAATTGACAAAAGAAAAGGAGTCCTGGGGGTGAAACTGCCCAGACAAGGAAACATCCACCACCACTCCTGGCCCTCCACCTCATCCAACCCCTCCACATCATCTGCCACCTCACCAATCCCACTAACCCCCTTTTAATATTTATTAACAAATTTTTAAACTCGTATTTTATATATAAAAAAGGGCGGTAAACACTTCCTGTAGCTCATCATCCCCTAAATCACACACTTATAAACCCTAATCCACCAAATCGACTAAACTTATGAATCAACACTCGAATCCATCCAGATTAATAATTTACCACCCCATAAACATTTTCCTTCCCCAAAAACCACATCACAATCACTGTGGGTCCATATCCACATGTCTCCTGCACCAAAAGTTGAAGAAAACTCCAAAAAACGCCAGGAATCCAACGAACCTTAATTTTTTCTTTCTCCTAAAGTTTCTTTCAATGGCTTGGATCAATCTTGCTTAGCTGTAACATCACTTAAGGACAGAATCATCACATGAGGGATTTTTGAACAAGAATTCAAACTGGAACCAAAGGCAATTTTGGAATAGAATGTATTAGGGTTTCACATTTTATTTATTTCTAGAATTTACCATGTACCCCTATATAAAGGTTCTGGTTGTGAACCTTTAAGCTTTTGTTCCAACTCATGTAAACTTTTTCTATTAATGAATATTCAAAGTGTTTCTAGTAAAAAAATTGCATCAGTTGAGTTCCATTTTAATGTTTTCTTAGTTTAAATATTTCAATTTTAATTGCAAAAATTAGTGTAAGGTTTCAGAAGTTATTATTCAAAGGTTTTTAGCCGTTTTTCCTTTCAACAGATTTTCAAAAAACAGGTTGTTCTTATTCTGAAATCAACACACACATTGATGTGAAAGTGGATTTGTGTGTGTGAATATCAGGGTTGCTCATTTGTTTGTTCTAGGTTTCAAAGTATTCAAGATTGGATAGTTGAAAAATTCATTTTCAAAAGATTTCTTATTTTCATAAGCTATAAGCTATAAGCTGACTTGTTCAATAAGTCAAACTTATAGCTTATATGCCTTTGTAACAGGTTACTCTTTCTTTGGATTTCTTTCTTGGCAAGTTCAAAGTTTTCAAGTTTTTGAAGAATATAGGGGTGTTTGGGACTGCAGTAGTCCCCATCCATCATTATCTCTACTTAGCAGCTTCATTAAGCCAATAGCTCAAGTTTAACTTGATTGGAAGATGGCAATCAGCCATCCCCTTGGCTTGGATGTGGGTCAGGGAAGGTAAAGGCTTGAACCCTTCCTATTATTTTAATATTTGAGTATTTGGTGATTTTGTGTGATGTTTGCTAATTGGTGTGTTTTTATCAGATGTCATTGATTGATTCTTAGTCTCTTGCATGTTTAAATACTTATTAGTCAGTTTAATCTAGTTTTAATAGCTTTTGGTTTGTAAAAGTTTGATTTTAAGAAATATAGGGGTGTTTGGGTGTATGTCTTAAATCACTTTGGGTGACTATAAGTGGTTTGGAAATCAGTCAAACACACTTGGTATATTTAGTATTTAGTTAATTCAGCTTTTGGTTTCAAATTAGTGGATAAAATCAGAAAGTGCATGCTAAGTTTGGTTCAAAAATAGTCAAGAAATCAGTAGGCTTAAAACAAGCCATTTTAGATAGTTTAAGTCCTTAAATTTTGAAGACTGTTATCACTTGGCATAGTTTAGGAATGTGGGTTGCTTGTTTGTAGATTGATAAGTTTGTCTGCAATATTTGAGCATTTGAAATTCGTTTTTGTTCCATATAGTTCAGACACTGTTCATCAGAAACTTATATAGCATAACAGTCACTTAATTGGCCATTTTGTGTGCAATTTGTGTGAACTACTTTGTGTTTCTATAATTTATTTGAGTCCCCACAACCCAACTGGTTGTGGGGGTGCCTTTGGATTCAAACAAAACCAATCCAATCACAAGTTATAACCAAAATAGTGCCCAGACCTTAAATTTGCACTGTCAGTGGGAACTGAGTTCCCCCTGCTAGTTATATTTTTGGTACTGCTATACAAGCAGACAAAAAGGTCCAAAGTGTCATTGTCAGCTTTTGAATATTTTTGTCTTTAGTGGTCTAAAATAAGAATTAGGACTTCATTTCAATTTTGTTATTTTTATTATTTTATTTTTGATTTTTCTATTTAATTAATTTTTCTGTTACTGCTCATTTGATTTTTTTAGATTTAATTACTTTTTAAATTACTTTTTTAATTTCTGTTTTTGTCTTTTAGTGACAGAAATTTATATTTTTCAGTTTTAATAATTTTCCTAGACTTAGAAAAATAGTTTAAGACTTTTAGTTTAGAAAAATTTTACTGTTCATATTTTCAAGTAATTTTTAGAATTAAAATTAGTTTAATTAGGGTTTAATTATAATCAGTTTTGTCTTTTAGTGAAAATTTTTATTTTTTTCAAACTTTTTCATTTTTTACTGTTCATTAGTATAATTTAGGATTTTTAAAATTGTCAAATCATTTTTAGCATTATTTTATTATTTTTTATGATTATTTTAGTTTAAAAATAGTTTTTAGTGATTTAAAAATAGAAAAATAGTTTTTAAAATTTAGGAAAAATACTTTTTAGTCTTTAAATAATATAAGTGAGTTATTAGTTCAATAAAATAATATTTTGGGCTTTTTGTTAATTATATTTAATTTTAGGGCTTTAATTAGCATTTAAAATTGAATATTTAATTAATAAAAGGTTTTAAAATATATTTGTTGGATTTTTATTCTTATTTATATTATTTTGGACTTAGTTTAAACTTTTAATTGATTTTTAGCTTTAATTTTTAATTTTGTCACGTTTTACGTAATTACGTCATCGTTTTACGTCAATACGTCGTAGTGTAATCGTAATCGTAGCTCGTCCTTAATTTTTCTCTTCTAAACCAAAAACTTCACTAATCCAAACTTTGATTTTATATATTGGCACATTAATCCACACACCTCCTTCGAGAACGAACCCGCTTTTATTCGGTTTTACGTTTTTCCTAAAGCGTAATATTTAATACTTGCCGCTCATACGCGTATTTCCTAAAACGTGTACGAAAACACTACATCATTGCCCATTTTGAATACTCAAAGAATATTGAGCATCTTATGTGTCTAATGTAGTGTGTGTGATATGATTTTGAACTTATAATCAGGCAAGCAGATATATTAGTAATTCAAGTGGGGACCATTTGAATAAGTATTACTTGAGTACTATGATACTAATAATATTGCATTATGAAAGATATCCTACTACTATCAAGTGATAGAGTAATGCAAATATAGATTTTTACATATAAGGAATCTAGATCCACTAGAGCAGATGTATTTATCCTAAGTGGAAAGCTATGTCTTAGAAATCTTGAAAGTATTTCAAAGAGACAATTACAGCTAAATATATGACGAAATATGAATTTATTATTTGAGATAAATTTATAAAATATGCAGTGAAGTTTACGCTAACTCGTAAAGGACATACCAAGATGGCGTATACTGGTAACGGCCATGTTTATAAAGTGTGATAGTCAATAGAATTTGACAGAGCTCATATCACAAATGTAAAATGGTAAGTCGAGACATATCCATCATAGATTGTGATTGTTGCGACAACTACTATCAACTAGAGTTATCACGAGTGACTACGTAACGTCAAATGATAACATCGCGAATCGGCTTACGAAAGGCTTAACAAGAGATTTAGTTAGTGAGTCTTCTGAAGGAATAGGACTAAAGCCCTTGAAGGAATGAGTTTCTATGAAGGAAAACCAAACCCACTTGACTGGAGATCCCAAGATCTGGGTTCAATAGGACAACCTAATCATAGAAATGTGGGGGAATTCACGTTAATGTGGGGGAGTTACTTAATATAGTAACTTTCCTAGTCCATTCCTAGAACAATGTGACTTATTGAAAGGTTAAACATATGGCTTAAATGATTCAGGATGAAATCATAAAGCATGATGATTCAAGAGAAATCACAAAGCATGATGATTCAAGATGAAATCATAAAACATATGTTTTTAATGATACAAGATGAAATCACCTATTGAGAGAGAAGTAGGGGTCGCTTCGAAGGAAATTGTGGGGGCGCAATTTCTAAGAGCTCTTGCAGAACCAGGCTAGTGTTCATGACCATAACGAACACGACTATGAGGACTTGACAATGTCAGGGAGAGTCTTGTGTGAGTGTGTATTATTGTCTACGTAAACAAAGGCTAAGTTCAAAGACATCGCGTCTACTTAGATCTAGGAGACTAAGTGCATCTCATAAGGGAAGGTTCAAAGGGTCACACCTACCTATCCTATGCAAGATTCAACTGTTGGAATTTTATTGAAACTTTTGTGTATTACAACCGGTCTCTATTCATGTGGGGGATTGTTGGAAAATATTGTTGGCAAAATAACTTTTGACCAACTTTTGACACAATTATGTATATGTGTGTATCATATATATTAGTGATACTTTATAAGTTTGCGTTCTCCTTCAAGAGAGCTTTACAATGATCCTTCATGTGTCCAAAATGAAGGTGATGTGAATGAGATATCGTGTCTCAAAGTTAGGCATTTGGTACCATGCTTAAAGAGGAAAAATAGTTTATTTTTTGTCCCACATCGGTGGGATGAGTAAACTGGAAGGGAGTCTATTATGTATAAACAGAGGCCTAATTCCATAGTTTTTTCACACATCAAATCAATAAGTATTATTATTGATTTCCAACATATGGAGTACCCATCTGTAAAGGTGAAATTCCGGGTAGTTTTGTTAAGTCTGACAGTACAACTTACTATTTCGACTGTTGTACCCTGGGACTGGGAAACAGACGGCGGATCTTTTTTAAGGGAAGCGTGTCAAACATGTGCCCCAGCTCTTTATTGCTAAGCGTGTCTAAAAGTATCTCGACTTGCTGGTGATTTAGTAAGTCTTTTCTTTATTTTATTGTTTTATTTAATTATCGTTTATAATTATGTTTGTGTTTGCTTTTTTGTTATTTATATTCTGTTATTTAGTTTATGTTAATTTAATTAATTTTATTTATTTGATTTATAAGTAAAAGTGTTATAGTTTCTCTACAATAATACTATCTTCTTATTGCTATTGCATCTGTAAAGAATCACATCAATACCAACAAACCTACAATATAATTGGTTGTATGATAAAATATCTTTGCTTATGAAGAGCCGTTAGTTTGGTTTTTTGGTGAACCAGAAGCCTGCACCAAATAAAACCGACAGCATGGAGTTCCATCATCAGGGTGGTTTTGGATTGACCTCGGCAAACCACGCAGTCTGTTAAATAGATTAAGGGGATCATGGAACAAACCATAATCAGCATCCGGATCTCCAATTTGTGAAAGCGTGACATCAGAAAACCCTAGTGTAGGAAGAAAATGTCCAGGCCAATCACTGTAGAAATGGAAGTTGGTGCTGGAAGGGTGCCAACTTGTTTGGTTGTTGGATTGTAAACATAATACGTCGAAACCCCCAACAGGGGGAAAACAACAAAAACAGGGGGAATCACAACCCAAAACAGGGGGATTGAATGCAATAGGGGGGAAAGCAACAAATATAGAGGGAAGGTTGGAGCTCATATAAGGGTGTGTGTTCGTGGACGGATGATGCCTAACAATGTTGCTCTTTGTGTGTTATGGGTCGAAGGGGTACAAGTCCCATAGTTTGCTTGATAAGGTTTGGTATGGTGTCACTATTAGTCACTCTTGATGGTGGTTAAGTGATTTACAGTGAACCATATCCAGGAAATGTAGCCAATAAACTATGATCTTTTTTGGTTAAATGTAGCCATATCTAGGTTAAGTGATTTATAAGATGCATATTACAAATTACAATCTTGACAGTCGGTGTTCTTTCCATTTTCTCTTTGCCTGTTTGAATTATCATTAATTTATTACGGTTTAACACTGTAACATATTCAACTGTTGTTTAACCCAAGTTATGGTGTCACAAACTCAAACATAAAACGGATGTAACAGGGTTTCACACAAGCATATACACGCGAGAGTTTGAGCTTGAGCATACCCAAAACCTACTTGCACATTTCAGACACTTTTTTGTCAATCCTATTACTCCGTAATATATAGACAAAGAGTTTGGGAACCTGGTTTGATTTGGTGAGACATAAACGCTTTACATGTGTTCCAGTTATACTATTATTGTGAATCATAATTGGTGAGTGGCCTTTTATCAGCAGTATCTAACATTTGTATATGCATCATCTAATTATAAAAGTGATTATCAAGTTATTCAAATATACTGCAGATTGACGATTTTCAAACATGCATTCCAACATTAAATTTTAGCTTCTTGACTCGTAAAATTAAAAAAACGACGAAAAGTAAATTTTTGAATAACTCAACCATAGTTAATAATCTGTCAAGATCCCACAAATATTATACACAAAACAAGCATTCATCAACTACCACAAATTTTCTGCCTCTAAAGAACTGATATAAACTTTCACAAGAAAAAAGAAAGTAGGATAACTGAAAACTGTATTTTATGGTTGCTGTTGTGTATATGTATCAAGAAATTTTTTCAACTGGGATATTCTCAATAGGATCCCCTAAATTCCAAAAACATCCAATTAAAGGTATTAAAAAGGTAAACCTAAATGAAAAAATGTGTGTCGTCATCACTATGTCTTTGAGAAGTCAACTACCTTATTAATAGGTTTATAAAAGGGAGACGATTTGTGCACCATTTGTTTTTACAATACACTACTAAATTGTGCATCTATATGTTGTAGTCTATGCATTATCAATATGATTTATTGGTGTATGGCAAAAAAAAATATGGTGTATAAATCACTTCCCTTAGTTCTCACTACAATAGTGAGTATTATATTCTCTTGCATAAAATTAGTTATTAAGCTCATGAGATGAGAGGTCTGAAGTTAGTCATATAGAATGTTTGGTTTTAACTTTCATATGTAAAAGAGAAAAAGATAGAAAGATTATTTAGCTCTGTTTTATTTGTGCGCGGATTAGCAACATAATAAAAGGGATTCAGATATGTTTTGTGTAAGTATAGTCATTGTGATAATTAAGTGTAATACAGGCGCAAAATGAGACTATAGTCAAACGGATTCTTATTTGCTTAGTCAAATGGATTCTTATTTGCCCTAGTAAAAATTTAACCTTTAAACAACATAATAGCAGCCAGTAACCTTATTCAAACACAAATGTTACCCCATAATTGTCCACATATTCTTAAGAATCATATTCATGTTTGGTCAAAATGGGTAGTTCTAGGTCTAGGTTCAGTTGGGTTGACCAGAGATATGATTTGTCCATGTTGCTCCATTCTCAACAAATCGGTACCGCAAATAATCATGATATAGAAATACTGAATACAAAACCAGGTTTAACAATACTCATGAGGAATTCACCTTGTAACCATGATTATTTTGTCTCAATTATCCAAACTTGGCCAAACTAATCCAAGTCAAAAAGAATAACTGAATTCAACCAGTTACAATAGCTAAAATACGAGTCAGAAAAATGACAAACTCACCAATTGTTGGCTTCCGAGAATCGTTAATTTCTAATGTAAAAAAGAACGAAGAGACATACATACACACAAGATCTACGTTCTACATATTGGCTTTACATCTATCAAAATATAAACTCAATTCCAGTATGTAATATACTCAACTATAGTTGTTTCTTGACTTGAGAGAAAGTAGGGGAGAGAGAGACCCCTGAATTTGCAATGAACCCAATTCTTGATCATTAAACATCTCCATAAAATACAAAAAAGATCGTATATCACAGGTCATAGAAATAATTTAACAATAAAATAAACTAATATCTGTAACCTACCGGGTAGACAACATATCATTCAACACAAATAATGTTTCATGTTAGATTAAAATGCTTTTGAATGCATGTTACTTTAAACTAGCAAATTTTATAAAGGTATGTACCACCAAATTCAGATCTCAATTCGCCCTCTTGCAATACCAAAACAGAGCCTTGTACAATCACCATGGTGATGCTATTAGATACTGTAATAAATTGCCTCCTAATTTTGTCATGGAATTCTTGACCTACATCTTATAAGATTTGAAACTGCTTTAATTTGAGTAGGAAGCAAATTAGAAACTAGACGACCAAACATCATATCCTGCAGCATACACCACGCCTTGCTTTCATAGGATTTTGACAAGTCATATAAAATATCTTATTGGAATCGTCGGGTAACATGTTGAATTAGTGCAAACCGAATGAAGTAAAAACAGAATTGGTGTAAGATGAAAAGATTCAGGGCAAAGGCAAGAATCTCTTGGAAGAATGTATGTAAGCCGAAAAGATGTGGAGTTCTAAGTTTCAAGCCTTTAGATTAATGGAACTATGCTCTAGTGATCAAGCATTTGTGGAATGTAAAAAGGATTTTCTATGGGTCAAATGAATTGTGTTGATAGGCTAAAATGGTGATATGTATGGGAAATTCCAGTAGATGATAATGCTAGTTGGTATGGGAGCAGTTATATCCTCTAGCAAGTAAATGAAGAAGCAACAACAACAACTTGATGAAGTTTCATGTTCAAATAGTATGAAAGTACATGAGTGATCATTATGAAACTGTTTTGTGAAATAATGTAGTATGATATCATGCATTTATTCCAAGACATGCTTTTATATTAGGAAAAATGACGTATATGGTCATAATCCTATGCCTCTAGTCAAATGTAAGTCAAGTGGAAATAATTTGACAGATTTGGTCATATATAATTGCACAATTGCACAACTCCATCAAATGGTGATGACCAAATTTGTCTTTTCCCCAAACATTTTGTATTGTAATGAATAAATATGTCAAATTCTTTTCTAGACTTAGATTTGACTATAAAGTGCTCAACTTGACCAAATCCGTCTTTTTCCCCTTTATATTATGGCTTCAAATACATCAAAGGCTACCAACTCAAGACAAAATCATTAAATGGAGTCCTAATCTAGAAATGAAGTGTCCATTATGTTCACAAGAAATTGATAGCCATGATCACCTATTTTTTAGATGTGCTTATTATGCATGTGTTTAGGAGTAGGCAAAACAATGTTTAAGATGGATAATAGTGGCAATGAATGGAAATACCTACTGACTGAATTATGTTACCAAATAAGTCTAATATTTGGATCATTGTAAAGAAAAATGTCTTTGTTGCAAATGTCTACTATTTTTGGCAGGAAAGAAATATTAGACTATTTTGGAAGAACAAAAGAGATTGGGAAACTATATGGGAATGTATGGAGGAGATTATGCAATTGAAACTCTCTAGCTTGAAAGTCCTTAATTCTGTGAATGTAAGGTTTTCACAGTACGAGGAGTTGAAAAGTAGAGGTTTTGAGTATTAAAAGGTGTTTGGTTGATGGGTTTATAAAGAATTAGAGTTGAAGTGGTTCTTATGATTCATAGAGATGGATGGGCCTCAAATGTATAGGATGATGTTTATTATGGGTGTTTGTTATGGATATTATTGTGAGGTGGCAGATGTAATATGTCGATGACTGACTTCATATAGGAAATATAGTTTCTGTTTGAGGTAACAAGGCTAATGCTCAACTAATACCTCTCATGGATGCCAAGGTTTAGTTTCAGTCAGTGAGGATGGAGCTACATGGTGGTCTAATCTCTTGCCTTTATGAATGAAATGTAGTTTTTGCTTAGGTCTTACTGTCATTAGGCCTATAGGTATTAAGGAATTACGTAGATAATACATACTTGTCTTGATATTGAATAGGAAATGTAGTGACTATGGAAATTGAAAATGTGAATATAGCCTTAGATTGTATTTGGTAGTTTTTATGTTGTATGTTGTAAATCTTGAGCATGTTCAAGATTCATTGTATGCCTTGTGGCTCAAGTTTTTTTTGGCAATAATACATTTCATATTTTCATCAAAAATAAAAACGTCTGCATGTTACACGACGGGATGATGGCTTAGTTATATAACTTAAAATAACAAGTAGCATTTGCCTAACTTGTGAAAGTTTTTTACTAATTTTAATGGGTTAGTTAACTTAAAATAAGAAATAGCATAAATGCAGTTCCATAGAGGAAATGAGTAAGAAAATGATTATCGAAGAGTTACCTTACTAGAAAACAAGAACGCCTCAAGGAAATCGGGATTCATCACGGGTGTACGAAGGTACACAAACTCATTAAAACGACTAATCTCGGCCGTACCTTGACTTATTTTTGCATTGTCAAAGAACAACACTACCACCTGTGAAACATGGTCAGTCGCTAGAAGAAAAAGCTTTTTAAGGATCCCCTGTTTAATTATCAAACATATAATTTAGTAAGAAACGGATAATGTATTGAGAATATATTAAATACAATGAAGTAATGATCAAAGGAAACTAACTTCTCTAGATGTTGTCTTTTATAAATTTCACTGCTTTCCGAAAGCCGTCACTAATAAGAACTTTTCTTGACATGTGAATTCACGATAAAAGATAAAAGGGATGGTCTCAATTATAGGTCGGCTAAATGTAGTCTCTAATGTAACAAAATTGGGCTTTTTCAACCGCAAGAAGCCCACACCCCTGTAAGTATGAAGAAAATATTTAATCCACCAACCATCTTTTTTTCAGTCTTGCAATCTTCCTATCATTAACATGTTCCTTTCTAGTTTGTTTCTTATTTCTCGCCGTTGACATTATGGTCTCCCATTAGCTGTTCAGCTCTAATGTCAATAACAATTGACCACAAATTATGATTTTTCACTTTTGTACCCAATACCGCTGTGACAATCCGTCAATTTATGGTTGATATTTTATTCTCAAATATTATTTAAAAATAATTTACAATATGAACTCACTTATTTTTGGGAAGAAATTTGGATTTACGTCTTGGAGTAGCATCGACTACGTCTAAACCAGAGGATTCAACGTTACGTGCTTACGTTTACATACACCGTCCTTGGTGGCAGTCCGACATTTCAGAAAATAAATTTATCCATGAATATTATTTTGGAGTTTTAAATTTGTGTTGGTTCGTAAACTCGCAAATATACGAGAAGAGATTAGGACTTACAATTTTATTTTAACGTCCTTTACGACTAAATCGGAAACCCTAGGATTACGTATTTACGTTTTCGAACTCCGTTTTTGATGAGACAATTTTTATTGGATTCGTTTTGTGACGTCGATTCATAATTTATAAAAACGTTTTTCGTAAAACGACCCGAGGGCACGTAAATCGAGGAAACTAGAATCGAGGAGTACCCGTAAATAATTGGGGATGAGACAAGTGGGACACTTGTCCCACCCCCACTATAACCGGCCATGTTAAGATACTAGCACCATGAGGTGACAAAACCTCATAAACAATCACAACACATGTTAACTTATGCTTACTTTGTAAGCTAAGCTTACCACAAAACAAGCAAACCTCAAACCACTCTTCATTTCCTACATGCAAATCCACCCAATCTCTCTCTCTTGGCTCTCATCTTGCCGTCCCATATAGCCTTCAAAACACCACCATCATATGATTTTTAACCACAAAATCCTATGTTATTTACACCTAAGTTGAAGACCTTTTGAAGCTCTATAGATTGGTGCAACTTATAACATCCATAGAGGAGTTTTCATGGTGTCATGGGGCTGATATTCCACAAAGAGTTGATGAAGATTGGAGGTCTTGAAGATGGTCTTGGATATGCACAAGTTTCTCCATCAAAATCCATGTTTTGATCACAACCTACATCATCATGGTGGTATAAAGATTGTCCTCCTCATCTTCTTGTTATTTTGATTATGTAAACATGTATTTTATTTTCTATTGTATATATTTATGATGATTATATGATGATAAAAATGTTATGTGGGGATTTTTTGTTGATAATCATGGATAAAAAGATGAAAAACCATAAGAAACAAGGTTAAAATCATGGTTAAATTTGTTGGTTGTATAAAACAGTAAATAAACAGGTCATGGACTGATAATATGATGAAGTAGAATCCATTTACAGTAACCTATGGGTCTTGTACACATGTGAGAGTTGGCCATGCAATGGAATCATTGTAATGAGTGAGATATGATCAAAACAAGTTTAGGATATAAATCTGAGATTACTGTTTTGGACGATTTTTAGAAAATATTTAGAAGATGATTCAACAGTAGCTATAGAAGAGTTAAATGTAGCACATATCATGTAGTTTATTTGATAAAAATTTGAGCTTCTATCTCCATATAGAACTCAAGATATGGCAGTTTTGGTGAAGATGAAGTTAAAAATCAGATTTTTGGAAATTAAAGAATAATACTATTATATAAGCACTCACATTTTAATATATAAAATGTAAAATAAAAACCCACTAACTTATAAAACTTATTTATATAAATATATATAAAAGGGTAATCAAATGGATAAGTTATATAAATGGTGGTGAAATAATGTTTATAAGTAATAAAAACTATAAACATTATTTTTACGACTTTTTCGGCTATTGCCGTAAAAATCAACGTTTTTGTTAAATAAAACTTAGATGGTTGGACCCGTCTAATGAAAACTTTATAAAACTTATATACTGATATATAGACATGTATGACAAGTAAAAACCGATAAAACCCGAACTATAGGGCATACGGACATTAACAAGTTAAATAAACATATTGGACTAATAAATGGACTAAATAGGATAAAAACTTGTAAAAAGAATCTATTGGGCTTAACCCATTTAGGCCCAACTTGGAAAGTATACATACTGATAATATAGGTACAAAATGGATTAAAATAAGTTAAATAACTTATAATAAGCTTATTGGACTTAATACACGTAAACGGGTAAAACTAGTAAACTAATATAAAAGTTATCGACATATAACACAAAAAGGAGTAAACGAGAATATGTAAACCCACTTGATCATCATATATATATAATCATCATATGTATACATACTTGTTATTTTTATAAAGTCATTGGACATGAGTCTAAGACCGAGTATTATTTGTCTAGGTTTCCGTGATTGAAGCACGTACCGTACGTCCGAATTGCCGATAACCCGCCTTCCCATATCCACGTGAGTTCATAGCCTCGCACTCTTTTAAATGTTTTATAAATGCTTTATAAACCCGCGAGGGAGATAACATGTTTGTTTTTATAAAAGTTTGGACACCATTTGTCCCGATTGTTTGTTTATTGATTTGGACCCGAATGATTGAATGACCCGATTGTATGACCTGATAAATGATTAATGGACCCGATCGATGAAATTAAATGGATTATTAAAGTTAGGTTATGTCACTGAAAGTCCCATTAGCATGAATTGTGAACTACCGGGAGTTGGTAGACGCTTATGCATTTAATAGTACTATTTGGGGACGATCACCCCAGTTCGCGCCTTGACGGTTGATCCCCGTCGTGCCACATTGATTGGTAAGCGAATTTATGTATGAGAAGATTTCCATAGCGTGACCTTTGTGACGACACGCTACTTTAGATGGGCAAAATTGGTATCGGGTTAGCTACCCGTTGTTGGTTTAGTAAGGTAACAATGTCATGCGTCTTATAATAATCCAATCACCAAAAATATTACTAGACGCTCCGAATTACGATGTATTGCCTGACTAGCAATACAGGGTCATACTATTGATATTATGATTGTATTTTGGTTTTCATAACCATATTCATATAACGGTTTTTATTTTTATTTTATACAACGTCATAAGACGTATTGTATGATGTTTTTACGACATTGGCTCGTATAATGATTTTTTACGGCAAATGCCTATATTATGATTTTCGATAAGGATTTGTATAAAACGACTTTGGCTATTTTATGGCCTATTAAAATGATTTGTATAAAATGATTTTCAGTAATAATTTTATACTGATATTATATTGATGGATTTTATTAAACTCTATGAATTCACTCGGCGTTATCGCTGACCTTTCCTTTTAACATGTTTATCTCAGGTACTTGAAGGTAATTCTCGGGAAGACGACAAGAATTCATGGCCCGTACTTAAACAATATTTTCCATTCAAATACTTTGTAAAACTTGTATGAAATGTAATGACTTGGGACCTATGTAACTTTGATATTTATGAATGGAAATGCTTTATTAATAAATGACGCGATTTTTATGCGTTGTCTATGATGTGAGTAATGTGCTATCCCGTAACACCAACTAGTCTTCCGCTGTATTGAGTTGTACAAATTTGGGGGTGTTACAGTTTGGTACCAGAGCTCTCGTTATAGAGAACGAAAGATTTTTAAAACCAAGGTTTTGAATAAAACATTTCAAAATCTTTTAACTATAAACATTTTTCTAAAAATGTCTAAAAATCTTTTGACTATAACGGTGCCGAAGAATTCCCGAGTTACCGACAAGGCCAAGACTGAGAAGTGTTATTTTAATATATATATAACTTGGATTATATATATATATATATATATATATATATGATGTAATTTTATTACATGATTGTTTGATGATTATTTTGATTTTTATACGAGGTATTTATACGACGTCGATTGTCACAAGTAACCCTAACTCACCTAGTAAATTAATCGAAGCTATTCTCGTAGGAATCCTAGCTATCCTAGATCTAAACCAAGTTGTGGATATTTATGATCCCAACAAATGGTTGATATTCGTAGAATTGTAGACATTAGTTGATTGTGATATTAGAGAAGAATTGGCGAGATTAAAACTGATATCGATGTTTTGACGATCTTTTCTTATAGAGTGGAGTTTGACAAAACATTACCACCTAGAAAGATGTCATCTGATTCGTTGTCATCCAATTCTTAAATTGAAATCGAAAGGGTGAATGTTGCACTTGAGGCTATCATTGGAACCATTACCCAAAAGCCTCATGCCACTAATACCTTTCCGAGAAGTCTAGTTGAATGATCAAGTCATTTCATATTAATGACTCATTTAATAATTGTTGTTGTAAGAGCTAATAGGATTGGAAATTAAGTGTTGATTCATATTGAGATTGTATTGCCCTATTAAGGTTTAAGAATAAGGTTGTAAGTATTGGAATATGAGGTAGGATATTGAATTGAGTATAAAATTGGTTAAGACTTGAATAAAGTAAAAATTTAACCTGTATGGAATAAGAAATTGTTAAGAGGAAGTCGTTAAGTCCTGTGATTGAATTATAAGGTTTTAAATGATTGTAGGTTCGTGTTAACGGTTGTTCCTAGGCCATTGTCCACTGACGAGGATGCCCAGTGTCCAAGAAATAAATTGAAGAGATCTTCTTCTAAATTGGGACCGATGGATCTTCTGGGACATGTGGAACACCTAATGACTCTTGTAGATTAGTATTCATTGTGGTATCTTTTAAAAAAATCCCTAACTTAACTGAGACATCAGTTGGTAGGATGAGTTCTGAGAATTATATGACATAGTGACACATAATGTGTTACGGTACTATTTTGACTTGTTTGTGATTAACGAAAAGACTACCTTTGATTGCTAAATCCTACATGTATCCATGTTATCTATCTTTTATTGCTTCATCCTAATGTTCGCATTAGTGATGCAACCATTGAGCAAGTACTCATCTTGATTTGAGTTACGTTGTGAATTATTCATTCTGAGTGCCATCGAGATCATGAACCTCGTGATTAATTGGCTAAGCTCATTTCCTATCATATCGTAGTTAATTCTTGGTGAACAAGCTTTCATCACTCTTTTGCAGATCACACATTGTTTTTATAAAACTAAAACGATATCCTTTGAGAAAATTTAATTCTCATCACTATAAGGATTATTCAAAGTGAGATTTATAAGTAATTGTTATCAAAATAAAGTTGTTTATAAAGTATCTTGGAAAACTTAATTGTTTTCATAACAAAGAAAATCTTTGTAAATTTATTTTTGATTCTTATTTAAGAATTAAGCATGAAAATGTTTTTATTATAAACATGATGATAAAATTTTGACGAACTGAGTATTGCATCGTTAATCTTGAAATTGTATATAGTTGCGCGCCTACATACAATTTGGAATGGACTATGCAAGACTGATTAGTAGTCACCATAAAACTAATGAATAAACACTACATTTTCTTTGAGGATTGTGAAAGATTAAATTTTAATGAAATCTGCAAGAAGTGAAAAATAAGGACATAATGTTAGGGTCACCTACATATGTGCCTGTAGCATCTATTCTTCTGAGTCGAAATTACTCATCTGTGGAAATTGTCTTATTTGACAATTGACAATTCTTTCTTGTTCAATTCTCCCGTTGTGAGATTCTTAGGAAAAGTATTTGATTATCGAGTGTTGATACCCGACTGGATGTATTGACGTTCTTATCATTTCTTTTGATTTGATTTCATTTGAATGACCTGGGTAACGATCCGAGGAGCTTTCGAATGCGTACTCAAATTATGAAAACATGGGATATATTCATATTCATTAAATGTTTTCGTCTGTATCTGATTTGAAATTCTCTCGCGTAGATTTTGCGTTGACCTTTCTCTTTTAAGGTTAGTTATGTCTCCAGATATCCTTGAACTTGTGAAGGATTATGAATTATTATTAGTCTTTTGAGAAGTTCACATCTTATCGACGGCAATGAAACTGAAAAGTTGATAATGCCGGCAGAATGGATTGATTGATGATGACATGACGACATTGTCTTAATTGATGGGAACTCAAGTAGAATTCCCCTAAATGATAAGATGTTGATTATCAAAAGTGATCTAAATAATTCTTGATGGATGACTTGAAATTATACCATGAATGGTTGTGAACTAGTTATAGATATTATAATCTAGAAAGAACCTAATATGAGTATATTAAAAGATGTTTATGTTATTTGAAATCTTAGGAAGTATTTGTTGATGAATTAACTAGACTTTTGCCATTAAGGCAAGTTGGAATTGGTATTGATTATATTCCCGGTGCTGCACTTGTGGCTTGTGCACTGTACGTCAGCACCATCTAAATTAAAGGAATTACCGTACAACTGAGAAAGTTGTCGGAGAAAGATTTTATTATACCAAGCCTGTCATCCTGAAGAGCTATGGTGTTATCTTTCCTTATATTTATAGATTACTGTGACTGAGTAAATTGACAATCGAAAACGATATCCATAACTCGAAATGGAAGAATTGTTCGATCATTTACAAGGTTCTAGCAAATTTGATCCATAGCATGGTTATCATCAACTTCGCATCTGCGAAAGAGATTATCTATTCCAATCACTACATCCGGTACTTGTAATGAACTTTATGAGTTTCACGTGATGTCGTTTGGATTGACAATGCACATGTAGTATTCATAAATTCGGTGAATCACGTGTGTAGGCTGTAATTTGATAAATTCATGCTTGCGATCATTAAGGAATATTTGTTTGTTAATACGAATAATAATGAGTTAATAATTAGTTATAAATTGCCTTGAATTGGCTAAACAATGAAGACCTATACCTTAAATATTTAACATGTGATTAAGGACTTAATCCTTTATATGATTTAACCGTGTAATTAATAGACAATGGAAGCTATATTGACTTTTCAAAGATTAGAACCATTAACGCTTAGGGATTAAAAACTTAATCCTTTACATAAAATGACAGTTGGATTAATAATGGTAAGATGTATGCATATAGACTCTTCAAAAATTAAGAGCCCTTTTAAAGACTTTGAGTATTACTAAAAAGAAAATGGAAATATGTTTTGACGAATGTTTTAACAAAGGATTTTAAGGGATTATTCCCTTATACACAAACCATTTAACTAAACTTCTGTTTAGGGGTAAATGTTTGTGTATACCTTAAGATAACTTAAGAAGGATTGAGTAAAACCCTTCATACCATGACTTGAAATTTTAAATGACACTTTTTGCTTTTCAGACTAAGGAAATTTTGACCAAAGTATAAACAAAGATTTTTCAAACATTTACAAATCTTATTAATTATTTTCGATAAATCAACCAAAAATCTTGTTAATTAAATTCAAATTTATTTTTGAACATTTTATATAATTGGTCGAACTAAGAAATTTAAAACTTTTACGTTTACGCTTCATAAAAATCAACTAATAATTATTTAATTAATTATAATAATTATCGACGCTTTAGACGACGGATAGAGTAAAACAGATAAAAATGATAGATGAGACAAAACTGAAACTTAGAAATTATGAAGAAAGAATTTTGAATAAATATGGTTGTGATATTTATTTCATCAGGAAGGTGAACTAATTACTAACGCATAATATAGAAAGAATATCTGAGTGAATTGTAGACATGATAATTATATCATCATGAGAAGTGAATATAGATACTGACACATTATGTATAAGAGGATAAAGAATCCATTAGGACGTGTTCCTTAATAATGAAGGTGCACAATAAATTGCCGAACGATATAAAAATATACAATGTTTGTAAAAAAAAAGGAATAATATAGATAATAAAAGGGGTTCGCGGCTAATGTGAACCATCAGAATTGAGAAGCCGATAGCGTCAAATATTTTAAAAGGCCGTTTATGGTTGCCTAAATATGGAAAATTGTGAGATATAGTTATGTTGGAATTTGTAAGTATAAGTATTATATGTATGTCATTTATGACTAAAAGTATCTTTGTCTGAAGAAATTGTACTGATGGAAATTATGAAGGCAGACATCGCCTCATACATTAGTAAACGTCTAGCTATTGCAAAGGTCATCATCTGAATTTGATTCGATTTGGGTCATCGTCGACAGACTGACCAAATCTGCTAATATCATTCCCGTTAATGATAAATGCAAAAGAGTTATGTAAACATAGTGTGCCTGTATCGAACATCTATATCAAGATCCTCTCTTTGCATCGAATTTCTAGATATTTGCTCAGAAATCATTAAGAACGAACCTTGATGAGAGTACTATGTACCACCCCAAATCGAAGGGACGAGGTAAAGTAACGATACAGAGTAATATAAGTGTTGTTTTATGTTTGAATGAATGACCTTTGGTAATAGACCGTATAATCGTTTTCCTTTGGAGAGATTATCATTGATAATCATCGTATTAGGATTGAGATCGAATCTTGTTAGGATCTAAATATTAGAGCATCTGTAAGCAGGAGTTGAGATAAAGACACCCGACATACACCCACTGTGAGTTGGACATGTCTTTTAGGTTTAAGGTTTCCTATGATGGCGAACCTAACCTTGCAAAATACCCGACCCGCGAGATCTGGAATAATTGTTGAAATTAGGATCTGATTATTGACAACCGGTAATAGGCAAGAGGTTATGTGAATATGAAATATAGATCTTGAAGTGCCAAATGGGTAGCGAAGTTATGCCACAATTTTAACCTTGGAAAAATGAATTCATGATCTGACAAATCATGGGATATAATTCCCCGTTGTATGGGACCATTGAGATGATGTAAAAGTTGGGATTGAAAGGCATATAAGCTGGATCTACCCTAGGACTTCAAAGACTGCGTGAATTATGTTTCGTAAATCGAACTTGATGGAATATCTATCAAGTGAAATTCTGATTATTCTTAGTAGAGCTTAGATCGGCAAAAAGTTGCATTCATCAGAAACCCGTGAACATCATGGATAGAGAAAGTAAGTCAACATTTAGCCTGATCTTATTCCCGTAGTTATGTTTGATGAAACTCGCGTATTATAATGGATTACACTTGTGAGAAAAGACCGAATGTGGAGGAAATACCCACATGGCTTAAACTCTATAAGAAGCGAGTAGTAAGATGATCTTTGAGGACAAAGATCCTGTTTAGGGGTAAATGCTGTGACAATCCGTCAATTTATGGTTGATATTTTATTCTCAAATATTATTTAAAAATAATTTACAATATGAACTCACTTATTTTTGGGAAGAAATTTGGATTTACGTCTTGGAGTAGCATCGACTACGTCTAAACCGGAGGATTCAACGTTACGTGCTTACGTTTACATACACCGTCCTTGGTGACAGTCCGACATTTCAGAAAATAAATTTATCCATGAATATTATTTTGGAGTTTTAAATTTGTGTTGGTTCGTAAACTCGCAAATATACGAGAAGAGATTAGGACTTACGATTTTATTTTAACGTCCTTTACGACTAAATCGGAAACCCTAGGATTACGTATTTACGTTTTCGAACTCCGTTTTTGATGAGACAATTTTTATTGGATTCGTTTTGTGACGTCGATTCATAATTTATAAAAACGTTTTTCGTAAAACGACCCGAGGGCACGCAAATCGAGGAAACTAGAATCGAGGAGTAACCGTAAATAATTGGGGATGAGACAAGTGGGACACTTGTCCCACCCCCACTATAACCGGCCATGTTAAGATACTAGCACCATGAGGTGTCAAAACCTCATAAACAATCACAACACATGTTAACTTATGCTTACTTTGTAAGCTAAGCTTACCACAAAACAAGCAAACCTCAAACCACTCTTCATTTCCTACATGCAAATCCACCCAATCTCTCTCTCTTGGCTCTCATCTTGCCGTCCCATATAGCCTTCAAAACACCACCATCATATGATTTTTAACCACAAAATCCTATGTTATTTACACCTAAGTTGAAGACCTTTTGAAGCTCTATAGATTGGTGCAACTTATAACATCCATAGAGGAGTTTTCATGGTGTCATGGGGCTGATTTTCCACAAAGAGTTGATGAAGATTGGAGGTCTTGAAGATGGTCTTGGATATGCACAAGTTTCTCCATCAAAATCCATGTTTTGATCACAACCTACATCATCATGGTGGTATAAAGATTGTCCTCCTCATCTTCTTGTTATTTTGATTATGTAAACATGTATTTTATTTCCTATTGTATATATTTATGATGATTATATGATGATAAAAATGTTATGTGGGGATTTTTTGTTGATAATCATGGATAAAAAGATGAAAAACCATAAGAAACAAGGTTAAAATCTTGGTTAAATTTGTTGGCTGTATAAAACAGTAAATAAACAGGTCATGGACTGATAATATGATGAAGTAGAATCCATTTACAGTAACCTATGGGTCTTGTACACATGTGAGAGTTGGCCATGCAATGGAATCATTGTAATGAGTGAGATATGATCAAAACAAGTTTAGGGTATAAATCTGAGGTTACTGTTTTGGACGATTTTTAGAAAATATTTAGATGATGATTCAACAGTAGCTATAGAAGAGTTAAATGTAGCACATATCATGTAGTTTATTTGAAAAAAATTTTAGCTTCTATCTCCATATAGAACTCAAGATATGGCAGTTTTGGTGAAGATGAAGTTAAAAATCAGATTTTTGGAAATTAAAGAATAATACTATTATATAAGCACTCACATTTTAATATATAAAATGTAAAATAAAAACCCACTAACTTATAAAACTTATTTATATAAATATATATAAAAGGGTAATCAAATGGATAAGTTATATAAATGGTGGTGAAATAATGTTTATAAGTAATAAAAACTATAAACATGATTTTTACGACTTTTTCGGCTATTGCCGTAAAAATCAACGTTTTTGTTAAATAAAACTTAGATGGTTGGACCCGTCTAATGAAAACTTTATAAAACTTATATACTGATATATAGACATGTATGACAAGTAAAAACCGATAAAACCCGAACTATAGGGCATACGGACATTAACAAGTTAAATAAACATATTGGACTAATAAATGGACTAAATAGGATAAAAACTTGTAAAAAGAATCTATTGGGCTTAACCCATTTAGGCCCAACTTGGAAAGTATACATACTGATAATATAGGTACAAAATGGATTAAAATAAGTTAAATAACTTATAATAAGCTTATTGGACTTAATACACGTAAACGGGTAAAACTAGTAAACTAATATAAAAGTTATCGACATATAACACAAAAAGGAGTAAACGAGAATATGTAAACCCACTTGATCATCATATATATATAATCATCATATGTATACATACTTGTTATTTTTATAAAGTCATTGGACATGAGTCTAAGACCGAGTATTATTTGTCTAGGTTTCCGTGATTGAAGCACGTACCGTACGTCCGAATTGCCGATAACCCGCCTTCCCATATCCACGTGAGTTCATAGCCTCGCACTCTTTTAAATGTTTTATAAATGCTTTATAAACCCGCGAGGGAGATAACATGTTTGTTTTTATAAAAGTTTGGACACCATTTGTCCCGATTGTTTGTTTATTGATTTGGACCCGAATGATTGAATGACCCGATTGTATGACCTGATAAATGATTAATGGACCCGATCGATGAAATTAAATGGATTATTAAAGTTAGGTTATGTCACTGAAAGTCCCATTAGCATGAATTGTGAACTACCGGGAGTTGGTAGACGCTTATGCATTTAATAGTACTATTTGAGGACGATCACCCCAGTTCACGCCTTGACGGTTGATCCCCGTCGTGCCACATTGATTGGTAAGCGAATTTATGTATGAGAAGATTTCCATAGCGTGACCTTTGTGACGACACGCTACTTTAGATGGGCAAAATTGGTATCGGGTTAGCTACCCGTTGTTGGTTTAGTAAGGTAACAATGTCATGCGTCTTATAATAATCCAATCACCAAAAATATTACTAGACGCTCCGAATTACGATGTATTGCCTGACTAGCAATACAGGGTCATACTATTGATATTATGATTGTATTTTGGTTTTCATAACCATATTCATATAACGGTTTTTATTTGATTTTATACAACGTCATAAGACGTATTGTATGATGTTTTTACGACATTGGCTCGTATAATGATTTTTTACGGCAAATGCCTATATTATGATTTTCGATAAGGATTTGTATAAAACGACTTTGGCTATTTTATGGCCTATTAAAATGATTTGTATAAAATGATTTTCAGTAATAATTTTATACTGATATTATATTGATGGATTTTATTAAACTCTATGAATTCACTCGGCGTTATCGCTGACCTTTCCTTTTAACATGTTTTATCTCAGGTACTTGAAGGTAATTCTCGGGAAGACGACAAGAATTCATGGCCCGCACTTAAACAATATTTTCCATTCAAATACTTTGTAAAACTTGTATGAAATGTAATGACTTGGGACCTATGTAACTTTGATATTTATGAATGGAAATGCTTTATTAATAAACGACGCGATTTTTATGCGTTGTCTATGATGTGAGTAATGTGCTATCCCGTAACACCAACTAGTCTTCCGCTGTATTGAGTTGTACAAATTTGGGGGTGTTACAACCGCCCTTGAATTACCTATATTTCTGATATATATCATCTTATTCGAAAGTATAACAACCAAGAAAGAAGAGCACATTGACGTTTTGTGCGGCATATCCGCGCGATGTGATCTAACATATTGGTCAAATGACTCTTCAATGTTCGCGAATGCGTCGCATAGGACATGTTCACTGATACAGCCTTCTTCACCTGCCACATCTATAAAAGGGACGGTTTTATAGGTTTCAGCAAAGGCATAAGCAGTATAGTAAAAAAGGATTAAAGTTTCAAACTTTACCTGGATGATTTTATGATAAAATAGAGACAAAACATCTATCTATCTTTCACATGTTTAAATTAAGTATATAAGAAATTAACCCATTAAACAATATCACACTTTCATCCAAATCCACACTTCAAGTTCACTATTTGCACATATCTCACACACAAAACAAATATGCTCAATTTAGACGTTGCTAAAAATATGGAACCACTAAATTGACATCATTTATAGCATAAACTAGTCGCATCATAAACATATATTATAAACCTTAATTTTTAGAATACTCTGAGTTCTAAATTGGTGAAATATAGAACCACTAGATTGACATAATTAAACATTATCAATATTTAAATGTAACTTGAAGGTACTTGTAAAATTGCGGCCATCTGAGAACAAAATGATACGAATAGTGATAACTAGTAACAATGGATATCGAATATCTAAATGTAATTTGAGAATTTGGTAAGCGTGAACATAGAAACAATGGATATGAATGGAATGAAAACTATTTGTTTAAAATGTTCTAATAAGTGTGAACTATATATGAATATGTTTGCCTCAAATACAAAAGAAAAAGATAGAACAAAAGTACTATTCTGAAATTTTGGTTTGTTTTATGTGTTAATATGGATGAATTTGTTTGTTTTATGTGTTAAGAGGGGGTAAAAATGAAACTTTTGTTATAGATATCCAGAATTAAATATAAATCTTAAAAGTAGATTTTCAGCAATTTCTAAGAAAAGGTATTAGATCAGTTGTGCACTTGGTAGTTGAGCGTCGTCAGTTGATCATTTGGTAAGGTAATATGACAAATATTGTTTTAGATTTGGGGGACATATATGAGACCGCAAATTATTAAAGATATGAGTTTCGGGTGGACACATGTCAATACGTTATTGGAGTGGAACATTTGTGTAATTACGTATAACTAAGCATGTACTTCAAAGTAAAAGTGACCAAGAAGTGAACATATGGTCTCAAATATGACCATACACATCTTTTCCCAATATAATAGCAGTTGTAAAAATATTATTTGAACAGACAAATGACACCCAAGGGTTTTTATGAATTCAAAACAACAAGTTCCTATTTTATTTTGGCGAGTAAGACCTAACCATTTTAATCCAATGGTAGGCTTTTAAGTCTTGTTAGAGACAATTTTAAAGATTTATTGCGACATACATTAAATTTGAAAACAGCTAAAAAACGTTACATAACTACAAACATTGAACATTTTTCATTACATTTTTAAGCTTGTCAACAGGTAGAACTATCCTAACCTATCTACTTTACTAAACGGCTAGTCACGTTGACCTAATTACAAATTTAGTTTAGCCCAATACTAACATGTTTATGCAAATATTGGTCTTATATCATATTTCAAGTTATGTCAAAATTTTCACTCTTATATGTAAGACTTGGTTAAGCTAAAGTTTTACATAAAGATATTGTATGAGTGACTAGTTTTACAGTATCGTATACGTACGGGGTTCTATCAAAATTGCTTTTTGCAAGTATTTGTGTTTACATAGGTTTATATAATATTTTTTTATAATTTATGTGTTACATTAGTACCTGTCATGTTGGTTTATAAAACAAAAAAAATGGGTTTTTAGGATGGGTTTATTTTATGTTCTAAGGTATTTTGTTTTACAATTTTTTTCATTAGTATGTTCTATATCTAAATAAATTTATTTTGATTTATGTTTCTAAAAGTAGTTAGTTTAATTATATTATGTGAATACATTGAGTTAATATAACCTTCGTTGTTTATATAAGGTATTTTTAAGTTTGAGGGTCACAACCTAGTGTCATCGTTAGAGGGTCGTTCGATGACATTTGATGGCCATGTTCCTGATATCTGAACGTGCTCTTTAACATTTGAGTTTTGGTATGTGTAAATGAAGTGCAATAAGAGTATAATTTTATTTTTATATCGATCAAGTTACATATCAAATCTTCTTCAAGTTTAATTAAATCTTATATTCTTCTAATTATAACTGTTGAGTTTTTAAAACATCTTATAATGATTCATAAAGTTCTAAATATTTTTATAAGATAAGATGTCATGTAGGACTTCTTAAAAATATATCAAATGATAAGATTTTCTTTATTATAATAATATACAACGTTTACTTTCTCTACAATTATATTCTTAGCTAAAAATATAGTATTTCATGATATATTTGTTTGTTTAAAATTCATGAAATTTATGCTTCACAATATATTATTCGGATTCAATTATGATATTTATAGAGACATGTACAATATATTATTCAGATTCAGTTATGCTATTACAATATAGAGACATAAAATACAAAAATATAAAACTTAACCCTAACTACCAGGTGGGCCTAACTTAACGGGCTTAGCCTATATGCTTTCTTAACTTAACCCCCCCCCCCCCCCCCCTCCTACCCTCAAACTCACAAGTCGCAACATTAGGCATTGAGAGTTTGTAAACAAAAAATAAACTAACACTTAAAAAACAAACACGTAACTTCGAATCATCCTTGAGTGTAGATTTGGTGCTAGACGAAGTTCCAATTCGATGCCATCCAAACTGTAACAAGACGAAATCAGGTCTGAAACAAAAGGATCAGTTTGATGCAAAACCAAAGTCGATAGAAAACTAGAGTAGAGAAACACAAACATGGAGATGAACGAGAGCATATAAGGCAGGCAGGTGTAGAGTACAAAGTCACATAGAAACGAAGATGAACAATAGCCAAATAAGCAGGTGTAGAGCATAGAGTCGTAAAAAAGATGAATGAGAGCAGAACATGCAGACAGGCAGAAAGTAGACATGTAGACAAAGCAGCAGGTTCAGACAACAAACAATGGTTATGCAAGAAGATAAAACTAGGTGAAATGAGACAGAAGAAGTGTAGACGTTACCAAATGCAGAAACATCCACAACTGGACATATCCAAAACATGTTGATGCCGAGATGCTACACATAGCTACTCAATACACAGTCAGATTAGATAAGAATATAACACCACCATAACCAACACTAATCCAAAACCAAACTAACCAAGAATAATCCATCACAAACCGATACAAAAAAATCGATACCAATACCGATCCCAATACTAATACCAATACTAACATCATACCAACACTATTACTTATACTAATAAACCATAGATTATCGTACAAATTTGAAAAACAAGAAGGTGAATTAAACTCTCGGATTCGTACGCAAACACACATAAACAATGCAAATGGTTGAATAGCAAATGAAATGGATACTTTAATATTCCATAATGAATTAAACAGTACCAATGTTCACCTATGACTGAAAAGTATTCTGAAAATTAAACTTCAAACGATTTACTATAACAAAATAGTACCAACTTGGATATTCAAGAATAAGCGTCGACAAGATGTGTAGACAAAAATAAATCCTATCCAAGCAAACAACCTAGTATTCTCGAAACAACGAACAATTATATACCAAATTAATCAACAACGAACAATAAGAAATTACAAACTTCTTGTTATTATTATTCAAGTTTATACAATTCTGCTTAGAAGTGCCTTTTTAATGTTTATATGCTTAAACAACTTGACACATAAATTACTAGCTTCTTTAGTTGTGAACAAGAAAGATATGCAAAATTTACATTTCATAGTATTATTTAATATAAAGATTAAGTTTAGATTTCACTTTTTTTATTGAATAACTATTTATGAGTTATACAGGAATGTTTAGATGTTAATAGTGTTAAGGGTGGCTATTTGGTTGTCATAATGGAAAGGAGTATTTGACAGTTTGGTTATGTCATAAGTCAGCTAACACTGCTTTGGTGTTTGGATACTAATGTAAGGTGATTTCTTTCATTAAAATATTTTTGATGTCAATCTGACTATCAGATTTTACTCGTAAGAGGTGTTAATAAAATTTGAATCTCAATAAAATAATATTATTTGTTTTTACAATTACCTAAATACTTTTAGTTGTCCAATTTAAGTATATATAGAACTATAACAACTAGATGAATAAGTAACTTAAATAAATTTTCAAAGACGGATATTTAAAAGAAAAAAAACAATCTTATATTCGCGAAAACATACTATCTCGATACACATTTTCTCGACAAACACGTCACGGTTAAGAATTGTATTTTAAAATTCATTAACATATATGTTAGGTCAATTTAGTGCCTAGTGGTCTCACTGATGGGTTTGAATTATAATAAGTCTAAGTGTATATATAAACATTGAACACCAAGAGGTCACTAAGTGAGCAGTCACTCAGTGAGTTTTCTTTGAGTTCTCAGCCAGAGTCTATAAGGAAGACTCAAGTATTCAGTAAGGCGGCACTCAGTGAATGATGTACCTAAGACGAAGAAGAAGGTGATGGGTTCAATAAGTTGTGGCAATAGACTCACTGAGCCCTATACGATATCCTCAACAAATGTTGAAGTCCTAAAGACTGAAGAATGGGCGGGATAAGTTGGAAAATGATAAGATCATAGTAGATCTCGCAAATTATAACTTACCCTTTTAAGATAGACAAGGGTACTGAGTATTAGGAATGACTTTATCTTGATACTCATACTAGGTATGAACAACTATAAACCTTGTACCTTTAGCTAAATCAGAGTAAATGCACATGATAATTCTTTGTCTCATTCCTAACTTTACTATAAATAAGATCAATGTAAAGGAGAGAAATAAATTTGTGCACTTAATGTTGGAACATTCACAAACAATTCTCTCCAAAAACGATCAAAAGCACTTGAGTTTTAAAGACATTGATAATCGTCGAATATATTAAATCGTTAGGACTGATATTATTCGTTAGTGAGGAGATCAAAACATATACATTGTCTATTCAACCCTATCATAGTTCCGCATACAATCTTAATACTTTATAAAGCATTTAGACCTTTTTATTTTTAAAAATCTTAAAAAGTTTAAGCCTTAAACATTTCTTCTCTAGGAAAGATATATATTAATTTTGCAACAAAACCATACATATATAACTAAAAGTTATAACTGAAAATTAAAATGTCTTAATTTGTAATCAATTTTATAACAGCCTAGTCAACTTTAACTCTTATAACAGCCTAGTCAACTTTAACTATTATAACAGCCCATTAAGTAAAACTAAAACTAATGACATATATATTTTTCACCCACAAACATACAAAACAAAGAAACATAGAATATCTCCATTGATATATCTCATAGTTACACCCACAAGCGAACCTCTCCTCAACCACAGTTACACCTATACCACCGGAATGCTCTGAATTAAGTTTTGAGGTATCTTTTGAGTTTTTTTATATATCTCTCACAATTAATCAAGTATTGAAGCTTTTCTTTTATGGATCTCTTGATTTCTAACTTTTTGACGTTTTTTTATAGCCATCGGTTGCCTCGGCCTTTTTGTTTATATCATTCGACGTATGCGTTTCATTGAATCCGAAATGTTGTGTCACTCATTTATGTGGGGCTTTCTATGATAAAAGTAAAGCTAGTTTTGAAACCATTGTGAATGAGTCAAAAATCTTCCTAACACTTAAGCATGAAACCATTAAACGTTTATAAGAGAAGTGTCATTTGAAATAAACGCTCAAACCAAATGTGCCATCTAAAATATATCATAAAAATTTAAAATATTTTGAAATGATATACTAATGATAGGGTTACATATATATTCATAATTCATAAAAATATGACCGGGTGAATGTTGAAGTCACGTGAAACATACAAGTCAGGAAAACGTTTAATTTAATACGTTTGTTCGTCGCAAAATATAGTTACTGGGTACCCGCCGCCGCGGATATCCTGCTAGTATGGTATAATTCAAGTAATAAGAGTTAAACGTTGAAAACTTTTGTGTCTTTATTTATTTTGTTTATCTTGTTTTATTATTACTTTATCATAGGTTAGTCTTATATTTAATACAAAGAAATAAAAATCTAATTACAAGGACTAAAACTATAGCTTAGTTGTTACAACCGCAAATACTAAAATTATTAAAAATGAAATACCAATATATTTTCAGCCGAATAACTTATATCTATGATTTTATCTTTAAAGGCCCAAAGTTAACTTTAGTTATGAGCCAATGACTAGTAGTAACCCCAACCCAAATGATATAAGATATAAACCCTAACTTGTAAAGTTGTTTCTCTGCTATACTTTTCTATCGAAAACAAAGTACATCCTTTTTCTCCTATCATGTCCTAAATTATCATATTCAACTCGTATCTTCACAAGTGAGTCTCGAACAACAATCTCTGTTTAGCTTACAAGGGCCACGAAATACAAATAGACCATTTCTATCAAAAATCCAACCAAAAACTGTCGTGGTGGAGGCTCTTAATGTAGACGACGCAAAGGCTGGAGGTGACATGTGGTAGTTGTGAAGGGGTGGAGGGTTAATAGGGTTTTAAGGGTCGAATCAGATGTGCCACCACATTGACAGGGTCAGACGAGATATGTTGCATATGTCAAATTCTCGAAAGAAAAAACAAACAACAAAAACATCTAACTGCGATTGACAGATTCAGACTTGGTTTAGATATGTTTGGCAAAAACAAACAAACCCTAAATGCGTAAATGTGTACATAATATGCGAGGGAATTGTTTGAGAATGAGTTTGCTAAATTAAAAAATGACTGTTTTCTCACATCTTTTCGAAGTAATTATGAAAATAATGAGCGATATATATAATCCTGATATAAGATGTAAGTTGTAAGCTAATTAACAATGATTAATATAAAATAAAACATGTTCATCTAAATTTGTTAGAATTGAGCCATTTTTGTGTACAGTGATGCATCTTAAATTATTAACCAATCGGACAATTTGATGAGTTAATCTACTTTTATATGGGAGGTAAGACTAATGAACATGCCCCTGTGTTTGGAAAATACCAAGATTGAGCTGAGATGTTCATGTGTTCGTGTATGGGCAAGAGTTACGACCACAATGCTCAAAAGACTCCAGGAGGTCTAATTTACCGCCATAGAAACAACTTGCAACTTTATAACAAGTGCATGTTTCCTCCTCACTTTCTACTCCGACCACTTGACTTCTGCCGGAAAGGACTTGCAGTGTCCTACGGGCATCGTTGCACCTTCAGAGCTCTGACATTAGGTAAACAAAAAGTTTAAAAAATACCGATGGTCTAAAAGGATGATATAAGCTAAGCAGTATTAGCGTTGTACAGGTAAATACATATTTAAACTATATATGGTTCAACGAAACAACACATATGATATACATGGTAAAAATCTAAATATATGTAGTCCTAAATCCAAAAACAAGTGATAGAAAATAAACCAATTTTTTACCAAACGGTTCACGAAATATCTCAGTTTGTTTATACTACGTATGGAACAGGTATTGTATGGAAGTAATAGACTCATAACTCAAGCGAAACGGATGATCGACATACATATTCCAACAGTAATTTCTGATGGTTTATGATTATCATAACAATTATAAAAACCCTAACATAGATCAAAGAGCATACAGCGGAAGCAAATTAACAAGATCTTTGTATAACACAATTATAATTAATCAAGGCTAGGGTTACATACCTTTATCCTAGCAGAACGATCACCGGTAAAAATAGATCAAGAACACCACCAGGATGTAATCTAAAATAAGATCACACCACGATCTTGTACACACGTGATACGATGAGCTAATCGTGAGTCTAGCACGAACAGAACCGAGCCTTCCAAGCCTATGGAAGATCTACCCAACAACCCTAGAGAGGGGCTAGGACTAGATCTAAAATAGCTTTTAGAAAATCAAAGATGAACCCTAAAAAGGGTGTATATGGCCGGCGGTTTTAGAGCTAGAAAGAAGAATATGGAGTGAAAAATTATGAGGCCTTAAGGTTTGTTTATATACACCTTGGAAACTTATCTTCCAAGGTTTAAACAAGATAAAGCCTAAAACTTTTTCATCCCTATCCTTTGAAGCTAATTAGGCCGGATATATACATGTGCTAAAAGGGGTTTCCGGAACTTTCCGACACCTTCTTTTAGCTTTTTTAATATTCTATAACGATCGTTTAAAACTTAACTTTTAATTACTTAACGATCGTTAGCTACAGTTTGATTTAATAAATATAATAAATATATTTAATAAATAAATTAACTCTTCACGTAATGTGTGCAATCTCGTGATCTCGAGTTCGATCCTATCACACGACTATCGATTTTAACGTCCATAAACTTTCAGCTCCCACTTGGACAAAATTCGAATGTCGTGATCACATTGATTAGCGTCTAGTTACACTAACAATATCACTAGTACAACTCGAGTAAGGCTTCCTGGACAAAACCTTTTAATGATATATAATCATTATTATTATCCTCTCATTTCAAATACATTGTTAATAAGGATATGGATCTTAGTCATTCATTCATTAACTATTCTGTTTCTCGTTTACGGATATATCAAGATTACCAAAACACATTTGGGTGTGGCCACACAAACATCTTACTACTCTCCCGAGGGGCCTAGTTGTATTTATACTTCAAATAATAATTTGAAGGAAACGAATCCCATTTCGACTACAAGCAAAACACATGAACTTCGCAACACTTCTGAAAATAACCCTTATGACTACCAGTTACGTTTAGCGTTAGGCTACCTTACAGAAATGCACTATATTCAATGCAGTTTTTTGGCATCTCAGGTCTAAGGATAACTATTTATGATTTACTTAATGCCAAAGATCCATAAAGTAAAATCACATAGTTGGGATAAGTCCAATATTTGATCCATCAAATATTATCCAAAATTGACCAATATACTTTCAAGTATACTCTGTCACCATTTTGAATTGTCTTAATATAATAATACTCCCATATTATTAATCGACAACGGACATTTAGAAACATCATAATGCTCATGGATTAAAACATGTAAAATAGGATACAAAATCAAATAACAGAAAAATAAACAAAATCCAAACTTTATTTCATCAATTCAATAGTGTCTTACATCCTTTATCCAAATACTAATCAACAGATTTATTGCATGAATTCGCTAGCTAGTTGCAGCCCAATTGCCTTGGCATGCTTAACTACCTTTGGCCTAGACAAAGCCTTAGTAAAAGGATCAGCTACGTTATCATCTGTGTGAACTTTTATTAATTTTATTTCTCGAGCTTCCACTTGTTCTCGAACGTAGTGATATCTACGTTTAAAGTGTCTGGCGCCCTTCATGACTCCAGGGTCATTGGCGAATATTATTGCCGCAGAGTTGTCGCAATATATATCAATATGTTCTTTAATTGAAGGCATCACTCCAAGATCTCCAATAAACTTCCTAATCCAAACAGCTTCCATTGCAGCTTTTGAAGCGGCCATGTACTCAGATTGAGTCGCATGCATAGCAATGGTTTTCTGCTTACTGCTCTTCCAGTCAACTGCTCCTCCATTGATGACAAACACGTAACCCGTCTGAGACTTCGTATCGTCTTTATCACATTGCCAAGACGCATCACAGAATCCAGTTACATTCAATTATGTGTCTGGTTTACCCCCGAATACCAAAAACATATCTTTCGTACTTCTTAAATACTTCAGAATATGCTTAACAGCAGTCCAGTGGGACTTTCCTGGATTCTGTTGGTATCTACTGACCAAGTTCTGAGCAAACGCCACATCGGGCCTTGTGCATCTTACAGCATACATAATAGATCCTACAGCCGAAGCATAAGGCACCTTCTTCATGTAAGCCACCTCTTCAGGTGATGATGCATCTTTCTCATGACTTAACTCATGCTTAACCTCCATCGGTAAGAAACCTTTCTTAGAGTTATGCATGTTATATTTCTTCAATATCTTATCAATATAAGCATCTTGGCTAAGACCAATTAACCGTCTACTCCTATCTCGATAGATCTTAATTCCCAGAATATATGCAGCATCTCCCAAACCTTTCATAGAAAAACATTTACCAAGATAATCCTTAACTTCCTTAAGTCTTGGAATGTTACTTCCCATGATCAATATGTCATCGACATATAGAATTAGGAACACTACATTACTCCCCCTAGCTTTGCGGTATACACATGGCTCATCACGATTTTGAATAAATCCAAACCTTTTGATTTCTTCATCAAATCGCTTATTCCATTGATGTGATTCTTGCTTCAAACCATAAATAGACCTTTGAAGTTTGCACACGCGTTTTGGATATTTAGGATCAACATACCCTTCCGGTTGTTGCATATAGATGTCTTCATCTAAGCGACCGTTCAAGAAGGCAGTTTTAACATCCATTTGCCATATCTCATAGTCATAGTATGCTGCTATAGCTATGAGAATCCTAATAGCTCGTAAGTCTGCTACAGGAGAGAATGTCTCCTCGTAGTCTATGCCAAAAGTTTGAGTAAAACCTTTAGCCACTAAACGTGCTTTATAGGATTGTACATCACCATCCATGTCAGTTTTCTTCTTATAGATCCACCTATTTTTCACTACTTTATCATTTTTAGGTGCGTCTACAAGACTCCAAACATCATTGATTTCCATGGATTTCATTTCCTCATTCATCGCAACTATCCATTTTGACTTTTCTGGATCAGACATTGCGGATCGATAGTTAGCAGGTTCACCAAGATCCCCTACTTCCTCCTCATCATCCTCTATGTATAGACACAGTTTGTCCGGCGCACGTATAGCCCTTTGAGACCTACGTGGAGGAATTAATTCCGGTGGAACACTCAGATTTTCTGGTTCTACAGGAATTTCATCGCTAGTATTTTCAGAAGGCAATGTATCTTCTTGAATTTCTTCAAGATCATAATTTCTCCCACTGAATTCTTGATTTACAAGATCATTTTCAAGGAAGTCTCCATACCTAACCACAACTATCTTGTTCTCAGCCAGATAATAAAAGTAGTAACCCATAGTTTCCTTAGGGTAACCTACAAAGATACATTTTACTGAGCGTTGTTGGAGTTTATCTCCAGAGTCACGTTTCACATACGCCTCACAACCCCAGACTTTCAAATAAGACAAATATGGCTTCTTGCCATGCCATAGTTCATATGGTGTCTTATCAACCTTCTTTGTGGGAACCATATTCAGAATACGAACAGCAGTTTCAAGAGCATAATCCCAAAAAGATAATGGTAAAGTTGTAAGATTAAACATAGATCGTACCATATCCAATAATGTACGATTTCTCCTTTCAGATACACCATTTTGTTGTGGAGTATATGGAGAAGTAAGTTTCTGAACAATTCCATTCTTACTTAAATAATCTTTAAACTCTTGACTTAAATATTCACCACCACGATCAGAACGAAGAGCTTTAATCTTCTTTCCTAGTTGTAACTCTACTTCGGCTTTAAACGTTTTGAATGTTTCAAATACCTCATGTTTATGTTTAAGTAAATAAACATAACCATAACGGCTATAATCATCCGTAAACGTCAGGAAGTAGCTAGCACCTTTCCTTGACACATGTCTAAGTGGTCCACACACATCCGTGTGTATTAAACCAAGTAGCTCAGTAGCCCTTTCAATATTGCTATTAAAAGGTTTCTTGGTCATCTTTCCAGAGATACAAGATTCACATTTATCAAATTATTCATCATTGATACTTTCCAAAAGCCCATCACGTTGAAGCTTTTGTATGCGAGTCTTCCCAATGTGGGCAAGTCTACAATGCCAAAGATAAGAAGAGTTCTTGTCTAACTTACTCTTCTTATTCATGCTAAAAACAGAATTATTTTTCCTCTTGGGATTTCTATCATGCATGTTAATTTCAAAAACACCATTCACAGAAATTGCATCAAAATAGAATAAACCATATTTGAAAACAGAAATTCTATTATTATCAATCGTGTGAGTAAATACAAGATCCAACATACTAGAAAAGGAAATAACACCCCTAACAATTGTAGGTGCATAATGACAATTATTTAAAGACAGTACTAAACCCGAAGGTAAAACTAATTTAAATATTCCTATAGCTTCAACTGCTGCTTGTGCGCCATTGCCCACTTGCAGAAATTGTTCCCCATAGGTAAGTCTCCTCTTCAACTCAAATCCCTGCAGGGTATTACAAATATTAATACCACATCCCGTATCATATACCCAGGAGTTTGATTTGTATGAAAGATTAAATAACTCTATCATAAATAAGTTACCTAAAGATGGTGCTGTAGCAACTTGCTCAGCCTTCTTCTTATGTTCTGCCATTTCATGGAGATAGAGAGAGCAATTCCTCTTCCAGTGTCCAGTCATCTTGCAGTAGTGACAAGTCTCATCTTTCAGAGATTTCTTAGCAAAGTTTTGCTTTGGTTTTGATGTAGTCGCAACTTGCTTGCTCTTATCAACCTTGCCTTTGCCTTTCTGCTTCTTATTCACTTGCGGTTTTGTTTTCGACACTCTACCCTTTTGTACATAAAGTACTTGAGGAGTAGCAGTGGGTGCCTTATCTTTCAAACCCTTTTCAAAGTCAATGAGCATTGCATGCAAATCATTAACTGTCTTCCCCGTGCAATGCATATTATAGTTACGAACGAAATCATTGAAGTCCTTATTAAGGGACCTATTGATCAAGTTAATAGCCATATTATTATCAAAGGGTTGTCCTAGTGCGATGAGTTGTTCCATATAACCCCTCATCTCCATATAATGGTCACTTACGGACTTACCAGGAGCTTGCTTGCAACTATGTAGAGAATCAACCAGATCATAGATCTCTACAGCTTGCGGCGTTTCATACACAGCCTTGAGTTCATCAAGCATTTGCTGAGGAGAAGCTAGCTCATACTTCCTTTGAAGTGATGGAGCCATTCTCCCTAACATTACAGCAGCCACCTCATGGTGCTTCTTAACGTTAGCAGCGTGTTGAAGCCTTTCCGCATCAGTTGCTCCGTCAACAAGATCCTCCGGAAAAGGAGTTTCCAAGATATTGATGGTACCCGCTGCTCTCAGAACAATTCTTAGTGAGCGGTACCAATCATTGAAATTAGGGCCAGTAAGTTGAGGCCGTTCAAAAAATGCTTTGAACGCCGAGCTTATTGTCAGATTGTTTTCGGGTTGAGCCATTTCTACAGAAATAAATTCAAACATTAGTATTTTCGATAATAAAATTCAAGAAAATAAAATTACCCCGGTAATAAAACCATAGTATTTTCCTTGAAAAACTAGAATCCATATTGACATAGATTTATCACATCAGTTGATCTGCTAGTGACAAATGTATTCAACACAGTAACTTGTCGAACAATAATTGCCAAATCATATTGCAATTTCTAGATATGTCAGGGATTTACATTGCCAAAAACTTTTGCATTGTAAACATGTTTTATCCCTTCTTTATGCCTTAAGTTTCCAGTTCTCACTGAGTAACTCAATTAAGTCGACTAATCTAAAGAACGTAAAACCTTCATGTGCAATCTTATTCAGTCATGAAGTTTTCTCTCCATTACAACATCGTCCGATATCTTATATGACGACAATTGTAACTTCAAGTGTTCGTCAATTAGAGGGCATATGACTTAAATTTTAGGGTATAGATTTTGGTGTCAAAATCATGTATGGAGAAGCATGCATACATCTCCATAGCATAAGTTTAATAAAACGTTTAGTAAACTTTTTTGTGAGACTAAAAGTTCATCATATATTTGCAAGTTGAGGTATTGGTTAAACCAAACAACCTTAAATAATTATACCAATAACAACCGTAGGTAATTCCAATTTTGACGCACAGGCGAGCCGGAAATTTGGTCAGCGTAAAAGCATAGCACCTCCTTCCTTAACCGGGTACTTGACCAGCGGTGCGTTATACCCACTTTATAGTTTGTCAAAATTGAGTAGGCCGTTAAGTTGCTATTGCAATTCTAATCAACACAAATCATATGTAATTTAGGTCTCAAAACAATTCATTAATTTTGATAAGATTTAGTCCATATTATTTTTCTTAAAAAAAATTACCCTTGTTTACAACATACAATTAAAAAAACGCATGAAAACAAGTAGTACAAAAAAAACTAAATCAAATAGCCACATGCAAACAATTTATTCAAAGAACATCAAATCTAGGGTTTTTATGAACATAAAAAGTCTTCCCTAATTTTAAAACTTTGAATCAAATAAAGCAAATAGCAATCAAAATTATATGATCCGTAAAAAACATGCATGTTTATTACGGATCTTCCATATTCTCTTAACAATTAAAAAACTACTACGGATCGTAACCACACATGACATAACAATTAATTCATGCATACATCTAAAGTTAATTACCATGTAATTTTAGGGTTTACAAATTTTTTTTTTTTTTTATATAAAAAAAAACGGCAAAGCCATTTTTAAACAAAAAAAAAACAAAACCCCTAATTTTTATAAAACCTAAAAACAACATGTAATTTTAACACAAATCAATATTAGTTAAAAAAAAGCTTTAGATCTTGATAATTATAATCATGTTAAAACGGCTCTCGATGCCACTGTAGGTTTATGATTATCATAACAATTATAAAAACCCTAACATAGATCAAAGAGCATACAGCGGAAGCAAATTAACAAGATCTTTGTATAACACAATTATAATTAATCAAGGCTAGGGTTACATACCTTTATCCTAGCAGAACGATCACCGGTAAAAATAGATCAAGAACACCACCAGGATGTAATCTAAAATAAGATCACACCACGATCTTGTACACACGTGATACGATGAGCTAATCGTGAGTCTAGCACGAACAGAACCGAGCCTTCCAAGCCTAAGGAAGATCTACCCAACAACCCTAGAGAGGGGCTAGGACTAGATCTAAAATAGCTTTTAGAAAATCAAAGATGAACCCTAAAAAGGGTGTATATGGCCGGCGGTTTTAGAGCTAGAAAGAAGAATATGGAGTGAAAAATTATGAGGCCTTAAGGTTTGTTTATATACACCTTGGAAACTTATCTTCCAAGGTTTAAACAAGATAAAGCCTAAAACTTTTTCATCCCTATCCTTTGAAGCTAATTAGGCCGGATATATACATGTGCTAAAAGGGGTTTCCGGAACTTTCCGACACCTTCTTTTAGCTTCTTTAATATTCTATAACGATCGTTTAAAACTTAACTTTTAATTACTTAACGATCGTTAGCTACAGTTTGATTTAATAAATATAATAAATATATTTAATAAATAAATTAACTCTTCACGTAATGTGTGCAATCCCGTGATCTCGAGTTCGATCCTATCACACGACTATCGATTTTAACGTCCATAAACTTTCAATTTCTTATAGTAATATACTACAAAGTTACTAATAAAAACAAGACAGGATAAATTGTTGCATGTACTCCATGTTTTGTGGCTGCTGCATCATATCGGGTTTAAGATCAAAAGTTGGACCATCATAGCAATCGTTCATATCTTCGCTTTTACTAGACCTCGGGTATATATAATGCTTGCATCAAGTTTTGATCAGTACTAAAAACATTCTGGCCCATTGGCATTATCGGATAAAACCCGTTATCGACATCACTAACAATTGATGATCCATAAGACTCCATGTAAGTATCAGACATGATGCTCGTGTTGTTGTAATCAAAAGGGGTTATCATGGTTATCGGGTTTGAGGTCAACTGTGGCATCTTCATCCACCCTTGAAGTCCAAGATTCTGCATATCTGACATCTTCTTGGTTTCAACTTGCTTGATTTTCGTTCCTAGCTCGTTAGCGACCTCTCTCGATTGCTCTTTCGGAGAATTATCCAAAACCTGGAACCAAGTTGGAAACTTGGCTTCCAAGTTCCTTTTTTTCTCTGTGGCAAGTTCATGTTCAATCTTATTTTTCCTGTCCTTAAAAAAGTCACACAAACTGTATGATTTAATCTTCCGAGAATCAGTCCTTCGTATTGTTTTGTAAGCCTTAATCATATCATCGAGTTTTGCACGATTTTGTGGGAAGATTTCGGGGCCTTGTTGATGGTCGGAATATATGATCATGGACACATCGACATCACAAAGAGTACTTAGCTCTAGAGCTTTCTTGAACAGACCCTCTTTTCGCCCCAGGAATGTGAGTCTGCATTTCTTAGTGTCGTTTATCAGTTGCAAGGGTATCTTCCCTCGACCCATGTTTACAAATCTATCAGAAACAACACCATGCACACATTAGGTAATTTAAATACACACAATCATGAAACATAAATATAACATGCAAATATTATTAACAGATTTAAATGAAAGAAAAAATAAACATACCAGTAATTAAGAAGTTCAAGTTTCTGCGATAAGATTAATGAAGGAAAGAGATGAAATCTCAACTTTAATTCGATAAAAAAAGATGGTAATACAGATGCGATTAACTAATGATCAGAGAAAGTTGCCAGTAATTACGAAGATCGACTTAATTTGATAAGAAAAAGATAGTATATTAGGGATAAGATTAGAAAGATATATTTATAGAAGACCTTGTCCCGTAATTACGAAGTTTAATGGCGGTTGTTAATTAAATTAGGAAATAACTTTGGTTAATTAATAAGCTATTCTAAATTTGAACTATTTTTAAACCGTCTTAAAATTTCTTGAAAAAAAAAATTAATCTTTTGCTTCTTGTCCCAAAATTATTTTCTTTCCATGAAAAAAACACTCAATTTTAAAAAGTTTATTATTACTGTTTTCATTCACTCAATGTTTTAAAAAAAATTATTATTACTGTTTTTGTTTTTTTATTTTTGACAGAGTTAGAATTTTATTCTTAGATAATTAATTAAAGTTTTTTAATTATGCGATAACAATTTTAAACACAGGTAATATCCAAACTTTGTTATCTATTTTCAGTAATTAAATTAGGATATCTAAAAAAACGTAGATAATAGAAACAGTTTAGGAAAAGTAGTAACTTATTTAGTTATACGAGTTGTTTGAAGTTGATGTAATATAATAAAAAATATATAAATTCAAGTACGTATAAGTTAGCGGGAAATTGTTAACATTCATATTTTTTTGAGATGTTATAAAGTTTAATGTATACTTTATTTTTAGTATAGATCCAATCAACGAATTTCAATCATTCATTTTTCTACTGACATAAAAACTCACTTTTATCATTTTTAAAAATAATAAATATCTCACTAAACCCACATGTATATATACTTTCTACGAATTATATTTTTCAATCACGTTTGAGAAAATCATAGTACGATTTCCAAAATCATATATGAGTTTCTCAGACGTGATGTAAAAAAAAATCGAAAAAGAAGTTCGTCAAAGTATATATATGCATGTGCCACTTGATAGAAAAATTATTTAATTCTTTTTGCAATGGTGTATTTTTTCGCGCTTAACGATATATCGTTTGTGAGATATTTATATTTTTAAAAAGAGGTGAGAAAAGGTTTTTAAATAAATGAGTGAATATAATTGATTGATTGAATATATAGTAATTAGGGTTCTACATTTATCTCAATATCTTTAGAAAAACTTTAAATTACTTAAATGTCTTAAAAAATTTTGTGTAATGGGTTTCTTCGATAATTTTTATTACTATAAAAAACATTTAAGTACATAGAATGTAGGCTAGTCTTAGATATTCGCTCGTTACATAGGCAAACAACTTTCTATCAGAAATAGAACACATAAAATTACTACAAAGTTACGTAGAAAATAAAGAAAACTAATATTTCTTGCTTCCAGAGACTCTGATTCCAAGATTATTATAATTAGTCTGGACGTCGCTCGAAATATCCCGATTATCATACATATAATCATCATATGTGTCCTAGTCAAAATTAACCCAATTCACTATAATGCCCTCATTAACTAAGGTAAACTCTAACCACAATTGATTCTTACTCAAAACCCCTTAGTTAAGCATTAAACACTCAAAAAGAGCCCTAACTACATTGATAACATTTATTTAAACTCTAAACCTATGAAATTACATCAAACCCTAACTACCCTTTACACTTAACTAAATTACCTTGACTTAAGCCTAAACACTTAAACTAAAACCTAAGAACTAGGCTACATAGAAATCGGCCCAAAGTTCATAAGCTAAATAGAAACCATCTTTTACCCATTACTCTTAAACTAATAAAACCCATTATTACACTTTACCCAGCCCGCTAACTATTTATTTAAACCAAACCGTACCCTCTCATAAGTATTAAATAAAAATCGTCTTTTTGCTAGCTGCTGCCCATGGACCCTCTTCAAAACTCTCATAGGATTGGATATTCTTTTTCATTCAGGATATGCCCTAACCTCTGTTGTGTCGTATGGACCTCCATAAGAAATCACAACAATAATGGCAGGAACAAAATCTTTTCTTTTTCTCTCTATGGTTTTGGTCGATTAGTAGCAATTCTTCCCTTGGTTTTCTACTAACTTCGAGTAACAACAAGAACACAAACACCACTTTACAACAGCAGCAATATAACTCTAGATTTTTTTTCCTTGTCTTGGTGATCACAAGGGGTTTACAATTGTTTAAAAGGGTATTCGGGTTTGTACGAGTCGGGTTTGTAAGGGTTTTTTGTGTGAAGGTTATTTGAAGATCTTAGGGTTTTGGATTGTTTTGTTATTGGAGTTCGATTTGCTTGAACACCATACCACCATTGTGAGTACTCATATTTGTATTTTAATCCCAGTTCATATGCATGCTTGTTAGCTTAATTCACCTATAATCTCATGGTTTGCAAAAAGAATTGATAAAACATGCACACTTGTTTTTTCATGTGTTCGTATACATATATATGTGCACCCGTTTGAAATACTTAAATTTGGATCAAAAACCCTTTTGAAGGTGGTTAGTAATAAGCATAGGTTAGCTTAGAAAGAACGAAAGTGAAGTGATAGGTTTTGCATTTTATTATTACATTTTGTAATTTATCAATTCACCTATAATCTCATAGTAGGCCACGCTGTCGACCCTAAACTACAAAGAGTTGATCGACTCTAGAATTCTAGGGTCGAAATTTTGGACACAGATGTTTTGGGTCGACATAGTCGACCTTAAACTTCTTGGGTCGAAAAACCTTTTGTTAGTCGTCATAATATTTGACCATCTGGCCTATTATTTGTATATTATGGGCTTAACCCATATTAGCTTGTTTCTAGAATAATCCTATGTAACTATATATATTGTTAAGATGTTAAATGATAAGGCAAGCAATTCATTATTCAATATGGTATCAAAGCTCTTATACCATATTGAATAATGAATTGCTTGCCTTATCATTCAACATCTTAACAATATATATAGTTACATAAGATTATTCTAGAAACAAGCTAATATGGGTTAACCCCGTGATAAACAAATAATAGGCCAGATGGTCAAATATTATGACGACTAACACCTTTCGTTTAGGGTGTAAAATGTCGACCCCAACCGCTAGTTTTGTTGTAGTGCTAAAATGGACTTATAATGAAACGAGAATCATCAAATGAAAATTTAGGAATCAGAACTGAAAACTTCAAAAATATTAGAAATATTCCAAGTCTGAAACAGATTTGGGCGGGTGATCCATGTCTAGACCTAATTTCGAGTCTGTCAGAGTGAGAATTGTTAAATTTTGCTCAAGGACAATGTAACAATCGTAAATTTTCCAGATTTGTAAAATGACTATTTTATACTTTGATTTTTTAATCAGGTTTGTGATTGAACTACTTTAAAGCTGGGACATTATCTAACGTTTTCTGAATAACCGTCTTACGACGCGTAATGACTTAACACTGAGCTCATTCATCATTCTGAGAATTTTCTGTGAATCTGACCTAATTGCTGAGACGGTCAATGAATTTACGATAATCCGTGAGCTTATTCGGTAACTGTGAATTACATGCTTAACTGTTTAGTTTTACTTGCGTGATCGATCTTTATGTGAACTAGGTGTTTTCTAGCTCTCTGTAAGCGTTTTTGTGTACGTATTTTGTATTTTTGCTATTTATAATAATGAATCATATTTTCAGTGTATAATTATTTTACGTGACGTATTCTCATATTTACGTCGTTTTTATGTTTAATCGTCGTTAGCATGCATAAAATATTTTATAAATCACAAAATAATGTTTTACATCGATAAATTAGATAAATAATTTTTAACATTTTATTTCGACCATTTAATAATTTTTAAACCTAATTATACACTTTTTATTAATTAACTAGATACTACTAAACCTTTTTACTTAAACTATTATCAGTTATTATAGTTGAAAATTTGAAATATTTACCCACCAGAAGGACCCATATAAGCCAAAACTACATGGAGTAGTAAAATTTTTTTGTTAAACTCTATGTTAGGTCATTTTCAAAGGGTGTAAGACATGAAATTATTATTTTAACTCTTTCTACTTTATTATTTAACCTCATAATTCACACACACTAAAAAATTATTTTTCTCTAATTTCTCTCTCTAAAAAGCCATGGCACACACACAAAGATATATATTTTCCACCATTGTTGATATTTTCAAGCTATATTCTAAAAAGAACTAGTAAATATACTTACATACAACGGTTTTTAAAGGGAAAAGAGAAACTATGGTTTGCATATCTTGGGTGTTTTAGTGTGATTTGAAAATATATTGTTAGATTGTAGTTTTGTGTTGATTATATCGTAGATGTGGCTTTTATGTTTACGCATAATCGTTACTTAAAGTTATTTCTTAAACCTTTTTTAATTCTTTCATTTTTATGCTTGATTTGTTTAAATCTATGCATGCATGTCACTAAACATGTGTTTCTTGAAAAATAAAAGATGTAATTTTTTTACTTGTATTCTTTTAGATCCATGCATTTTATTGATGGATCTTAAAACACATTTTTAAACATAAGTAAACTTTTTATAAATATATATGTTGATATATTTATAGATCTATGAACATAAACATGTTTTTGCTATATTACTTATGTTCATGAGTTTTGGTTACAAACTAGTAAGTTACTATATGTGGGATGTTTTTAAAAGTGGGGAAAATGTATGTTTACAAATATATTACTTTCTGTCCGAATTTAATATTAATTGGAAATGGTTAAAAAAAATTTCACACTAGATTAGTGGAAGATTCTCAAAATATAAGTTAATACCTTTGTTTTGGTATATTATAATCTAAAAAAGGACTTAAAACGAGCAAGATATGCTCGTTTGTATTTCATTATCGGAAAACTTAATTTTTACGGAAACACTAAAAGTATGTTTGCTGTCAGAACTAAAGCATGGTCAAAATGATGTTTTCGAGTCAACCCGGTTTATTTTTAGTGTCGAAATGAGAATAAAATGATGTATATATATTGGAAACGTATTGAGAAGGGTAAATGCGCGTGGTGTAATATTTTGTTATTGTTACTTTTGGACGTTGTAAATGGTTATTCTGCAAAAAGTGAGTATTGATCAATTGTGGATGGCGAAAAATGGTCGATATTTTGAAAGTTATCAAAAGTGGCAAATTTCTAAATGACGCCGAAAGGCTGTCGAATTTTTCGTAGAAAGCGTATTGAGTATTTGACGAAGTTAAATTTGGGTAAATTAAAATTTACGTCGAAAGGCTGTCTAAATCCCGTCGAGAAAAAAATAAATATTTTAGCCTAAGTATAAGATACAAATATTAACTATATGATTTCGATATACTTATGGCTATTTCAGAGGTTATGTTAGGGATAGGACACCTATCGGGCACTTATTATTGTTTCATCTTGTCTTTAGTATCGGTGTCATGAGCTTAGCGCCATCATAACTACTTTACCCACTATTTCTTATATGTTGACATTATATCACCTATAATGGTCCCATATGCTAAAAACATTTTGTTTGCGGTCCATCTTTTACTATGCTTTTGAATTAAACATATGAACCCACCAACCATTATGTTGACACTTGTAAGCATTTATCTCAAGTATTTGATCTTACGTGCTATTTGAAGTATCTCGAGTCTCATGCTTAGTTGAAGGATTTTGAAAGATTTATCTTATGCATTGAACATTTATCTCATTGTCTATTTCAAACTTATGAGTTTCCGTTGCATTACATTTGAAACATACGACTTGTAAACTTTGTTATTTAACATAAATGCAACGAGGTAAATCCTTTTTAAAACGTCTCATTTTTTTGAACGACATCTTGGTGCAGCGGAGTATCTTGCGTGCCACCGAGACAACAAGTCTCTTGACCCGAGTTCGAATCATCTCACGAAGATAATATCAACCCCCATGCTAGCCATCCAGTTTCCCATGAAGGGGCTTTAAGGCATTGCGCTGGGATTCGAACCCGGTTGCCAATTCTAGGAAAATCCCCCACATTGGGAAATTGTAGAAGTCGAACTCCTGACCTCCCACACATGTAGACTATAACCGGATGCATCCATCCAACTGAGCTGAATTTAGAGTCGTTCTCTTGCACCTTGTACCTTGATATTATGACGTAACAGCCCTCGAGCTTTACCGCTTCAGTTGAACAATTTTGAGGGTGTTATAAATTAGTATCAGAGACTTTGTTATAGAGAACTAGGTGTTATTTCATAAGCCTAGACTATAACCGGTATGTGATTACGTGTATTAGGTGCTATTATATTATATCTACATATATGCTTATATATACTACTATATCTATCATATGTATATACCTTACGTATATACATTACTCGTACGTACTTTGCAATATACCGAATAACGTTATTTAAATGAAATAGAGTTATATTTTTTCTATTTCATTGTGATATTTCTTACTATGCCGACTCTGGGTTCGAACATTCGTCTGTTGCTTTTGAAAACGCTTATGTCGTCTCGTGACCCATTATCTAAAACATGTCGATTGATTCGAACGTGACTTCAACTCATCACCTTGTAACAATTTATTTTGGGACTCAAACTTTGGAACTTGACTTATTTTATTTTATTTTACCCCTTTTTGATTTTGAAGAATGCTAATAACAACAATAAAAACTCGTGAGAACTCTTACATCAACCTAGATTATGCTTATGTCTAAGGAGGATTCATTGCATTACCTAGTGAGACCTAGTAGAAGTCGCCGTGTAATTTTTTTATATATTTACGTTGTACTCTTTTATAAAGACTTTTCGTTTCATGTGGATGTTTTAAATTTGAGTTCTCTATTAATCTTTGTATTGTAACGGTTCGTTAAATCGTATTTGTTTTGACATCATTACCGCGTTATAAATCGTTTCGCCATTGTCTTACAATATTTCTTCTTTTGTACCATCTTATGACTTATTTTCCTACTTTCGAGATATTTTAACATCAACTTATGAATTATACGAAACTATATTATGCACCATTTTGTCATCACTTTTTAAACCACTCATTATTATCTTGTCAACTATTTCACTGGACCGTTCTAAAATACTTTGCTAAATACTTTCTAAACTACTTATTGGAATATAATAAACTACTTATTCTCATCTTACAAATCCGTTTTCATAAATTGTTTTGGTTATCATCTTATAAAACGGTATAGTTTATATCATATGATTTCGAATAATATAACACTATTTGATGAAAAAGACCATCGTGTCGTTACTCCCCAATTATACAAAGCCTGATCACCTATGTATAATTTGGGAAGAGCCATTCTATACTCGTAGTAGTAACCTTAATTATTGTGTCCAAAAATCTATTTTTCTAACTATACATATTTTCGGAAAGCAAAATTTTGTGTGTGTATACTAAAGTTATGCAAGACGTAATCATTCATATAACCAAGAGGACTTCTATGCAACTGCATCATATAAATCTGAACCTCACCATTTGAAATTACATCAACCATTCGTTCAACGTCGACTTTACATCCGTGTATTTAGAGAGTTCGTGTGGTATTATTTGCGAGGATAACATCTTTCGTATTCTTTTCTTTGGCGACAGAATGAAGGGGATGAAGATAGGTATAAAGTATCACCTTGTAAAAGTAGGATACGTTTGGGAAAACGAGGGAAGATGTCATCCTGTTACAATGGACTTTTCAAGAACATAGCTAGAGCTGGAATCGTGACTTATAGACTAGAGTTGTCGCAAGCACGTTGCCATGTGCATATTTATTTTCACGTCTCAAATTTGAAAAAGTATATTTTCGATAAAACACTTCCACTCCATTGGAGGAGATCCAAATCGTCGACAAATCGCGTTTTGTGAAGAAACCATCGAAACTATGAACCGTAAGGTCAAGCTATTGAATCAAAGTCGTAATTCTATTGTGAAATCCAGTTGAAATTATAGGCGTAGTCCTAATTTCACTTGGGAGCGGGAACGTCAAACTCGTATTAAGTACTCACGTTCATTTTTCCGACTCTTGTGCCTATATCACACTCTAAGCTTTGAGGACAAAGCTTCTTTAACAAGGGAAGAATGTAAAAATCGTAAATTTTCCAGATTCATAAAATGACTATTTTACCCTTTGATCTTTTTTAGCCAACTATGTGCTTGAACTGCTTTTAAACTCGGATGTTATCTCACGTTTTCTGAATAACCGTCTGAGAACGCGTAATGACTTGACACTGAGCTCAGTCATCTTTATGAGAATTTGCTGTGAATCTGACCTAATTGCTGAGATGGTCAATGAATTTACGATAATCCCTGAGATTATTCGGTAACTGTGAATTACGTGCAAAACTGTTTAGTTTTATTTGCGCGATCGATCTTTGTGTCGACTAGGTGTTTCTAGCTCTCTGTGAGCATTTTTGTGTGCGTATTTTGTATTTTTGTTATTTATAATAATGAAACGTATTTTCAGTGTATAAATTTTTTTTATGTGACATATTTTCATATTTTACCTTGTTTGTACGTTTAACCGTTGTTAGCATGCATAAAATATTTTATAAAATCATAAAATAATGTTTTACTTCGAAAAATTAAATAAATAATTTTTTACATTCTTTTCGACCATTTACGTATTTTTAAACTTAATTATACACCTTTCATTAATTAACTAGATACTACTAAACCTTTTTACTTAAACTCTTGTATGTTACTATTGTTGAAAATTTGAAATAGTTACCCACCAATGGAGGACCCATATAAGCCAAAACCACATGGGATAATAAATATTTTTGGTTAAACTCTATGTTAGGTCATTTTCAAAGGGTGTAAGACATGAGATAATCATTTTAACTCTTTGTACTCTATTATTTTACCTCATAATTCACACACACTAAAAAACAATTTTTCTCTATTTTCTCTCTCTAAAAACCCATGGCACACACACAAAGACATATATTTTCCATTGTTGATATTTCCAAGCTTTATTCTAAGAAGAACTAGTAAAATATAATTACATACAACGGTTTTTAAAAAGAAAAGAGAAACTATGGTTTGCATATCTTGGGTCTTTTGGTATGATTTGAAGATATATTGGTAGATCTTTGTTTTGTGTTGATTATATCGTAGGTCGGGCTATTGTGTTTTTGTAGAATCGTTACTTGAGGTTATTTCTTAAACCTTTTTCAATTCTTTTATTTTTACATAAATAATACTTTTTGTCCATTTTAATTTTAAATAAAAAGAGTTATAGAAATTGTTTTGACACTATATTAGTACAAGATTATGAAAATATAAGTTAATACCTTCGTTTTCGGTATATTATATGTTAAAAACGAACTTAAAATGAGCAAGATATGGTCGTTTGTATTTCGTTGTCGGAAAACTTAAATTTTGCGGAAACACTGAAAGTATGTTTACTATCAAGAACTAAAACATGGTCAAAATAAGGTTTTTGAGTCAAACCGAGTTATTTTGAGTGTCGGAATGAGAATAAAATGATGTATATAAATATTAGAAACGTTTTGAGAAGTGTAAAAGCATGTGTTGGAAATATTTGGTTATTGTTTCTATTTGGACGTTGTAAATAGTTATTTTGCTAAAAGTGAGTACTTGTTGATTGTTGATTGTGAAAAATGGTCGATATTTTGGAAGTTACTAAAATGGCAAATTTCTAAATGACGCTGAAAGGCTATCGAATTTTCCGTAGAAAGTGTATTGAGTATTTGCCTAAGTTAAATTTGGGTAAATTAAAATTTACGTCGATAGGCTGTCGAGATAACGTCGAGTCAAAAATAAATGTTTTTGCCTAAGTATAAGATACAAATATTAACTATGTGATTTTGATAAATCATATTTTATCTATAAACTAAGTACGTGTTGGGAAAGTAACATACGTGATAGACTTAATTATGTGATTTATTTGCTTGTGCTTAAACTATAATATTATATTTAGGTTGTCGCTTGTGTTTGCTCGCTATTATTTGATCTTATAACTGTGCGGATTGATTCAATGCTTAAGGTGAGTTATAGCCCCTTTTAAACTGCTTTATATGTTTAATATGTTTGCGGTGAGATGATGCTTGTAACATCTATTATGGACGCAAAACTATGTTTCCTTAATCTCTTCACTAAAGTTATGTTTATGGCTATGCCTAAGTACCGTTGTCCCACTCTCCTCTTCCATACCCCGTGAAGACAGTATTGGGCACCGTTGAGTTTTTTTTAACGTACATTAACATCGATCAAAAGTTATTATTCTAAACTTTTTTCAACCCTTTTCCGGTTACCAAATTCTGTTAATGATCATGTACGTTCATTGATTTAGTTGTGTCTCCATTATTTGATTCATCCTTTTCTTTTACTTTTTGTTGAAACTGTGTAGGATTTTCAGTAAGATATAAAAGCGACTTAGTCTCATATTTGAGTGTTAGCCTCAAAATATTGAGTCAAACAAGAATGTTCGGTCATAGGTTTCTATTGTAATATTTATTAGAACGTTGTAATTGATAGTTAAAATAGTCGTGGTTCACGGGCTTTGATTTAAGCTAATTAAAGCCCAAAAGACAAGCCCGATCCAAACAATATAGCCCATTATGGTTACATGTAAGCCCGGCTATATAAGGCCCTTCCTAGCATGTTAGGAAGGGTGGATGATCATTTGTAACTCTAATCTTCTCTAATCTAATATTCACCAAGTTAATCATCTCTCTCTCTCTACTTTCTCTCACTACTTTCTCTCTCTAAAATTCATATCTTTTCCATCTTAATCTATCATCATATTATTAGGGACAACAATTGGTATCAATCGCTATGGGGTAGATTCGTGTTTAGTTTGTGGTTTTCATCTTTTGATTCGTGTGATTTTCTCCTTTGAATCATCTTGTCTCAAAAAGTTTTTGTGTTTATCATTTTCTTGATTTTCACGAATTTAGTTGGTAATTTTGGCTTGATTATTGGTAAATTACACGATTCGAAATAATCTTAATCATCCGGATTATAGGAGTTTTGGTTTGATTTTTGAAAAAGTTTGAAAAAATCAAGTTTTTTGGAAAGTTTCGGTTTGGGTTTTGATATCCGGAATAAGAGGGTTTCATTATTCCGGATAAGCAGAAGGTTGGAATTCCGGATAAAGTCAATTTCACATATTCCAGATAGTGGTAAGTTTTTATTATTCCGGATAAGCATAAAAAGTTTTTTTAGGATAAGCATAAGAAGTTGGATTCCGGATAAGCGTCAAAAGGTTGGGATTACGGATAAGAAGCACCAGTTCATTCCGGATAACACGTTTTTCTTCAACATTCCGGATAATCAATCGAATATATTCCGGATAAGCAAGAAAAAGGAAGGATTCCGGATAAGACGATAAACTGATTCTGGATAAAGGTTCTTTCACGGATTCCGGATAAGGGTAACTTCTCATATTCTGGATAAAGGTAACTTCACGTATTCCGGATAAGACAAAGATCAAGAATTCTGGATAAGAGGAAAATCAAGGATTCCGGATATGCTACATTTTTTTATATTCCGGATAACCTCTCCAACAATATTCCGGATAAAACTAAGGTATCACATTCCGGATAAGGCAACGCTGAAACATTCTGGATAAGCTAAGTAGTGCTGATTCCGAATAAGGTATTTTGCTGGATTTGCAACTTTTTGAGATTTTCCGAATTTATCATTCCAATTTTTGTAGTGCTTGTTATTCAGGATACAGGTTTTCACAATTTCTTAAAGTTTCAACCGCAATCTTCTCACAACTTCATCTACTTAAGATCCTATTCACTTCACATTATTTTTGAGATGGATTCTACTCAAGAATATCGTGTCACAAAAAACAATATCATGGTGGCGGGTAACAAAGAGAGACCACCAATGCTTGTGTCTGGTCGGTATGCTCAATGGCAATCACGTTTCATATGATACCTTGATACAAGACCTAATGGTGATGCCTTGAGGAAATGTATTACTCATGGACCATATGTTTTCAAGAATATCTCAATTCCTCCAAGACCAGCCACTGATACTCTTGATGCAATACCCGCAAGTGAACGTGATGAAACAAGATCCGATCTCACACCTGAAAATTGTGTTTGGCATGATGCGGAGAAGGAAGCCATCTATATGGTTTTAAGTGGGATTGGAGATGATATTTATTCAACGGTTGATGCATGCCCTACATCACATGAAATGTGGACTGCTATTGAACGGTTGCAACAAGGAGAATCACTCAACAAACAAGATGTCAAAACAAACTTGTTTTGGAATTTTGGCAAGTTTACTTCAAGGGATGGAGAATCAATTGACTCTTACTACTCCAGGTTTTATAAGATGATGAATGACATGACAAGAAATAATCTTCAAGTCTCCACCATGCAAGTCAATGTCTAATTTCTTCAACAACTTCAAATTAAGTGGACACTATTCGTCACTTTAGTGAAACAACAAGAAAAGTTAGACGAGATCTCATATCATCGACTCTTTGATATCTTGAAGCAATTTCAGAATGAAGCAAATGAGATTCAAGCTAAACGTGTTGCAAAGACGACTAATCCACTTGCTTTAGTGACTACAACTCAACATGTTCAAGGTCATCACTCTTGTGCTCCTAAGACATATTCTACTACATCATCTTCACCACGATCTTCCACATCATCTAAGTCTTCATCATCCACAAGATCTCGATTTAAAGTGCCAAGAACACCATCACCACCATCTGATTCATCATCTGAAGAAGATAGTGATGAAGACCAAGCTCAAAAGAAGTGAGAGATGAAACAACAAATTGCTTTCATAATGAAGACTTATTAGAAAATCTACAAACCCACCAACAACAATCTTCATACATCATCTAACATAAAGAACCGATATGTTGAGAGTCCTCCAAGGTATGACGCACGTCGACGTGGTGAAAGTCCTTCTAGGTATGATCGACATAATCCAACGCATGTTGAGGGTTCTGCAAGGTATGATCGACAAACTTCCAAGTATGATTCTCAGAGGATTGTTGTTGCTACTGGGAATAGGGAAACTGTTGGAAGTCAAGTGGTTCAGCAGAGTGAGATTCAATGTTTTAATTTCCAAGGTTATGGGCATATGGCAAAGGAATGTAGGTAGCCAAAAAGGGTTAGAGACTCTGGTTATCATAAGGAAAAGATGCTGCTATGCAAGAAGATGGAAGCAGGGGTTAAATTGTCAGCTGAGGAAGGAGCAATGCTTGATGACACTGATGATGAAGATTCTGATCAAGAGCTCGATGCTCATTACTCGTACATGGCAAAGGTTGAAGAAGTTCTCAAAGTCACTGAAGATGACAATGGCCCTATCTTTGACACTAAGCCAATCGATAAGGTACACAATACTGATGAATATAATGTGTTTGGTGATATTCATGAGCATAGTGATCTACCCAGTGCCATTAATGACACGTGTATGATGGAAACGGTTGTTAGCAATACCACACCCGATTCATCAGACATGTGCAATAATGAGTCTGAGGATGATCAACATGCAAATGAGTATGATGAAGAGGAACGTATTGCACTTGCTAATTTAATTTCTACTTTACAAAAAGATGTCACTAAAAATAAAAAGAGTCAAAAGCAATTAAAGAAGTCAAACGCTAAGCTCACTCAAAATTTTGAATAATGCGAAGCTGCTCTTATTAAATCGAGTGAGACGACTGAAAACTATAGATATGAGCTCCTTCAGAAAACCAAAGAGCTTGAGGGGTACAAGGGTAGTGCGTTAAAAAGTCAAAAGGACGATTTTGAAAACAAATACAATACAACTCTTGAGTTATTAGCCAAAGAGAAGCGTCAATATAATGTTTTCTTAATGGATGAACGTCAAAAAACGTACCTTGCCAATACCAAAGTTAATAAACTTGAACAAAAGTTCTCTATGGCCACTACCGATTCTGCTAAAATTCTTGAGGATAAGAAACAAGAGGTAGATGCGTTAAAACAAGACTTTAAAAGTAGATATGATAAAGAAACTGAAAAAGTAACGAAACTAGAAGAACAAGGTGAATTTTTGAAGAAAATTGTTTATAAAACGAATGATTCTATTCAATCAGTAAGAATGCTAGCACCTCCGTCAATGTTTAAGGGTCAAGCTAGCTTTGCAAATCCTGAGTACCTTGCCAAAGCTCAAGTTGCGAACCCGTGTGTTTATCTTGATGAGACTGAAAGGACCGATCTTGATTGCATGCCTGTTAGTGCCGGTAGTGAAGAGACTGCCCTTTGGGATGATGATAGTCGACCACTTGTCAATAAGGAGTTTGTAAAACCATATAATTATGCTTACACGAATAGTCTTTATGGTCTTTTCAACAAACAAACTCAGAAAACCCGTGAGGAAGTGTTTTTAGAATGCAAACAAAAGAGAATTCAATGGAAGAAATCATTTGCTCCTTAGAAATCTAATGTTTACAAATACATTAACTAACTCCCTCTAGATGAATCGAAAAGCAAGAGTAGGAAAACATTAGGTATTCTTAAACACCACATAGATAATGTTAAATCTATTGTTGAAAGAGATTGGGCAAAACGTGAAAATGATGAGTGGACTCGCCCGATTGCTCAAGATATTACCTTGCTTGTGAAAGAACTATTAATCCCAAATACGGCATTAATTAAAGAAACTGTTCTTCAGTTTGAGGAGTTCATTCGGACTTAAATGTATGATGATTTAAAATATGTTGAATCTCTTGAGAAACACATTGATGAGCTTCAAAAGGAGAAGTCTGATTTTTCAGATGAATATGATTTACTCTTGCAAGAATGCGTTTCTAAAGATGTTATGTGTGCTTATTATACATCTTGTGCTGATATTGATGAATATTCTGACGTTGCATGCAAATATCTTGATAAGATCAAAGAATGTGAGCGTCTTGAAATTGAGCTTTCGAACTGTAAAGAAAATGTTAATAAAAAGGCTTTTGAGTTACTTCAACACAAAACTGATTTCCTTCAAAAATATTGTCATTCTCTTGAACTTGCTTTGCAAAAAGACGTTGGTAGTTTTCCACATGATAATAACTTGCAAGAAAAACTTTCCCAAACTTTTCGAGAAATGAATGAACAGAATTTGGAAATTAAAGGGTTGAAAGCTCAGTTACAAGATAGGGAAACTGCGATTGCAGAGTTGCAGAAACTCGTTGCTAAAATGGGTGGGAAAGTTGTGGAACCTAGCATTAAGAAACATGTTGTTAGACAACCCAATGCCTCTAAAGAAATAGTGTAACACCTGGTAATTTTCCCTACTTTGTAAAATGACTATTTTACCCTTTGACTTTTTATTTAGTCAACTATGTGATTTAACTGTATTGGAACCGGGAAGTTATCCCGCGTTTTCTGAAAAACTGTTTGATGACGAGTAATGGCCTGACACTGTGCTCAGTCATTATTCTGAACATTTTCTGTGAACCCGACCAAAGTGCTGAGACGGTCAATGAATTGACGATAATCCATGAGATTATTCGTTATCTGTGAATTATGTGCTTAACTGTTTAGTTTTTAACAGCGTGATCGTATTTTTATGAGCAGCGTATTTAAATATTTCTGTATATGTTTATATATGCATGTATTTTAGTATTTTTGCTATTTATAGTAATAAATCGTATTTACTGTGAATATTTAATTAACGTATCGCGTTATCGTATTTTACGTCATTTTTACGTTTAACCGTCGTTAGCATGCATACAATACTTTACCAATTATAAAATGTCAGTTTTCGTCGAAAAATCGTAAATTTAATATATTTCGTCAAATTTTTAAGATTTACGTAATTTTAAACTTAACTATATACTTTTTGATATTTACCTAAAACTAACTAACCTTTTTACCTTAAACCATTTAACAAGTTACCACAGTAAATTTTTTGAATAATTTAACCCATATGGGACCCCCATAACCGGCCATATATCACCCCATGTGCATGATGCACCAAAATTTCACTCTTTGCCATATTAAGCTTAAACTTACACTCTTACACTTTTTAACTTATTAACCTAACTTCACCTAAAATAATTCACTCATTTTCACTTCAAAAAAAACACACATCTCTCTCTAAACTCACGGCACACATACACATACATTTTCCACCATTGTTGATTTCTTAAAGCTTTATTTTAACAAGAATTAACACAAAATAAATACACCCTAGAGTTTGTACAAGAATAAAGAAGAATGGTTATTCTTGGTTTGTTGATTTGAGTAGTTTTTGGGTTGAAGTTGTAGGAGTAGAGTTCTTGTTGATTATTAGTGGGTTAGAGCGTAGATCGGGTCGTTGTGATTACGTAGAGTCGTTACTCAAGGTTACGTCTTAAACCTTTTTCATCTTTTCATTTTCCATGCATAATCTTTGTAGATCTATGCATGCATGTTACTCATCAAATATTTTCTTGAAATAAAATGATAAAAACTATTTTGTTCATGAAATATTTTAAGATCTATGGAAATTATGTGTGGATCTATTAGATCCATACATGAAAATGGTTTAATTGAAAGACTTGTGAAAAATATAAGTATGTATATTTTAGATTTGTGAACTTGAAGAAAACTCTTTGATTTTGTTGGTGTTTATGAATAATTGGAGGGAACTAGTAGTGTTACTACTAGTGGTTACGCTTGAAAATGGTCGAAAACGTGTTTTTACGAAAAACATACAATCTGTCCGTTTTTTATAAGAGGCGTAGAGAGTCGTAAAAATTGTTTTGACACTAGTTTACTACGATATTTTGAAAATATAAGTTAATACCTTTGTTTCGATATATTATGGGCTAAAAACGGAGCTAAAATGAGTAAGATATGGTCGTTTAAATTTCGTTGTCGGAAAACTTATTTTTTGTGAAAAACACTATAAGTGGTTGCTGTCTAGATTTTTAAAGTGGTCGAAACGACGTTTTCAAGTCAAACGGAGATGTTTTAAGTGTCGAAATGGTTACTAAAAGTTCTATATGAATGTTGGACTTGTTTTGTAAAAGGGTAATTGCGCGAAATGTGAATACTTGATGTACCGTTAAAAGTTTGAACGTTGGAAGTGGAAATTGACACTATTGCGGAAAATGACTTGTTGAAATATTGGCGATTGAGAAATTGTTGAAAATAGGGGTTTTAGGACGAGATTTGAGTACTTACTAAAAATGGCAAATTTTTACGTGACGCCGAAAGGCTGCCGAATTTTCGTTGGAAATCGTGTAGGAAAATTTGTTAAGATAAATTTTGGTAAATTAAAATTTACGCCGAAAGGCTGTCGAAATTTCGTCAAATAAATATTTTTGCCTAAGTATATATATACTATAATGTTTATAACGATATAACATTTACAAGTCACGATATTAACAACAAAATAATATACATGATTGATGAGTAACGTACGTGACGAACTTTTGTGACTTATTTGCTAGCGCCTAAAATATAGCATTATATTTAGGTTGTTGCTAGAGTTGCTCGCTACTATTTGATCATACTTGTGCGGTTTGAATCGTTGCTTGAGGTGAGTTTATAGATCCCTATTAAACTATTTTTGTATGTTTAATGTTTTGGGATGTGATAAATGCTTTGATGCTTGCTACTGGACGCAAGTAAAACTTGATTTATGTGAACGCTTTGTGAACACTATTTATGAGATAGCTTAAGTTGCTTTAGCCATAGTCCCCACTATCGTGAATCGTTAGTTACTCTGCTGGAGTAAGCTCTTATGTTACGGATAAATCTATTGAGGGTTGACAACCTCCACTCGGGCATTCTGACGCCGGACGAGTGTGTACCATTTGTATGAACGGAGTCATCTTGGCTAGGTACTCCATTGGGGCAAAATTCATGTATACAATCTATTGTAAGCACTGGATCACTAGTTTCGATGTCACGAGCTTAGCTATCATAAATATTGTGAACACCCAATTTATCCTACACTTGGCACTATATCTCCTATAGTTGCACGTGTACATGAAATGAAATCTGAAATTGAATGACTATGAACTTTTACTTGAAACCTATATTCTCACCAACTTTATGTTGACCCAATTTAGCGTTTATCTCAGGTAATTGATGATGAGTTGTATCTGTTGTGTGAAGTACTTGGAGTCTGCATGCATTTCTTGGCTATCTTCGGACATTTATTTACTTATGCTTTTGAACTATTATCTCGTTGATGTTTAAAACTTTTACTTTCCGCTGCACTATCTTTTGAAACTGAGACCTTTTGTACTGTGATGCTTTTAATTTAAATTCAACGAGGTATTTTTATAAAACGTCTCATTTAGAGTCGTTCTCTTGTACCTTGAACTATGATACAATGACGTAACAGCCCCCGAGCTTCACCGCTTCCGCATATCGCATTTTGGGGTATTACAGATTTGGTATCAGAGCCTTGGTTATAGAGAACTAGGTTTGCATCTTAGGCCTAGACTATAACCGATGTGGCTACTTGTTACTCTGTATATATATGTGTACTACGTAATGTATTACGTAGGATAACACTATAAGTAATATGTAATATATATTATGTAATACGTAATATGTATTATATACATATGCATTTCGTTGATTTGCATACTTTAATTTCTATACATGATTATTTCATGCATACCCTACAACTGCTTTAATACGCATTTTGGTTGTTGTAGGATATGTCATCGCATACTATCACGTATCATTTCGATTACATCTATAGTCTGATTCTAATCCAATCACCATTTTCGGTGTTATTTTTGGTTTTGTTTTGATCTTTGATATTTAATCGAAACTCTTATTTTACGACTATGTACTTGATATTTTGATTATGAATGGGAATTTAACTTTATGACTTTGATCAGTGACTATCCTTTTTATGTTGTTGTACTGTTAAATTCTGCATTCTATTTTAGCATAAGAAATATATAACGTGTATATTCGTGCTTGAACCTTATTTGCATTGTTGTCTTAACGCAGAGAAACAATGGTGAACACACGTAACGGAATGACTGACGCACAATTGGAAGCACTGATTACGCAACGAGTGACTGCTGCACTGGCAAACGTTCACGCTAACAACAACGTGAACGAAGCACCACCAAACAATGTTGACAATCGACCGCCTAAGCCGTGTACTTACAAGGACTTTAGGAGCTGTGACCCTTTGAATTTTAATGGTACTGAAGGAGCTGTCGGATTAGCTCGTTGGGTTGAAAAGATGGAAGCTGTGTTCTGTGTTAGTGGATGTGCTATTGAAAACCAAGTGACTTATTCTACTTGTACTTTAGCTGCTGGAGCGTTGACATGGTGGAACACCCATGTACAGACGGCTGGAGCCGAGGAGGCGTATGGAATGAGTTGGGAGGAACTTAAGAAGTTGTTGACTAAGGAGTACTGTCCTCGTAATGAGATTTAGAAAATGGAAATCAAATTGTGGAACATGACTGTGAAGAACAATGACATTGGTACGTACACTAGGAGGTTCCAAGAATTGTGTTTGCTATGTCCTGGAATGGTTCCGGATGAAGAGAAGAAGGTTGAGCGCTATATTTGGGGTTTACCTAGTAGAGTTCAAGGGAATGTGACATCGTCTGGACCGACAAAAGTTAGTGATGCTATAAGGATGGCTCACAGTCTGATAGACCAAGTTGTTCGAGCAAATGCTGGGAATGCCGCGGACAACAAGAGAAAATGGGGGAATAACCAAAGGAACAACCATGGGAACTATCCTAATAAGAGGCAAGACACCGTGAAAGCGTACACTGCTGGTACTGGGGAAAAGGGAGTATACAATGGGATGTTACCTTTTTGCAATTAATGCAAGCGTCACCATAATGGACAATGCAATGTACAATGTCACAACTGCAAGAAAACTGGACACATTGCTAGAGATTGTAAGTCACCACCCAACACGAAAGCCAACGTCACTTGCTTTGAATGTCAGCAAAAGGGACACTACAGCAATGAGTGCCTAAAGAAGAAGAATAAGGACCAAGGAAAGATTGCTAAAGCTGGGGAAGCTCGTGGAAGGGTCTATGTGATAGGAGGAGGAGAAGCGCAACAAAACCCCGACGTTACGTTTCTTCTCAATGGTCGTTATGCTTCTATTTTATTTGATACTGGAGCCGATAGGAGTTTTGTGTCGACTGCTTTTAGTGTTTTACTTGATGTGACCCCTTCGCCCTTAGACACTAAGTACACTATCGAGTTAGCTAATGGGAAGTTGATAGAATCCGACACTATACTTCGTGGATGCACTTTAAATCTTCTAGGTCATCCTTTCGTAATAGACCTTATGCCTGTTGAGTTAGGGAGTTTTGACGTGATTGTCAGAATGGATTGGTTGTCGAGATATCGTGCTCCGATTGCATGTGACGAGAAGATCGTTCGTTTACCATTTGGCGATGAAGTTTTGGAGGTACAAGGGGGATACAAGTAACGGAAAAGGGAAGTCACGACTGAACATTATCTCGCGTGTCAAGGCTCAGAAGTTGTTATCGGAAGGTTGCCACGTATTTTTATCATTTGTTACTGAAAAGCAGACGGAAGAAAAACGGTTGGAAGATGTACCTATCGTACGGGATTTTTCGGAAGTCTTTCCTAAAGATTTGCCTGGATTACCGCCGGCTAGACAAGTTGAATTCCAGATCGATTTAATACCGGGAGCTGCACCTGTTGCTCGAGCGCCTTACCGTTTAGCACCGTCGGAATTGCAAGAACTAGCGACGCAACTACAAGAGTTGACTGATAAAGGATACATAAGACCGAGTTCTTCACCCTGGGGAGCTCCAGTCTTATTTGTAAAGAAGAAGGATGGAAGTTTCCGGATGTGTATAGACTATCGTGAGTTGAACAAACTTACCATCAAGAACCATTACCCGTTACCTAGGATCGATGATCTGTTTGATCAGTTGCAAGGATCGAGCGTATACTCGAAGATTGACCTTAGGTCTCGTTATCACGAATTGAGAGTCCGTGAAGAAGATGTTGCAAAGACTGCTTTTAGGACTAGGTATGGACACTATGAGTTCCAAGTGATGCCTTTCGGTTTGACAAACGCACCTGCTGTGTTTATGGACCTCATGAACCGGGTGTGTAAACAGTATTTGGACAAGTTTGTCATTGTGTTCATCGATGACATACTGATTTACTCAAGGAATGAGAAAGAACATAAGGAAAATCTTAAGATAATATTAGAATTGCTTAAGAAGGAGGAATTGTACGCTAAGTTCTCGAAGTGTGATTTTTGGTTGCCAAGAGTAAAATTTCTAGGTCACGTTATAGATAGCAAGGGGATTCATGTTGATCCTGCCAATATTGAATCAATTAGGGAGTGGACTGCTCCTACGACACCGACTGAAATTCGCCAATTCTTAGGACTCGCCGGATACTACTGAAGGTTCATCGAGGGATTCTCGAAGATCGCGAAACCATTGACGAAGTTGACTCAAAAGAAGGTGAAATACGAATGGGGAGATAAGGAGGAATTAGCATTCCAGAAGTTGAAACAAATGTTGTGTAGTGCGCCTATTCTATCATTACCAGAAGGATCAGAAGACTTTGTGGTCTAATGTGATGCATCAGCAAAAGGATTGGGAGATGTGTTGATGCAGAGGAAGAAAGTTATCGCCTACGCGTCACGACAACTGAAAACACATGAGAAAAACTACACTACGCACGACTTGGAGCTAGGAGCGGTAGTATTTGCCTTGAAATTGTGGAGACACTACTTGTATGGAACCAAGTGTGTCGTGTATACCGATCAAAAGAGTTTACAACATATTCTTGACCAGAAGGAACTTAACATGAGACAACGTCGATGGATCGAGTTGCTCAGTGATTATGACTCTGAAATCCGCTACCACCCTGGGAAGGCCAATGTAGTGGCGGATGCACTAAGTAGAAAGGAACAACTGATGACACGTAGAGTTAGATCGTTAGCTATGGTTATCAATCCGAACTTACCTGTGCAAATTCGTGAAGCACAAACCGAAGCTCTTAAGCCTGAACATGTTGAAGCTAAGAAATTAGGGGGAATGGTTACTAAGAAATTGGATACTAGCAATAATGGAACGCTATGTCTGAATGTTAGAAGTTGGTTACCACGATTTGGAGGACTAAGGGACGTGATTATGCACGAGTCGCATAAATCTAAGTATTCGATTCACCCAGGATCTGACAAAATGTATCAGGATATGAAGAAGCTATATTGGTGGCCAAATATGAAAGCTGAAATTGCTACGTATGTAGGGAAGTGTCTGACTTGCGCTAGAGTGAAAATAGAACACTAAAAACCATCTGGATTGTTGGTTCAACCTATAATTCCTATGTGGCAATGGGAAAACATAACCATGGATTTCATAACTAAGCTACCCAAAACAACAAACGGATACGACACAATTTGGGTAATTGTGGATCGACTTACGAAATCTGCACACTTTTTGGCTATGAAGGAAGATGATTCAATGGATAAGCTTACAAGATTTTATCTGAAGGAAGTAGTCGCAAAACATGGGATACCGATCTCGATAATTTCCGATAGAGACGGTAGATTTACTTCAGAGTTTTGGAAATCACTTCAGAAAGCGTTGGAGACGCAATTGGACATGAGTACTGCTTATCACCCGCAGACTAACGGACAGAGTGAGAGAACTATTCAAACGCTGGAGGACATGTTGCGTGCTTTTGTGCTTGACTTTGGAAAGCAATGGGACAGACATTTGCCTCTAGTGGAATTCTCTTACAACAATAGTTATCATACGAGTATTAAGGCTGCACCATTTTAAGCGTTGTATGGTCGTAAATGTCGCTCGCCTGTGTGTTGGAGTGAGGTTGGTGATAGTCAACTCACTGGCCCTGAACTCATCCGTGAAACGACTGAGAAGATTGTTCAAATCAAGAGCTGAATTCAAGCAGCCCGTGATCGTCAGAAGAGTTACGTCGACGTTCGACGTAAGCCTCTCGAATTTCAAGTGGGAGACAAAGTGATGCTAAAAGTATCGCCTTGGAAAGGTGTCGTACGTTTTGGCAAGCGAGGAAAGCTGAACCCCCGTTATATTGGACCTTTCAAAATTCTGGCAAAGGTTGGAACTGTAGCCTGTCATCTCGAATTACCGCAAGCGTTGAGCCGCGTGCACAGCACTTTTCATGTGTCGAACTTGAAGAAGTGCCTATCTGATGAGACACTCGTTATACCATTGGAGGAACTCTGAATTGACGACAAGATGCAATTTGTCGAAGAACCTGTTGAAATCATGGACCGCGAGGTCAAACGATTGAAACAGAGTCGTATTCCTATCATCAAGGTGAGGTGGAATTCTAAACGTGGACCTGAATTCACTTGGGAGCGTGAGGATCAATTTCGCAAGAAATATCCGCAACACTTTGACAACTCTAGAAACCGTTACACTCCTAAGCTTTGAGGACAAAGCTTCTCTATCAAGGGGATGATGTAACACATGGTAATTTTCCCTACTTTGTAAAATGACTATTTTACCCTTTGACTTTTTATTTAGACAACTATGTGATTTAACTGTGTTGGAACCGGGAAGTTATCCCGCGCTTTCTGAAAAACTGTTTGATGACGAGTAATGGCCTAACACTGTGCTCAGTCATTATTCTGAACATTTTCTGTGAACCCGACCAAAGTGCTGAGACGGTCAATGAATTGACGATAATCCATGAGATTATTCGTTATATGTGAATTATGTGCTTAACTGTTGAATTTTTAACAACGTGATCGTATTTTCATGAGCAGCGTATTTAAATATTTCTGTATATGTTTATATATGCCTGTATTTTAGAATTTTTGCTATTTATAGTAATAAATCGTATTTACTGTGAATATTTAATTAACGTATCGCGATCGTATTTTACGTCGTTTTTACGTTTAACCGTCGTTAGCATGCATAAAATACTTTACCAATTATAAAATGTCAGTTTTCGTCGAAAAATCGTAAATTTAATATATTTCGTCAAAATTTTAAGATTTACGTAATTTTAAACTTAACTATATACTTTTTGATATTTACCTAAAACTAACTAGCCTTTTTACCTTAAACCATTTAACTAGTTACCATAGTAAAATTTTTGAATAATTTACCCCATATGGGACCCCCATAACCGGCCATATATCACCCCATGTGCATGATGTACCAAAATTTCACTCTTTGCCATATTAAGCTTAAGCTTACACTCTTACACTTTTTAACTTATTAACCTAACTTCACCTCAAATAATTCACTCATTTTCACTTCAAAAAAAACACACATCTCTCTCTTTCTCTCTCTAAACTCACGGCACACATACACATACATTTTCCACCATTGTTGATTTCTTAAAGCTTCATATTAACAAGAATTAACACAAAATAAATACACCCTAGAGTTTGTACGAGCATAAAGAAGAATGGTTATTCCTGGTTTGTTGATTTGAGTAGTTTTTGGGTTGAAGTTGTAGAAGTAGAGTTCTTGTTGATTATTAGTGGGTTAGAGCGTAGATCGGGTCGTTGTGATTACGTAGAGTCGTTACTCAAGGTTACTTCGTAAACCTTTTTCATCTTTTCATTTTCCATGCATAATCTTTGTAGATCTATGCATGCATGTTACTCATCAAGTATTTTCTTCAAATAAAATGATAAAAGATATTTTGGTCATGAAATATTTTAAGATCTATGGAAATTATGTGTGGATCTATTAGATCCATACATGAAAATGGTTTAATTGAAAGACTTGTGAAAAATATTAGTATGTATATTTTAGATTTGTGAACCTGAAGAAAAATCTTTTATTTTGTTGGTGTTTATGAATAATTGGAGGGAACTAGTAGTGTTACTACTAGTGGTTACGCTTGAAAATGGTCGATAACGAGTTTTTACGAAAAACATACAATCTGTCCGATTTTTATAAGAGGCGTAGAGAGTCGTAAAAATTGTTTTGACACTAGTTTACTACGACATTATGAAAATATAAGTTAATACCTTCGTTTCGATATATTATGGGCTAAAAACGGAGCTAAAATGACTAAGATATGGTCGTTTAAATTTCGTTGTCGGAAAACTTAAATTTTGTGAAAAACACTATAAGTGGTTGCTGTCTAGATTTTTAAAGTGGTCGAAATGACGTTTTCAAGTCAAACGGAGATGTTTTAAGTGTCGAAATGGTTACTAAAAGTTGTATATGAATGTTGGACTTGTTTTGTAAAAGGGTAATTGCGCGAAATGTGAATACTTGATGTACCGTTAAAAGTTTGAACGTTGGAAGTGGAAATTGACACTATTGCGGAAAATGAATTGTTGAAATATTGGCGATTGAGAAATTGTTGAAAATAGGGGTTTTAAGACGAGATTTGAGTACTTACTAAAAATGGCAAATTTTTACGTGATGCCGAAAGGCTCCCGAATTTTCGTTGGAAATCGTGTAGGAAAATTTGTTAAGATAAATTTTGGTAAATTAAAATTTACGCCGAAAGGCTGTCGAAATTTCGTCGAGTCAAAAATAAATATTTTTGCCTAAGTATATATATACTATAATGTTTATAACGATATAACATTTACAAGTCACGATTTTAACAACATAATGATATATATGATTGATGAGTAACATATGTGACGAACTTTTGTGACTTATTTGCTAGCGCCTAAACTATAGCATTATATTTAGGTTGTTGCTAGAGTTGCTCGCTACTATTTGATCATACTTGTGCGGTTTGAATCGTTGCTTGAGGTGAGTTTATAGATCCCTATTAAACTGTTTTTGTATGTTTAATGTTTTGGGATGTGATAAATGCTTTGATGCTTGCTACTGGACGCAAGTAAAACTTGATTTATGTGAACGCTTTGTGAACACTATTTATAAGATAGCTTAAGTTGCTTTAGCCATAGTCCCCACTATCGTGATCGTTAGTTACTCTGCTGGAGTAAGCTCTTATGTTACGGATAGATCTATTGAGGGATGACAACCTCCACTCGGGCATTCTGACGCCGGACGAGTGTGTACCATTTGTATGAACGGAGTCATCTTGGCTAGGTACTCCATTGGGGCAAAATTTATGTATACAATCTATTGTATGCACTGGATCACTAGTTTCGATGTCACGAGTTTAGCTATCATAAATATTGTGAACACCCAATTTATCCTACACTTGGCACTATATCTCCTATAGTTGCACGTGTACATGAAATGAAATCTGAAATTGAATGACTATGAACTATTACTTGAAACCAATATTCTCACCAACTTTATGTTGACCCAATTTAGCATTTATCTCAGGTAATTGATGATGAGTTGTATCTGCTGTGTGAAGTACTTGGAGTCCGCATGCATTTCTTGGCTATCTTCGGACATTTATTTACTTATGCTTTTGAACTATTATCTCGTTGATGTTTAAAACTTTTACTTTCCGCTGCACTATGAAACTGAGACCTTTTGTACTGTGATGCTTTTAATTTAAATTCAACGAGGTATTTTTATAAAACGTCTCATTTAGAGTCGTTCTCTTGTACCTTGAACTATGATACAATGACGTAACAGCCCCCGAGCTTCACCGCTTCCGCATATCGTATTTTGGGGTGTTACATATTATGTATCAGAGCCTTGGTTATAGAGAACTAGGTTTGTATCTTAGGCCTAGACTATAACCGATGTGGCTACTTGTTACTCTGTATATATATGTGTACTACGTAATGTATTACGTAGGATAACACTATAAGTAATATGTAATATATATTATGTAATACGTAATATGTATTATATACATATGCATTTCATTGATTTGCATACTTTAATTTCTATACATGATTATTTCATGCATACCCTACAACTGCTTTAATACGCATTTTGGTTGTTGTAGGATATGTCATCGCATACTATCACGTATCATTTTGATTACATCTATAGTCTGATTCTAATCCAATCACCATTTTCGGTGTTATTTTTGGTTTTGTTTTGATCTTTGATATTTTTATGTTATTATACTGTTAAATTCTGCTTTCTATTTTAGCATAAGAAATATATAACGTGTATATTCGTGCTTGAACCTTATTTGCATTGTTGTCTTAACGCAGAGAAACAATGGTGAACAAACGTAACGGAATGACTGACGCACAATTGGAAGCACTGATTACGCAACGAGTGACTGCTGCACTGGCAAACATTCAAGCTAACAACAACGTGAACGAAGCACCACCGAACAATGTTGACAATCGACCGCCTAAGCCGTGTACTTACAAGGACTTTAGGAGATGTGACCCTTTGAATTTTAATGGTACTGAAGGAGCTGTCGGATTAGCTCGTTGGGTTAAAAAGATGGAAGCTGTGTTCTGTGTTAGTGGATGTGCTGTTGAAAACCAAGTGACTTATTCTACTTGTACTTTAGCTGCTGGAGCGTTGACATGGTGGAACACCCATGTGCAGACGGCTGGAGCCGAGGAGGCGTATGGAATGAGTTGGGAGGAACTTAAGAAGTTGTTGACTAAGGAGTACTGTCCTCGTAATGAGATTTAGAAAATGGAAATCGAATTGTGGAACCTGACTGTGAAGAACAATGACATTGGTACGTACACTAGGAGGTTCCAAGAATTGTGTTTGCTATGTCCTGGAATGGTTCCGGATGAAGAGAAGAAGGTTGAGCGCTATATTTGGGGTTTACCTAGTAGAGTTCAAGGGAATGTGACATCGTCTGGACCGACAAAAGTTAGTGATGCTATAAGGATGGCTCACAGTCTGATGGACCAAGTTGTTCGAGCAAATGCTGGGAATGCCGCGGACAACAAGAGAAAATGGGGGAATAACCAAAGGAACTACCATGGGAACTATCCTAATAAGAGGCAAGACACCGTGAAAGCGTACACTGCTGGTACTGGGGAAAAGGGAGTATACAATGGGACGTTACCTTTTTGCAATCAATGCAAGCGTCACCATAATGGACAATGCAATGTACAATGTCACAACTGCAAGAAAACTGGACACATTGCTAGAGATTGTAAGTCACCACCCAACACGAAAGCCAACGTCACTTTCTTTGAATGTCAGCAAAAGGGACACTACAGCAATGAGTGCCCAAAGAAGAAGAATAAGGACCAAGGAAAGATTGCTAAAGCTTGGGAAGCTTGTGGAAGGGTCTATGTGATAGGAGGAGGAGAAGCGCAACAAAACCCCGACGTCGTGACGGGTACGTTTCTTCTCAATGGTCGTTATGCTTCTATTTTATTTGATACTGGAGCCGATAGGAGTTTTGTGTCGACTGCTTTTAGTGTTTTACTTGATGTGACCCCTTCGCCCTTAGACACTAAGTACACTTTCGAGTTAGCTAATGGGAAGTTGATAGAAGCTGACACTATACTTCGTGGATGCACTTTAAATCTTCTAGGTCATCCTTTCGTAATAGACCTTATGCCTGTTGAGTTAGGGAGTTTTGACGTGATTGTCGGAATGGATTGGTTGTCGAGATATCGTGCTACGATTGTATGTGACGAGAAGATCGTTCGTTTACCATTTGGCGATGAAGTTTTGGAGGTACAAGGGGATACAAGTAACGGAAAAGGGAAGTCACGACTGAACATTATCTCGCGTGTCAAGGCTCAGAAGTTGTTATCGGAAGGTTGCCACGTATTTTTAGCCTGTGTTACTGAAAAGCAGACGGAAGAAAAACGGTTGGAAGATGTACCTATCGTACGGGATTTCCCGGAAGTCTTTCCTGAAGATTTGCCTGGATTACCGCCGGCTAGACAAGTTGAATTCCAGATCGATTTAATACCAGGAGCTGCACCTGTTGCTCGAGCGCCTTACCGTTTAGCACCGTCGGAATTGCAAGAACTAGCGACGCAACTACAAGAGTTGACTGATAAAGGATACATAAGACCGAGTTCTTCACCCTGGGAAGCTCCAGTCTTATTTGTAAAGTAGAAGGATGGAAGTTTTCGGATGTGTATCGACTATCGTGAGTTTAACAAACTTACCATCAAGAACCGTTACCCGTTACCTAGGATCGATGATCTGTTTGATCAGTTGCAAGGATCGAGCGTATACTCGAAGATTGACCTTTGGTCTGGTTATCACCAATTGAGAGTCCGTGAAGAAGATGTTGCAAAGACTGCTTTTAGGACTAGGTATGGACACTATGAGTTCCAAGTGATGCCGTTCGGTTTGACAAACGCACCTGCTGTGTTTATGGACCTCATGAACCGGGTGTGTAAACCGTATTTGGACAAGTTTGTCATTGTGTTCATCGATGACATACTGATTTACTCAAGGAATGAGAAAGAACATGAGGAACATCTTGAGATAATATTGTAATTGCTTAAGAAGGAGGAATTGTACGCTAAGTTCTCGAAGTGTGATTTTTGGTTGCCAAGAGTACAATTTCTAGGTCACGTTATAGATAGCAAGGGTATTCATGTTGATCCTGCCAAGATTGAATCAATTAGGGAGTGGACTGCTCCTACGACACCGACTGGAATTCGCCAATTCTTAGGACTCGCCGGATACTACCGAAGGTTCATCGAGGGATTCTTGAAGATCGCGAAACCATTGACGAAGTTGACTCAAAAGAAGGTGAAATACGAATGGGGAGATAAGGAGGAATTAGCATTCCAGAAGTTGAAACAAATGTTGTGTAGTGCGCCTATTCTATCGTTACCAGAAGGATCGGAAAACTTTGTGGTCTACTGTGATGCATCAACAAAAGGATTGGGACCTGTGTTGATGCAGAGGAAGAAATTTATCGCCTACGCGTCACGACAACTGAAAACACATGAGAAAAACTACACTACGCACGACTTGGAGCTAGGAGCGGTAGTATTTGCCTTGAAATTGTGGAGACACTACTTGTATGGAACCAAGTGTGTCGTCTATACCGATCACAAGAGTTTACAACATATTCTTGACCAGAAGGAACTGACATGAGACAACGTCGATGGATCGAGTTGCCCAGCGATTATGACTGTGAAATCCGCTACCACCCTGGGAAGGCCAATGTAGTGGCGGATGCGCTAAGTAGAAAGGAACAACTGATGACACGTAGAGTTAGATCGTTAGCTATGGTTATCAATCCGAACTTACTTGTGCAAATTCGTGAAGCACAAACCGAAGCTCTTAAGCCTGAACATGTTGAAGCTGAGAAATTAGGGGGAATGGTTACTAAGAAATTGGAGACTAGCAATAAGGGAACGCTATGTCTGAATTGTAGAAGTTGGTTACCACGGTTTAGAGGACTAAGGGACGTGATTATGCACGAGTCGCATAAATCTAAGTATTCTATTCACCCAGGATCTGACAAAATGTATAAGGATATGAAGAAGCTATATTGGTGGCCAAATATGAAAGCTAAAATTGCTACGTATGTAGGGAAGTGTCTGACTTGCGCTAGAGTGAAAACAGAACACCAAAAACCATCTGGATTGTTGGTTCAACCTATAATTCCTATGTGGAAATGGGAAAACATAACCATGGATTTCATAACTAAGCTACCCAAAACAACCAACGGATACGACACAATTTGGGTAATTGTGGATTGACTTACGAAATTTGCACACTTTTTGGCTATGAAGGAAGATGATTCAATGGATAAGCTTACGAGACTTTATCTGAAGGAAGTAGTCGCAAAACATGGGATACCGATCTTGATAATTTCCGATAGAGATGGTAGATTTACTTCAGAGTTCTGGAAATCACTTCAGAAAGCGTTGGGTAAGCAATTGGACATGAGTACTGCTTATCACCCGCAGACTGATGGACAGAGTGAAAGAACTATTCAAACGCTGGAGGACATGTTGCGTGCTTGTGTGCTTGACTTTGGAAATCAATGGGACATACATTTGCCTCTAGTGGAATTCTCTTACAACAATAGTTATCATACCAGTATTAAGGCTGCACCGTTTGAAGCGTTGTATGGTCGTAAATGTCGCTCGCATGTGTGTTGGAGTGAGGTTGGGGATAGTCAACTCACTGGCCCTGAACTCATCCGTTAAACGACTGAGAAGATTGTTCAAATCAAGAGCCGAATTCAAGCAGCCCGTGATCATCAGAAGAGTTACGCCGACGTTCGACGTAAGCCTCTCGAATTTCAAGTGGGAGACAAAGTGATGCTAAAAGTATCGCCTTGGAAAGGTGTGGTACGTTTTGGCAAGCGAGGAAAGCTGAACCCCCGTTATATTGGACCTTTCAAATTCTGGCAAAGGTTGGAACTGTAGCCTATCGTCTCGAATTACCGCAAGCGTTGAGCCGCGTGCACAACACTTTTCATGTGTTGAACTTGAAGAAGTGCCTATCTGATGAGACACTCGTTATACCATTGGAGGAACTCCGAATTGACGACAAGATGCAATTTGTCGAAGAACCTGTTGAAATCATGGACCGTGAGGTAAAACTATTAAAACAGAGTCGTATTCCTATCATCAAGATGAGGTGAAATTCTAAATGTGGACCTGAATTCACTTGGGAGCGTGAGGATCAATTTCGCAAGAAATATCCGCAACTCTTTGACAACTCTAGAAACCGTGACACTCCTAAGATTTGAGGACAAAGCTTCTCTATCAAGGGGATGATGTAACACCTGGTAATTTTCCCTACTTTGTAAAATGACTATTTTACCCTTTGACTTTTTATTTAGTCAACTATGTGATTTAACTGTGTTGGAACCGGGAAGTTATCTATTTGATGACGAGTAATGGCCTGACACTGTGCTCAGTCATTATTCTGAACATTTTCTGTGAACCCGACCAAAGTGCTGAGACGGTCAATGAATTGACGATAATCCATGAGATTATTCGTTATCTGTGAATTATGTGCTTAACTGTTTAGTTTTTAACAGCGTGATCGTATTTTCATGAGCAGCGTATTTAAATATTTCTGTATATGTTTATATATGCTTGTATTTTAGTATTTTTGCTATTTATAGTAATAAATCGTATTTACTGTGAATATTTAATTAACGTATCGCGTTATCGTATTTTACGTCGTTTTACGTTTAACCGTCGTTAGCATGCATAAAATACTTTACCAATTATAAAATCTCAGTTTTCGTCGAAAAATCGTAAATTTAATATATTTCGTCAAATTTTTAAGATTTACGTAATTTTAAACTTAACTATATACTTTTTGATATTTACCTGAAACTAACTAACCTTTTTACCTTAAACCATTTAACTAGTTACCATAGTAAAATTTTTGAATAATTTACCCCATATGGGACCCCCATAACCGGCCATATATCACCCCATGTGCATGATGCACCAAAATTTCACTCTTTGCCATATTAAGCTTAAGCTTACACTCTTACACTTTTTAACTTATTAACCTAACTTCACCTCAAATAATTCACTCATTTTCACTTCAAAAAAAACACACATCTCTCTCTTTCTCTCTCTAAACTCACGGCACACATACACATACATTTTCCACCATTGTTGATTTCTTAAAGCTTCATATTAACAAGAATTAACACAAAATAAATACACCCTAGAGTTTGTACGAGCATAAAGAAGAATGGTTATTCCTGGTTTGTTGATTTGAGTAGTTTTTGGGTTGAAGTTGTAGAAGTAGAGTTCTTGTTGATTATTAGTGGGTTAGAGCGTAGATCGGGTCGTTGTGATTACGTAGAGTCGTTACTCAAGGTTACTTCGTAAACCTTTTTCATCTTTTCATTTTCCATGCATAATCTTTGTAGATCTATGCATGCATGTTACTCATCAAGTATTTTCTTGAAATAAAATGATAAAAACTATTTAGGTCATGAAATATTTTAAGATCTATGGAAATTATGTGTGGATCTATTAGATCCATACATGAAAATGGTTTAATTGAAAGACTTGTGAAAAATATAAGTATGTATATTTTAGATTTGTGAACTTGAAGAAAAATCTTTGATTTTGTTGGTGTTTATGAATAATTGGAGGGAACTAGTAGTGTTACTACTAGTGGTTACGCTTGAAAATGGTCGAAAACGAGTTTTTACGAAAAACATACAATCTGTCCGATTTTTATAAGAGGCGTAGAGAGTCGTAAAAATTGTTTTGACACTAGTTACTACGATCTTATGAAAATATAAGTTAATAACTTCGTTTCGATATATTATGGGCTAAAAACGGAGCTAAAATGAGTAAGATATGGTCGTTTAAATTTCGTTGTCGGAAAACTTGATTTTTGTGAAAAACACTAAGTGGTTGGTGTCTAGATTTTTAAAATGGTCGAAATGACGTTTTCAAGTCAAACGGAGATGTTTTAAGTGTCGAAATGGTTACTAAAAGTTGTATATGAATGTTGGACTTGTTTTGTAAAAGGGTAATTGCGCGAAATGTGAATACTTGATGTACCGTTAAAAGTTTGAACGTTGGAAGTGGAAATTGACACTATTGCGGAAAATGACTTGTTGAAATATTGGCGATTGAGAAATTGTTGAAAATAGGGGTTTTAGGACGAGATTTGAGTACATACTAAAAATGGCAAATTTTTACGTGACGCCGAAAGGCTGCCGAATTTTCGTTGGAAATCGTGTAGGAAAATTTGTTAAGATAAATTTTGGTAAATTAAAATTTACGCCGAAAGGCTGTCGAAATTTCGTCGAGTCAAAAATAAATATTTTTGCCTAAGTATATATATACTATAATATTTATAACGATATAACATTTACAAGTCACGATATTAACAACAAAATAATATACATGATTGATGAGTAACGTACGTGACGAACTTTTGTGACTTATTTGCTAGCGCCTAAACTATAGCATTATATTTAGGTTGTTGCTAGAGTTGCTCGCTACTATTTGATCATACTTGTGTGGTTTGAATCGTTACTTGAGGTGAGTTTATAGATCCCTATTAAACTGTTTTTGTATGTTTAATGTTTTGGGATGTGATAAATGCTTTGATGCTTGCTACTGGACGCAAGTAAAACTTGATTTCTGTCAACGCTTTGTGAACACTATTTATGAGATAGCTTAAGTTGCTTTAACCATAGTCCCCACTATCGTGAATCGTTAGTTACTCTGCTGGAGTAAGCTCTTATGTTACGGATAGATCTATTGAGGGTTGACAACCTCCACTCGGGCATTCTGACGCCGGACGAGTGTGTACCATTTGTATGAACGGAGTCATCTTGGCTAGGTACTCCATTGGGGCAAAATTTATGTATACAATCTATTGTATGCACTGGATCACTAGTTTCGATGTCACGAGCTTAGCTATCATAAATATTGTGAACACCAAATTGATCCTACACTTGGCACTATATCTCCTATAGTTGCACGTGTACATGAAATGAAATCTGAAATTGAATGACTATGAACTTTTACTTGAAACCTATATTCTCACCAACTTTATGTTGACCCAATTTAGCATTTATCTCAGGTAATTGATGATGAGTTGTATCTGCTGTGTGAAGTACTTGGAGTCCGCATGCATTTCTTGGCTATCTTCGGACATTTATTTACTTATGCTTTTGAACTATTATCTCGTTGATGTTTAAAATTTTTACTTTCCGCTGCACTATCTTTTGAAACTGACACCTTTTGTACTGTGATGCTTTTAATTTAAATTCAACGATGTATTTTTATAAAACGTCTCATTTAGAGTCGTTCTCTTGTACCTTGAACTATGATACAATGACGTAACAGCCCCCGAGCTTCACCGCTTCCGCATATCGCATTTTGGGGTGTTACAAATAGATCCTCTATCTTGGGAAAACCATCTGCTTTATCAAATTCCTCGTTTGCAAAACCTGTGTTTGCCCCTAAGATGGATGGAAAGGAAAGCTTACCACATAATCAACCCATATGGAATGTCATAGCACCAGGCGTTAAGCACAATAATGTGATTAAACCAGGGATGTATAGAATGACCACTAAGCCCACAAACAAAGTTACTCAATCGTCTCAGACTTCTAGAAACACTAATATTCGTGTGTCTTCTACTACAGGAATAGTCTTTACTACTAGTGTTAGCCGACCTCAGCTTAAGCGCACTCAAGTGAATGATAGGGTCTGGAAACACAAGAATCAAGGGAAGATGACAGAAGTAGAAGAACACCCTAGGAATTTGAATGTTTTTAAGAATAAAAAGTCTGTAATCGTATGTAATGATGATTTGAATGATGTGAATGATTTGAATGCTATGAATGTGAAATTTTGTTTGTGTCAAATGTGGAAAGTGTGCTAATGCTAATCATTCTATGTGTGCTATGAATAAAGTCAAAGGCGTAGATACTAGAACTAAGAAGCAAGTTGCAATGCCTATTAGAGCTAGTAAACCTAAACGCAAAGTGAACCATTCTGGTGCTACCCCACTAAGAAAAGTAATGCATCAGACTCCACCATTAAGAACACTAGCAGCAGAATTAAGGAATTATATGAGTCTGCCAGTAAGTCTTGGAAAGGGCGGTTTGCTAATCAATGTCCTCCAGGATATAAATGAATGCCTAACACTAGGACAGAAAATGTGAAAACGAGTGTTAGTATGCCTTTAAATGTTGCTAAGGACACTAATGAATCTATAATCACAACTACTGTGGTATCCAATTTAGCAAATGCTCCATCGTGTTCTAACTCTTCTACAGGTGATACAAATAATTCTCTTCATACTGGACTCCGGATGCACGAAGCACATGACAGGGAATCTCAAGCTTCTAATTAACTTCGTGGAGAAGTTCCTGGGTACGGTCTGATTCGGAAATGATCAATTTGCACCGATTCTAGGATATGGAGATTTGGTTCAGGGTAGTATCATGATTACAAGGGTATACTACGTCGAAGGGCATAATCACAATCTTTTCTCGGTTGGTCAATTCTGTGATGCGGATTTGGAGGTTGCTTTCAGAAAGAAGACATGTTTTGTTTGTGATTATGATGGGAATGACTTACTTACCGGTACACGGGGTACTGATCTTTACACAATTTCACTTCAAGACACAACTTCATCAAATCCAATTTGCTTCATGGCTAAAGCTTCATCGACTCAGGCATGGTTATGGCATCAACGTTTATCTCATCTTAATTTTGATACCATCAACTTGCTTTCCAAGAAAGATATTGTGAGAGGCCTTCCAACTTTAAAATTCATCAAAGATCATCTTTGTTCTTCTTGTGAACTTTGTAAAGCCAAACGAAGTAGCTTCAAAACAAAGACCACACCAAACTCTAAAGGACGGTTAGATCTTCTTCACATGGATCTATGTGGTCCCATGCGTGTTCAGAGTATCAATGGAAAGAAATATATTGTGGTAATTGTAGATGATTACTAAAGGTACACATGGACTCACTTCTTGAGGTCCAAGGATGAAACACCCAAAGTTCTCATCAGCTTTCTTAAACTGATACAACGTGGTCTTCAAGCTCAAGATAAAGTGGTTCGTACTGACAGGGGTACATAATTTTTGAATTCAAATCTAAGAAACTAGTTTGAAGCCGAAGGAATTGCACATGAAACATCTATTGCTCGAACACCCGAACAAAATTGCGTTGTTGAAAGACGAAACCGTACTTTAGTTGAGGCTGCTCGAACATTACTATCCGCTTCAAAACTTCCACTATACTTTTGGGCCGAAGTCGTGTCAACCGCATGCTACACATAAAACCGCTCCTTAATTATCCCAAGACACGAAAAGACACCATATCACATAATTCATGATCAAAAACCTTCACTCAAACACCTTCATGTTTTTGGATGTACTTGTTACATTATACGAGATGGTGAAAATTTGGATAAGATGAAAGAGAAAGGTGATGCATGTATTCTTGTGGGATATGCAACTGAGTCTAAGGGATATAGATTATACAACAAGAGAACAAAATTGATTGTCGAGACTATTCACATCCGATTTGATGAATTACAAGAAATGTCACTTGAACAAAACAGTTTAAATCCCGATCCACAACGACAAACGACTTCCTTTCACAACCGCACGGAACTCGGAACTGAAGACCACAACAATGAACCGTCAAGTTAAACGCTGGTTCAAGGAAATGTTTCTAGAGCTGATATGACAGTCGGCACGACAATTGAAGAGTTGGAAATGTTATGTGGACCAATGTTTGATGAATGTTTCACGGGGGAGAAACAAGTTGTATCGAAGTCTTCCGCTGTCACTCCTGATAAGAATGATGATACCAAAAATTTGATGTAGTGTTTTTACTACCCTTTAGGAAAAGAGCAATAAAATAGGGCAAGTATGCACGACGATTTAGGAAAACCGTGTGTGAATGACCCTAAGTGAGTTCGTTCTCGAGGAGGCACGTGTGTTGTGTAATGAGTTGATTAATGTTTATTTGTGATTCTATTGAGAATAAAAAGAAAAGAGAAATGAGAAAAGAAAGACGGTTACGAAGATGGATCGAGCTAAGACGAAAAGGCGTTCACGTAAAACCGTAAAAACTACAAAATTAAAAATTTTAACCTAAAAATTCCTAAAAATTACTAAAAATCCACAATAATATTCTAAGAGTTTACAAAAAATCCAAACTTGTTAAAACCTTTTAATTAATTAGATAATGACTTTTTAATGCTAATTAAAGCCCTAAAAATCACAATTAATTATTAAAAAGCCCTAAACAAGATTTTAGAGTTTGTAAACCTCAAAAATATCCTAATTAAGCTAAAAAGTATTTTTTAAAAATTTTAAAACCAAATAAAACTATTTTTAAACACTTAAAAACTATTAAAATCAATTAAAACTTAAATTAATTCTAGAAAATAATTGAAAAGTCCTAAAAATATTTGGAAAGTTACAAAGTTCCTAATTTAGTGTCTACAATCTAGGAAAAATGAAAAAAGTAGAAAAAACAAACTTTCAATTTTTAATAATAAAATAATATTAAAATAATCAAAAAAATTCAAAGTTTACTAAAAATTCTAAAAAATTACCAAAAATCTTAAATATTATAACTAAGACAGAAATGCAATTAAAAGTTTCTAAAACCTATTTAACAATTTTATATTAAATTTTAAAGTTGGTGAAAAACCCTGAAATCCTATAAAATCAAAAAATATTTTTATAAAATTTAAATAAAAACCTAAAAAATATTTTTGTGATGTAAACCTCAAAATATAAATAAAAACCTAAAAATTATTTTTATAAAATTTAAAACCTATTTTTACTATTTTTAAACTAATTATCTAAAAATGGCTAAATAAAAAATAATAAGAAATAAATAAAGAAAGAGAAAAATCACAACTTAGTGCTAAAAAATCCTAAACTATAAACTAATCCTAGGAAAAATGAAAACTGGCCAAATTGCTTATCCAATAAGCTCAAATGAGCTGAAATAGCTACGGCTTATTTTCCAAAAGACCAAATCCAAACGTGTTAAATAGATTGTGTTTTGAGTCTTTATCAGTAAAAGACCCAAGGGCGCGCTGGTAAGTTGTGTCTGTTGTGAGAGGAGTGGCGCAGGTTCGAGTCCTGGCCACGTCCTTTTTGGTCTTTATTTTTTTTTCTTTTTAAACTTTAAAAACTCAATCCAGCAATCTTAACTTACTCAAAATCTCAAACTTCAATCCAACTTAAACAAGATTAAGCCTTATAATTAATAAAACGTGCCCAGATTTGGATTTTGATGAACACAAAGAAAAAGTTATTTTCACTTGTGCAGATTTGGAACAAGAGGACTTGTCCTTGATTCTTGTTGATGTTTTTGGTGGACAGAATGGCACCCCTATACTCAGTTGAGTATAGGGAGTCAATGCAAACTCAGAAACACACAAGTCTCCACTCAAATCAAGCACAATTAGGCAAAATCAAGTTTCTGATATAGCTTATGTTATCTGATGAACAGCAGGCACAAATTACATGCACAAATATGAAATTCAAAGGCTTAAAACTTGCAACCAAGCTACTCAAATCTCATGCAAACAATGACAAATCTTACTTGACCCTAATTTCTAACCAATTAGAAATATTTGATGGCAAAATCAACACAAAATCAGACACAAAAGCAGTTACTGGATTTTAGGTATGTTTTCACCTTTTTTCACATGCAACTTGTTTTAATACTCACCCAAACTGAAACTTAAGCACTTATAATACCTAATAACAACCTAGGAAGTGTATTAAACAGGTTTACAAGCAAAATCTAAACAATCTAAACCATGTTAAACACTGATCCAAACATCCCTTTCTAAACTGAAAATCAAATCTTTCAAAGCAAATCTTTTCAAAACCTAATCAAATTGACTCTAATCAATCCTAACATGCATATTACACCAAGTAAATTCAAATCAAACCACATAAACAACATATAAGCAACTTTCAAAATCAAATCACATAAATCACCAAATAAAACTTAAAACTGAAAACCGAATAATGAAACAAGGGACTACCTTGTTGGGCCTACATCCAGGCCCAACCAAGGCTGCTTTGCCTTCTCCAACAGACCCGGGCCTGTGCTGAGCTTCTTGGACAAACAATCTCCAAAAACCTGCTAAGAACAAGTGAACACACAAACAAATACAATATCTAATTTTTCTAAATTCTCTTAAACCTTTTCACAAACTTGTGAAACTTGAACTTGGAACACGTTTTAAAACAAGCTCAAATTTACAAATCCAAAACTCCAAATCGACTTTCACTTCTTTGGAGTCTTTTATTTCTGAAATTTGAACCAAATTGAAAACCTTTGAAAAACTGAAACAAACAAACACAAAGTGTTTATAAATGAAAATTGGAACTCAGCAAGCTTTCAGTCACACACCAACTTTAAAAAATCATAAAAAGGAATTACTTTGACTTCAAATACCAAACTTTTATATTAAATAAAAAGGTTTACAAGTGATGAAAGCTAAAAACTGGAACAAGGAAATACAACCCACATACGGGTGTATTTATACTAGGCTATAGAACAAACTAGAAGCTTAAATAAAATAATACAAGAAAATCAAAGCCCTAAACCCTAATGGATGGAATTCTAGGAATGCACTTTGGTCTTTTGACTGAATTCTTGGTCAATATGATCATGTGAAGTAGCCAGCTGGAATCTTGTGATCTTGGCCTTTTGAATGTCCTTGGGGAGCAAGAAGTTGATCTCAGACGTTTAAATTGTCCCCTCCTAGGGTTTTGTGGAAAGTGACTTGAGCAGGGGTGCGGCGAATGGGGTCCATGGTTCACATGGAGATGTTTGGTGAGTTGGGATGGGATGAGAGTGACCCCAATTATGTTTCTGGATAGTTAGGGGCAAAACCCCTTTGATTTAATTAGTGTTCATCCTGGGGATAATTAGGGTTTATGGGGTGTTTAGTGTGTGTTTAATCTGTTTTGGGTGGGGGTTTATTTAAAAATGTGTTAATGGTGGGAAAACTTAAGGGTGTTGACTGGGTGTTTGACCAGGTTTATTTAATAAACCTGGTTGGGTGGGTTACGAGTTTGGACTGGGTAGGGTATGGGTAAATGGGTAAATGGGTGGGTCAAGCTGAGGTGTCAATCACTGAGTGGTGGTGAGAGTTTGGTTATTTGGCAGAAAAGGCCCCCCATGTTTACTTCTTTCTTCTTGTTGTAACAAACAGCATCAACTCCTTTTTTTTCATGTAACAACTTTGAACAACTTGTCAATTTTGGCACAAGTTGTTTACAATCTTAAAACAAGGACTTCAAATGTAATTTCTTCTAATTCCAAGGGCTAATCTTGTACAATCTTCATTCCTCAAGGACCATTCTTGCATAAATTAATTTCTTCAAGGTCTTAACTTGCCAAGTCTTCAAAAATGAGGGACTAAAGTTGCCAATCTTCAAAACTTCAAGGGCATTTTTGTAAAATCCAAACATGGGCCCGGTTCATTATGCGGCTTCGTTTCCCGTGTTCGTTTTGAATGATTTTTGTGATCTTTTTGTCTTTTCCTCAATATACGTACCTAAAATACACAAGTAACAAACACGAGCATATATTTGGGTATTTTAATGATATTTTATGCATTTTAAGCCCGATTTGGACGATGAGACTATGTATAAAAGCAGTCTCATCACTCCCCCATACTAAACCATTGTCGTGCCCTCACGCAATGCTAGAATAAAGTATCGTAGCACTTCCAAAATTCATTTTTATTCACTTTATTGAAATGATAAATTAGCTACACTACCACTATTACTACTACTTGTGTTTTAGACATAATGTATGATTTTCATCGCAAAATGGGACGTTTAGGTTCATAGAATAAGAACACGTGAATGCTTCGTTAGAAATAATTTCATCATCCTCGATTTTCACCCTAATTCCATGCCAAGCGTGCAACGAGATCATTGTCATTATAAGTTAGTAATGCTAACACTACTCATATGCCCTAATCACGTACTTATCCTCCCATTATTCCTAAGTTGTATCTCTTATATTTTATTATGTCTCGAATGTTTCACGAGGATACATTGTTGACTTATGCGATAATAGAGATTTAGGTCTAAAAATAGAGTCCTAACGGTGTAACTAAGACCATCAAATCAATAACCCCTCCTAATAGACAACGATGTCAAAAAATTAAGTTGACAAGAAGGATCGATAAACACGGTTTTATAACGGTTTTGAACATGAGACTTATTACGAAGACTTTTATACGCCCCCTAACGGAAGGGCCTTATTATCTTTGGTTTACCTCCATCTTTTATTCAACTTCGCCATGAAGCTTTTATTATGACTTCGGTCTTGCCTTGCCTTTTATTATCCGCCTCTTCGGTGGTTTTATTAGCCAAAGACGTATATCCTCACGCTAAAGCGAATTTTGGATCTTTAAAGCTTCGAAGATTAAGGCTTGATTCACTTTCAATTTTGCATAGATTTTTTTGGCCTTGTGGGGCTTCAAATTGTTTGCTAGATTTAGGTGAGCACTTGAAATCTTATTATTAGGTGAAGCTTTCGATTATTCGGGTGCCAATACTTCAAAACCGTGACGCTGGCGATACCTTAATGTCTTCCCAATTTAATTACACGGAAGCTACTAGAGAAGACTAGAAACCCATCAATCCTAACGAAACCGCTATGTCAATATTTATTAAGCAAAAAATATTTACAAGCGAAGGGAGAATAAGCAAACAACGAGAACACATGAGTTTTTGAAAGAATACGAGTACTCTACGTATAGCATAGTAACTTATAATTAACTCTATCATTTCTCGTCCTCATTTAAGAGACTTAGCCTAATGTGTAGTTAAGGAATCAAAGCTAAGTGCTCAACACGCACGGTCGAGTCAAAAATTACTCTTATTCTCGCCATCGGAAAACCTACATTCGTGTCTTCAAACACTTATAAAACCTGAGAAAAATTTTAAAATTTGGCCATTTTTAGCCTTATTTTGCAACAAAACGATAACAAAAAGATAAACTTTGGAAAGCGTGAAGGTTTGGCAAGGCAAGTATCTATTTACCCCCCCCCCCCCATACTAAAGTTAAACATTGTCCTCAATGTTTCGAGTCTAGGGGTGCAAACACCCCCATACTAGAGACGTAGTCGAATGCCTAATCTAGCATGGAAAGGGTGTAACCAATAAATTAATAGCCGTTTATGAAGTGTGCTGTAAACCTAAGGTTAGAACATCAAAGGATATTGAGAAATGTCTTCAAAGCAAACGATCGAGTGCTCCCATAAAACGAACACGAGAGGCTCCAATCGTGAAGATCATGATCTAAAAACCACAATGCACAAACAACCACGAAACAAAGGTTGTAAGGGCACAAATCCCCTCACATTAACTAATTAGAAAGCAATAATATGTACATGGATAAGCATGGGTCTCCCCCACGAGGCACCTTGTTTTTGATAACCGAGTCAAAAGCTCGACTCGAATCCCCATAAATGTGATCATTTAGGGATAATCATGGTGTGGTCAATTTTTAGTGGGGCTTACATGATAAACAAGGCCCAAAAACAACCGGTATTAAGGACTAAGTCCTTTGATGGTGCAAAATACCGGGATCGAAGATGGCGTTCTCATTTTCATTGGAAAAACAAATCAACGCCACTTCATCGTGTGTCAACAAAAACTCAAAGAGTTTCAAGAAAATAGATGAGAAGAAATAGAAGGGTGGGACAATGGGTAAGTCATACAAACATTGAGCTACTCGAGGTAGACTCGCACCAATCAAATAGAAAGATTTTCCATTAATTGCATCGGTGGAAGACCGAGATTTCCCTATATAAGCAATTCCTGGATCAAATATCTCGTCCTCGGTGGAGAAAGGGGAGGGAACATAAGGGGTTTCCCCCACACTAAGTCCACACAAAGCATCGTCAAAAGGAGAAGACGAGCTTGTAGTACTCAAAACACGTGGTGATGACGGAGTTAGAATTGTAGAAAAATCTTTTAAATTCAATTCAAAATCTTTTCCTTTTTCATCTTTAAAACTCTCCTTGTGAAAACCCGATTTGATTATGTCAAAAATATTTGGTGTATCTAAAGCAATGTTAGTCACACTAAAAATTCTCACCTTTTGAAACCGTTTTGGTAAAGGTGGTGGTAAGTTTTCAAAACGTTTGTCGACAAAGAAAACTCCCCCATCGGGATCAACGTATTCATCATCCGAAGAATCACTCGAGATTGGAATCGTAGGCTTAACACTCTTAACCTCCACCGGCGGAGGGGACAGAACTTCATTTTTATCAACAACTCCTAAAACTCTATTTGAAATCTCTTTTCAAATGTTTTGATAGGATTGACATTGTACAAAGACGTGATAGAATACACATGAGAAAGTGTGGAGTTTTGAGTTGCATTAATGACGAGTTCTTCCTCATTGAAACAAAGAGTGATTTTCCTTGCATGCACATCGATAAGTGCTCTCGAAGTATCCAAAAATGATCGACCTAAAATTAGCGGAACTTTAGGATCGATAGGAATGTCAACAACAATAAAGTCTACAGGATAGTAGAATTTTCCAACTTTCACGAAGACGTCCTCGGCAACTCCACAAGCTAGTATCGTAGAATGATCGACCATCTCGATTGACATTCTTGAAGGAGTGAGATTGGGAAGATTGAGCGATTTAAAAATCTCAAGAGGCATCAAATTAATACTAGCACCAAGATCGGCCAAGGCGTAGCATTCTTCCATGTCTTGTATAGCACATGGGATTAAAAACTTGTCGGGATCACCGACTTTTTGAGGTATGCGGCTTAGAAAAACCGATGAACAACTAGACGATTTTTGCAATTTCTCTTTGTTATTCAACATACTTTTGAAGTTTGCGGCAAATCGAGGCATCATGACTAAGGCGTCGGCAAAACTTATATTAAAATGCAAGTCACGAAACATTTTCATAAAGAGTTCAAATTGATAATTATTTAGTTCTTGTGCCTTTTCCTTGTCTCGTCTTGAAGGGTAGGGTAAAGGTGGTGTGGGTTGGGGCATAGGCATAGGCATCGGCCTTGGAATCTCGGGTTCCATGATTGGTAATTGTTCAACCGTAGGTGTGGTTTGAGTGGTACTTCGTGGGCTTGTAATTTGCTCCTTTTCCACCACCACCTCGGGTTCTTTCTCTTTTTCCTTCTCCATAGAAGTACTTGGACGAGAAATGGGTTCTTTGAAAGTTTTACCACTACGAGTAGTAACAACCTTCAATTCTCCTTTCGGGTTCACGATGGTATCACTAGGAAGACCACCCGAAGAAGAGGGTTTACACATGATAGCTTCAAACATTTTTCCCGTACGGTCTTCAAACATAGATTGCCTAGCATCCGCTTTTAACAATTCTTGCTTAATCTCATGTTGACCTTGCTCCATTTTTTGTTGATTTTGTTGGAGTCTTTGAACATTTCCTTCCATTTTATTAGCATGAGTTTTAAGTTCATTAGCAAGTTCGTTTTTAAGCTCGTTTTTCAACTCGGATCTTAAGCTAACCATTTCACGTTGCATATTGTCAAACTTAGCATCATTAGCCTTAGCATAATTCAAAAATTCTCCTTGAAGATTTTTGGTGTGATCATTTTGAAAACCTTGAGTAGAAGTTTGAAAATCACGGTTTTGGTTTTGGTTCGAAATTTGCCCATTTCCACTTTGATAATTACCCTTGTTGTAATTACGTTGATTTCCTTGATAATTTCCACCTTGGTTGTTGTTTCGATAGTTATTAGCATTTTGATTTGGTGGAGCTTGATTTTGGCAGGAACCTTGACCGATTTGGTTATAAGTTCCCGTGGCTACATAAGCACTCGAAGTGTTACCATCCGCGGTAATGCACTCGGAAAGATCATGAGCTCCCCCACACGACAAACAACTCTTAGAAACCGCTTTAACCGAAGCGGAATTTGAAGCTTCTTGAGCTTTCCAATGGGACATAAGGCTAGCAAATCTATCAAAAAATCGATTATCTTCATTTGCTTCATCATGTAAAGCATTAATGCTACGAGACGATGATGACGAGCCCAATTTGGCAACACTCGGTGTGTTACGAGGGCTATAAACCTTAGACCTATTCTCAATTATGACCAAAGCTTCCTCGACCGTTTTACACAAAAAATTACCACCCGCGGCGGCATTTAAATAATCTCTTTCATGATCGTTAAGTCCATTGTAAAACGTGTCTATTTGGTGCAAGTCGGAAAAACCGTGATGAGGACATTCATGTAACATCTCCTTAAACCTATTCCAAGCCGTAGAAAAACTTTCATTTGATTCTTGTGAAAACTTTGAAATCTCGTTTTTCAAATGCGTAGTCTTAGAGGGCGGAAAAAATTGGTTCACAAATTTTGAAACGAGATCCTTCCACGTCAATATAGAATTGGGTGGCTCTTTCTCTAACCAAATTTTAGCGAGCCCCGCTAAGGAATACAGAAAAAGCATCATCTTAATCGAGTCATTCGAGACATCCTTGAATTTGCAAGTGGCGGTAAGACGATTAAATTGGCGGATATGGTTGTGGGGATTGTCCTTCTCATCACCACGGAATTTGTTGTTTTGGATCATCGACAACAAACCCGTTTTCACCTCAAAATTCTCCGCAAGGATAGCGGGAATCACAATAGCCTCTCCATAACCCTCGGTGGATGCTTGAAGTAACTCCATCATAGTTCGATTCGCCATGGTTGGTGCTTCTCGTACAATGGGTTCGTCAATAGGAGACTCCTCACTAGAATGAGTTGGAGTGGGAGTTTTGTTCTTTCGTCTACGTGCACGTTTTGCTTGATTACGAGTTAGCGTAAACGTCACGTACAACGACGAGACGAGCAAAGAAGATTCTTTTTGGTGTTTTGTGTTTTCAATTTTTTTGTGGTTTTTGATGGTATTAACTTTTTGGAAATTGGTGAAATGTATTAAGTAGAAAAAAATCTACAAATCTCCTCCTTAATCAAATCTCTCGATTAAAGAAGCCTCGAGAAATGAAAACGATCACGTGGAGTGAACGCCTTCGATGACTTTAGAACGATGGTGGAACACCAAATCGTTCAAGAGGGTTTAATCAATAGAAACCAAGAAAATATATATGATATGTAATAATACTTTGGGCGGCAAAACCCTCGATTAGCTCTCAAAATCAAATACTCACAAGCAAGCGGAGGAAACGAGGCGGCGCGAAGCACTTAAGAGCCTTTTTCCTTTAGGTCGTGAAATACAACCGCCTTATACCCACCTTATAGTTTGTATTTTTCAAAATCGAGCTTCACGAAAGTATTTATCTATTTTTGCCTTTTTTCTTTGGTTTGAGATTCGAATACAATGATTGGGTAATGACCTCCCAAGTCAAGGTTGTGATTTCTCACGTATTTGGAGTACTTGTGAATTTATTTTTCTACGTATACAATATAGTAATAATATTCACACAAAAACCGAAAAACGATAATACGTATTAGTAGAGTGCTACTATTACAAATACTATTTATGGCTATATAAAAAAACAACAATTGTTCAATCAAAACACAACACGCCTCCCCGGCAGCGGCGCCAAAAATTTGATGTAGTGTTTTTACTACCCTTTAGGAAAAGAGCAATAAAATAGGGCAAGTATGCACGACGATTTAGGAAAACCGTGTGTGAATGACCCTAAGTGAGTTTGTTCTCGAGGAGGCACGTGTGTTGTGTAATGAGTTGATTAATGTTTATTTGTGATTCTATTGAGAAGAAAAAGAAAAGAGAAATGAGAAAAGAAAGACGGTTACGAAGACGGATCGAGCTAAGACGAAAAGGCGTTCACGTAAAACCGTAAAAACTAAAAAATTAAAAATTTTAACCTAAAAATTACTAAAAATCCACAATAATATTCTAAGAGTTTACAAAAAATCCAAACTTGTTAAAACCTTTTAATTAATTAGATAATGACTTTTTAATGCTAATTAAAGCCCTAAAAATCACAATTAATTATTAAAAAGCCCTAAACAAGATTTTAGAGTTTGTAAACCTTAAAAATATCCTAATTAAGCTAAAAAGTATTTTTTAAAATTTTAAAACCAAATAAAACTATTTTAAACACTTAAAAACTATTAAAATCAATTAAAACTTAAATTAATTCTAGAAAATAATTGAAAAGTCCTAAAAATATTTGGAAAGTTACAAAGTTCCTAATTTAGTGTCTACAATCTAGGAAAAATGAAAAAAGTAGAAAAAACAAACTTTCAATTTTTAATAATAAAATAATATTAAAATAATCAAAAAAATTCAAAGTTTACTAAAAAATTTCCAAAAAATTACCAAAAATCTTAAATATTTTAACTAAGACAGAAATGCAATTAAAAGTTTCTAAAACCTATTTAATAATTTTATATTAAATTTTAAAGTTGGTGAAAAACCCTAAAATCCTATAAAATCAAAAATAAGACTTTTTGAAAACTTTTTGTGATGTAAACCTCAAAAATATAAATAAAGACCTAAAAACTATTTTTATAAAATTTAAAACCTATTTTTACTATTTTTAAACTAATTATCTAAAAACAGCTAAATAAAAAATAATAAAAAATAAATAAAGAAAGAGAAAAATCACAACTTAGTGCTAAAAAATCCTAAACTATAAACTAATCCTAGGAAAAATGAAAATTGGCCAAATTGCTTATCCAATAAGCTCAAATGAGCTGAAATAGCTACGGCTTATTTTCCAAAAGCCCAAATCCAAACGTGTTAAATAGATTGTGTTTTGAGTCTTTATCAGTAAAAGACCCAAGGGCGCGCTGGTAAGTTGTGTGTGTTGTGAGAGGAGTGGCGCAGGTTCGAGTCCTGGCCACGTCCGTTTTGGTCTTTATTTTTTTTTCTTTTTAAACTTTAAAAACTCAATCCAGCAATCTTAACTTACTCAAAATCTCAAACTTCAATCCAACTTAAACAAGATTAAGCCTTATAATTAATAAAACGTGCCCAGATTTGGATTTTGATGAACACAAAGAAAAAGTTATTTTCACTTGTGCAGATTTGGAACAAGAGGACTTGTCCTTGATTCTTGTTGATGTTTTTGGTGGACAGAATGGCACCCCTATACTCAGTTGAGTATAGGGAATCAATGCAAACTCAGAAACACACAAGTTTCCACTCAAATCAAGCACAATTAGGCAAAATCAAGTTTCTGATATAGCTTATGTTATCTGATGAACAGCAGGCACAAATTACATGCACAAATATGAAATTCAAAGGCTTAAAACTTGCAACCAAGCTACTCAAATCTCATGCAACCAATGACAAATCTTACTTGACCCTAATTTCTAACCAATTAGCAATATTTGATGGCAAGATCAACACAAAATCAGACACAAAAGCAGTTACTGGATTTTAGGTATGTTTTCACCTTTTTTCACATGCAACTTGTTTTAATACTCACCCAAACTGAAACTTAAGCACTTATAATACCTAATAACAACCTAGGAAGTGTATTAAACAGGTTTACAAGCAAAATCTAAACAATCTAAACCATGTTAAACACTGATCCAAACACCCCTTTCTAAACTGAAAATCAAATCTTTCAAAGCAAATATTTTCAAAACCTAATCAAATTGACTCTAATCAATCCTAACATGCATATTACACCAAGTAAATTCAAATCAAACCACATAAACAACATATAAGAAACTTTCAAAATCAAATCACATAAATCACCAAATAAAACTTAAAACTGAAAACCAAATAATGAAACAAGGGACTACCTTGTTGGGCCTACATCCAGGCCCAACCAAGGCTGCTTTGCCTTCTCCAACAGACCCGGGCCTGTGCTGAGCTTCTTGGACAAACAATCTCCAAAAACCTGCTAAGAACAAGTGAACACACAAACAAATACAATATCTGATTTTTCTAAATTCTCTTAAACCTTTTCACAAACTTGTGAAACTTGAAATTAGAACACGTTTTAAAACAAGCTCAAATTTACAAATCCAAAACTCCAAATCCACTTTCACTTCTTTGGAGTCTTTGATTTCTGAAATTTGAACCAAATTGAAAACCTTTGAAAAACTGAAACAAACAAACACAAAGTGTTTATAAATGAAAATTGGAACTCAGCAAGCTTTCAATCACACACCAACTTTAAAAAATCATAAAAAGGAATTACTTTGACTTCAAATACCAAACTTTTATATTAAATAAAAAGGTTTACAAGTGATGAAAGCTAAAAACTGGAACAAGGAAATACAACCCACATACGGGTGTATTTATACTAGTCTATAGAACAAACTAGAAGCTTAAATAAAATAATACAAGAAAATCAAAGCCCTAAACCCTAATGGATGGAATTCCAGGAATGCCCTTTGGTCTTTTGACTGAATTCTTGGTCAATATGATCATGTGAAGTAGCCAGCTGGAATCTTGTGATCTTGGCCGTTTGAATGTCCTTGGGGAGCAAGAAGTTGATCTCAGACATTTAAATTGTCCCCTCCTAGGGTTTTGTGGAAAGTGACTTGAGCAGGGGTGGGACGAATGGGGTCCATGGTTCAAATGGAGATGTTTGGTGAGTTGGGATGGGATGAGAGTGACCCCAATTATGTTTCTGGATAGTTAGGGGCAAAACCCCTTTGATTTAATTAGTGTTCATCCTGGGGATAATTAGGGTTTATGGGGTGTTTAGTGTGTGTTTAATCTGTTTTGGGTGGGGGTTTATTTAAAAATGTGTTAATGGTGGGAAAACTTAAGGGTGTTGACGGGTGTTTGACCAGGTTTATTTAATAAGACTTTTTGAAAACTTTTTGTGATGTAAACCTCAAAAATATAAATAAAAACCTAAAAACTATTTTTATAAAATTTAAAACCTATTTTTACTATTTTTAAACTAATTATCTAAAAATGGCTAAATAAAAAATAATAAGAAATAAATAAAGAAAGAGAAAAATCACAACTTAGTGCTAAAAAATCCTAAACTATAAACTAATCCTAGGAAAAATGAAAACTGGCCAAATTGCTTATCCAATAAGCTCAAATGAGCTGAAATAGCTACGGCTTATTTTGCAAAAGACCAAATCCAAACGTGTTAAATAGATTGTGTTTTGAGTCTTTATCAGTAAAAGACCCAAGGGCACGCTGGTAAGTTGTGTGTGTTGTGAGAGGAGTGGCGCAGGTTCGAGTCCTGGCCACGTCCTTTTTGGTCTTTATTTTTTTTTCTTTTTAAACTTTAAAAACTCAATCCAGCAATCTTAACTTACTCAAAATCTCAAACTTCAATCCAACTTAAACAAGATTAAGCCTTATAATTAATAAAACGTGCCCAGATTTGGATTTTGATGAACACAAAGAAAAAGTTATTTTCACTTGTGCAGATTTGGAACAAGAGGACTTGTCCTTGATTCTTGTTGATGTTTTTGGTGGACAGAATGGCACCCCTATACTCAGTTGAGTATAGGGAGTCAATGCAAACTCAGAAACACACAAGTCTCCACTCAAATCAAACACAATTAGGCAAAATCAAGTTTCTGATATAGCTTATGTTATCTGATGAACAGCAGGCACAAACTACATGCACAAATATGAAATTCAAAGGCTTAAAACTTGCAACCAAGTTACTCAAATCTCATGCAACCAATGACAAATCTTACTTGACCCTAATTTCTAACCAATTAGCAATATTTGATGGCAAAATCAACACAAAATCAGACACAAAAGCAGTTACTGGATTTTAGGTATGTTTTCACCTTTTTTCACATGCAACTTGTTTTAATACTCACCCAAACTGAAACTTAAGCACTTATAATACCTAATAACAACCTAGGAAGTGCATTAAACAGGTTTACAAGCAAAATCTAAACAATCTAAACCATATTAAACACTGATCCAAACATCCCTTTCTAAACTGAAAATCAAATCTTTCAAAGCAAATATTTTCAAAACCTAATCAAATTGACTCTAATCAATCCTAACATGCATATTACACCAAGTAAATTCAAATCAAACCACATAAACAACATATAAGCAACTTTCAAAATCAAATCACATAAATCACCAAATAAAACTTAAAACTGAAAACCAAATAATGAAACAAGGGACTACCTTGTTAGGCCTACATCCAGGCCCAACCAAGGCTTCTTTGCCTTCTCCAACAGACCCGGGCCTGTGCTGAGCTTCTTGGACAAACAATCTCCAAAAACCTGCTAAGAACAAGTGAACACACAAACAAATACAATATCTAATTTTTCTAAATTCTCTTAAACCTTTTCACAAACTTGTGAAACTTGAACTTGGAACACGTTTTAAAACAAGCTCAAATTTACAAATCCAAAACTCCAAATCCACTTTCACTTCTTTGGAGTCTTTGATTTCTGAAATTTGAACCAAATTGAAAACCTTTGAAAAACTGAAACAAACAAACACAAAGTGTTTATAAATGAAAATTGGAACTCAGCAAGCTTTCAGTCACACACCAACTTTAAAAAATCATAAAAAGGAATTACTTTGACTTCAAATACCAAACTTTTATATTAAATAAAAAGGTTTACAAGTGATGAAAGCTAAAAATTGGAACAAGGAAATACAACCCACATACGGGTGTATTTATACTAGGCTATAGAACAAACTAGAAGCTTAAATAAAATAATACAAGAAAATCAAAGCCCTAAACCCTAATGGATGGAATTCCAGGAATGCCCTTTGGTCTTTTGACTGAATTCTTGGTCAATATGATCATGTGAAGTAGCCAGCTGGAATCTTGTGATCTTGGCCTTTTGAATGTCCTTGGGGAGCAAGAAGTTGATCTCAGACGTTTAAATTGTCCCCTCCTAGGGTTTTGTGGAAAGTGACTTGAGCAGGGGTGCGACGAATGGGGTCCATGGTTCACATGGAGATGTTTGGTGAGTTGGGATGGGATGAGAGTGACCCCAATTATGTTTCTGGATAGTTAGGGGCAAAACCCCTTTGATTTAATTAGTGTTCATCCTGGGGATAATTAGGGTTTATGGGGTGTTTAGTGTGTGTTTAATCTGTTTTGGGTGGGGGTTTATTTAAAAATGTGTTAATGGTGGGAAAACTTAAGGGTGTTGACTGGGTGTTTGACCAGGTTTATTTAATAAACCTGGTTGGGTGGGTTACGAGTTTGGACTGGGTAGGGTATGGGTAAATGGGTAAATGGGTGGGTCAAGCTGAGGTGTCAATCACTGAGTGGTGGTGAGAGTTTGGTTATTTGGCAGAAAAGGCCCCCCTTGTTTACTTCTTTCTTCATGTTGTAACAAACAGCATCAACTCCTTTTTTTCATGTAACAACTTTGAACATCTTGTCAATTTTGGCACAAGTTGTTTACAATCTTAAAACAAGGACTTCAAATGTAATTTCTTCTAATTCCAAGGGCTAATCTTGTACAATCTTCATTCCTCAAGGACCATTCTTGCATAACTTGATTTCTTCAAGGTCTTAACTTACCAAGTCTTCAAAAATGAGGGACTAAAGTTGCCAATATTCAAAACTTCAAGGGCATTTTTGTAAAATCCAAACTTCGGCCCGGTTCATTGTGCGGCTTCGTTTCCCATGTTCGTTTTTGAATCTTTTTGTCTTTTCCTCAATATCCGTACCTAAAATACACAAGTAACAAACACGAGCATATATTTGGGTATTTTAATGATATTTTATGCATTTTAAGCCCGATTTGGACGATGAGACTATGTATAAAAGCAGTCTCATCACCGATCATCGTCAACAAAAGGATACAACTTCATCTACTTCAACACTGGTTGCTACAGATTTACTTCCTCGGAATATCACTTCAACAATAGCTCCTACAACATCCACAACTACTGTCATTGCTCTAGAGAACACAAATCAAGCAGACAATGCATTATCTGACGATGACGAATTTATCAACCCATTCGGTACACCGGTACACGAAACAGGAGAGTCTTCTACTCGCCATGTTGATCCGTCAAATATGCATACGTTCTACCAATGACATCCTTCAACACATCATTAGACCCGAGAACATCCTTTGGTTCATGTAATTGGAAACCCTTCACAGCCCGTTCGCATAAGACGACTGCTTAACACCGATGGCGATGTTTTTATGTTCGCACCCGCCGTGAGTTCAGCTGAACCGAAAAACATCAAAGAATCCATGGCTGATCACGCTTGGATTGAATTGATGACGGATGAACTTCAACAATTTAAAAGACTTAAAGTCTGGGAAATTGTTGACAGACCATACGATGTAATACCATTAAATCATCGATGGATCTGGAAAAACAAGATGGATGAAGATAACACGGTCATTAAGAATAAATCTAGGCTAGTGGCTAAAGGGTATGGACAGAAAAAGGGAATTGATTTTGAAGAATCATTTGCACCAGTAGCTCGGATGGAAGAGGTCAGGATTTTCCTTGCTTATGATGCACATAAGGGATTCATTGTCTATCAAATGGACGTAAAGACGGCGTTTCTTAACGGTCCTTTGAAGGAAGAAGTCTATGTCACGCAACCGGAAGGATTCGTCAATCCTCATTATCCTGACAAGGTGTATCGTCTCCACAAGGCACTATATGGACTCAAGCAAGCTCCAAGGGCGTGGTACGACGAGCTCTCGAAATTTCTGGTCTCCAAAGGTTTCTCAAAAGGTTCCATTGATCTAACTTTGTTCACTTACAAATATGGGGATGACATTTTGCTTGTGCAGATTTATGTTGATGACATTATTTTCGGGTCTACAAACTCAAAACCTTGAAAAAGTAATGCACATCAGATTTGAAATGTCTATGATGGGCGAACTAAAATTCTTTTTAGGAATTCAAGTTCACCAATCCCTAAGTGGTATCTTCATTAACCAAGCTAATTATTGTCAAGAGATAATCAAAAAGCATAGTATGACATCATGTGACCCCGTTGGGACACCATTGTCAACCACATCCCTAGATGCTGATTTGGAGGGAGATGCCATAGATCAAACGAGATATCGTTCCATGATCGGCTCCCTCATGTACTTAACATCAAGCCGACCATATATATCTCATGATACGTGTTATTGTGCACGATATCAAGCACGACCCACTGAAAAGCACCTCAAAGAGGTTAAACGGATCTTTCTGTACCTAAAGAATACCATTCACATGGGACTCTAGTATCCGAGGGAAACTGGTTTCTTTCTAACGGCCTATTCAGATTCTGATCATGCAGGGTGTCTTGATACACGTAAAAGTACTTCTGGTGGTGCACAATTTCTAGGTCAAGATAAGCTTGTGGGATGGTCTTCCAAGAAGCAGGATTGCAAGTCACTTTCATCAGCTGAAGCGGAGTATGTGTCTCTATCTGTGTGTTGTGCTCAAGTTCTTTGGATGAGAACACAACTCACGGATTATGGCTTCCACTTTGATAAAGTACCTATGTATTGTGACTCAAAGTCTGCCATAGCCATCTCCTGCAATCCGGTACAGCATTCCCGAACGAAGCACATTGATGTCAGATATCACTTCATTAAGGAACAAGTTGAAAAGGGTATTGTTGAATTATACTTTGTTGGAACTGATTACCAATTACCTGACTTGTTTACAAAAGCTCTTTCGAAAGAGAGGTTTGCGTATCTTGTTAGGCAAAATGGTATGAGATGTTTGACTCCAGCAGAACTGGAGATTCTGGCAAAGAAGCCTGCTTGATTCATCTATCAAACATCTATCTGTAAATATTAATGAAAAAGCAAAATACAAAATTAAAAAATCTTTGATAATCCAAAAATATTCTTCTCGGCATGTCTTTCAGTGTCGATAATATGAACGTGCCTAGAAATGTCGCTCAATAACGACACGGGTGTGTACATAAAGGTCGAATGAAAGTTGTAAATATTTTTCAAAACATGTCATTTCTATCTTTTACAAAGGAAATTGTCTCTTTTGGACAATATTTCCAACAACGGGTAGAGCAATCTATCTCGGGTTGAGCTAGTCACAAAACATTCAACGTTTTGAGCTCAACACAATGGCTTGTAATCACTTTCAGATTGGAACCCAAAATTATATTCACGGGGGAGTGTACGATTTCGTGCTCTTACCCTTAGCAAAAGAAGTTAAATATTCTTACACATGAGTGGATTCGTCAAAGACATTCAACGTCTATGAACTCAAGTTTATGCTTTAGAAAAACCTTTTCGACAAAAAGAATTGATTTTTCAAAAAGCGTTGAACACAATTTTTTCAAGAATTTCTCAACGATATTCAAAATATTTCAAAAATTGCGTGTTCAACAACTCCTATCCTTAAAAGTTTAATGTTGATCAAATCCTCGTAATGACAACTCCATTGGATCAATTTTTTAGGGGGAGCGTTCCAAAATTCATGCTATGTTTGACACATTTTTCTCCCGAAAGTTTTTAAGACTATTTTTAACAATATATTTTAATCAAATTTGGTATCTCTAATATCAAAAGATTTTATATATTAGGGATAGGGGGAGAAAATGTGATTAGAATGTGATCTAAAGATTCAAGCACTCATGGTTTTAATCAAATACCCACAACATCTTTAATTCACGACGTTATTGGTGTCAAACGGGTGGTTAGGTTAAGTCCTATGATCCAACCAGAACCGAAGGGATCTTCCCAGGGACAATCCAATAGATTATTAGAAGTCCTTATGAAAGATGGAGTAGAATGTGAACGTAGCTGAATGCTGACTAAGTACTGATGATAGCACCGGAACAATCACAACAGGGTGCTATTAATGATGTCTTGGTAAGCATTGAAGGGGTTGAAGAATGAAAAAGAAATGTAAGGATAAAGGGTCTAAAGAAAGAAGCCCTCCATACAACTTAGGAAGAAACCGGGTCAACACATCATGAAGACAACTCATCATAGACCCAGTGATGTGAAGCACAACCCTTTCCTAGCTACTCAGGCTTCTCTCAAAAGAAGTTTGTTTTATTGTCACAGAGATCAACACGACTTCTATTGACTTTCTCACTCCGAGATAGTTGATATTGAATAGGTGGCATCTGCTCCAGCCTCCGACCACTAAAAGTGCACAAATCGAGTCTAGAGCCAAGAGATCAATCAAATATCGTTAGGACACACGGATGAAGATCATGAGAGTCCTACGCTATATTCTTGTGATATTGCTAGAACACTCAGAGTGATACTACTTAGTATTCACAATGATGAGTGGAAATCCTTCCAGTGTTAACATCAAACAGCACTGCGGTAGGTCATGTGTAAGATTCTTTATGAATTGAATATATGTAAAACTGAAAAGCAACAGTGGTTTGATTCTGAATTGATTCAAACTCGTTTCAGGTTTCTACGCAATATCTTTATGGTCTTGCTAGAACATTCAGAGTGATATTCATTAATATTCACAGTGACGAATGGAAATCCTTCTAGCGTCAACATCAAACAGCGCTACGATAGGTAACTTGTGAGATTCTTATGAATCAAACTTGTGTCAACTGGAAAGCAACAATGGTAAGATTCTTAATGAATCAAACTTGTTCCAGGAATTTGAATTGACGACTTTAATCAAGCGGATATTTATCCAATTGATTCACTCTTTATGTTCGCAGTCTTGCTTTGAGACGGTCGAGTAAAGAGAACGGCTTGTACAGCCGCAGAACCCTGTCAAGGAGATTCTTCATTGAATCTACCTAATCACAGGTATGGTATTTAATATCGTATAACGGTCTTCATCGACCGGAGGTAAAACGCTACCAATTTAAGACGAATGTTAAAGCCATTCAGTCTGTATCTATGTCTTGTCTCGAGAAGGTGGCGTCACTGTGTACTCAGCAAAGTCAAAGATTCATAACCACACATTCATACCTAAAGACTTATTCAACAATTAATAGTGTGAGCATGTGGATAAAGACACAAGATCGTAAGATGGCAAAGACAAGTCAATAATGATTTGAAGATTTCAAGATAAAAGACAAAGTCGAAAGACAATGACAAAGGCTCAAAGATCACAGCATGAAGGAACAAAACTACTGTTACACGTTCAAGACTCATTTATGACGAAATTCATAAATCTCCATTGGAATCCAAATATCAAAGAGGAATGACCTCACATTGGGGGAGATTGTTAGCCTCAAAATATTGAGTCAAACAAGAATGTTCGGTCATAGGTTTCTATTGTAATATTTATTAGAACGTTGTAATAGATAGTTAAAATAGTCGTGGTTCACGGGCTTGGATTTAAGCTAATTAAAGCCCAAAAGACAAGCCCGGTCCAAACAATATAGCCCATTATTGTTACATGTAAGCCCGACCATATAAGGCCCTTCCTAGCATGTTAGGAAGGGTGGATGATCATTTGTAACTCTAATCTTCTCTAATCTAATATTCACCGAGTTAATCATCTCTCTCTCTACTTTCTCTCACTACTTTCTCTCTCTAAAATTCATATCTTTTCCATCTCATTTCTTAATCTATCATCATATTATTAGGGACAACATTGAGGTATTTCCTTCACCCTATGGGTTTATAAGGTTGATAGTGTGTCAACTAATGCTGAAAGTTCTATCTTCTTTAAGGCCCAGAGTTTGCATATTAGTTATATTTGTAGTTGTTGCATACTTGCAGTTGCTACTAGGTGTGGCTGGAAGTCTAAAAAGAGCTTGATATAACGTCCAGGGTGTGTACATATACACATGATTGATAATACCATATTTATAAGATAATGAGTTATTAAAAATTATTATATATAAAAAATTAAACATTCAAAATTAGGATGAAACTTTTCAAAGAATTTGAGATGAGTGCTCAAACCATATGTACGGAATTGGTAATTTACTCGTTCATATGGAAAAATGCCTAAAAAACTTACAAACTCATTCGGATTATCATTAAGAAGCTGGTTTTTAATGCTAATATATACTTTAATATGGAATATGAGGAATAAAAGGTTATTCCAAAATGAAAAATGGAATATGAGGAATAATATGCCGTCTTTGGGTGTGAAGCTTCTTGGGGGATCTGTTAGTAGAGATGCAGATTTTATTAGTGGGTTGGCTATGAAGAGAGCCGTAAATGCTGTTGACTTGATGGGTCTTCTTCCACAACTTCATGACCCGCAAAGTGAGCTCCTTTTGCTTCGTTCATGTATGGGTATTGCTAAACTTTATTTTGGTTTAAGGACATGTCAACCTATACACATGGAGGAGGCGGCTTTGTTTTTTGACAAAGGGTTGCGTGGTTCAATCGAAAATATAGTGGTTTGTGGAGGACCTTTTTTTGGTGACTTGCAGTGGAGACTTGCTTCTTTACCCATTCGTCTTGGTGGGTTGGGCTTGTACTCAGCAAAAGTGGTCTCCTCCTATGCTTTTGTGGCCTCGAGGGCCCAATCTTGGGTGCTACAAGACCACATCTTACGTGACAGTGGTATATGTGGTATGGACGATGATTACGTTTCTGCTTTGGCTTGTCTTCGTGATACGATTCCAAGCTTTGATTTTAGCGTTTTCGCTAATAAGGACACCGCCCCATAGAAACATTGGCGAGTGCCCTTTTTAGTGAGATGGTCAAGGATATGGAAGCCCACTTTGACATGACGGTTAGACAGAAAGCAGTTTTCGAGTGTCTTCGCGCACCACATGCCCAAGATTTCCTACAAGCTATCCCCATAGACGGGCTCGGTCAACATATGTCGCCGGTGGAATACCGCACTATCCTTAAGTATCGCCTTATGATTCCATTATTTCCGGTTGATGCTATATGCCCTATTTGTCGCAAGGCATGTTTGGATTCTTTTGGGGAACATGCGGTTCATTGTAAAGAACTTCCGGGCTTCAAGTATCGACATGATTTTGTTAGGGACGTTCTTTACGACATATGTAGGCGTGCTGGGATCTCCTCCAAAAAAGAGGCACCTGTGAATTTCTTGACCGACCCGTCAGATGGAAGATCCACACTGAGACACGCTGATATTTTGGTTTTTGGATGGGTTGGAGGTAAACATGCGTGCGTTGATTTGACAGGTGTTTCTCCTCTCGTAGGGTTAGGCAGTCGAGATTTTACAGCGGGTCAGGCTGCTATAAAAGCCGCCTCGTGCAAAGTGACTAAACACGAGAAAGCATGTGTTGAAAATCAACATGTGTTTATTCCTTTCGCGTTTGATACATTTGGTTTCCTTGCACCTGAGGCGGTGGAGCTACTTACGAGAATACAACGTGTTATGAATAGTAATGTTTTGGCTCCTAAATACACAAACGTTGTATTTAATAGACTTGGTTTTGCTATACAAAAAGGGATAGCGGCGCAGCTTGTTGCCCGTTTGCCTTCTCCTAATATGTAAATTATAATTATTAATGATTCTTTAAAGGAAGGCTAATATTTAAAAACTTATAAAATTGTGGAAAATGAGATAATAATTAAGACTATAAGATTTAAAATTTTAAATTATTTAGTCTTAAAGTAAAAAAGCTCTTAAGCAGTCAGAGATGTTGCTACATGTTAGAATTTGCGAGTTTAAATTATTCTTCTACAGTCTGATCATGTTATAGAGTAGCTTATGACGTATGAGAATCACAACAATAATGGCAAGAACAGTTGCTTTTCTTGTTAAAAGATCAAACAGATAACATTAATACCAAGTTTATCACACAACCAACCTCCCCTTTGTGATATTTATTTAAAGATCCAAGTACAAAAACAGAAATGGAAGGATTAGTCCTCAAACGATTAGTAATCATACCAATACAAAAGAAATATTGAGATATTTCCAACTAGGTTGATCCGATCTCCCTCGCATACAAATGATCACTCAATTACACACTATACAAGATGAAATAATCAAACTCCGAAGCCAAGCTTCATGTTCTTGATGAGAGAGAGAAGAGAGAGAAGTTAAGCGGTTGTGTGTGTGATGTTATGAGATGATAACCCTAGCTATGTGAATAGCTAGGGTAATATACACTTAGCAACAAAACGACTCCAAAGCCCATACACCATAAGATCCCATTATCATTGAGCCCAAGAGAGAAACAAGGGTAATATTCCAAGTGTGGCCCATTAACCTGAAACCTATGACAATAAAGGAAACAAACACAAATAAAACGAACAAAGGAAGATTGTCAAAATAACACCCTTCCTCAATCTGACAAGAGAGAGAGAGCAGAGAAATTATCTACCAAACATGTCCACAAGCCTCAACAGTTTACAAAGTTTCAAGTGTTAATTAATTCCATGGGCTTTGGTAAAAATATCAGTAGTTTGATCAAGTGAAGCAACTTTGATGGTGTCAATCACACCATCCTAAACCTTTTCCATAACCAAGTGAACATCCACCTCAAAGTTTTTAGTTCTTTCATGAAAAACAGGATTGGAAGCAATTTTTATTGCAAAGCTGCTGTCACTAAAAAGGTTCACTGGAAACAAGTTTCTAACTCTGAGATCACTCAACAAATTAGTGATCCATATTACTTCACATGTTGCACTGGCCATACACCTATATTTAGCCTCAGCTGATGATCTAGATACTGTGGGTTGCTTCTTGCTCTTCCAAGAGACAAGAGACCTTCTAAGAAGAACATAGTATCCAAATACTGATTTTCTTGTTTCGAGACATTTTGCCCAATCAACATCAGTATAACAAGAGACCTTTAAAGAGTTATCTTTATAAAACTGGATTCCATTCCAAGGAGAGTTTTTAAGGTATATAATAACTCTTAATGCAATTTTAAGATGAGATTAAAGGGGTGCATTCATAAACTGACTAAGACAGTGGACAACATAAGAGATATCAGGTCTGGTGTGAGTAAGGTAAATGAGTCTCCCAAGTAATCTTTGATACTAAAAAATGTCTACAAGTAATTTGTCATTTTCACTTTCACCAACAGCCAAAACACAATTTTTAGACAAAGGAGTTGTTGTTGGTTTGGCAGCAAGCAAACCAAACTCATAAATAAGCTCAAGGCAGTACTTTCTTTGAATCATGCATATTCCATTAGTATTTTCAAGAATCTCAATACCTAAGAAATACTTCATTATGCCAAGATCTTTTATCATGAATTTTGTTTTTAGAAAGCTTTTAAAGGATTTAATTTCCTCAATGCAATTACCAGTAATAATAAAGTCATCAACATAAACAAGAAGAGCAATAAACACATTCCCATTTTGTTTGATGTAGAGAGAGTAATCAAATTTACTTTGGATAAAGCCATGCTCAACCAAGAAAGTGGTTAGCTTGGTATTCCACTGCCTTGGGGCTTGCTTAAGTCCATACAAAGCCTTATTTAGCTTGCAGACCTTATTTTTATCATTGCTATTAAAACCCAAAGGAAGAGTCATATAAATTTCCTCATCAAGATCACCATACAAGAAAGCATTGTTAACATCAAGTTGAAAAAGAGGCCAGTCATTAGAAATAACAATGCTAACAAGACATTTAACAGTAACCATTTTCACAACAGGACTGACAATCTCATCAAAGTCAATACCTTCCTTTCGACTATAGCCCTTAGCAATAACCCTAGATTTGAACTTATCAATAAGACCATATGACTTATATTTGATCTTATAGACCCACTTATTATTGATAGCTTTTATGTCAACAGGTAAATCACACTAGGTCTAAGTATTGTTCCTTAAAAGGGCCTCAATTTCATGGTTCATAACCTTAACCCACCAACTGTCTTTCACAACTTTATAGTAGGTAGAGGGTTCAACAGATTGATTAAGAGTGGTAACAAAGCAAAGATTGGTAGTGTTCAACTTAGAGTAATTAACATGCTTCTCTATACCATACTTAAGCTTACTATCAAGCACAAAATCATTAAGTTTAGTAGGTAGTTTAGTGGGTCTAGAAGACTTCCTAACATGTTGAACCCCTTCATCAATGGTATCCCCAAAATGCTCATTAGAAGTGTTAGGAGGGACAACAAAGTTGCCCTCGGAAATAACATTGTCATCTATTTGGGTTGCTGGATCTTCATCAGGGGTGTACTCATCACTTGGATCATCCCCTGAATGAGCCCTGACATCCTCATTAGATGCAGCTCTCTCTTCATCATGGGACTTAAAGTATTTTAATTATCAAAGAAATTTAAAAGATCACTTGTAAAAGTTACATCTGCCAAATTAGTTTCCTTTTTGTTTTTCATCTTAAAAGGAAAAATAGTTTCATAAAATCTCGCATCTCTAGAAAACAATACTCTTCTATTATCAAGACTCAAAAGTTTATAAGCCTTTTTAATGGAGGAATAACCAATCAAAACGCATTTTTTAGCCCTAGATGTGAGCTTGTCACTGTTATTTAGACAAGTCGAAAAATAGAGACATAAAAAACACTTAAGGTGAGAGAAGTTAGGTTTTTTTCTTATAGACCATTTCATAGGGGGATTTACCTTTTAAGACAAAAGAGGGCAGCCTGTTAATCAGATACACAGCAGTTAGAAGACATTCAGACCAAAACTTAATAGGAATCCATCCCTGAAATATAAGACTCCTGGCTACATAGAACAGGTGTCTATGTTTCCTTTCAACGATACCATTTTGCTGGGGAGTATGAGAACAAGAGGTTTGGTGGATGATACCCGATTGGAGAACAAAGTGTGAACCTTATAGTTAACAAATTCAGTCCCATTATCAGATCTAAAAACTTTGATATTAAAGTTAAACTGAGTCTTAACAAGGTTTATGAAATGAACAAGCCAATCAAAAACTTCATCTTTCCCTTTTAGAAGATAGATCCACACAGCCCTAGAGTAATCATCCACAATAGTAAGGAAGTATTTGTACCCTTCCTTGCTTTGAACCTTATAAGGGCCACACAGATCCAAGTGAACAAGTTCACAAATTTTGTAGGATTTATGATCACTCAAGGGAAAGGGTTCCTTTGATTCCTTAGCCCTATGACATGTTTCACAGACAGCAGTAAGGTGGTTTTAGTCAAATTTAGGTCAAGTTTGAGAGCATTAAGGACTTGATCAGCAGGATGACCAAGTCTGCAATGCCAAAGGTCTTTAGAGGTGTTAAAGGTCATAGTAGAATTATAAGTACCTAAGTTGGCATTCTTATGGTCATCAAATAGATAAAGCTCCCCAGATTGGCTACCAGTCCCCATAATGGTCCCTTTGACCAAGTCCTGTATATAACATTTATCTTCATCAAAACCCACAAATAACTTACTATATTTAATAAGCTTATTAATAGAAAGCAGACTAACACAATACGCAGGCACAACAAGAACATCATGAAGAACAACATAATTAGAGAGTCTAAGATCACCAATGTGACTTATGATAGCAACTGTGCCATTAGGGTGACCAACAGAAATGTTGAGATTAGATATGTCAACAAAATTCACCATACCAACTGTGGAAGTGGTAAGGTTGATTAGTCTCAATTATCCAAACGTGGCCAAACTAATCCAAGTGAAAGGGAATAATTGAATTCAAGCAGTTACAATAGCTAATATACGAGTCAGAAAAATGACAAACTCACCAATTGGTGGCTTCCCAGAATTAGTAATTTCTAACATAAAAAAGAACAAAGAGACATACATACACACAAGATCTACATTCTACATATCGGTTTACATCTATCAAAATATAAACTCAATTCCAATATGAACTATCAAAATATAAACTCAATTCCGGTATGTACTATACTAAACTCCAGTTGTTTCTTGACATGAGAGAAAGTAGGGGAGAGAGAGACCCCTGAATTTGCAATGAACCCAGTTCTTGATCGTTAAACATCTCCATAAAATACAAAAAAGATCGTATATCACAGGTCACATAAATGATTTAACAAGAAAATAAACTAATATCTGTACCGAGTAGATAACATATCATTCAACACAAATAATGTTTCATGTTAGATTAACATGCTTTTAAATGCATGTTACTTTAAACTAACAAATTTTATAAAGGTATCTACCACCAAATTTACATCTCAATTCGCCCTCTTGCAATACCAAAACAGAGCCTTGTACAATCACCATAGTGATGTTATTAGATACTGTAATAAATTGTCGCCTAATTTTGTCATGGAATTCTTGACCTACATCTTACAATATTTGACACTGCTTCAATTTGAACAGGAAGCAAATCAGTAACTAGATGACCAAACATTATATCCTGCATCATACACCACGCCTTGCTTTTATAGGATTCTAACGACTCATATAAAATATCTTATTGGAATCGCCGGGTAACATGTTGAATTATTGCAAACCGAATGAAGTAAAAACAGAATTAGTGCAAGATGAAAAGATTCAAGGCAAAGGCAAGAATCTCTCGGAAGAATGTATGTAAGCCGAAAAGATATAGAGGTGTAGGTTTTAAGACTTTAGATTAATGGAACAATGTTCTAGTGATCAAGAATTTGTGGAATGTAAAAAGCATTCTCTATGGGTCAAATGGAATTGTGTTAATAGGATAAAATGGTGATCTGTATGGGAAATTCTAGTGGATGATAATGCTAGTTGGGGATGGGAGCAGTTATATCCTCTAGCAAGTAAATGAAGAAGCAACAACAACAACTTGATGAAGTTTAATGTTCAAATAGTATGAAAGTACACGAGTGATCATTATAAAACTTTTTTGTGAAATAATGTAGTATGATATCATGCTTTTATTCCAAGACATGCTTTTATATTATGGCTTCAAATATATCAAAGGCTACCAACTCAATACAAAATCATTAAATGGAGTCCTAATCTAGAAACGAAGTGTCCATAATGTTCACAAGAAATTGATAGGCATGATCACCTATTTTCTGTATGTGCTTATTATGCATGTGTTTGGGAGTAGGCAAAACAATGTGTAAAATGGATAATAGTGGCAATGAATGCAAATACATACTGATAGAATTATTTTACCAAATATGTTTAATATTTGGATCATTGTAAAGCAAAATGTCTTTGTTTCAATTGTCTACTATTTGTGGCAGGAAAGAAATATAAGACTATTTTGGAAGAACAAAAGAGATAGGGAAACTCTATGGGAATGTATGGATGAGACTGTGCAACTAAAACTCCTCTAGCTTGAAAGTCCTTAATTATGTGAATGTAAGGTTTTCATAGTATGAGGAGTTGAAAAGTAGAGGTTTTGAGTATTAAAAGGTGTTTGGTTGATGGGATTATAAAGAATTGGAGTTGAAGTGGTTCTTAGGAGTCATAGAGATGGCTGGGCCTCAGATGATGCTTGTTATGGGTGTTTGTAATGGATATTATTGTGAGGTGGCAGATGCAATATGTCTATGACTGCCTTCATATGGGAAATATAGTTTTTGTTTGAGGTAAAAAGGCTAATGTTCAACTGATACCTCTCATGGATGCCAAGGTTTAGTTTCAGTCAGTGAGGATGGAGCTACATGGTGGTATAATCTCTTTCCTTTATGAATGAAATGTAGGTTTTGCTTAGGTCTTACTATCATTAGGACTATAGGTATTAAGGAAATATGTAGATAATACGTAAGTGTCTTGATATTGAATAGGAAATGTAGTGACACTGGAAATTGAAAATGTGAATATAGTCTTAGATTGTATTTTGCAGTTTGTATGTTGTTTGTTGTAAATCTTGAGCATGTTCATGATTCATTGTATGCCTTGTGGCTCAAGTTTTTTTTAGCAATAATACATTTCACGTTTTCATAAAAAAATAAGAACGTCCGCATGTTACACGACGGGTTGATGACTTAGTTAACTTAAAATAACAAGTAGCATTTGCATAACTTGTGAAAGTTTTTTACTAATTTTTATAGGTTAGTTAACTTAGAATAACAAATAGCATAAATTCAGTTCCATAGAGCAAATGAGTAAGAAAATGATTACCGAAGAGTTACCTTACTGGAAAACAAGAATGCCTCAAGGAAATCGGGATCCATCACGGGTGTACCAAGGTACACAAACTCACTAAAACGACTAATCTCGGTCGTACTTTCACTTATTTTGGCATTGTCAAAGAACAACACTACCACCTGTGAAACATGGTCAGTCGCTAGAAGAAAAAGCTTTTTAGGGATCCCCTGTTTAGTTATCAAACATATAATTTATTAAGAAACAACTAATGGATTGAGAATGTATTAAATGCAATGAAGTAATGATAAAAGGAAATTAAATTCTCTAGATGTTGTCTTTTACAAATTTCACTGCTTTCAGATTTGTTACATGCTTCTAAAATCGAAATGCCACCATTAGTAAGAACTTTTCTTGACATGTGAATTCACGAGAACAGATAAAAGGGTCGGTCTTGATTATCGGCTAAATGTAGTCTCGAATGTAAAAAATTTGGGCTTTTTCAACCGCAAGAAGCCCACACCCCTGGAAGTATGAACGAAATCTTTAATCCACCAACCATCTTTTTTTAGTTTTACAATCTTCCTATCATTAACATGTTCCTTTTGTTGTTTTTTTCTCATTTTCTCGTCGTTGACATTATGGTCTTCCGTTATGTTCAGCTCCAATGTCAATCACAGCTGACCGTAGATTATGATTTTATATCATCTTATTCCAAATTATAACAGCCAAGAAAGAAGAGCCCGTTGACGTTATGTGCATATCCGCGTGATGTGATCTGACATTTTGTTCAAATGACTTTTCAATGTTCGCGAATGCGTCGCGTAGGACATGTTCACTAATACAGCCTTCTTCACCTGCCACATCTATACAAGGGATGGTTTTAAAGGTTTCAACAAAGGAATAAACAGTATAGTAAAAAAAGGATTAAAGTTTCAAACTTTGCTTGGATGATTTTATGATAAAATAGAGACCAAATATCTATCTAACTTTCACAGGTTTAAATTAAGTATATAAGAATAACCCATTAAACAATATCACACTTTCATCCAAATCTACACTTCAAGTTCACTATTTGCACAGATCTCACACACAGAACAAATAGGCTCAAGACGTTGCTAAAAATATGGAACCACTAAATTGACATCATTTATATCATAAACTGGTCACATCATAAACATATATCATAAACCTTAATTTTTAGAATACTCTGAGTTCTAAATTGGTGAAATATAGAACCACTAGATTGACATAATTAAACATTATCAATATCTAAATGTAACTTGAAGGTACCTGTAAAATTGTGGCCATCGGGGAACAAAATAATACCAATAGTCTTAACAAGTAACAATGGATATCGAATATCTAAATGTAGTTTGGGAATCTGGTAAGCGTGAACATAGAAACAATGGATATGAATGGAATGAAAATTGTCTGTTTAAAAACTTCTAATAAGTGTGAACCATATATGAATATGTTTGCCTCAAATACAAAAGAAAAAGATAGAACAAAAGTATTATTCTGAAATTTTGGTTTGTTTTATATGTTAATATGGATGATTTTGTTTATTTTATGTGTTTTGAGGGGGTAAACATAAAACTTTTGTAATCGATATCAAGAATTAAATATAAATCTTAAAAGTATATTTTAAGCAATTTCCAAGAAAAAATATTAGATCAGTTGAGCACTTGGTAGTTGAGCGTTGATAAGTGTGAAAACACTCATCAATTATGACCTAAAAAGCACTTAAAACACGAATAAATACATTATATTGAACTTTAAATTGTCAGAATTACGCGGGTATTTGTTATTTGTGTGTTTTCAGGCAAAACATGTACATTTGGGACAAACACGCTAACGTAGTGGGAAATGTCGGTGTATTTTACTTAAATACATTATAGAGCAAATTTAGGAATTTACCTTTAGGAAAAGGTAATAATCCAAAAATAAGCTAAAGACGAATCAATTAAACACGAGAGTGATCCCGGTTCGTTGTACACAAGGAAATTGTGAATTTGAGACTTTCGATTTGAATTGGACAATTGATTTGAATTCGATTTCAGTTTTTATCTAAAATAATCCTACAAATTTTAATCCTAAAGTGCATGAATCGTACCCAAAACCAAATCTAAAAGACAAATATTTAAATTATAAAATTTTTTACTTTTTACTTTTTTATATTTTGAAACAAATTCATTTAAACAAAATCAATTTTAAAAAGTAATAGAATATTCATATTTATATTTTTAAACTAAATTATCTTTTTTCATTTAAACTAATAATTTTATATAAAATTAACAATAAACAATTTTTAATAAAAAATAATTAATTAAAATACTTTTAATATACTTTAAAACTAATCTATTTATTAAAAATAAAGCTTAACTAAACTGTTAATCTTAAAAGGAAATTATATTAAAAGCGTATAAGATAAATAACCAAAAGAGCTCATAGCTCAGATGGTAAGTGCGAAAGGCTGTGAACTAAGGGTCTCGAGGTCGAGTCCCATTAGTGACAATTTTTTTGGTATTTATTATTCATTTGGAACTCAGATTTGCGAGTAAACCACAAAACCAAACACAAGACAGATTAATGTACTTATATTAGAAATGCAGGTATAGAGTTAACCAGCTATTTATTCAGTAAAAATAAACAATAAAAAATTATCAGTAGACCAACAGGTAAGTACACAAACTTAAATCAGCAAATAAATTGATATAGCAGACTAATACTGAATATGCATCACTGTCCAAACCCACATGAAAGATCAGTAGAACAAAATCATGGACTTCCGCAAATTCAACAGACAAAATAATATATATCAGGTAAAACAATATCACTACAGAATTTCCTAAATTACTCAGCAGGTAACTTATATCAGCAAGTCCAAAGTTTACATCAAATTCAAACATTCAGTATTTACGCTAACGAATCTAACTGAAATCGAACGTCAGTACAAGCAAACATCATGAATGCAGCAAACTCAAGTTCACAATAGTATTATTCAACAATGAAACTAAATATCAGCAAATAAATACATATATAAAATCCAAATTATTCAAAATCGAAATCTGCTAGTGATAACATAGCAACAAATCAGATAGCAGATGGTACAATCACAAAGTCAAGTATTCAAGTGGATTTGAAACCACAGCAAGCTCAACAAAATAAGAAGATCCATAAACATCATGAATAAAAAACATTTAAAATTATTAACTCAAATAATAAAAACAGATTCACAAATTCAAAAACCCAAACATCAATTTATATTAAGAAAAATTCATAAAAATAAAATAAAATCGAGATTACCCTTTTTATAGATGATCCGTTGGTGACGAAGGTAGCGCTGAGCTACCTTTGGACTAGAATGACTCCATTACAGAACGAACCAATTACACCAGAACCAGTTACACCACAAACCAATTACACCATATGAGTCTCGAACCATTAATCTACTCGACCACCATAATATTTTCGAACCACCAACTTGATTCGAACAAACAACAATTTCAATCTAACCAGTGGGTTAGACTTTATTCCCAATCTCACTTTATTATTCACTTAAGCTATAAATAAAGCTTAAACAAATAATAATATATTATATATATTCAATTTAATTATAGATTAAAGCTTATTTCGATTTATCAACAATAAATAACGCGAGAAGAAAGGAAATCATAGACTATAAATCAAACTTTTAAATCATAAAATCATTACAATACTTGAAAAGTTAAAATTACAATTACCTATAACTAAATTGACATAATAACTTTAACAGAAAGAAAGGGATACATTTTCAGTAAAATAATGGGGGTTTTATAGCGAACTCGAGAGGTGTTGGGGTGGCTTGATGAATGCAATCTAACCATCGATTAGGCATCTTCTAATTCTTTTTCTTCACTTTCTTGATCCAAGGCCTGAGAAATACCCACCCTCACACGGATTGCCAAGGTGGCAGTAAGTTGTGCTAGTTGTGCTTCTTGGATGCTGAAATGGCAAGCTATCATTGGTTCAATGATTGGTTGAAAAGAAATCAACCAAACAGAGAGGGGATATGACGCAGCATACGTGCCACGTGTGATTTTTGGTAGCATCATTATCTTTCTATAAACTTGGTGATTAATTTGAGACGCGTGTGGCTCAAACGATTGTGAATTGAAAACCCCTAAAGTGAATCTAGGGCTCTTGACTCCTCTTTTTCTTCTCTGCGTTTTTCCTTTGTCTTTTGTATACTTTGTTTGTAACGTCAATCTTGACCAAGGGAAATAAGTATATATTGTTCCCACCGTCTCACTTTGTTGACCTAATGGGCTTTTGTTTGGATCCAAATTGAATAACATTCCACCGTCACTTGTATTTGTCATGGGCTTGGGCCCTTTTACTTCACACGTCTCTATATAGTTAGAATGGGCTTGTTGGACTTTTGGGCTTTGACCCAAAAAGTAAATATTAATTCCATAATTGGGCTTCTAGTCCCATTACACATATGTGGGTCCCACCAAGGCTCATTTAACTTTCATAGACTTAAATCCTCGAAAAATGACTTGTCTTTTGGCTTCTTGATATTTCTTCAAACTAGTCGATTTTGCCGGTTTTCGTGATCTTTGGTACCTACACACATGAAACAAGAAACAAGCATATGCAATACTAAATTCATACAAATTAAGCATTTTATGTTTGTTTTATGATACAACTGATAGGAGTAATTTCACTCATATCAAACTCCCCCTTGCTAAGCAATTGTCGTGTCCTAACGCAATGATAAAAATAAAGCACTAACTACACTTTTATTCAACTTTTGACACTTTTATTTTGCAAAGACATAATGTATTGCTTTCATTATTTGAAAAATAACTTTTAGGATCATAAAACTCAAATGGATTCATCGTCCTCGACTTTTAACTCTTTCCATGCCAAGTTTAAAAACAAGATCATTGTCAATCATAATCCCCAATGTTAAGACCACTCCTAAAAGTAATTTGTGTTAAACTCAAACTCCTTTTATTCCTAATTGTATCTCTAGATCTTAAATTTTGTCATTCACTCAAAGGCTCATTTGACTTATTTAATAATTATTAGTCCAAAAATGAAGGCAAAAACGGTGTAAACCTAACACTCAAAACCTAACCTCGACTTCAAAAACCGTTGTCACCAAAGAAAGCTCACATCAAGGATAACTTAACACGATTTGAGGAATACATCCATGGATCCGAAATTTGGCTAATAGGACTACTTAAAGCAACAATTATTCCTCCAAAGTCGAATTTGACCTTATTAATGGAGTTAGCAACATTTACATCATACAACTTGAGGCTCTTTAAGATGCAAAAGTGCTCCTTATCAATAATCCACACCCTAAGGCTCCTCAGACATAAACAAGGGAATTGACATTCATCATCCCACCTTAAGGCTCATGGTGATGAAGCAATTTTTATTAAACACGTCACCATGCCATACACCCTAAGGCTCTAATGACAAGGCTAGTGCTACATGACTCCCACCCGAAGGCTCATAGAGAACACGTTTTAATTTATTTTTCTTATTATTATGATATATATAGTAAGCCAAATTTCCGCAATCCCATGATCAAAAATTCCATGACGCTGACACCCTCAATGTGTTCTCACTTTAATTACAAGGGAAGAAAAAGGAGTTACGAGTTAAGATATTGTGCTCAAACCGCTAAAAACTTCATTTATTAAGCAATTAAATATTCAAGTGTGGAAAATAAATACGAGGAGATAGAATCAAACACAAAAATACTTATACAAGGATGACTTAGCCTTAAAACTTATGATTTAACTTTATCATCTCTTGTTCTCCATATTGTAAAATCTCAAAAATGTGAGACTAATGGATACATAGCCTATTAAATCAAAGTTTTGGGTTTTTAAGTAATCTATAGGATCTTGCATCTTCTTAGACTTTTCAAGTTAGAAATTTGCGTTTTAAAGTTCCCTTGATAAATGACTTTCTAGGATCAATTATAGGAACTTGCGAAAAGTTCTTGTTCTTAAACCCGTATGAGTTAAAACTTTCACGTTTTAAAGTTCCCTATATAAAAGTCTAGCAAAACTTGATTTAAACACGTTAAGGAATGAGCTAACGTAAAAACCGAGTTGAGTCAAAAACTATTCTTATTTTCACCAACGGAAAGCCTACTATGTGTCAAAAACATTTTTTTTTCTATATTATAAAACACAAAAAAACACTAAAAATTTAAATTTTTATGAAAAACGATTACGTTTGAACACGACAAAAGTAATTGCAAGCAATTATATCGATTGACTCTCCCATGCTAAAACCAAACATTGTCCTCAATGTTTCCTAGCTCAAGAGTAACACCCCCTTTGTAACACCCCATTTTGATAAATAGAATGTCACGCGTAATTATGGCGTGTCATCAAAGCATGCAAGGTAATATGTAGTAAAACATACATGACCATAGGGTAAACTGGAATCAAACATCGGTTCCCAAACATAAGCCCAAAACATAATAAAGTAAATGAAATGAATGAAAGACTAAACAAGCGTAAGTATATGAAGGCAAAAGGAGAAGAAGTCTATGGCATCTTCCATCCTATGCATGTCCTCCAAATGCTCGATTCTGTCCTTGGGTACCTGCCATTTTGGGACATGGAAAGGAAAGTAATGGCTGAGCAAAACGCTTAGTGGACGAATATACAACATAGTATGAATGGCTGAAACATAAATAAGACTAATAGCAGAAGAAATGTATAAGTCCTGGAAAACCTGGAACATGTTCATAAAACTGATTTTATAGTTTGAAAAGCCTTACGTTTAACTTGTAAAAACTGTTTAACATGTTTACCATTAGCCAATATAGGTCATGAATTATCAATGTGCATGAATACTTGGAGGGGTGACATCGTCATGCAAATTAGAGGGGCTGCCTCTAATTTAATATACTGGTTTTGGGTAGGAGGGATCTTCTCCTTGTGAAGGATGCAAGGCACACACCACATTCACACTGAATAATCTGCTGAAAACATGTAATCTAGGATGCACCCATACGTCCTACCTGATAATATAATAAATGGATAAAAGCTGAAACGGACACCACGAGCTATCACTCCTCCGTGGTGAAGTAATAACACTGGTGCCTCCAGTGTTATGGTTATGGTACCTCCATAACTAGGTTAAACTGGTCATGCATGTATATTGCTTTAGGTATTCTAATTAAACATAAGCAATCAAAACATATAAAACATATACTAGGGAAAATAGTTGGCTGCATACCGGGAATCCTAATAAGGAAAGAATGTCCATACTTAAAGGACGGGGAATCCGTACCTTGTGTCCAGTAAACGAAGAAGACGAACGGAAGAGAGTCCTACTTCGGTATCACTAATGCTACATAAATACATACGTGTATAAGTATCTGATTACTGAGTACGTAACTGGTTTTATATCATGTCTTAACTTGTTTTATATGTTCATGTCATGTCTTACTGATTCAAGCTTTGTACTGCGTTTATCATGTATTCTGTCTATTATGTTTAAGTATTTCTTGTATTATTATACTTGTTGTGTAATAATAAGTAACTTTCTAAAAATAGCAGGTTTCCTAAAATAGAAAGTTTCCAAAAATAATAAGTTTCCAAAAATAGATTTACTGCTTAAAATAGATAAGTTTCTAAGAATAGAAAGTTTACATAAATAGATATAAGCTGGATTATTAAGCTAATAATAAAAGCTTAAGTGTTTAATGATTAATATTCTAAGTCATGTGATTAAATAGTATAGTTTATTAATTAATACATGTAAATTAAATAAACTATAAGTTATATGATTTAACTAAATATAAGCATGATTTAATTAAATTAAAGTGTATAATATACTTAGGTTAAAACATGTATTAATATTAATATTAATATAACCTAAGTCATGATAATTAATTAATTATAAGTCATGTTTAATAATTAACTAATTACTATCGTCTAAATTAAATAATAAATACTTAGGTTTAAAGTCCATGCATTATTAATAATAATAATAATCTAAGTCATGTTGTAATTAAATTAATTAAGTGACATGTCAAATTAATTTAATTGAACTTGTAAATAAATAATCTTGTAATTATAAGTCATGTTTTTATTAATTTAATTACCTTGTAAATTAATATACATGTAAAGCTAATTAAACTCGTAAAATTATAACCCGTACTCATGTATTATTTTATTAAAACGTGTCAAAAATCGAACCTGTGGAATCCCGTGAAACTCGTATTATGTTTACATATACACCACACCAAACAGCCCCTTAGCTTTTTTATTAAACTGTCAACCAAACAGCCCCTTAACTTGTTTATAAATTGCCAACCAAACAGCCCCTTAACTTGTTTATAAACCCAAAACCAAATACCCCCTTAAACTGCTAGTTTCCCCCCGGCAGTTCGGTGTTCCCCTTGCTTGTTTAAAATTCCCACCGAGACATGGGTGGTCTCGGTTACCACTGCCTGAACAACCATACCACTGGCTGTAGCCAGTGGTTTCCCCTACTTGCTCGCTGGACACCACCGTTAGCACAAAACCAAGCCAACACCCTTTTAGGGTTGCGGCTGGTGAGGTTAAAATACCACCGAGAGTCCCTTGACTCTCGTTTTGTGTGCTAAACGAAAGCAACAACATCAAACAAACGACCCCCCTTCGTATAAACGTATAATTAACATGTTTTTAGATCGTAACCTCTTGGTTCGTGATCAATTAATCCAAGCAAATAAATAAAACGAGGTTAGGGTTTACTTACACTGGTTTAGGGTTTGAGAAACAAAACACGAATCATCTTGATTTCCTGCATTCTTAACCATGTTGTCTTGTTTCTTGTTTATCCACACGTCGGCAGGAAAGAGACCAAAAGAAAAGAACAAGGAGGTGGCGGCTGGTTTCTTTTTTTGATTAGGGTTTACTGTTGTGGTGTTTGTGTCGACAGAAAGAAAAGAACAAAAAAACAAAGCACCCCCATTTTATTAATGTATAGGGTCGGTTTGGGTTTTTCTTGGGCCACGGCCCATCTGCCTTCCCCTCCCCTTCTTGTCCAAAAAGCCCGAAACCCCCTTATTGTTCTCTTATTTTAATTAATTAGCGACTAGCTAAAATGTTACGCGTAATAATGTCTTTTTGTTATGTCGTGTATTATCATAGTTATCGTTATACGTGTTTAAACGTAAATATTATTTACGTGATTACTTGTCGCGTTAATTTAATATACCTAATATTAATCGTGTTAAGTATTATCGTCGTGCGGTTTAACTGTCGTGAATTATTATTATAGTGGTTTTATTTATGCTACCATGTCGTATATTAGTATTAATTCTAATATACGTATTTATTTACCGTACGTAATTAATATACGTAACTACTTGTCGCGTCTATTTATATACGCGAAGCTCATGTTAGATGTTCGTGATTACATGTTCGTGATTTATTCGTCATCGTTTATTATTATCGTGTAATAACACGTACGTAATTCTTGAAATTAATATTCGTGACACGTGTTCATGTTATAATAGGAAAGTTTTAATCTTGTACGTACGATCATAAGTGTACTGTTCATGGTAAAAGCATGCGGGTTTTACAACTCTTCCCCCCTAAAAAGAATAATTCGTCCCCGAATTATAGGTATCGTAACTGGAAGCGTAACATACCCGACTCAAACTGGAAGGGTATGCAAGCTAAAAGGAAAAATGAAGGTGACGTGAAACGTGACCTAGCTTAAAAGGACATGGAACGTGACGTGACTGAAAAGGACATATCTAATCGATAAGAGAAAACAGATAAGAAGTCCGGATGAACTTGTCCGTTTCCAAGTGGCTTCCCTCTTGGAACGATTCCTTCTCAAGATCTTGACACAAAGTTAAATCTTGGTCCTTCTAACCTTTACTTGAAAACACGAAGAGTTCATTGTCATCTACCTAAGATAACATAATATATATGCAAGGGGAACTGAAACATTACGACACAAAATAATCTAACCAAACTGATAATTAGCAACGATGCGCGAGACATATTGAAACATAGTACGTGAAAAATTTTAAACGTGATACGTGAAAAATTTTGAACGTGATACGTGGAGATATGGTGAGTGTAGTATAAGCAAACATATCGTGATCAATGATACGTGTAACATATCGTGAACGTGATATGAGGAACTTGGAATGAACATGACATGTGAAACATATCGTGAACATGGAATACAACTGCGGTACACCAAACGCTTCAAGGTGAGACGTGGAATATGACGTGAAATGTCAATCTAAGGATAGGGAGTTATACTAAACTTGAGTCTGGTCTCTCAAGTTCTTGCAAAACTTCCCAGAACGAAGATAAACATAAAATCGTAAGCCAAGATATGATCATGAACATGAATAGTGTCATGAACGTGAGCATGAAAGCAAGTCTTAAAACTGGAATGAGAACGTGAACGTACATATGGAGCAAGAGTGCGAACCTTTGTCTGATCCGATAGCTGAGGGATTACCAAGTGATCTGATGCGCCTTGGCTGGAACATGTCTGATCTATCTGTTGGTTCTTGAACTCCTTGCAGATGTAAGGATTATGCAGACTTGATCAAAATGTTGGCAACAACCTAGATAGCATCTTGCTTCTTCTGAGTTTGCGTTAATCTGGTGATCAAAATCCATGGAGATCTTGTCCCATTTCTGTTTACAATTCCTGCTGGTGGAGAAACATCTTAGTCTGTTGGTGTTCTATCTTAGCCTGTTGGTATGACAGGTACTTAGATATGAACGTAACTGTATCTTGCTTCGTAAAACTTGATACATAGGAGTTTTGCGAAACTCTGAGTCTCCAAATTTAGACTTTTCTATCGTAGGATTTTCTGGATCACCTAATGTAGTGTAGGGTTCTCACCTTTATGCATAAGTTGAGTCATGGTAAGATTAATCGTGAGGATCCATGTGATTCAGCGTGTCACTGTAATCAAACAGAATTGATATTGGAAAATTTCCAGGGTGAAATTTCTCTTGTCATAGAATTTGCAACATAGTGCAAATATGGTATTCCTGCACTTCTCTAGACGTTAGAGAAGGCTAGCTTGTCATGGATGAAAACATTGATGAATTTGTTTATGAGTTAATGGAAACTCAATTTATTAAGTCCATAATGTTGCTGGAGCATTCATGAGACTAATACAAAATCATGAATCTAACATGACCGAGTCATGCACGTATAGCAGTCATGGACATGTCCTGCTCTTTCACCCGTCACTGTTGGCAGCATGATTATGAATCCGATCTTGGAAAGTGCTTAACACCCTAAATGAATCCGATCTTGTCAATACGTGGAGGAGAGTAACGGTTATGCACGTATAGCAGTCATGAATCTAACAAGACCGAGTCATGCACGTATAGCAGTCATGGACATGTCCTGCTCTTTCACCCGTCACTGTTGGCAGCATGATCATAAATCCGATCTTGGAAAGTGCTTAACACCCTAAATGAATCCGATCTTTTCAATACGTGGAGGAGAGTAACGGTTATAAATGGTGATTTGTTTAAAATTGACGGTAGTCGACACATAATCTCATGCTACCGTCCTTCTCCCTGAAGGTTCTCCTGGAGTATAAGGGACGATTTTGGAATAGTCCGCTGGTTATGCGAAAAAGGACATAAGTGGTCGTGTCTTAACTGGCAGCTAGAAAATTTTAGCGACCATGGCTAACAACGCACATGCTTGTAAGCATAGATAAACTGTAAAAATTTTCCTGATGGAAAATCAAGCAGAATATATTCAGGAGCCTGAACATCACTGTACATAATCATGAATCGTAACATGGTGAGCTCTTCGTAGTCCATAATTTGGATTAATTTCAACTCGTGGCTGTCCGAGGAGATGCGTTAGTAGCTTGGATCTCATCATTAGGCTGAAGGAAAACCTTCGTATACATGGGGAATACGAATGGTGTCCTTATGGTCATGAATATATGAAATATGGGTGAAAAAAATAAAAGTTTCATCGAGCAAACGTGACTGATCGTACTGATACGCCGGTGATGGTACTGAAATTCTTGTGGCCTGATTACTACATGGCACAACAGAATGGATATACCCTTTGGAGGGAACCCTGAATTTCTTAAAGATGTTCCATAATTGGGCGTGAGTCATGTGTCTTGACTCGTGTCTTGGGAAAGTATACATGAGACATGTGTCTTGACTGATGTCTTGACATGTGTCTCGAGATGTGAAACAAATAGAACTACAATATTAGGTTATTATGCCAAGATTGGCGAATCGGTTGCACTACTGATCCTTTGTATTTCTGATCACGCCCACGGCCGGAGCTTCAGTTGCGATTGTTAGGATAGTTGTTGTCATAGTAGTGGTTACTATCGTCTTGTCTGTCAGTTTCATGACGGTCATTCTCATGACTGTGATTCATGTAACTATTCAGTTGAGTGGTCGGCTGATACTGGTCTTCACTCATATGACTGAAACGACAACTGAATGACGTGTGACATGTAACTAAGAATTTGGGACAATGATTGATGGAACTCGTCTGGTGGTGAAGCACCATCTCGTCCAATTGCTTTGCTCTGACGCCTTTGTCTTCGTCTCGTAGGATCTCTAGGTTGTGAACAGAATCCGCATCTCGTATCGCCTCCAAACATCAGCAGCATCAACCTTTTGTAACATATCCAAGCTATGAGCGGCATCAACAATTTGTAGAGTATCAACAAGTGAAAATACGCACATGGGATAAGGTACATGGAGTACACATGGAATGCACATGAAATGATCAGTATGGGGTCGATCATCTGACATGATTCTAAAGGTAAATAACTGATTAAACGGTTAGAAAAGACCATCATGATAACCTGGCAATGCCAGTATATACCTCATTCTGGTTGCTTAGAGAAACGCTAACGTGTGGTTAAACGAATTTCAACGATGATTTTCCTGAAAGCATGATTAATGAAAACCAACCATGACTATCATGAAAGCAGAATTTACATGAATTCCAACAGTGTCTTGCATGGAAGCAAAGACAACAAAAGAGACGTAAGACAAAATCACGCGAAGACCAAGTCATCATGAAGAAACATGGAACAACTCAACGTGAAGGAGTGTATAACATAATCAGCATGAAACTGATGTTAACAATGACAGTATGAAAACATACTTGACATAAAACATAGTAACTTATGAGGGGACATGAAAAGAATTATGCCAATAAATCATGAGAAAACTTTTATGCATGAAAACAGTGCATGAATGCATAATGTAGTTTATAAAAACCTTTATATGTGCGAGGGGACGCTGGTGGGTCGGTCCCAAAACAAAAGACATGGCGAGGGGACGCCTATGGGTCGGTCCCAAAGTTAAAAGTTTCGATAAAAGCACATGCGACTAAATAGGGCCAGTCTTGTACCGACCATTACTTAGTCATATCCCTGCAACAATGATACATGAAACATAAATAACTAAAACTCATCTGTCAAAACTTATCAGAATTTTTTTTATGTGACTAATTATGAACTACTGAGGTTCAGTCCACATAGTCACAGTTCACGAGGAACGTCATGCATAAAACCATGACACATAACTAAATATGAATGACGGTTGTCCATCCATATTAGTAAAACAAAATCGATGAAAAACATCAAGGTTAAAACCTCAAGGTGCTGAAAACATCATGGTTAAAACAATAATGTGCTGAAAACATCAATTTGTGGAATAACAAGCATTGGCTTAGGAAGCTCCTGGTGACTACCCACTAGTCACAGGTCAAGTTTTAGAGCCTACAGGTCGAAGCCTTGGCTCTGATACCATCATTGTAACACCCCATTTTGATAAATGGAATGTCACGCGTAATTATGGCGTGTCATCAAAGCATGCAAGGTAATATGTAGTAAAACATACATGACCATAGGGAAAACCAGAATCAAACATCGGTTCCCAAACATATGCCCAAAAACATAATAAAGTAAATGAAATGAATGAAAGACTAAACAAGCGTAAGTATATGAAGGCAAAAGGAGAAGAAGTATACGGCAACTTCCATCCTATGCATGTCCTCCAAATGCTCGAGTCTGTCCTTGGGTACCTGCCGTTTTGGGACATGGAAAGGAAAGTAACGGCTGAGCAAAATGCTCAGTGCACGGATATAAAACATAGTATGAATGGCTGAAACATAAATAAGACTAATAGCAGCGGAAATGTATAAGTGCAGGAAAACCTGGAACATGTTCATAAAACTGATTTTATAGTTTGAAAAGCCTTACGTTTATCTTGTAAAAACTGTTTAACATGTTTACCATTAGCCAATATAGGTCATGAATTATCAACGTGCATGAATACTTGGAGGGGTAACCTCGTCATGGAAATTAGAGGGGCTTCCTCTAATTTAATATATTGGTTTTGGGTGGGAGGGATCAACTCCTTGTAAAGGATGCAAGGCATACACCACATTCACACTGAATAATCTGCTGAAAACATGTAATCTAGGATGCACCCATACGCCCCATCTGATAATATAATAAATGGCCAAAAGTTGAAAGGGACGCCACGAGCTATCACTCCGCCGTGGTGAAGTCATAACACTGGTGCCTCCATTGTTATAGTTATGGTACCTCCATAACTAGGTGAAACTGGTCATGCATTTATATGGCTTTAGGTATTCTAATTAAACATAAGCAATCAAAACATATAAAACATATACTAGGGAAAACAGTTGGCTGCATACGGGGAATCCTAATAAGGAAAGAATGTCCATACTGAAAGGACGGAGAATCTGTACCTTGTGTCCAGTGAACGAAGAAGACAAACGGAAGAGATTCCTACTTCGGTATCACTAATGCTACGTAAATACATACGTGTATAAGTATTTGATTACTGAGTACGTAACTGGTTTTATATCATGTCTTAACTTGTTTTATATGTTGATGTCATGTTTTACTGATTCAAGCTATATACTGCGTTTATCATGTATTCTGTCTATTATGTTTAAGTATTTCTTGTATTTCTTGTATTATTATACTTGTTGTGTAATAGTAAGTAACTTTCTAAAAATAGCAGGTTTCCTAAAATAGAAAGTTTCCAAAAATAGATTTACTGCTTAAAATAGATAAGATTCTAAAAATAGAAAGTTTCCATAAATAGATATAAGCTGGATTATTAAGCTAATAATAAAAGCTTAAGTGTTTACTGATTAATATTCTAAGTCATGTGATTAAATAGTATAGTTTAATAATTAATACTTGTAAATTAAATAAACTATAAGTTATATGATTTAATTAAATATAAGCATGATTTAATTAAATTAAAGTGTATAATATACTTAGGTTAAAACATGTATTAATATTAATATTAATATAACCTAAGTCATGATAATTAATTAATTATAAGTCATGTTTAATAATTAACTAATTACTATCGTCTAAATTAAATAATAAATACGTAGGTTAAAATTCCATGCATTATTAATAATAATAGTAACCTAAGTCATGTTGTAATTAAATTAATTAAGTGACATGTCAAATTAATTTAATTGAACTTGTAAATAAATAATCTTGTAATTATAATTCATGTTTTTATTAATTTAATTACCTTGTAAATTAATTCACATGTAAAAGCTAATTAAACTCGTAAAATAATAACCCGTACTCATGTATTATTTTATTAAAATGTATCGAAAACCGAACCCGTGGAATCCCGTGAAACTCGTATTATGTTTACATATACACCGCACCAAAGAGTCCCTTAACTTGTTTATTAAACTGCCAACCAAACAGCCCCTTAACTTGTTTATAAATTGCCAACCAAATAGCCCCTTAACTTGTTTATAAACCCAAAACCAAACACCCCCTTAAACTGCCAGTTTCTCCCTGGCAGTTCTGTGTTGTGACAATCCGTTAATTTACGATTGATATTCTATTCTCAAATATTATTTGAAAATATTATTTTAATGTTAGAATATGAACTCACTTATTTTTGGGAAGAAATTTGGATTTACGTCTTGAAGTAGCATCGACTACGTTTAAACCGGAGGATTCTACGTTACGTGCTTACGTTTACATACACCGTCTTTGGTGACAGTCTGACATTTCAGAAAATAAATTTATCCGTGAATATTATTTTGGAGTTTTAAATTTGTGTTAGTTCATAAACTCACAAATTTACGAGAAGAGATTAGGACTTACGATTTTATTTTTAACGTCCTTTACGACTAAACCGGAAACCTTAGGATTACGTATTTACGTTTTCGAACTCCGTTTTTGATGAGACAATTTTTATTGGATTCGTTTTATGACGTTGGTTCATAATTTATAAAAACATTTTTCGTAAAACGACCCGAGGGCACGCAAATCGAGAAAACTAGAATCGAGAAATACCCGTAAACTAGTGATATGAAAAAAAAATACATTGTCCCACCCCACTAGTTAAGGTTGGACGACACACTTGACACCACACCATGGAGGTGGCATCAAGTTAGATAGCTTATTACATGTGTAAGCTTAGCTTACATCCTAAGCTTTCTACCACTCCACTATCTCAAAACTAGCTACACTTTTCACTTCCATTTTCCTTACATGCAAACCAACACCAAACTCTCTCAAACCACTCACCCTTGCTGTCCACTTTAAGGCAACAAACACCCCTTTTGATCTCTTCTAGCCATGAAACACATGATTTGCTTGTGTCCTAGGGCTTATTTCCCAACATATGTTCTTGATATTTGATGGTCTTGGAGTTACTTGTTGTGTTCATCAAGTTCTTGTCTTCCAAAAACAAGGAAAATACTTGGTTGGTAAAAAAGATCATCCTCTCCATTTTTCTCTTGTTATTTTGTAAAGAACAAATGTATTTTCTTTCATTTTTTATATGTATATGATGTATATATGATGATAAAAATGTTGTGTGGGGATCAAGTGTTGATAGATAAGCTTAAAAATGATAATAACTATAAGAAATGAGGTTAAAATCTTGATTATTTAGTTGGCTGTATAAAAACAGTATATAACTAAAACAAGAACTGATAAAATTGCATGGTATGATGCATTTACAGTAAGTACAAGATGTTATACACATGTGAGAGTTGGCCATGCAATGGAATCAAAATAATGAGTGAGATATGATCAAAACAAGTTAGGTGGTCTAATCTGAATAAGCAGTTTTGTAGGGACTGTTAAGGCTAGATGAACTCAAAATGGGCAGTAGCTATAGCTAAGTTAAATGTAGCACATAATATGAAGAACTTGTCACCAAAAAATGAGCTTCTAATTCATTATAGAACTCTAGATATGGTAAAAATGGTGAACATGAAGATAAAAATCAGATTTTTGGAATTAATGTTTATTATTATTATATAAGCACTCACATTTTAATGTATAAAATGTAAAATAAAAACCCACTAACTTATAAAACTTATTTATATAAATATATAAAAGGTTAATTAAATGGATAAATTATATAAATGGTGGTGAAATAATATTTATAAGTAATAAAAACTATAAACTTGATTTTTACGACTTTTTCGGCTATCGCGGTAAAATTAACGTTTTTCGCCAAATAAAACTTAGACGACCAAACCCGTCTAATGTAAAGTTTATAAAAGTCATATACTGATATATAAGTATCTAATACAAGTAAAAACCGATAAAACCCGAACTATAAGAAATACGGACATTTACGAGCTAATTAAGCATATTGGACTAATAATTGGACTAAATAAGATAAAAACTTGTAAAAAGAACTTATTGGGCTTAACCTATTTGGGCCCAACATGGAAAGTATACATACTGATAAAATAAGTATAACAAGGATTAAAACAAGCTAAAGAACTTATAATAAGCTTATAGGACTTAAAACGTGTAAATAAGTAAAACTAGTAAACTAGTATAAAAGTTATCGACATATCCCTACAACAAAATATGGCTAATGCAACATTTTCTATGCAACACTTTGTAAATTGTTGCATTTTAAAAGAAATTAAACTTTAAGCAACATTTACAAAATAAAGTGTCGCTCTTATATATGTAAGGCAACATTTTTATCAAAAGTGTTAACGATCCTTGTATCCTATTTTTACCAAAAATTGAAATAGCCCTCCAAAATGAAATTAGATAAAAGTTAACCCGCTCTCCCAAATTATTTTCCCATTTTGTCACCCTAAAGCAAAAACTAAAAATTCCGATCACTCCTACCCATCAATCTTTATCCTTTCTCCTCTCTCTCTCTCTCACTAATTCTTACCCACTCTATCACACCTTAATATTTCGTCATCAGATCTGTTACTCCGCAATGGATTTCTCGAGCCCTAATCAAGGTAGACAAACTATTTCCTATCTAATAGTTTTGTATATTACCAGAGTATATTATTATGTTCGATTGGTAATTGTATAACCAATTGATGTGTATTGAGGTCATCCTTCTATTCTCAGGGGTTATTTAAGTTATTCCAATTAGACTCATTTTGTTTGTTTAATTTTTATACCTGGTGTTACCATTACCATCTAATTGATTTTGACAAAGATTTTCTAATATCAATGTCACGTGGGCGAAATTATGGTTGTGTTATTCATACCATCATAGTATTATACTCGGACTCGGTGCTTTTCCTACGCCGTTCTATGATTTTGAAGGTTTATCTTTCTTGAATTTATATCTGTTACATTTATATCTGTTTACGCTATGCAGAGAGTATTGGTATTCTGAGAAAAACCAATACTAAAAAAGACGTCATAATGTATTTATAAGAAAGCAAGTCAACATCACTCTTCTAGGAAACTAACTGCTGCAATAATGCCCAGCGAACTATTTACTAGTAAATGTACTACACTCGAAGTATTATTGAGTTGTTATCATTAGCAATCAGAGGTTAACGTATTTCTAAAAGTTATAATAATAGAACTTCTAGGCTAACTTCAGGGTGGTGTATGCTATTTGATCATGTGAACACGGTCTTCAAGGTGACTCACATGTTTAACGAAATGCATAATATCTAGTTCGGATAGCACAAAAGCCCCTTATCTAGTTTTTTGGTCTTAATAGTGATGCGTCCATATTTGTTCTTTAAGTAGAAAAGACTACTGATAATAATTATTTTATTTCAGCTAATATCCAACCCAAATCCAGATACTTTTCTTTTATGTTTTATAGCTATATTTTGCAGTTTCAGGAAGCACTGTAATCATCCACAATGACTAGGTGAATATTATTTGCATAAGTTAGTAGCCCTGAAGTGTTAATTTATCTTAATTATCTGCTTAAGACACGATACTTGTGTTGGTCCAGTTCTGTCTAATTCAATTCAACATGATAATAAAATCTCTTCTAATAATAGCCAAAATTAATATTTCCTTAAAGCATTAAAAAAGTCTACGAAAATATTTATATTTTGTTTAAAGTGGTTGCTAATTTAGATGCTAATTACGTACCTCTTGCCTTGTGGTTCTGGACACGGATAAAGCCATTGGTACATCATGCAGAAAATGCACATGACAGGGTACATCTAAATCAGTACATTGTCATGGGCTTGGTCAATATTTTTGAAATAGTTAGAGGATATTCTGTGGATATAGTACAGTTTAGAGCAGTACCTTGAAAATAACATGAAATTTGGTAAGAATTTTTTTTGGAAAGAGATTTGGCATTAAAATGTCCATTTTCATTCCAGAATGGGATAGCATTTGTGTATGGTACAAACACTTACAAAACTGGTGAATCAAATAGATGCTGCAAAACATGATGAGGGTTTCAGACAATTTCTTATGAATGAAGTTGAGAATATGAATGAAGTTTGGTTTCAGTTTTAGGGTGGGGGTGGGGGGATTCTGCCTATAATTTTTGTTCTTATGTTGCAGATCGTTTTTGTGCTTTTTAATGTTCATCGAAGCAGTCGTTTCAAGTGTAATCTGTGGGTGCTTGTAGTCCAGTAAAGTACAAGTGGTGATGTTCAATGAATAATAATACATGTACTCACATTGTAACCTATAATTCTGTTAAAAAGCTATAGCACTTTATGAGAATTACATTAATTTTGACTTATTGTTTCCAATATGTAGGCTGTGTTTACTTTTCAACTACAAATGACCTGTTTATTCATAAATTATCAACTTAATTTGTATTTTTACCTATCAGAAATTCACTCTGTTACGATTTTCTGAATTAGATTGTTTTAGATTTATATCAGTTGTGTTCATACGTCTAGGAACTAATGTCAAGTCTTCCCGACAAACTGATGTCAACTTTTTGAAAACATTATATCTTTTGGGTAAATAATTATATTATGGAACTCTCATGAAAGTTAACAGGTGAACAAGTCTTGGCGAGAGCATATATATTGTGATCATGTCAAGTGAAAAAGCTGATGTTTGTAGCTCACCTCAAATACTTGCTTCAATGCTCCTGACTATATGGAGCAAGAGCATTCTCAGGCTCAATTTTCTTTAACTGATAAGGTTAATTCATAGAATGATAAACGAAACGTAAGATATATTTTAAGTATTCTGACTTTCTAGCTTTTTATTTCACATATTTTAACTTATAGGCAATTAAAGAGAATAAAGTCCTAACATGAGTGGTTAAGTTAACTGTTGCATAGTCATATAGTTCATTGAATCAGATTGATAATTAATTCTTGTCAAAAACCACATTGAGATGTTCTTATCTCATTGCGTCTTGGTCTCAAGCATGTGTAATTCATGTGGTTCATCTGAAGTGTTTATATACAAAGATTCATATTCATTTAAATAACTGACTGATTTCATCGTTTTGGGTAAATTTAGATCTTTGTATTTGGTATTTGGGTTTGTTTGGACAACGAGTTTACGAACTGATTTTTAATGGGGCAAATGAAAATTATTGCTTATATTCCGTTAGTTAAGTGTAATAGATAACTTTACATATCAGTTTTGTATATCTAAAGATAAGAGTAATATAATAAGCTGGTCATTGCTAAAACAAACACAATGTGACCCAGGTAGGCCAGTAGACCGAAGCTCTTCTTTTTACCACTTTCCCGACCCCTTGTTTCCTCCTATATTTTTACTTATACATATTTTGCTGATTCTAATGTATGTGTCTTAATATTTGTTGCTGTATTATGGAATTGCAAGTAAAGAGTTTGACTTATTTCGACTTAGGCTACACTCAACCCAACGCTACACATCATTGGATATCGAAAAAGTTTAATTTGGTTATCTTTGAAAGAAGTAAGAATACCCCAATGTATGCTCTTTCGAACTTATGATTTGACAATGAACCTTCTAAACTGGTTTTCTTGATTTTGAGTAATGATGTTGGAGTTTCGTTTAATACTCACTATTATGGAATTACAGGTAAAGAGTTATGAAGTAATAAGAAAGCAACAAATTTGTATTACTAAATGCATTTCAAGCAACTTGAATATTTTTTAACACTCACTACTTTCTCATTTTTTTATGCTTCAGGTTACGTTGATTTAACGTATTCGGCTAAAGTAACGGGTAGAGACATGCGAGAAGACTTCCAGTATTTTTATGATTGTACATTTGTACTTGAGACTACTTTATACTCATAGCTAGCATCGATTGTAGTTACTTTGACATTTTATAAGTTACTCTAATGTACAACGGTGTATTTATGTCATGAGTTTTTGCGTTAACTCTAGCAAGATTACTAGTATTATTAACTCTCTTGAAATCCATATTATACAAATGTGGAATATTCAACAATTTAATCGTGGAACAAAAGCTCAATTAATAGCTTACAAGTGTTAAAATATATGTTGTAAAGTGTTGCATAGTGCTATGTTTGATAAAGAAAAGTGTCGTAATTTCTTGTAAAAAGTGTTGCCTTGAATATAGAAATGTTACTATAGAGTTAAATAAATGTTGCATTCAAGTCCCAAATGTGTCGCATTTCAAATGTTGCATTATATAAATTAGGGCAACACTTTTAAAAAGTGTGGCATTATCTATTAAAAGTGTTGCTTTAGACCTAAGGCGACGATGCCTAACGCAGCCCTTCAAAAAGTGTCGCATTACCCATAATGCAACACTTAAAAGTCATAGTACAACACTTTATGAGTGTTGCCTTAGTTTCGTTTTCTTGTAACACTAAAATGAGTAAACGAGAATATGTAAAGCTATTTGATCATCATATATATATAATCATCATATGTATACATAATTGTTATTTTTATAAAGTCATTGGACATGAGTCTAAGACGAGTATTATTTGTCTAGGTTTCCGTGATTGAAGCACGTACCGTACATCCGAATTGCCGATAACCCGCCTTCCCACATCAACGTGAGTTCATAGCCTCGCACTCTTTTAAATGTTTTATGAAATGTTTTATAAACCCGCAAGGGAGATAACATGTTAGTTTTTATAAAATTAGGACACCATTTGTCCCGATTGTTTGTTTATTGATTTGGACCCGAATGATTGAATGACCCGATTGTATGACCTGATAAATGATTAAAGGACCTGATAGATGAAATTAAATGGATTATTAAAGTTAGGTTATGTCACTAAAAGTCTCATTAGCATGAATTGTGAACTACCGGGATTTGGTAGACGCTTATGCATTTAATAGTACTATTTGGGGACGATCACCCCAGTTCGTGCCTTGACGGTTGATCCCCGTCGTGCCACATTGATTGGTAAGCGAATTTATGTATGAGAAGATTTCCATAGCGTGACCTTTATGACGACACGCTACTTTAGATGGGCAAAAATTGGTATCGGGTTAGCTACCCGTTGTTGGTTTAGTAAGGTAACAATGTAATGCGGATTATAATAACCCAAAACTAACGAAATACTATTAGACGCTTCGAATTACGATGTATTGCCTGACTAGCAATACAGGGTCATACTATTGATATTATGTTCGTGTTTTGGTTTTTATAACCATATTCATATAACGGTTTTTATTTAATCTATACAACGTTGCAAAACGTATTGTATGGTGTTTTTAACGACAATGATTCGTATAATGATTTTTAACGCAAATGCCTATATTATGATTTTCGATAAGGATTTGTATAAAATGACTTTGGCTATTTTATGGCATATTAAAAAGATTTGTACAAAATGATTTTCAGTAATAATCTTATACTGATATTATATTGATGGATTTTATTAAACTCTATGAATTCACTCGGCGTTATCGCTGACCTTTTCTTTTAACATGTTTTATCTCAGGTACTTGAAGGTAATTCTCGGGAAGACGACAAGAATTCATGGCCCGCACTTAAACAATATTTTCCATTCAAATATTTTGTTAAAACTTTGTATGAAATGTAATGACTTGGGACCGATGTAACTTTGATATTTATGAATGGAAATGCTTTATTATTAAACGACGAGATTTTTATGCGTTGTCTATGATGTGAGTAATGTGCTATCCCGTAACACCAACGAGTCTTCCGCTGTATTGAGTTGTATAAATTTGGGGGTGTTAAAGTTTGGTATCAGAGCTCTCGTTATAGAGAACGAAAGATTTTTAAAACTAAGGTTTTGAATAAAACTTTTCAAAATCTTTTAACTAAAAACATTTTTCTAAAAATGTCTAAAAATCTTTTGACTATAACGGTGCCGAAGAATTCCCGAGTTACCGACAAGGCCAAGACTGAGAAGTGTTATTTTAATATATATATAACTTGGATTATATATATATGATGTAATTTTATTACATGATTGTTTGATGATTAATTTGATTTTTATACGAGGTATTTATACGACGTAGATTGTCAGAAGTAACCCTAAATCCCCTAGTAAATTAATCGAAGCTATTCTCGTAGGAATTCTAGTTATCCTAGATCTAAACCAAGTTGTGGATATTTATGATCCCAACAAATGGTTGATATTCGTAGAAATGTAGATAGTAGTTGATTGTGATATTGAAAAAGAATTGGCGAGATTAAAACTGATATCGATGTCATGACGATCTTTCCTTATAGAGTGGAGTTTGACAAAACTTTACCACCTGGAAGGATGTCATCTGATTCGTTGTCACCCAATTCTTAAATTTGAAATCTAAAGGGTGAATGTTGCACTTGAGGCTGTCATTAGAACCAATACCCAAAAGCCTCATGCCACTAATACCTTTCCGAGAAGTCTAATTGACTGATCAAGTCATTTCATATTAATGACTCATTTGATAATTGTTGTTGTAAGAGCTAATAGGATTGGAAATTAAGTGTTGATTCATATTGAGATTGTATTGCCTTTACAAGGCCGAAGAATAAGGTTGTAAGTATTGGAAAATAAGGTAGGATGTCGAATTGAGTATAAAATTGGTTAAAAACTTGAATAAAGTAAAACTTAACATGTATGGAATATGAGATTGTTAATATAAGTCATTAAGTTCTGTTATTGAATTATAAGGTTTTAATTGATTGTTGATTCGTGTTAAGGGTTGTTCCTAGGCCATTTTCCACTGACGAGGATGCCCAGTGTCCAAGAAATAAATTGAAGAAATCTTCTTCTGAATTGAGACCGATGGATCTTTCGGGACATGTGGAACACCTAATGACTCTTGTAGATTAGTATTCATTGTGGTATCTTTTAAAAATAATCCATAACTTAACTGTGACATCAGTTGGTAGGATGAGTTCTGAGAATTGTATGACATAGTGACACGTAATGTGTTACGGTACAATTTTGACTTGTTTGTGATTAATGAGAAAGACTACCTTTGATTGCTAAATCCTACATGTATCGATGTTATCTATCCTTTATTGCTATATCCTAATGTTCGCATTAGTGATGCAACCATTGAACAAGTACTCATCTTGATTTGAGTTACGTTGTGAATTAATCCTTTTGAGTGCCATCAAGATCATGAACCTCATGATTATTTGGCTAAAGCTCATTTCCTATCATATTGTAGTTAAGTTCTTGGTAAACAACTCTTCATCACTCTTTTGCAGATCACTCATTGTTTTTATAAGATAAAACAGTATCCATTGAGAAAAGTTGAATTTTCATCACTAAAGGATTATTTAAAGTGAAATTTGTAAGTGATCGTTATCGAAATGAAGTTGTTTATAAAACGATTTGGAAAACTTAATTGTTTTCATAATAAAGAAAATCTTTGTAAATTTATTCTTGATTCTTATCTAAGAATTAAGCATGAAAATGATTTTACTATAAACATGGATGATCAAATTTTGACGAACTGAGTGTTGCATCGTTAATCTTGAAATTGTATATAGTTGCGCGCCTACATACAATTTGGAATAGACCATGCAAGGCTGATTAGTAGTCACCATAAAACTGATTAATAAACACTAAATTTCTTTGAAGATTGTGAAGGATTAAAATTTATGAGATCTGCAAGAAGTGAAAAATAGGGACATAGTGTTAGGGACACCTACATATGTGCCTGTAGCCTCTATTCTTCTGAGTCAAATTTACTCATCTGTGGAAATTGTCTTACTTGACAGTTGACAATACTTTCTGGACAAATTCTCCCGTAGTGAGATTCTTAGAAAAAGTATTTGATTACCGAGTGTTGATACCCGACTGGATGTATCGACGTTCCTATCATTTCTTTTGACTTGATTTCATTTGAATGACCTGGGTAACGATCCGAGGAGCTTTCGAATGCGTACTCAAATTATGAAAACATGGGATATACTTATATTCGTTGAATGTTTTCGTCTGTATCTGATTTGAAATTCTCTCGCATGGATTATGCGTTGACCTTACTCTTTTAAGGTAGTTATGTCTTCTGATATCCTGAAATTTGTGAAGGATTATGAGTTATTAAAGTCTTTTGAGAAGTTCACATCTTATCGACGGCAATGAAACTGAAAAATTGATAGTGCCAGTAGAATGGATTGATTGATTATGACATGACGACATTGTCTTAATTGATGGGAACTCGAGTAGAATTCCCCTAAATGATAAGATGTTGATTATCAAAAGTGATCTAAATAATTCTTGATGGATGACCATATCCTGTATAAAGACTTGAAATATTACCATGAATGGTTGTGAATTAGTCATAGATATTATAATCTAGAAAGAACATAATATGAATTTATTAAAAGATGTTTATGTTATCTGAAACTTTAGTAAGTATTTGTTGATAAATTACCTAGACTTTCGCCACTAAGGCAAGTTGAAATTGATATTGATTATATTTCCGGTGCTGCACTTGTGGCTTGTGCACTGTACGTCAGCACCATCTGAATTTAAGGAATTACCGTACAACTGAGAGAGTTTTTGGAGAAAGATTTTATTCTACCAAGCCTGTCATCATGAAGAGCTATGGTGTTATCATTCCTTATATTTATAGATTACTGTGATTGAGTAAATTGACAATCGAAAACGATATCCATAACTCGAAATGGAAGATTTGTTCGATCATTTACAAGGTTCTAGCGTATGTTTTAAAGATTTGATCCACGTCATGGTTATCATCAACTTCGCATCTGCGAAAAACATTATCTATTCCAATCACTACATCCGGTACTTGTAATGAACATTATGAGTTTCACGTGATGTCGTTTGGATTGACTAATACACATGTAGCATTCATAAAATTGGTGAATCACGTGTGTAGGCTGTAATTTGATAAATTCATGCTTGTGATCATTAAGGATCATTTGTTTGTTTATAAGAATAAGAATGAGTTAATAATTATTTATAGATTGCCCTGAATTGGCCGAACAATGAAAACATGTACCTTAAATATTTAACATAAGACTTAAGACTTAATTCTTTACATGATTTAACCGTGTGATTAATAAATAATGGAAGCTATATTGACTTTTCAAAGATTAGAACCATTAACGCTTAGGGATTAAAAAACTTAATCCTTTACATAAAATGACCGTTGGATTAATAATGGTAAGATGTATGCATATAGACTCTTCAAAAATTAAGAGCCCTTTTAAGACTTTGGATTTTACAAAAAAGAAATAGAAATATGTTTTGACAAATGTTTTAACAAAGGATTTTTAAAGGAATTATTCCCTTATACACAAACCATTTAACTAAACTTCTGTTTAGGGGTAAATGTTTGTGTATACCTCAAGATAACTTAAGAAGGACTGAGTAAAACCATTTATACCATAACCTGAAAACATAAAACGACAATTTTTGCTTTTCAAACTAAGAAAACTTTGACCAAAGTATAAACAAAGGTTTTTCGAACATTTACGAATCTTATTAAATATTTTCGATAAATCAACAAAAATCTTGTTAATTAAATCCAAATTTATTTTGAACATTTTATATAATTGGTCGAACTAAAAAATTTAAACCTTTAACGTTTACGTTTCATAAAAATTAAATAATTATTGTTAATTTACATATAATAATTATCGACGCTTTAGACGCCGGATTGAGAAAAACTGATAAAAATGATAGTTGAGACGAAACTGAAACATAAAAGATATGAAGAAAGAATTTTGAATAAATACAGTTATGATATTTATTTCATCAGGAGAAAGTGAACGTAATTACTGACGCATAATATAGAAAGAATATCTGAGTGAATTGTGGACATGATAATTATATCATCATGAGAAGTGAATATAGATACCGATGCATTATGTAGAAAAGATAAAGAACCAGTTAGGACATATTCCTTATTAATGAAGGTGCAAAATAAATTGCCGAACGATATAAAAATAAACAATACTCGTAAAAAGGATAATATAGATAATAAAAGGGGTTCGCGGCTAATGTGAACCATTAGAATTGAGAAGACGATAGCGTTAAATGTTTTAAAGGGCCGTTTATGGTTGCCTAAATGTGGAAGATTGTGAGATATAGTTATGTTGGAATTTGTAAGTATAAGTATTCTATTCTTGTCATTTCTGATTTAATGTATCATTATCAGAAGAAGTTGTACTGATGGCAAATTATGAAGGCAGACATCACCTCATACATTAGTAAACGTCTAGCTATTGCAAAGGTCATCATCTGAATTTGATTCGATTTGGGTCATCGTCGACAGACTGAACAAATTTGCTAATATCATTCCCGTTAATGATAAATGCAAAAGAGTTATGTAAACATATTGTGCCTGTATCGAACATCTATATCAAGATCCTCGCTTCACATCGAATTTCTATAGATTTGCTCAGAAATCATTGAGAACGAACCTTGATGAGAGTACTATGTACCACCCCAAATCGAAGGGACGAGGTAAAGTAACGATACAAAGTAATATAAGTGTTGTTTTATGTTTAAATGAATGACCTTTGGTAATAAACCGTATAATCGTTTTCCTTTGGAAGGATTATCATTGATAATCATCGTATTAGGATTGAGATTGAATCTTGTTAGGATCTAAATGTTAGAGCATCTGTAAGCAGGAGTTGAGATAAAGACACCCGACATACACCCATTGTGGGTTGGACATGTCTTTTAGGTTTAAGGTTTCCTATGATGGCGAACCTAACCTTTCAAAATATTCGACCCGCGAGACCTAAAATGATTGTGAAATTAGGAACCGATTATTGACTGCCGGTAGTGGGCAAGAGGTTATGTGAATATGAAATGTAGATTTTGAAGTGCCAGATGGGTAGCGAAGTTATGCCAAAAATTTTAACCTTGGAAAAATGAATTCATGATCTGACAAATCATGGGATATAAGTCCCCGTTGTATGGGACCATTGAGATGATATAAAAGATTGGTTTGAAAGGCATATAAGCTGGATCTACCCTAGGACTTCAAAGACTGCGTGAATTATGTTTCGTATATCGAACTTGATGGAATATCTATCAAGTGAGAATCTGATTGTTTCTTAGTAGAGCTTAGATCGGCGAAAAGTTGCATTCATCAAAAACCCGTGAACATCATGGGTAGAGAAAGTAAGTCAACATTAATCCTTATCTTATTCCCGTAGTTATGTTTGATGAAACTCGCGTATTGTAATTGCACTTGTGAGAAAAGACCGAATGTGGAGGAAATACCCACATGGCTTTAACTCTATAAGAAGCGAGTAGTAAGATGATCTTTGAGGACAAAGATCCTGTTTAGGGGTAAATGCTGTGACAATCCGTCAATTTACGATTGATATTTTATTCTCAAATATTATTTGAAAATATTATTTTAATGTTACAATATGAACTCACTTATTTTTGGGAAGAAATTTGGATTTACGTCTTGAAGTAGCATCGACTACGTTTAAACCGGAGGATTCTACGTTACGTGCTTACGTTTACATACACCGTCTTTGGTGACAGTCCGACATTTCAGAAAATAAATTTATCCGTGAATATTATTTTGGAGTTTTAAATTTGTGTTAGTTCATAAACTCACAAATTTACGAGAAGAGATTAGGACTTACGATTTTATTTTTAACGTCCTTTACGACTAAACCGGAAACCTTAGGATTACGTATTTACGTTTTCGAACTCCGTTTTTGATGAGACAATTTTTATTGGATTCGTTTTGTGACGTTGGTTCATAATTTATAAAAACGTTTTTCATAAAACGACCCGAGGGCACGCAAATCGAGAAAACTAGAATCGAGAAATACCCGTAAACTAGTGAGATGGGACAAAATACATTGTCCCACCCCACTAGTTAAGGTTGGACGGCACACTTGACACCACACCATGGAGGTGGCATCAAGTTAGATAGCTTATTACATGTGTAAGCTTAGCTTACATCCTAAGCTTTCTACCACTCCACTATCTCAAAACTAGCTACACTTTTCACTTCCATTTTCCTTACATGCGAACCAACACCAAACTCTCTCAAACCACTCACCCTTTCCGTCCACTTTAAGGCGACAAACATCCCTTTTGATCTCTTCTAGCCATGAAACACATGTTTACTAGCTCTATTAAGGAGTTCTCTTGAAGCCTTGATCATTTGGTGGCCATATTAACATCATTGGAGGTGATTTGCTTGTGTCCTAGGGCTGATTTCCCAACATATGTTCTTGATATTTGATGGTCTTGGAGTTACTTGTTGTGTTCATCAAGTTCTTGTCTTCCAAAAACAAGGAAAACACTTGGTTGGTAAAGAAGATCATCCTCTCCATTTTTCTCTTGTTATTTTGTAAAGAACAAATGTATTTTCTTTCATTTTGTATATGTATATGATGTATATATGATGATAAAAATGTTGTGTGGGGATCAAGTATTTATAGATATGCTTAAAAATGATAATAACTATAAGAAATGAGGTTAAAATCTTGATTATTTAGTTGTCTGTATAAAAACAGTATATAACTAAAACAAGAACTGATAAAATTGCATGGTATGATCCATTTACAGTAAGTACAAGATGTTATAGACATGTGAGAGTTGGCCATGCAATGGAATCAAAATAATGAGTGAGATATGATCAAAACAAGTTAGGTGGTCTAATCTGAATAAGCAGTTTTGTAGGGACTGTTAAGGCAAGATGAACTCAAAATGGGCAGTATCTATAACTAAGTTAAATGTAGAACATAATATGAAGAACTTGTCACCCAAAAATGAGCTTCTAATTCATTATAGAACTCTAGATATGGTAAAAATGGTGAACATGAAGATAAAAATCAGATTTTTGGAATTAATGTTTATTATTATTATATAAGCACTCACATTTTAATGTATAAAATGTAAAATAAAAACCCACTAACTTATAAAACTTATTTATATAAATATATAAAAGGTTAATTAAATGGATAAATTATATAAATGGTGGTGAAATGATATTTATAAGTAATAAAAACTATAAACTTGATTTTTACGACTTTTTCGGCTATCGCCGTAAAATTAACGTTTTTCGCCAAATAAAACTTAGACGACCAAACCCGTCTAATGTAAAGTTTATAAAATTCATATACTGATATATAAGTATCTAATACAAGTAAAAACCGATAAAACCCGAACTATAAGAAATACGGACATTTACGAGCTAATTAAGCATATTGGACTAATAATTGGACTAAATAAGATAAAAACTTGTAAAAAGAACTTATTGGGCTTAACCCATTTGGGCCCAACATTGAAAGTATACATACTGATAAAATAAGTATAACAAGGATTAAAACAAGCTAAAGAACTTATAATAAGCTTATAGGACTTAAAACGTGTAAATAAGTAAAACTAGTAAACTAGTATAAAAGTTATCGACATATAACACTAAAATGAGTAAACGAGAATATGTAAACCCACTTGATCATCATATATATATAATCATCATATGTATACATAATTGTTATTTTTATAAAGTCATTGGACATGAGTCTAAGACGAGTATTATTTGTCTAGGTTTCCGTGATTGAAGCACGTACCGTACATCCGAATTGCCGATAACCCGCCTTCCCACCTCAACATGAGTTCATAGCCTCGCACTCTTTCAAATGTTTTATGAAATGTTTTATAAACCCGCGAGGGAGATAACATGTTAGTTTTTATAAAATTAGGACACCATTTGTCCCGATTGTTTGTTTATTGATTTGGACCCGAATGATTGAATGACCCGATTGTATGACCTGATAAATGATTAAAGGACCCGATAGCTGAAATTAAATGGATTATTAAAGTTAGTTTATGTCACTAAAAGTCCCATTAGGATGAATTGTGAACTACCGGGATTTGGTAGACGCTTATGCATTTAATAGTACTATTTGGGGACGATCACCCTAGTTTGCGCCTTGACGGTTGATCCCCGTCGTGCCACATTGATTGGTAAGCGAATTTATGTATGAGAAGATTTCCATAGCGTGACCTTTGTGACGACACGCTACTTTAGATGGGCAAAAATTGGTATCGGGTTAGCTACCCGTTGTTGGTTTAGTAAGGTAACAATGTCATGCGGCTTATAATAATCCAAAACTAACGAAATACTATTAGACGCTTCGAATTACGATGTATTGCCTGACTAGCAATACAGGGTCATACTATTGATATTATGTTCGTGTTTTGGTTTTTATAACCATATTCATATAACGGTTTTTATTTAATCTATACAACGTTGCAAAACGTATTGTATGGTGTTTTTAACGACAATGATTCGTATAATGATTTTTAAGGCAAATGCCTATATTATGATTTTCGATAAGGATTTGTATAAAATGACTTTGGCTATTTTATGGCATATTAAAATGATTTGTACAAAATGATTTTTAGTAATAATCTTATACTAATACTATATTGATGGATTTTATTAAACTCTATGAATTCACTCGGCGTTATCGCTGACCTTTTCTTTTAACATGTTTTATCTCAGGTACTTGAAGGTAATTCTCGGGAAGACGACAAGAATTCATGGCCCGCACTTAAACAATATTTTCCATTCAAATATTTTGTTAAAACTTTGTATGAAATGTAATGACTTGGGACCGATGTAACTTTGATATTTATGAATGGAAATGCTTTATTATTAAACGACGCAATTTTTATGCGTTGTCTATGATGTGAGTAATGTGTTATCCCGTAACACCAACGAGTCTTCCGCTGTATTGAGTTGAATAAATTTGGGGGTGTTAAATGTGTTCCCCCTGCTTGTTTAAAATTCCCACCGAGACCTGGGTGGTCTCGGTTCCCATTTCCTGAACAACCATACCACTGGCCGCAGCCAGTGGTTTCCCCTGCTTGCTCGTTGGATGCCATTGTTAGCACAAAACCAAGCCAACACCCTTTTAGGGTTGCGGCTGGTGAGGTTATAATACCACCAAGAGTCCCTTGACTCTCGGTTTGTATGCTAAACGAAAGGAGCAACATCAAACAAACAAAACCCCCTTCGTATAAACGTATAATTAACATGTTTTTAGATCATAACCTCTTTGTTCGTGATCAATTAATCCAAGAAAATAAATAAAACGAGGTTAGGGTTTACTTACACTAGTTTAGGGTTTGAGAAACAAAAGACGAATCATCTTGATTTCCAGCATTCTTAACCCCGTTGTCTTGTTTCTTGTTTATCCACACGTCGGCAGGAAAGAGACCAAAAGATAAGAACAAGGAGGTGGCGGCTGGTTTCTTTTACTGATTAGGGTTTACTGTTGTGGTGTTTGTGTCGACAAAGAAAAGAACAAAAAAGACAAAGCACCCCCGTTTTATTAATGTATAGGGTCTGTTTGGGTTTTTCTTGGGCCACGGCCCATCTGCCTTCCCCTCCCCTTCTTGTCCAAAAAGCCCGAAACCCCCTTATTGTTCTCTTATTTTAATTAATTCGCGACTAGCTAAAATGTTACGCGTAATCATGTCTTTTTGTTATGTCGTGTATTTTCATAGTTATCGTTATACTTATTTAAACGTAAATATTATTTACGTGATTACTTGTCGCGTTAATTTAATATACCTAATATTAATCGTGTTAAATATTATCGTCGTGCAGTTTAACTGTCGTGAATTATTATTATAGTGGTTTTATTTATTCTACGTAAGTTCATGTCGTATATTAGTAATAATTATAATAAATGTATTTATTTACAGTACGTAATTAATATATGTAACTACTTGTCGCGTCTATTTATATACGCGAAGCTCATGTTAGATGTTCGTGATTACATGTTCGTGATTTATTCGTCATCGTTTATTATTATCGTGTAATAACACGTAGGTAATTCTTGAAATTAATATTCGTGACACGTGTTCATGTTATAATAGGAAAGTTTTAATCTTGTACGTACGAATATAAGTGTACTGTTCATGGTAAAAGCATGCGGGTTTTACACCCTTGCTAAAACACGAAGTGTCGAATGCGAAAGTCCTAACATGGTAAGAGTACGCAAATCTATAAGCCGTTTATTAATAATGCTTCAACATAAAACGTTAGTCGATAAATATCAAAGGATAGTGAGTGCCCCTTTTGACAATCAAAGTATGGAAGCTCGAGTGGACCGGCAAAAACCGAACACGAGAGTCTTCAATGATTAGGGTCATACCTAAGATTCACAACACAACAAAACACGAGCACGATCTTGAAATGATCAAGCCTTATTAGTGTTAGAAAATAGAAAGAAGATAGAATGTATGGGACTCCCCCACAAGGCACCTCGTTTTTGTTAACCGAGTCATGAGCTCGACTCGATCCCCGCATTCATTGGTCCTTAGGGGAAGCTGTGAAAACCGGCATATTGGAATAAAATCCATGATGAAGAACGATGACGGGGTCAAAGATCACATGCTCGTTGTCGGATGACAAACGAGAGGATGAAACTCCAACACAAATCTCCAAAAAGAGATGGTGGTCAATGTTACGAATCATGAAATGGATAAAGTATGCTCCCCGAGATAAACTCTCACCAAGCTGATCGAAAAATCTTTCAACTATTACATCGGTGAAAGGCCGAGATTTCCCTAAATCAATGATTCCGGGGTCAAATACCTCGTCCTCGGGAGAGAAAGGAATAGACAACACGGTGTCTTCCCCCCATGCTAATCCATAATCATATAAAGCACATGGTAATGGTGGGATAAAGGTCTCAACTATAGTGGTATCAACATGCATGACTTTGTTGACCTTGTCACTCTTAGGAATGTGAATAAAGGGGTCATGATACTCAAAATGAGTCGCATGAAAAACCCGCACATTAAGATCAAAGCGATTGGGAAAGAGATTTGGAGTAAAGAAAATGTCTCCCTCCAGGTCAACATTATCATCATCATAAATCGGATGATCAAACAAAGGGTTTTCAAAACCGTCATTAGAAACATTCTCAAGATAGAGAGTGTTTTCCTTTGGTTCATTAGACTTTTCCTCAAAATCTAAAAGAGAATTCGAGTAAGTCACATAAGTGTCATCAATCTTGTCATCACAAGAAATATCCGACAAAGTATCGAGTGTGTCACATTCGGATACAAGATCATCATTCTCATTAGAAGGAAGTTGATGTTGGGTATTTATACAACCTTGTTTAGGAAAAACAAAGTGTAAAAAGGGTAAGTATTAAACAAGTAATTTAGGAAAACCACAAGTAAATGACCCAAGTAGTGGGGGGTTCGTTCTCAAGGAGGCTAGTGTGTTGTGTAAGAAATGATTAAGTGTTTGTGATTATAATTATGAGAAAAGAAAAGAGAAAGGATGACGGTTACGATTATGAATTAAACTAAGACGAAAATTCGTGCACGTAAAACCGTAAAATATGACGAAATTTAAAAATTAACCTAAAAATTCCTAGAAAATTGTAATAAATCCAAAAACGTAATTAGAGTTTACAAAAAATCAAAAAACACTCAAACCTTTTAGTTAATTAAATATTAATTTTTTAATGCTAATTAAAGCCCAAAAATCAATTTAATTAACAAAAAGCCCAAAATGAGATTTTTTAACTTGTAAACCTCTAAAATGACTTAACTAAATTAAAAACAATTTTTGTAAAATTTAAAATCAATTAAAACTATTTAAATATGATTAAAAACAATAAAATCTTAAAATAATTCTAAAGATAAATTAAATGACACTAAAATTAATCTAAAAAGTTTAAGATTCCTAACTTAATGTATTTAAACTAGGAAAAATGAAAAACTTGCAAAAATCTAAAATTTAATTTTTAATAATAAAATAATATTAAAAATCCAAAATTTATAAAAAATCTAAAAAGTCGCAAACTAATTTATTTTAACCTAATTGACACAGAAATGAACTTGAAATTACCAAAACACCCCTATTGGGCCTCTAAATGGGCTGAAATGAAAAACAGTCCACTAAATTGGGCTTTTCGGCCCAATAAGCAAAAAGTTGTCCAAATAAGCCCAAAATCACCTACTTGACTCAAAATTTGATTTTAAGAACAAAACTCTGAAGGCTCAAAAGCTGAAAGTGAGCTTATCACAGCTTAATTGTCAACAGCTTAATCTTAATGGGCTTTTTGGCCCATTAAGCCATAAGCTAATGCCATAAGCTCTAATTTGACACACAAGCTTCTTTTGGGATACTAAAGAGATCTGTGAAAAGAAATTTTAAAAAATCCCTAGAAATAATCCTGAAATAAGAAAAAGCTCTCTATAAAAAACGACAAAATAGTCGTTTTTGAGTTCTAAGCTACCTCAAGTGCTGATTCTTGTTGCAAAAGGTTTTAAATGACTTAATTAAGCAAAATCAACAAAAAGTTTTCAAATAAGCACAAAGAATAAGCTAGAATAAGCAAATAAGCACTTATGAAAAAGTCAAGTCAATTGGTTTTCTAGTCAAACCTAAAAGTCAAACCCTAAAAAGCTCCAGATTAGTTCAATGGGTCAAATAAGGAAGATTGATCACAAAAAATAAGTTGTTGCATGTCTGGATAAGCTAAAATGGCTTATGAATAAGCTGATTAAGAATTAACACTAGCAGGGGCTAGTTTTGGGTGTCCAGCAGTGGGAAAAGTTTCCACTTCTTGACTTCTTTGACTTTTTGTCTTATATGGATTTTTGTTGGATTCAAGGCACAAAAAGGCACCCTTATAACCAGTGGGTTATAAGGAGTCAATATCAATCACAAAAGCACAAAAACAACAAGCCAAATGATATAGTTAATTCAATCTTTGCCCAGATATCACACAGACATGAACAATAAGCAGATTTCAACAAATAAGCAGTTTTAGCAAGAATAAGCCAACCAAATTGAACCAAATGCACACAACAGCTATAATAAATTCAAATGAACATGAATCAACTGGTTACATGCAATGATTCAAAGTTTAACAAGATTCAAGCTTAAAAAGTTACTGATGAACAATGAACAAGTAGATTATGAACTTTGCTGATATACTTGACCACAAATCCAAATTCAAACCCTCAAATCTCTTAAACAGGTTATATAAACTTTGTTTAATCGCTTGTTACCCCTTAAGTATGCATACAATTTATGTGTTTCCGAAGTCTTAGGTCAAAACAGGCAAAATCCAACAAGTTATAGCACAATGTTCAGATTTGAAGTTCAAAGCATTAAACTTGCATAAAAAGCATATAATCACCTAACAAACAGATATCAACACCAAACAACACTTAGCACTTACTCAAAAACAAACAATGACCTTAAATCAGTAAACCCAAACACCCCTTTCACTTTTTAAATCCAAATTTAACAAAGCAAATGTGCGATTCAGTTTTACCCAAGCCTAATCTAGCATCATAACATCATTATCATGCAGTATTAAGCAGATTCAAGCCACAAGAACAACAATTATAACAGTAGAACACAAAAATCACAAAATCAAGTATTTTTAACAGATTTTAGGTAAGAATGCTCAAACCTCATGAATGTACATCCACACTCATGAATTTTTGAGCTTATGTGCCTAGCTTAACAAGGCACAAGCTTCCACAAAGCTGGTATGAGTAACAAGGTTAGAACAAACAAGATATAAAACTTAAAAATTGAAAAATAAATCTGATTAATGCAACCTTTGTACCCACTCCTTGATTATCCCTAAGCCACAAGCTTACAACACCTTGATAAACTTCTTATCAGGGTGCTATAATCACTTGCAATCCAAAAATTCCAAGGATGTACCAAAGAACTTAGCAAAATATTAGATTTTTGGAAATTATGCAATTTCTTGCACAATGTTTAAAAACAGGTTTTAAGATTCAACAAACACAAACATTAACAATAATAAGCAAGGAATAAAGTTGGCACTTGGATTTCTTCAAATATTCAAACATGTTTTCATTAAACTTGAAAAGGATTTACAGAATTTTGAACAAGGAAAAACCAAGAGCAGCTGAAATGTAATGAGTCCTATGCCTTATATAGGCTACATGGATACTAAGATACTGAATAAAAATGTAAACCCTAATTGCTTGATCTTCAAAATATGCCATTGTGAAGTTCAAATTTTTCTAAGCATGTGAAGGATTGTTGGCGTCTTGTGGAGCTAGAAAGTGATGGAATTGTGATCAAGGGCTCCTATGAAGCTTAAAATGTAAGCTTTATTTTGGTATGTAGATTCTCTGCATGGTTTTGGACTTTTCCCCAAAAACGTGTACATGGTGAATATCATGTGAACATTGAGGTGATGATGTGGCAAGTTTAAGGTTTGGGATATGATTAACACCACCCTAATCATAATTCTGGATAATATGGTGGGTTAATTTTTGCTTAAACACAAATACCCAATTTGTGTTCTTGAGTGAATGGTAGGTGTTTAATCTTGTTTTGAGTTTAAATATATGTTAACCGCGTGTTTTTAACTTAATATTAATTAAGTTAAACGGTTAGGGTGAGTGGGATGTGACATGGCAAAAGGCAGGGATGTGATTGGCTGGTGGGATTTGGTGGGTGAGGTGGTAGGCTGTGGTTGGTTAAGGTAACTTCCATTGTCTGCTAGCTTTAACCCCCCCCCCCATTCTTTCTATCTTCTTTCATTCTTGTTTAAATAGCACAAAAACTGAATTCCTTTGTTATTGAAGTTTCTGTTTTCACACTTTTGCCCCAAAAAGTTTTGTAAAGGTATTTCAAGGGTATTTCTTGTAACTTGATGATTCCTGAAGGATTGTTTTGGCATTTTATTCATTATTCAAGGTGTTGACTTATATTGTTGACTTCTTGGAGGACTAAAATTGACAAGTCCTCATTTTTGAGGGACCATTCTTGCCAATTCTTCAAAGTGGAGGGTCCTTTTTGTAAATTTGACAACTTTAGGGACTAAACTTGTATTTATGAATAAAAAAGGGTTTAAAGTGTCAATTCTTCAGTATTGGAGGACCCTTCTTGTACAATCTTCAATTCTTCAAGGGTTATTCTTGGAAAATCCACATTAGGGCTTGGTTCATTGTGCGGCTTCGTTTCCCGTGTTCGTTTTTGCTTGTTTCTTGTGATCTTTTGTCATTTTATCGATATTCGTACTAAAATACACATGTAACAAACACAAGCATATATTTGGCATATTTCATGATATTTAATGCATTTTAAGCCCATTTTGGACGATGAGACTATGTATAAAAGCAGTCTCATCACTCCCCTATACTAAACAATTGTCGTGCCCTCACACAATGCTTGAATAAAGTATCGTAGCACCTCTAAAATTCATTTTATGCACTTTTATTGAATGATAAACTAGCTATACTACTACTAATACTACTACTTGCGTTTTAGACATAATGTATGATTTTCATCGCAAAATGGGACGTTTAGGTTCATAGAACAAGAACACGTGAATGCTTCGTTAGAAATAATTTCGCCGTCCTCGATTTTCACCCCAATTCCATGCCAAGCGTGCAACGAGATCATTGTCATTATAAGTTAGTAATGCTAACACTACTCATATTCCCTAATCACGTACTTCTCCTCCAATTTTCCTAAGTGGTATCTCTTATATTTTATTTTTCTCTTGAATGTTCACGAGTATACATTTTTTACTTATGCGATGATAGAGATTTAGGTCTAAAAATAGAGTCATAATGGTGTAACCAAGACCATCGAATTAATAACCCCCCTAATAGACAACGATGTCAAAAATTAATTCAACAAGAAGGATCGATAAACACGATTTTATAACGGTTTCGAACATGAGACATATTACCAAGACTTTTATACTCCCCCTAACGGATGGGCCTTATTATCATATGTTTACCTCCATCTTTTATTCAACTTCGCAATGTAGCTTTTATTATGACTTTGGTCTTGCCTTGCCTTTTATTATCCTCCAAATCAGTGGTTTTATTATGGCCATAGACGTATATCCTCGCGCTAAGGCGAATTTTGGATCTTTAAAGCTTCAAAGATTAAGGCATAATTCACTTTCAATTTCGCATAGATATTTCGGCCTAGTGAGATTCAAATTGTTTGCTTGATTTAGGTGAGAACTTCTTATTATTAGGTGAAGCTTTCGATTATTGGGGTTGCCAATACTTCAAAACCGTGACGCTGGCGATACCTTAATGTTTTCCCAATTTAATTACATGGAAGCTATTAGAAAAGAATATAAACCAACAATCAATACTAAAACGCTAAGCCAATACTTATTAAGCAAAATATATTTACAAACGAAGGGAGAATAAGCAAACAACAAGAACACATGAGTTTTCGAAAGAATACGAGTACTCTACGTTTAGCATAGTAACTTATAATTAACTCTATCATTTTTCGTCCTCATTTAAGAGACTTAGCCTAAGAAAAGTTAAGGAATCGAAGCTAAGTGCTCAACACGCACGATCGAGTAAAAAATTACTCTTATTCTCGCCATTGGAAAATCAACATTCGTGTCCTCAAACATTTATAAAACATGATAAATTTTTTAAAATTTGGCCATTTTTAGCCTTATTTTGCAACAAAACGATAAACAAAAAGATAAACTTTGGAAAGCGTGAAATTTTGGCAAGGCAAGTATCTATTCACCCCCCATACTAAAGTTAAACATTGTCCTCAATGTTTCGAGTCTATGGGTAGGATACCCCATACTAGAGACGTAGTCGAATGCTTAATCTAGCATGGAAAAGGTGGAATCGTTAAATTTAAAGCCGTTTATGAAGTGTGCTATAAACCTAAGGTTAGAACATATAGGGATATATAATGGATATTGATAATTTCTTCAAAGCAAACGATCGATTGCGCACGTAAAACGAACATGAGAGGCTCCAATCGTGAAGATCATGATCATCTAAAAACCACAATGCACAAACAACCAAGGAACAAAGGTTGGAAGGGCACAAATCCCCTCATGTTACTACATTAGAAAGCGAGAATATGTACATGGGATAAGAATGGGACTCCCCCACGAGGCACCTCTTTTTTTATTACCGATTCATGAGCTCGACTCGATCCCCTCAATATTAATTATCATTGGGGAAGGTGACTTGGTCGAGGTAGTTCAAAGATAGAACTTCCCCGCCAAAGTAGTGGTACAACCTATGTCCATTCACCTTGAAATTGGGTCCATCATTTTGAGCTAGCTCGATGGTCCCATAAGGAAAAACTTGGGTAACGGTGAATGGACCGGACCAACGGGATTTCAACTTGCCGGAAAAGATTTTCAAACGTGAGATAAAAAGCAACACTTAATCTCCAATGTTAAAAACCCAGTTTTTTATTTTTGAATCATGAAACGTTTTAGTCTTTTTTTGTAAATCAATGAATTTTCATAAGAAATATCTCTTAATTCGTCCAGTTCATTCAATTGCATTTTCCGGTGTTTTCCCGTGGTCTCAATATCATCATTACAATGCTTAAGGCCCCAATAAGCTTTGTGTTTGAGTTCAATAGGCAAATGACAATTCTTCCCATACACAAGATTATAAGGAGTGCACCCGATGGGCGTCTTATGAGCAGTCCGAAAGGACCATAAAGCATCGTCTAACTTATCCAACCACGATTGTCGGTTTTCTCCAATCGATCTCTCAAAGATCCTCTTCGACGCTCGGTTTAAAACCTCGACTTGCCCACTCGTTTGTGGGTGATAAGCCGTAGAAAGCCGATGTGTAACCCTATATTTCCTTAGGACCCTTTCGAATTGGTCATTACAAAAATAGGTTCCACGATCGCTTATGATCGTACGAGGGGTTCCAAACTGAGAAAACAAGCTTTTCAAAAACTTGACTACCACACGAGCATCGTTCGTGAGAAAAGCCTTAGCTTCCACCCACTTGGATAGGTAGTCAACGGCGACAAGGATGTACTAATTACCACGAGATGATGGGAACGGCCCCATAAAACCAATTCCCCAAATGTCAAAGATCTCACACACTTGGATGATGTTTTATGGCATTGCATCGTTTTGTGAGGCTTTTCCTTGTCGTTGGCATGAGTCACACAACTTCACAAGTGCATGTGCATTTCGGTAAATAGTAGGCCAAAAGAATCCGGCATCAAAGACCTTCTTCTCCGTGAGATTAGCACCGTGGGGACCACTCATGGGTCCCTCGTGACAAGCTCTAAGTATATTAGAAGCTTCGGTGTCAAAAAACACAACGTCGAATGATTTGATCCGCACAAGTCCGAAAGAGGTAAGGGTCGTTCCAAAAATAGAACTTGACCTCACGAAATACTTTTCGTTTTTATTGAGTCGTCATAACCTTGATGATGAAATTTCCCGCATGGTAATTTGTGATGTCCGCAAACCATGGGGTAGAAGAGTCAAGCTTAGAATTCACTACACCAAGTGTCTCGAGAGGAAATGTTTTGGTGATTTCCTTTGGCTCATAAACACTTTGGTGAGGATCTTCTAAACGAGAAAGATGATCGGCCGCTAGATACTCGGCTCCTTTTTTTGTCAAGGATTTCGACATCAAATTCTTGTAGGAGGAAAATCCAACGAAGTAATCTCGGCTTTGCATCTTGTTTAGCCATGAGATACTTGATAGCCTAATGATCCGTATACACTATGCATCGAGTAAAGAGGAGGTAAGGTCGAAATTTCTCAAATGCACACACCACGGCAAGGAATTCCTTTTCTGTTGTAGTATATTTAAGTTGAGCCTCGGTCATCGTCTTGCTAGCATAGTGAATAGGAAAGAAATGTTTTTCATGACTTTGCCTCAATACGACCCCAATAGCGTAGTCACTAGCATCACACATGAGCTCAAAGGGGAGGTTCCAATTGGGAGCAACGAGAATGGGAGCTTCGGTAAGTTTCCTCTTAAGGATTTCAAAGGCTCGTACACAATCTTCGTTAAAGACAAAAGGAGCATCTTTTTCGAGGAGATGTGTAATAGGTCGAAAAATCTTTAAAAATCCTTGATGAATCGACGATATAAGCCCGCGTGGCCTAGGAAACTCCTAACTCCCTTGACGGTTTTGGGATGAGGTTATTTGGAGATGATGTCTACCTTAGATTTGTCTACCTCAATCCCCGCTTTCGAGACCTTGTGCCCTAAGACGATTCCTTCCTTAACCATGAAATGACATTTTTCCTAATTGAGGACGAGGTTGGTTTTCTCACAACGTTTCAACATTCTCTCAAGATTCGACAAACACGAAGTGAACGAACAACCAAACATGGGAAAATCATCCATAAAGACTTCCATCGTCTTCTCGATCATATCATGAAAAATAGCCATCATGCACCTTTGAAAGGTTCCCGGTGTATTGCAAAGTCCGAATGGCATTCTACGATAGGCAAACGTTCCATATGGACACGTAAATGTAGTTTTTTCTTGATTACTAGGATCGATGTGGATTTGGAAGTAATCGGAAAAACCATCTAAAAAGCAATAGAAGTCGTTTCCCGCAAGACGCTCCAACATTTGGTCCATGAAGGGCAAGGGAAAATGGTCTTTACGCGTGTCGTCATTCAACTTACAAGAGTCGATGCACACTCCAACCGGTCACGAGTCGAGTTGGAATTAACTCGTTGGCATCGTTTGGCACAACGGTCATTCCTCCCTTCTTAGGGACACAATGAATAGGACTCACCCAAGGGCTATCAGAAATAGGGTAAATCATTCCCGCATCAAGGAGTTTAAGGAGTTCCTTTTTGATGACGTCGTGAATTTTAGGGTTCACCCTCCTTTGACATTGGATTGCGGGTTTGTAGTCCTCCTCCATTCAGATTTTGTGGGTACAAAATTTGGGATCGATCCCCTTAATGTCGGATAATTTCCACGCAATTGCCCCTTTTGTGATCCTTTAGAACATCGATAAGTGCGGTTTTTTCATCATTCGAAATATCCTTCGCACTAATAACCGGCAACTTATCGTCTCCTCCCAAAATACGTATTCAAGATGAGGAGGTAAATCTTTCAACTCGAGGATTGTTGGTTCCTCAATTGAAGATTTGGGCTCGATACTCATAACCTCCTCGGGTGGAGGAAATGGGAAATCGTTAAGAAAATCCTTGATACTCAAGAAGTCCTCATCGTTGTTGAGGTATTCGTCACAAGTAGGTGGAACATCAAATTATTCCAACGTAAAACCACCACCTTTAAATGGAGTGAAGGATGGTGTTGAATTATCAACAATGGTATCAAACATAGTGGGATTGCCACTATTTTCATCGTCACCAAAACCTAACACTTCTTGTGAAAATTCCTCGTAAACGACATCGATCATATCAACGAGGTTTATGGTCGCGGCAGAATAAACATGAGAAATTGGAGAGTTTTGTGTTGCGTTTATAACAAGTTCCTCGTCGTTGAAACGTATGGTGATTTTTCTAGCATGCACATCAATCAACGCAATTTACGTATCCAAAAACGAACGACCTAAAATAAGAGGAACTTGAGGATCCGTGGGAATATCGACAACAATAAAGTCTACCGGATAATAGAACTTTCCCACTTTCAAAAAAACGTCTTCGGCCAATCCACATGCGGGAATAGTGGAATGATCGGCCAATTCGATAGACATTAGTGAAGGAGTAAGATTAGGAAGATTGAGCGACTTGAAGATTGCAAGTGGCATCAAATTAATACTAGCACCAAGATCGGCCAAGGCATAGCATTCTTTCATATCTTGGATAGCACATAGAATTAAGAATTTACCTGGATCACCGACTTTTTGAGGTATGCGGTTAAGATAAACCGATGAACAACTAGACAATTGTTGCAATTTCTCCTTGTTGTTCAACATACTCTAAAAGATAGCGGCAAATCGAGGCATCATGACCAAAGCGTCGGAAAAACTCACATTGAAATGCACGTCACGAAACATTTTCATAAAAAGCTCAAATTGGTAGTCGCGCTCTTGACGTTTCTCCTTTCTAAGTATCGATGGGTAGGGCAAAGGTGGTGTGGGTTGAGGCATAGTCATAGCCTTTGGAATCTCGGGTTCCAATGATGGTAATGGGTCAACCGTAGGTGTGTCATGAGCGGTACTTCGTGGGATTGGGATATGCTCCTTTTCGACCACCACCTCGGATTCTTCCTCAATTTCCTCCACCGTTGGTGTAATTGGTTGAGGAGTCGGTTCCTTAAGTGTCTTACCACTTCGTGTTGTAATCATGTTCATCTCTCCCTTAGGGTTAGATATGGTATTGCTTGGAAGACTACTCGAAGACGGTTTACACATTATAGCCTCAAACATGGATGAAATTTTATCCTCAAACATAGATTGCCTCTTATCGGCCTTAAGCATCTCTTTCTTTTATTTTATGTTTCCCTTGTTCCATCTTTTGTTTGTTTTGTTGTAACCTAGTTACATTTCCCTCCATTTTGTTAGTATGGATCTTAAGCTCATTTGCTAACTCATTTTTCAACTCCTTTTTCAAGTCATTCTTAAACTCGGATCTTAGGCTAATGATCTCACTTTGTATGTTGTCAAACCTAGCATCATTTCCATCGTATTCAACAAATTCATTTGGAAGATCTTTCAAGTCTTGTAAACTCTTGTTGTTGTTTTGAAAATCATTGTTTTGTTTTTTTGTTCGAAATTTGATTGTTATTAGCCCCTTGATTCCCATAGTTGTTACGCTTGTAATTGTTTTTGTAACCAACTTGATTGTTTTGATAGTTGTTTTTAGCATTTTGATTGGGAGCAAAACCCGGTTGAGTCATTTGATTAGAGCGGGTAACTTGACCGTTTTGGTTGTAAGTTCCCGTGGCCGCGTAGGCACTCGAAGTGTTACCACCGCTAGTAATGCACTTGGAGAAATCATGACCTCCACCACAATACATGCAAGAAACCTCAACCGCTTTACCCGTAGCGGGAGAACTTTGTTCACCAACTTTGAATTCAATTAAAAGACCTTTAAGTTTATCAAAGATTTTGTTCTCCAAATTTGGCTCAATTTGGCAAGCATCGATGGTATTGGACAATGAAGGTGAAGCCGAAGACGAAGCCTTATGAACACTCGATGTGTTACGAGGACTATAGACTTTAGACCAATTCTCAATAATCAACAACGCTTCCTCAACTGTTTTACACAAAAATTACCACCCGCGTCGGCATTAAGATAATCTCTCTCATGATCATTCAATCCATTGTAAAACGTGTCAATTTGATGCAAGTCAGAAAAACCGTGATGAGGACACTCGTGTAACATTTCCTTAAACCGATTCCAAGCCGAGAAAAACTCTCACTAAATTCGTGTGAATATTTTGAAATCTCGTTTTTCAAATGCGTAGTCTTAGAGGGCGGGAAAAATTCGTTCACAAATATTGAAACGAGATCCTTCCACGTCAATATAGAATTGGGTGGCTCTTTCTCTAACCAAATTTTAGCGGGCCCCGCTAAGGAATACGGAAAACGCATCATCTTAATCGAGTCATTAGCAATGTCCTTAAACTTGCAAGTGGCGGTAAGACGATTGAATTGGAGGATATGGTTGTGCGGGTTGTCCTTTTCATCACCATGGAATTTGTTGTTTTGGATCATCGACAACAAACCCGTCTTAACTTAAAAATTCTCCGCAAGGATGGCAGCAATCACAATAGCCTCTTTATAACCCTCAGTGGGTGCTTGAAGTAACCCCATCATAGTTCGATTAGCCTTGGTAGCTTCTTCTTCTACGATAGTTTCGTCAATAGGATATTCCTCACTTGAAAGGTTAGGTGTGGTCTCCTTTCGGTTTTTGCGTTTACGTGCACGTCTTGCTTGATTACGAGTAAGCATAAACGTCACGTACAACGTGGGGATGAGCAAAGAAGATTCTTTTTGGTGTTTTTACTTTTTCCAATTTTTTTGTGGTTTTTTTATTCTTTTTACTTTTTTGGATTTTGTGAATGTATTGGACAAAAATCTACAAATCTCTCCTCAAATCAAATCTCTTGATTAAAGGAGCCTCAAGGAATGAAAACGATCACGTGAAGTGAACGCCTTCGATGACTTTAGAACATTGGTGGAACACCAAAACGTTCAAGAGGGTTTAATCAATTGAAACCAAGAAAATATATATGATACTTAGATAATACTTTGGTTGGCAAACCCTCGATTAGCCCTTTTTATCTAAACACGTACAAGCAAGCGAGGAAACGAGGCGTCGCTAAGCACTTAAGAGCCTTTTTCCTTAGGGTATATTTAATTATACCCGCCTTATACCCACCTTATAGTTTGTGTTTGTCAAAATTAAGCTTCACGAAAGTAATTATCTATTTTGCCTTTTTTCTTTGTTTGAGATTCGAATACAATGATCGAGTGATGAAATCTCGAATCAAGGTTGTGTTTTCACACTATTGGAGTACTTGTGAATTTATTGTTCTACGTATACAATATAGTAATATTCACACAAAAACGAAAAACGAATAATACGTATTAGTAGAGTTCTACTAATACAATTATATTTATGGATAGTATAAAAACAACAATTGTTCAAATCAAAACACAACACGCCTCCCCGGCAGCGGCGCCAAAATGATGTTGGGTATTTATACAACTTTCTTTAGGAAAACAAAGTGTAAAAAGGGTAAGTATTAAACAAGTGATTTAGGAAAACCACAAGTAAATGACCCAAGTAGTGGGGAGTTCGTTCTCAATGAGGCTAGTGTGTTGTGTAAGAAATGATTAAGTGTTTGTGATTATAATTATGAGAAAGAAAAGAGAAAGGATGACGGTTACGATTATGAATTAAACTAAGACGAAAAGTCGTGCACGTAAAACCGTAAAATATGACGAAATTTAAAAATTAACCTAAAAAATCCTAGAAAATTGCAATAAATAAAAAAAAATGTAATTAGAGTTTACAAAAAATAAAAAATCACTCAAACCTTTTATTAATTAAATATTAAATTTTTTATGCTAATTAAAGCCCAAAAAATCAATTTAATTAACAAAAATCCCAAAATGAGATTTTTTAACTTGTAAACCTCTAAAATGACTTAACTAAATTAAAAATTATTCTTGTAAAATTTAAAATTAATTAAAACTATTTAAAAATGATTAAAAACTATAAAATCTTAAAATAATTCTAAAAATTAATTAAATGACAGTAAAATTAATCTAAAAATTCTAAAATTCCTAACTTAGTGTATTTAAACTAGGAAAAATGAAAAACTTGCAATAATCTAAAATTTAATTTTTAATAATACAATTATATTAAAAATCCAAAATTTATAAAAATTCTAAAAAGTTGCAAACTAGTTTATTTTAACCTAATTGACACATAAATGAACTTGAAATTACCAAAATACCCCTATTGGGCCTCCAAATGGGCTGAAATGAAAAACATCCACTAAATTGGGCTTTTTGGCCCAATAAGCAAAAAGCTGGCCAAATAAGCCCAAAATCACCTACTTGATTCAAAATTCGATTTTAAGAACAAAACTCTAAAGGCCCAAAAGATGAAAGTGAGATTATCACAGCTTAATTATCAACAGCTTATTCTTAATGGGCTTTTTGGCCCATTAAGCCATAAGCTAATGCCATAAGCTCTAATTTGACACACAAGCTTCTTTTGGGATACTAAAGAGACCTGGAACAAAATTTTTGAAAAAGCCCAAGAAATAAGCCTGAAATAAGCAAAAGCTCTCTACAGAAAACGACAAAATAGTCGTTTTTGAGTTCTAGGCTACCTCAAGTGTTGATTCTTGTTGCAAAAGGTTTTAAATGACTTAATTAAGCAAAATCAACAAAACGTTTTCAAATAAGAACAAAGAATAAGCTGTAATAAGCAAATAAGCACTTATGAAAAAGTCAAGTCAATTGGTTTTCTAGTCAAACCTAAAAGTCAAACCCTAAAAAGCTCCAGATTAGTCCAATGGGTCAAATAAGGAAGATTGATCACAAAAAATAATTTGTTGCAAGTCTGGATAGGCTAAAATGGCTTATGAATAAGCTGATTTAGAATTAACACTAGTAGTGGCTAGTTTTGGGTGTCCAACAGTGGGAAAAGTTTCCACTGCTTGACTTCTTTGACTTTTTGTCTTATATGGATTTTTGTTGGATTCAAGGCACAAAAAGGTACCCGTATAACTAGTGGGTTATAAGGAGTCAATATCAATCACAAAATCACAAAAAAAACAAGCCAAATGATACAGTTAATTCAATATTTGCCCAGATATCACATAGACATGAACAATAAGCAGATTTTCAACAAATAAGCAGTTTTAGCAAGAATAAGCCAACCAAATTGAACCAAATGCACACAACATCTACAATAAATTCAAATGAACATAAATCAACTGGTTACATGCACTGATTCAAAGTTTAGAACAAAATTCAAGCTTAAAAAGTTACTGATGAACAATGAACAAGCAGATTATAAACATTGCTTATATACTTGACCACAAATCCAATTTCAAACCCTTAAATCTCTTAAACAGGTTATATAAACTTTGTCTAATCACTTGTTAGCCCTAAGCATGCATACAATCAATGTGTTTCCAAAATCATAGGTCAAAACAGGCAAAATCCAACATTATAGCACAATGTTCAGATTTGATGTTCATAGCATGAAACTTGCATACAAAAGCATATAATCACCGAACAAACAGATATCAACACAAACAACACTTAGCACTTACTCAAAATCAAACAATGACCTTAAATCAGCAAACCCAAACACCCCTTTCACTTTTTAATCCAAATTTAACAAAGAAAATGTGTGATTCAGTTTTACCCAAGCCTAATCTAGCATCATAACATCATTATCATGCATTATTAAGCAGATTCAAGCCACAAGAACAACAATTATAACAGCAGAACACAAAAATCACAAAATCAAGTATTTTTAACAGATTTTGGGTAAGAAGGCTCAAACCTCATGAATGTACATCCACACTCATGAATGTTTGAGCTTATGTGCCTAGCTTAACAAGGCACAAGCTTCCACAAAGCTTCTAAGAGTAACAAGGTTAGAACAAACAAGATATAAAACTTGAAAATTGAAAAATAAATCTGATTAATGCAACCTTTGTACCCACTCCTTGATTATCCCCAAACCATAAGCTTACAACACCTTGATAATCTTCTTATCAGGGCGCTATAATCACTTGTAATCCAAAAATTCCAAGGATGTACCAAAGAACTTAGCAAAATATCAGATTTTTGGAAATTATGCAATTTCTTGCACAATGTTTAAAAATAGGTTTTAAGATTTAACAAACACAAACATGTAACAATAATAAGCAAGGAATAAAGTTGGCACTTGGATTTCTTCAAATATTCAAACACGTTTTCATTAAACTTGAAAAAGGATTTATAGAATTTTGAACAAGGAAAAACCAAGAGCAGCTGAAATGTAATGAGTCCTATGCCTTATATAGGCTACATGGATACTAAGATACTGAATAAAAACGTAAACCTTAAGTGCTTGATCTTCCAAATATGCCCTTGTGAACTTTGAATGATTCTAAGCATGTGAAGGATTGTTGGCGTCTTGTGGAACTGGAAAGTGATGGAATTGTGATCAAGGGCTCCTATGAAGCTTAAAATGTAAGCTTCATTTTGGTATGTAGATTCTCTGCATGGTTCTGCACTTTTCCCCAACAATGTGTACATGGTGAATATCATGTGAACATTGAGGTGATGATGTGGCAAGTTTAAGGTTTGGGATATGATTAACACCACCCTAATCATAAATCTGGATAATATGGTGGGTTAATTTTTGGTTAAACACAAATACCCAATTTATGTTCTTGAGTGAATAGTGGGTGTTTAATCTTGTTTTGAGTTTAAATATATGTTAACCGCGTGTTTTTAACTTAATATTAATTAAGTTAAACGGTTAGGGTGAGTGGGATGTGACATTGCAAAAGGGAGGGATGCGATTGGCTGGTGGGATTTGGTGGGTGAGGTGGCAGGCTGTGGTTGGTTAAGGTAACTTCCATTGTCTGCCAGCTTTAACCCCCCCTTCTTTCTATCTTCTTTCATTCTTGTTTCAATAGCACAAAAACTGAATTCCTTTGTTATTGAAGTTTTAGTTTTCACACTTTTGCCCCAAAAAGTTTTGTAATGATATATCAAGGGTATTTCTTGTAATTTGATGATTCTTGAAGGGTTGTTTTGGCATTTTCTTCATTCTTCAAGGTGTTGAATTGTATTGTCGAATTCTTGGGGGACTAAAATTGACAAGTCTTCATTTTTGAGGGACCATTCTTTGCAATTCTTTAAAGTGGAGGGTCCTTTTTCATAAATTTGACAACTTTAGGGACCAAACTTGTAATTATGAATAAAAAGGGTTTAAAGTGTCAATTCTTCAATATTGGAGGACCCTTCTTATACAATCTTCAATTCTTCAAGGGTTATTCTTGGAAAATCCATAGTAGGGCTTGGTTCATTGTGCGACTTCGTTTCCAGTGTTCGTTTTTGCTTGTTTCTTGTGATCTTTTGTCATTTTCTCAATATTCATACCTAAAATACACATGTAACAAACACAAGCATATATCTGGCATATTTCATGATATTTAATGCATTTTAAGCCCATTTTAGACGATGAGACTATGTATAAAAGCAGTCTCATCAGAAGTTCATTGGAGAATTCCTCGAGAATGGAAGGTAAATCATGACGATTACGCTCGATCTCGAGATCGAAAACGTCTTCACTTCCCGGTGGAAGTGGATCAATAATAGCAACAAGTTCATCCACGAACTTATCTAACGAATAGTCACTAATCTCACTCGGTGTGAAGTTAGGCATCAAAGGCTCTTCAATGGAAGATTGTGCCTTAGTATCATCTATTTGGTCCTTCGGAGGGAGTCAAATTGAGTCCATATTCAATGATTGTTCAATTAAAGCAATATCTCCCTCCGGATCGAAATTCTCACTATCAAACTCACTAGCATCGAATGGTGCACTAGGTAATCATCAATTTCCTTATCGATCTTATCCTCAAGAGTGAGTGGAGACGAGGTAATATTAAAACATATTTCAACGGAACAAAGATCTCCCCCCGGAATTAACTTTTCATCTTCACGAAATGAAGGTCTATAATTTTCCTTACACCCTTGTAGATGAGAAAATCCTTATTTGTGTTACTATCAAAAGTTTCAACAAGTTTTACATTTTCCACATTTTTAGAAACAAATTTTGGAAGTTTTTCCGCTTTTAAAACAACATTTTTATCCCCATAAAATAATTTTATCTCATCTTTCCTCATATCAACTTGAACTTGAGCCGTGGACAAAAATGGGCGTCCCGAAATTAAAGGCACACGAGGATTTGTCTCATAACCAACGATTGCAAAATCGGCAAGGTACACAAACTTCCCCACTTTAAAAATGACATCATCTGCTATACCAACCGATTGGGCGATGGTTCCATTAGCAAGATCAATGATCATTCGAGTGGGAGTAAGTGGGAAATAGTCAAGAGTTTTCCATATGGATAAAGGCATTAAGTTGATGCTAGCTCCTAGATCGGCTAAATCTTTGCATACCTCAAGCCCTTTGAAAACATAAGGTATCAAAAATTGACACGGGTCTCCATATTTCTCGGGATAGAAATCAAGGAAAACCGCGGAACAAGTCACATCCAAAGTAGCCTTGGTAACATCTAGAAATGTCTCTTTAGGTGGAGGATTAAATTCGATCACATCTTGTAAATTCCTATCATCATTGTAAACGGTGATGGACTTGATCTCTCCCTTCGGGTTTGGAATGGTGTTGCTAGGTAAGCCACCCGAAGAAGAGGAAGGTTTGAACATAATCGCTTCAAACATCGAAAGTAATTTGTCCTCAAACTTAGCTTGATTCACTTCCATACGGTTTTGTATTTGCTCAAATCTTTGTTGGTTAAGCTCAATCTTGTTATTTTGCCCCTTGATCGAATTTTGAAATTCATTTTTCAATGTTTCCATTTGTCCTTGAAGATTATTTTGAAAAGCTTTCAAATTTGCCTCATTCGTTTTGATATAGCTTGACAAATCATTTTGATTATTTCTTTGAAAACCTTGATTGTTTTGATTGCCATGAAATCCATTTCCTTGATTAAAATTCCCTTGGTTACCACGGTTAAAATTATTCCTATTTTTTCCATTGTTGTATCTATTTTGAACCGGTGGGAAACCCGGTGGAGCCACATGGTTTTGACGAGGAGCTTGGCCATTAGGATCATTAGTTCACGTCGCGGAAAAAGAACTAGCTTGATCAAACCCCGTGGTTGAAAAAGCATAATTCGGATGTGCTCCACCACATGATACTCAAAAATTCTCAACCACATTAATCGATCCATGAATATTCTTCCTAATCTTATTCAAAATCGTGTCAATCTTAGAGTCCAATCTAGCAATCTCGGTATTAGATGAATTCACATTAGAAACAACCGGTGTGTTTCGTGAATATTGCACTCTAGACTTATTCTCAATGATACCCCACGCGTCTCTCGGAGTTTTTCTTAAAAGATTACCACCCGCGGCGGCATTTAAAGAATCTTGTTCAACCATATTAAGTCCATTATAAAAAGTATTAATTTGATGTAACTCCGTGAAACCGTGGTGTGGACATTGTCTCAACAAATCCTTAAACCTTTCCCAAGAAACTCCAAATGATTCATGCACTTTTTGTTCAAACCTAGTTATTTCATTCTTAAAATGAGTTTTTTTAGATGGTGGAAAGAAGTAATTCATAAACTTAGACACTAAATCATCCCATGTCAAAATCGAACCCGGTGGTTCCTTTTCATACCAACGCTTAGCATTCCCTTCGAGCGAGTACGGAAAATGCATGAGCTTAATCGCGTCATTCGGCACATCTCTAAACTTGATAGTCGAGGTGATACAAAGAAAATTCCGAATGTGAGAGTGTAGGTTATCGGTCTCATTGCCTCGAAATTGGTCGGCACGAATGAGTGATAAAAGACCCGTCTTAATCTCATAATGATCCGCCAAAATAACCGGCACAACGATTGCTTCCCCATACCATTCGGTGGGTGCACGGAGCAATTCCTCCATTGTTCGGTTATCGGCCATATTAACAACAATAGGTGGAAGCTCGGGTTCCACTATTCGTTGTTGACGATTTCTATTTGTACGAGGAATGTTTTCAAGCCTATCGAGATTAATCAAAAGACGATTTGAACGTAATTTCATAAACCAAAGTGACGAGAATTTAGAGGGTTGAAGAAAAGAAAATATATTAGAAGAAGATTAATGTACTCATATTAGAAATGCAGGTATAGAGTTAACCAGCCATTTATTCAGTAAAAATAAACAATAAAAAATTATCAATAGACCAACAGGTAAGTACACAAACTTAAATCAGCAAATAAATTGATATAGCAGACTGATACTGAATATGCATCACAGTCCAATCCCACATGAAAGATCAGTAGAACAAAATCATGGACTTAAGCAAATTCAACAGACAAAATAATATATATCAGGTAAAACAATATCACTACAAAATTTCCTAAATTACTCCTAAATTACTCAGCAGGTAACTTATATCAGCAAGTCCAAAGTTTACATCAAATTCAAACATTCAGTATTTACGCTAACGAATCTAACTGAAATCGAACATCAGTACAGGCAAACATCATGAATGCAGCAAACTCAAGTTCACAATAGTATTATTCAGCAATGAAACTAAATATCAGCAAATAAACACATATATAAAATCCAAATTATTCAACATCGAAATCTGCTAGTGATAACATAGCAACAAATCAGGCAGCAGATGGTACAATCACAAAGTCAAGTATTCAAGTGGATTTGAAACCACAACAAGCTCAACAAAATAAGCAGATCCATAAACATCATGAATCAAAAATAGTTAAAATTATTAACTCAAATAATAAAAACAAATTCACAAATTCAAAAACCCAAACATCAATTTATACTAGAAAAATTCATGAAAATAAAATAAAATTGAGATTACCCTTTTTATAGATGATCTGTTGGTGACGAAGGTAGCGCTGAGCTACCTTTGGACCAGAACGACTCCATTACACCACGAACCAATTACACCATATGAGTCTTGAACCATTAATCTATTCGACCACCATAATATTTTCGAACCAACAATTTGATTCGAACAAACAACAATTTTAATCTAACCAGTGGGTTAGACTTTATTCCCAATCTCACTTTTTTATCCACTTAAGCTATAAATAAAACTTAAACAAATAATACTATATTATATATATTCAATTTAATTATAGATTAAAGCTTATTTCGATTTATCAACAATAAATAACGCGAGAAGAAAGGAAATCATAGACTATAAATCAAACTTTTTATTAAATCATAAAATCATTACAATACTTGAAAAATTAAAATTACAATAACCTATAACTAAATTGACATAATAACTTTAAAATAAAGAAAGGGATACATTTTCAGTAAAATAATAGGGGTTTTATAGCGAACCCGAGAGGTGTTGGGGTGGCTTGATGAATGCAATCTAACCGTCGATTAGGCATCTTCTCATTCTCTTTCTTCACTTTTTTGATCCAAGGGCTGAGAAATACCCACCCTCACACGGATTGCCAAGGTGGTAGTAAGTTGTGTTAGTTGTGTTTCTTGGATGTTGAAATGGCAAGCTATCATTGGTTCAATGATTGGTTGTGTTGTCCCTAATATATGATGTTATAATCACGAATTTATAAGAAAGAAAGGTAGAAATAAGATGAATTTTAGTGAGAGAAAGTAGAGAGAGAAAAGAGAGAGAAATGGTTGGAACTAGGTGAATGTTAGATTGAGAAGTGAGAATACAAAATGAACCAACCAACCTCTCCTTACATGCAAGGAGAGGTTTATATAGCCTTGCCTACATATGGCATAATGGGCTATATGATCATGGGCCGGGCTTTACTTTTGGGCTTTGGTTACTTATTAATGAACCTTAGCTTAAAATTAAACCCGTAATAACACGACTAATATACTACCTATTACAACGTTCTAAAATACGATACATAATAAACATATGACCGAGCATTCTTGTTTGGCTCAATATTTTGAGGCTAACAATCTCCCCCAATGAGAGGTCATAAACCTTGGTCATTTAGGAAATTTGTAGAGATTACTAATCTCGCCATAAGTGAGTCTTGAACGTGTAATAGTAGTCTTGTTCCTTCATTCTGTGATCTTTGAGCCTTTGTCGTTGTCTTTCGACTTTGTCTTTAAGCTTGAGATCTTCAAATCATCCTTGACTTGTCTTTGCCATCTTGCGATCTTGTGTCTTCATCCATGTGCTCACACTATTAATTGTTGAATATGTCTTTAGGCATGAGTATGTGGTTTCTGAATCATTGACTTTGCTGTGTACACCGTGACGCCACCTTCTCGAGACAAAACATAGACACGGACTGAATGGCTTTGACATTCGTCCTAAATCGGTAGCGTTTTACCTCCGGTCGGTGAAGACCGTTATACGATATTAAATATCATACCTGTGATCAGGTAGATTCAATTAAGAATCTCCTTGACAGGGTTTCGCGGCTGTACTAGCCGTTCTCTTTACTCGACCGTCTCAAAGAAAGACTGCGAACATAACGAGTGAATCAATTGGATAAATATCCGCTTGATTAAAGTCGTCAATTCAAATTCCTGGAACAAGTTTGATTCATTAAGAATCTTACCTTTGTTGCTTTCTAGTTGACACAAGTTTGATTCATAAGAATCTCACAAGTCACCTACCGTAGCGCTGTTTAAGGTTGACGCTAGAAGGATTTCCATTCGTCACTGTGAATATTAATAAATATCACTCTGAATGTTCTGGCAAGATCATAAAGATATTGTGTAGAAACATGAAACGAGTTTGAATCAATTCAGAATCAAACCACTATTGCTTTTAAGTTTTACACATGCTCAATTCATAAAGAATCTTGCATATGACCTACCGTAGTGCTGTTTGATGTTAACACTGGAAGGATTTCCACTCATCATTGTGAATACTAAGTAGTATCACTCTGAGTGTTCTAGCAATATCACAAGGATATAGCGTAGGACTCTCTTGATCTTCATCCGTGTGTCCTAACGAGATTTAATTGATCTCTTGGCTCTAGACTCGATTTGTGCACTTTTAGTGGTCGGAGGCTGGAGCAGATGCCACCTATTCAATATCAACTATCTCGAAGTGAGAAAGTCAATAGTAGTCATGTTGTTCTCCGTGACAATAAAACAAACTTCTTTTGAGAGAAGTCTGAGTAGCTAGGAAAGGGTTGTGCTTCACATCACTGGGTCCATGATGAGTTTGTCTTCATGATGAGTTGACCCGGTTTCTGCCTAAGTTGTATGGAGGGCTTGTTTCTTTACACCCTTTATCCTTACATTTCTTTTTCATTCTTCAACCCCTTCAATGCTTACCAAGACAACATTACTAGCACCTTGTTGTGATTGTTCCAGTGCTAGCATCAGTACTTAGTCGACATTCAGCTACGTTCACATTCTACTCCATCTTTCCTAAGGACTTCTAATAATCTATTGGATTGTCCCTGGGAAGATCCCTCCGGATCTGGTTGGATCATAGGACTTAAACCTAACCACCCTTTTGACACCAATAACGTCGTGAATTAAAGATGTTGTGGGTATTTGAACGTAACCATGAAAACCACTTTAAGTTCTAACAAAGTGTTTGAAAAACATTTAACACCTTGCTAGTTTTGTCGTTTTAGAAATGCTCCCCCTTCACATGTGCATCGATAATCGAAAAAGTTTCGCACATGTAGGTAAGAGTTAAAGTGCTTGAGTCTTATATTAGATCACATTTTAATCACATTTTCTCCGCCTATCTCTACTATATAAAATCTTTTAATATTAGAGATACCAAATTTGATTAAAATATATTTTGAAAAAATAGTCTTGAAATCTCTGGGAGAAAGATGTGTTAATCTTTTGCATGAAGTTAAAATGCTCCCCCTCAAAAATTGATCCAATTGAATTGTCATTGTGACAATTGAATTGAATTGTCATCAGCACGTCTTCGTGTGTCATACATTGGAGGACTCTATGCATGGGTGTTCCTCGAGTTTGAAGATGTTCGAAGGTTGTTGTTGGTGGGTTTGTAGATTTTCTTATATTGCTTCATAACGAAAGCCATTTGTTTCTTGAATTACCTATCCTTTTGAGCTATTTCTTCATCACTGTCTTCTTCGGATGATTGCTCAGGTGTGGGTGATGGTGCTCTTGCAACTTCTTTGCCTCGGGATCATGTTGGAACATGTGACTTGGAGACAATGGATGATCGTGGTGATGATGATTGAGTAGAGTAGGTCTTTGAAGTACGGGAGTGATAATCTGGGTAATGTTGAGTGGTAGACACCAAAGCAAGTGGATTGGAAATCTTGGCAACTCGTTCAGCTCGAAGTTCATTTGCCTCATTTTGAAATTGTTTCAAGATGTCAAAGAGCTTGTGATATGAACCTTCGTCTAACTTTTGTTGTTGTTTCACCAAGGTGACAAACCGTGTCCACTCTGGTTGAAGTTTCTGTAGAAATTGGACATTGACTTGCATGGTGGAAACTTGCAAGTTGTTTCGGGTCATATCATTCATCATCTTGTAGAATCGGGAGTAATAAGAATCAATTGATTCCCCGTCCTTTGATGTAAACTTGCCAAAGTTCCAAAACATATTAGTTTTCACATCTTGTTTTTTAAGTGATTCACCTTGTTGCAATCTTTCAATGGCCGTCCACATTTCTTGAGCAGTAGGACATGCGTCAACCGTAGAGTAAATTTCATCTCCAATGCCACTGAGAATTAAGTAGATTGCTTCCTTCTCTGCATCAAACCACGCACGGTTCTCTGGGGTGAGGTCGGTCCTCTTTTCATCACGTTCATATGCGGGTTGTGCATCACTTGTGTCTGTGGCTGGTACTGCAGGAACTTGAATCCTTGAGAGTTTATAGGGTCCTTCCAAGATACATTGCCTTAAAGCATCACCGTTAGGTTTTGTGTCAAGGTAACGTATAAAACGGGATTGCCATTGATCGTATCGACCCGACACAATCATTGGTGGTCTTTCTTTGTTACCTGCCACCATTATGTTGTTGTTCGTAACACGATATTCAGCAGTAGAATCCATCTCAATATTCTCTGAAATGATGAATCGAATGTGGATCTTAAGTAGTTGTGTTGTGATTGTTTGGTTGTTGAAATTCCGAAAATTGCGATTTTTTTCTCAGCCCGACAATAAATTCCTCAGTCCGACAAAACGGTAGACCTAAAAAATTTGTAATCACCAAATTTTGAAATTGAGCTAGAAATGTACTAAAACTAGTATGTAAAAAATTTGATTTTACTTGACCTAAAAATTTTAACTCTTTTTTTTTTTTTTTTTTTTTTTGATCTTCGTGTAAACGATATTCCGAAACTAGTCTAGATGGTGGCTAAGTCTAAAAAATACTCAAACAAAATTTAGCTAAACATGTCATCGGAAAGAGCTCTAATCGGAATAACCTTGTCGGAATGACCTAATCGGAATACCCAAATCGGAATGGCCTAATCGGAATACCCAAATCGGAATGTGCTAATCGGAATACCAAAATCGGAATGTCCTAATCGGAATACCCAAATCGGAATGTGCAAATCGGAAAACCCAAATCAGAATGTCCTAATCGGAATACACTTGTCGGAATGTCCTAATCGGAATGTGTTGTCGGAATGATGATCGGAAAAAGCTGATCGGAATGTTGTTGAATAACCCTTGATCGGAAAGTCTAATCGGAATACAGATTGGAATGTTAAAACCCTTTTCCGATTGCACTGATCGGAATATATCCCACTTTTCTCGGACAAAACACAACCAATACGTGATTTTAAGCCAAAAAATGATCAAAACACCCAAAAATTTTGTGTTTTTAGCCAAAGTAAATATACCAAATCACTACTTCAACTATGTAGAAGATGTAGATGAAGAAGTAGAGCACGGAAAACACAAAAAAAAATTTGAATCCGAGATGATTTATGGATTAAATCATTCGAATCAAATATAATAACAACAACCAATCACAAATCTACCCCGTGGCGATTGATACCAATTGTTGTCCCTAATATATGATGTTATAATCACGAATTTATAAGAAAGAAAGGTAGAAATAAGATGAATTTTAGTGAGACAAAGTAGAGAGAGAAAAGAGAGAGAAATGGTTGGAACTAGGTGAATGTTAGATTGAGAAGTGAGAATACAAAATGAACCAACCAACCTCTCCTTACATGCAAGGAGAGGTTTATATAGCCTTGCCTACATGTGGCATAATGGGCTATATGATCATGGGCCGGGCTTTACTTTTGGGCTTTGGTTACTTATTAATGAACCTTAGCTTAAAATTAAGCCCGTAATAACACGACTAATATACTACCTATTACAACGTTCTAAAATACGATACATAATAAACATATGACCGAGAATTCTTGTTTGGCTCAATATTTTGAGGCTAACAGAAATGGACATTATTGATTGAAGGTTAAAAATGAGAGGATTGTTACAACTGATTTTAACTGAATATCAACTAATTTGGATTTAGAAAGGAAAAGTAATTTCTGAAATGTAACTAACTATTGTGTGAAAAATCACACATTAAAGCTACGTACAAAATGGAAATATTTATATGTATATATAGGCTAAGTACTAAGGTGGTGAGCTGTTTGAACGAGTAGTCATTCGTCACGTGGCAGGGCTATTATAAGAATTTGCAAGTATTGATCCAGAACATGTAACGTGATTGGTTGGGGAGTTGAAATTGGGATTGGGGAATTAATAAATGGCAATGATTGGGTTTAAGTGGGATTAGGTTTATTATTGGAATGATTGGTGCTTAAATGCTCGTCCATTAATGATGTGTAGTACTTGAATGGGTTAATGAGACTTAGGACCATCATTACTGGAAATTCGCCCATTATGGCTGTTGGAATTTTTGGTATTAAATTCTAATCATTCAGCCCATGATTGCCCCATTTAATGGCTATGGCTTTAAATGCCAATGATTGATCAATTAAAATGTTGTTGTAGATGCCCATTAATATTGCTTCAATAAATGCAAAGTTTCTTTAATCCATGTGAAGGCCCATTCTAAATTTTGATTGGTTGATGGCTTATGACATGGATCACCAACTTCTACTTTTGGCAAAACTGGTCCCTAAAGTCATAATCTTTTGAAACTTTGTTGTAGTCTTGATTTATCTTTGAAGAAAATACATTCTCAGCCCTTGATTCTTCATAAGCATGGCAAGATTAATCCTTTTTGGCTTTTTTTGTCATTTTCTTTAGTCTTTTGTCAGATAAATCCTGAGAAAACATGTGTGATATGAGTGAAATTACTCATATCAGTTGTATCATAAAACAAACATAAAATGCTTAATTTGTATGAATTTTGTATTGTATATGCTTGTTTCTTGTTTCATGTGTGTAGGTACCAAATATCACGAAAAACGGCAAAATCGACACGAAGTTTGAAGAAATATCAAGAAGCCAAAAGACAAGTCGTTTTTCGGAGGATTTAAGTCTATGAAAGTTAAATGGGCCTTGGTGGGGACCTACATATGTGTAATGGGCCTAGAATCCCAATTATGCAATTAATATTTACTTTTTGGGTCATAGCCCAAAAGTCCAAGAAGCCCATTCCAACTATATAGAGACGTGTGAAGTAAAAGGGCCCAAGCCCATGACAAATACAAGTAACGGTGGAATGTTATTCAATTTGGATCCAAACAAAAGCCCATTAGGTCAACAAAGTGAGACGGTGGGAACAATATATACTTATTTCCCTTGGTCAAGATTGACGTTACAAACAAAGTATACAAAAGACAAAGGAAAATACGCAGAGAAGAAAAAGAGGAGTCAAGAACCCTAGATTAACTTTAGGGGTTTTCAATTCACAGTCATTTGAACCACACGCGCCTCAAATTAATCACCAAGTTTATAGGAAGAGAATGATGCTACCACAAATCACACGTGGCACCTATGCTGCGTCATATCCCCTCTCTGATTGGTTGATTTCTTTTCAACCTGTTAGCCTCAAAATATTGAGCCAAACAAGAATGCTCGGTCATATGTTTATTATGTATCGTATTTTAGAACGTTGTAATAGGTAGTATATTAGTCATGTTATTACGGGCTTAATTTTAAGCTAAGGTTCATTAATAAGTAACCAAAGCCCAAAAGTAAAGCCTGGCCCATGATCATATAGCCCAGTATGCCACATGTAGGCAAGGCTATATAAACCCCTCCTTGCATGTAAGGAGAGGTTGGTTGGTTCATTTTGTATTCTCACTTCTCAATCTAACATTCACCTAGTTCCAACCATTTCTCTCTCTTTTCTCTCTCTACTTTCTCTTACTAAAATTCATCTTATTTCTACCTTTCTTTCTAATAAATTCGTGATTATAACATCATATATTAGGGACAACAATTTCATTATCTTGTTCGTTCTCAAATTACTATTCACCGCTAGATGCTCTATTAATACTGTTAAATTCGAATCAAAGGATTCGTTTCTACTGTTCCGGGATCAAAGTGTTAGCGTAATATTTTCCCATTACCAGCTGGATCACTACAAGAAAAAGTGGTATTTGGGAGGGTGGATAACCGTGCCAATACTCAAAAAACTGTGCCAAATGCTATTTGGCACGGCGTTGGGACGCTTTTGGCTCCGTCCTAAATGTGAGGGTGCCAAATACATTTGGGCTGGGTTAAAAGCGTGCTAAATAGTATTTGGCACCGTCCTTGGGACGGTTTAAGTTAGGCGTGCCACGAGTGAAGTATTTGGCACGGCTAACAAATTTCCGTTCCAAATGGGAATTTGTCACACTTTTATATCCCGTGCTAAATGAGTATTTGGTACCAATTCATTTCCCGTGCCGAACCTGCATTTGGTTCAGTTTTTAATTGTCGTGCCAAATTTAGCTAGGACGGTTTTAGCTACCGTGACAAAAGTATTTGGCCCGATTTTCATTTTTGGTTCCAACCGTATTTGGTACCTTTTTATCCACTTTGCCACGGTTTTGCATTCGTTATAAATGTTATTTGTCACTGTTTTGCATTCAATTAGTCATCATATCAAAATCTCAAATTTTCGTAAATATATTTTAATCCAAACCAAAAATAAACTCAACTCATTTTTGTTATTAATCATCAATAAAACAAAGTTTACATTGTCACTTAAATACCCTATTGTAAAAAACAATATGTCTAACATCTTTGTAAACGATGGCCTATAGAATCACAAAGTTAACAGTAGAACTCAATATAAATCTCTAAGATTACTAACGGAAAGAAACAGAGCTCATCGGAACACGTCTTCCTTGTAAACCTGCATAATAAAACGAGAAAAAAGTAAGATACAGGTCAAATTAACTTTATAACATCGGGTTCATCTCAACAACTCATAAGTATCTAAAATTGTTCTTAACGAACAACGAGTCAATGAGCATAATACCGTTAGGAGGACATACTCAGTTATGTACAGTGGAGTACGAATACTACCAATGTCCAAATCTAAGGAATCCAACAAAAATTACGAAATGATCATTGCATTCAGCCCCATAAGCTGATGAAAATAGCCTATTGGGTGTTATTCTTATATAATTTAAAGTGCTTATGAGCATATTTAAACTCTGATAAGCTCATAAATATTCAGTGTAGTAACATTCTAGTAAAACTACAAGTTCTTGTTGGGATGGAGCAAGTGGCCTTCATTTCCTTCATAATCAAGTTACACACAGCTGTTCCATGGCTTGTTCAACATACATCCCAAAATCCCAAAGTGGTTTGTGTGAGTTGTTGGGGTTAACCAAAACCAATTCACCTTATAGTATTAGGAGTCTAGATTTGCAGGCTATAGTCCAATGAGGTACTCCTTATATTCTTGTTCCTGATACTTAACACGAGTTTGAGAGACTATTATTCATGCTATCATCAAAAATTCCAAAAAAGAATAAACCTACCAAACGTGACCATACTTGAGCTTAGTTATCATTGATCTAAATACGTTCATCGATATTCTTATGTGTTTTCCTTTTTTTAACTTTCGATGATACTTAGCGTCTCTACTAGAAATAGTTCTGGCTTTCTAATTCAAACTATAGCAATCAGTACACCCTGTTTTTTATTCAAAATAAATACAAGCATTAAGGATCTAATGGGTACAATATATAAATTTTTAACAACAAAGATAAGGTATGGAATTCGTACTTACGTTGAAAAGTTAAGCCAAAATGTCTTCAATCGCCTATCAATTTTTATTTGAAGGAGTTCAGACCTACAAAATGACATTGATCATTTACTAGTTTGATTCACATGCAATAATGGCCAGAATAGATTAACAATAAATAGTTAGAGATACACCTGGACAACGCTTGATCCAGTCCCAGGTGCGTGATAACCCGGTGGAGGTGGCAACTCCCTTCCTAGATGTATTTCCAATTTCTTAAACCACTCCATTTCAACTTTATCGTGATTAGAAACATGCGCTACTACTTTGGCCTCTATCTACACTTCTTGGTCTGCTACTACATTTGCTACTCGCCTCAGCTACCTTAGCCTCTAACTATGCAGCTGTTGTGGTACATAATTTAACATCTCCTTCATTTGGTCCTGTAAATACAAATATTCATATGATAATAATAAATACAAATACATTAGTTATTATGAATCAACTAATGAAATTATCATGTGATATACCTCAGGTGATATACATGTAGCTAAAATACTTACAACCACTATCCTTGTGTCTTCATCTGGTATGATACCGTTTTTTGGGTACGTGTTTTAATAAAAACATTAGCGCGACACAAATCCTCTTTGTTACTTTCATCTGAAGTTTCAAATATATTTTGTTAGCTTTTTGAAGCTGTAACAAATAAGTAATAGACGATTGAATAAATGTAGCATGCATGTTTTTACCTCCTCTCGGATGTTGGCATGAGATGTTCCACCGTTTCTTGGTAAAAACTCTAGCTTTTTTCAATTATTGGAATTTGTCAACGATTGGACCTGAAAATATAGAATACAGTAACTAAGTTGATAAAATAAACTAAAGACGGTCATGGGCAGAATATGTTTAACCTAAAAGTTTGAACAAACATCCTAACCAATACGTTTTGACGCAGTGTTAAATATAGTCATTTTTCAAAGGATATTGTACTTACCTGAAAATTTTCACGTTGCGAATATTTTACTAAGTCTGGCCATTGCTCGGGATTTACCCGACTATCTTAAGATCATCCTTCACAATGTCTCTCTTATTCTAAATCTGACCATGGCAAAGAGTTCTCCATAAAAGCATCAACTATAAGATCATCCTTCATGGTGCCTCTCTTATTATAAAAGTGACCTAAAGACTCACGTAAGGCCTAAATAGGGCAAGGTTCACGGGACTATGCCGAAAAACTAAGGTATTCAGGTTACCAGACATAAAGCAATGGAGAAGTGCAGAGAGTGTATTGTATGCTTGTCATCTGATCAGATGGGTTCTACTACTGTGTTAGGCGCATCTCATAGGGTGTTTACTGGTGTGTTATATCAGTATGGGTCCATGTTTATGGTTTCTTATAAGGAATTTGTCATATTTGACAAGTTCTTTGTGAGGAATGATCCACGATTATTTGCAACAGCCCACGAAGACATTACAAAAAAATTTGCAGCAGACCCTTTGACTTTGGCCACATACCAGATGGATACCATGACAAAGACAACGAGGACAGAGAGAACTCCTATGAAGCTGGACACACCCACTAACCCCATAGAGAAACCTTTTTGCTCAATACTGCAATCTCGTGGAATCATTCAAAACCCAAAATAAGTGTCACAGACCTTGATACCGTCCCCTAGTACTTGATGCAGACATGGGAACACATACGTAACAAGAAAAAAAAAACAGTAACACACATAGCATAGATAAGAAAACTAAAAAAGGCAACAAGAAAATTAAAAAAGGAAGAGACCTAAGAAAGAATACACCAATACAACAAAGAGACCAAAAAAATATTATAGACTATTTATACTGCTGAACATTAGAAGTTAAATATGATAACCCAAACAATACAGTTGAACATCAGATATTGCATACGAAAAACCAAAATAAACTTTTGACAATCAAAAAGTGGAGACAATAAACCCAAATAAATTGATGAAAGTTAGAAATTGCAAACGATATTGTAAACGAACCAACCAATTGCAGCCAACCTCACAGACTGCGCATCAGGTAGCACAAGAAAAAGCCATGAATAGGGTTTTTGAGTTGTCGGGTCTTATCAAGTCGAGTTAGTATAAGAAACAGACTCTATTTAGAGCTCTTAAATTTATACTTTGTTTACTGTTTGTCCTTTTTTCAAATGTTTAACTATACCTTCAATGAGGTTAATATCCATCGCTCTTAATCAAGTACATATAATTTATACCAATAGCTAAATTATCTTGTATACATGCAGGACTAGTAACCATGAAAAACCACTAGTACTAAGGTATGCTAATTCATAAACTAGGAGTAGCCATTATAAAAACAAACTCGGTAGGTTAGTCACGTTACACTACACACTCAGTAGTCAATAGCATACGTAATGTAAAAACACAAAGAGACAATATAACCATTCACATTAATTGTACCATGCTAGATGTTCTGTTATTATATACGCAGCAAAATTTACTAATGCAACCACTAATAAGTATTACTTCAAAAATAATAATCATTTTTAGTTCTTATCGGGTTGGCCCATGAACAAAAAATTATCTGCCAACGTTCTTAAGAATGGTAGGAAGTTCTACTCGGCCTTATCATTTTTTCTAAAATGCCTACTCTGAATCACTTTTTGAATAACCATCTTTAGTATTTTACTATTTCTTGTTGCAAATCTATTAGGATAAAGGATTGCCCTTAACGAAAATGATCCCTTATTGTCGTCATATGTTATTTGCTTTTATGAAAATAAAATCTTGCCTATATGGAAGACTAATGATTAAAACTTCCATCTTGTTTCTAACGTGAAGTCGTTAAATTATAATTTACAGCATTGGTAATCCCTTATAGGTATTTCTAACCATATTAACATGAGATGTGAAAAAAGTTCAAGTTTTGCACCTTCGTAAATATTGGTTTTAAATTGATCACACAAATAATCGACATGGTATATAACAGTAGATCTACATCCGACAAGGAATTTTTAACCTAATTTAACCCAAACTGATAAGCATTGTTGATTTTGGGTTCCTATGGTGTCTATACCGACCCTACTGACACCCTTAATCACAATTCACAAGTAACATCAGGCTACCAAATGATAATCACTTGTAGAAAACAAATTCCAAACATCACATAAAAGGTACATTTTCATGTAAACTTGTTATTGTAAATATTTCAGATAGGTATAAACACATTAAAACTACAAATGATTAAATGACATATACGAAAGCAACACATCCTAAAATACTAAATCCTAAATGAATGAACCCATTAGCAACAAAAGCAGTATAACAAATAAACTTTATTAATTCCTATCATGTAAAAAAAATATATCACCCAATTGATTAATTATTAGTTACAAAAGCCACACATAGATCATACAATCAATTAAATGAAAACTGAAGATGATTGGATTCATACCTAAAACTATTAAATCCTAGGTCGCAGAAGCACTTCTTTTGCTTACGATGTTTAATAAATTGTGGGGAAAAGGGATGTGAATCCCAGGATGTATATTAGGGAGATTATTAATGTGAAATCACTGTTGCGATATGGGTGGAGAGAAAATCGGGATTGCACTAGCATTGGAGGGAGATTGAAAATGATGGAGGAATTTTTTTTTCTAGCAGAAATGTTTTGTAAATACAGTAAACAACAATAAATAAGGGTGAGCATTTGGATCGTTGGACAGGACCGGAAAACCGAACTGGACCGTACTGACTCGGATCGGACCTAGCAAATTTGGTCTGGTTCACGGTCCGTGATTTTGGACCATTTTGGTCCTCGATTTCGTCGGTCCGATCGGCTCCGGTTTTACCAAAAATTCGTTTATTTTGCTTAATTGGGATCAGACTGGACCGAAGACCGGACAAGACCGGACCGGACAAGACCAGATTCGATCGAGTCTCAGTCCGGTGTTTTGGACCAATTCGGTCCTCGGTTCGATCCGGTCTTGGTCAGTCCGGTCCGGTCTAGGTTCGTCGCTTAGCCCTACTAGTAACACTTTTGGTTATACTACTATAAGAAATTAAATGGCTTAATGGGCGCCAATGTAAAGTACTAATTATACTACTCGGCGAATCTTTTATATTTACTTTTTTCTCCCCGCTTTTCAAACAAATATTTTTATTGTTTACTTCTACGTTTTTATATATGTTTTTCCCATTTTAACTTGCGCCCGTTTAGCCCGCCCGTATAGCCCGCACATTTAGCCCTCGCATGTTTAACCCGTCCTTAATACATACATATGTATTTGGCACTTATAGTACCGATTGTCTCAAATACATAAGTATTTGGCACCGATAACTAAAACTGTTCCAAATACCCTTGAATTTGGCACCAATGTCGCAAAAGGTTCCAAATACTTACGTATTTGGAACGGTTTTCGAATAGTCGTTCCAACTACGCATTTTTTGGTACAATTATCCAAACAGTGCCAAATACACGTATTTGGCACTCTTTTTTTTAGCGTTCCAAAAAAGTTCGTCCTAAAAAGCCCCTTTTTTGTAGTGGATGATTACATTCCTTAAATAGATTAGTCAATCCTTATCTGTATGATTATATTCACAGCTGTATGGTAGTTATCTTGGGCTCGAGCCTGTATGTCTTAATTATATACGCATTGTTGATAATATTGTACTCACTGCTTCTTCTGAGACTTTGCTACAAAGTATTATTGCTTCTTTATATCAAGAGTTTTCTATGACAGATCTGGGTGCTCTTAATTATTTTTTGGGTATCTCTGTTACACGGGATTCTTCTGGTATGTTCTTATCTCAGAAGAAATATGCTATTGAGATTCTTGAGAGGGCGCACATGCTTAACTGTAATCCTAGTCGGACTCCTGTTGATACAGAGTCTAAGCTAGGTGGCGATGGTGATCCGGTATCCGATCCGACTTTATATCGGAGTCTTGTAGGTTCTCTTCAGTACCTCACATTTACTCACCCAGATATTTCTTATGCAGTTCAGCAAATTTGTCTTTATATGCATGATCCACGGGAGCCTCATCTGTCGGCTCTTAAAAGGATCTTGAGGTATATTCAAGGTACTTTGGACTATGGGCTACAGCTATTTGCATCTTCTACTACATCTTTGGTTGCTTATTCGGATGCGGATTGGGCTGGTTGTCCCACTACTAGGAGATCGACATCAGGTTACTGTGTTTTTCTTGGCAACAACCTACTCTCTTGGTCCTCTAAGCGCAAACCGACGCTTTCTCGTTCTAGTGTAGAGGCAGAATATTGTGGGGTTGCCAATGCTGTTGCTGAGACTTGTTGGTTACAAAATTTACTTCGTGAGTTACATACACCTATATCTTCCGCTACGCTTGTCTACTGTGATAATGTTAGTGCTGTTTATCTATCTTGTAATCCGGTTCAGCATCAACGTACGAAACATATTGAGATTGACATCCATTTTGTTCGAGATTTGGTTGCTGCTGGTCAGGTTCGAGTTCTACATGTTCCTTCACGTTATCAGTATGAAGATAGTTTTACTAAGGGATTACCTTCCGCTTTGTTTGAGGAGTTTCGTACCAGTTTGAGTGTTCGGTGCCCTCCCGCTCATACTGCGGAGGAGTGTTAGCGTAATATTTTCCCATTACCAGCTGGATGATTACATTCCTTAAATAGATTAGTCAATCCTTATCTGTATGATTATATTCACAGTTGTATGGTAGTTATCTTGGGCTCGAGCTTGTATGTCTTAATTATATACGCATTGTATGATTCAAAGGGGGAATGAGAAAACACTTTACCTTCCTACACAAAGTTATTTCATCTTGTGTAGCTATGAGATGTGTTGTGGCTGGCTCAGTTTGTTTCTGATTCTGTTATGAATTCTATGGCGAAATCAGTCCTGTAAGTGACTTGATGGATTTAGTTAGCTAAGGGTCGATATCAGTAACATAGAGATTTACTCGACATCGACTACTTACGTCGATGTCATGATCAGTGCGAGATTAACTTTAGGATCAAGTTTGTGACAGTAAATGATGAGCGTCCACAAGATGACTTTAGATGAAGTTTGTCATGAATACTTATCAGGTAGGCATTGCCGAGGATGTGTTTGTAGGGGTTGATAAATTCAAATTCCCCGCGGTTTTTGTAGTTGTTGATTATGATATGGACCCGAGAGTTCCTCGTATTATTGGTAGACCTTTCTTGAGGATGGGTCGTACTCTTATTGATGTGGCGGAAGGAGAACTAATTATGAGGGTAGAGGATGAGAAATTTGCGTTTAATATGGGAAAAGTCATTAAGAAACCTCAAAGTTATGAAACCGTTAATCATATTGATGTTCTTGACGAGGCGGTAAATCATAGTGATGATGTAGGGGTGAACAACAATGATATTATTGATGAAGTTTGTCATGATACTTTCATGAAGCTTGTCAAAGTGGGAACTATGAGATTCCCCATGTTCAGACCATAGCCTCCATTACTTCCTCATTTAATGTTTTTGAAACTCAAGAGTTTAACATTGATGATTTTGTGATCCATTTAAATCCTATTTTGTAGACATCACTTGATAACCCACTTTTCAATGACAATGAGGAAGTTAATGATGATTATAGTGATGAACTTTCTATACCCTTAAGGTCTATGACTCATAGCATCGCTACGAGTGATCCTCCTATACTTGAGCCTCCTATTGACTCTTATTGTCATACCTATCCGCAGGTGGATTTGGTTATTATTGAGGAGGATCCTCCACTTGTAGAGATTGATACTACTTTAGAGGATATTACTTTTGACGAGAATTTAGACAAGTTTCTAGATACCTACTTTCCTATTAAGGATGAGTTTTCCCATGATTCTAATGATTCATTTATCTCTTTATTGAGTTTAGATGAGGACGACTCTCCTACCTTGGACTTTGATGATGACTTTTACCCTCATTTGGACCTTAATGAAAAATTTTCAAAAGGAAAAGAAAAGGAAGACCCAAAGGCTCATACTACTTGTGATTTAACACCTCTTTTTCGACCTTCGGTGTCTAGTGATGTGAATTTTTATAAGGGGGAGTCTTCTAAGGGAAACAATTCTTTGACTTGTCATTTTCCCCTAAAGCAAAAGGTTTTTGATCCTGGTATAAACATTTTTGAGCTATCTCAGTATCCATCTGATGCTAATAAATGAAAATTCTTTAGAAAAAATGGGATCCTTACCTTCTTATCATACCTTTCATTGTGACCATCGTTTGCTTGAGGGAACCTCGACTATTTTACCCTGGTTTGTGATTCCCACTTTGGGGTTGTGCTATTATTGGGATGAAAATCATGTATTTAACCCTGGTGGACTTTCCTCGAGGTTTCCCTTTATGGGCATGACTTTTCACCATTAGCATTGAATAACTAGGTTTAGATTCTTTAGATTTCTTTTCCATCAACAAGAGGGTGTTATAGTAGAGTTGAAGTGGAGGGGTGGCCTTTCTTCGTCTTTTTGTGTTTGTTTCTAGGGTTGTTCTCTCTCATTTCATTCATGGAGCTTATGGAGGAGGCCCGTTTATCCGGTTCACTTTGATTAGTTTTTGCTTTTGTGATATTCAACACTTTTTCTTAAAATGAATTCACTTTAGTTGTCTCTTCCTTAGCTCGAGTTAAACAAAGTACACAATGTCGTAAGTGTAGGGGATTTTACTCCAATACTCTTAAACATTGAGGACAATGTTTATCTTAAGTGTAGGGGAGACTTCTATCGAAGTGACCTTGCCTAGGCCGTTGCCTTTGACTTCATGATAACTTGGAAATTATTTTTTCAAACATTTTTCAAATTTTTGATCTACTTTTGCCACCAAAAATATGCATTCATAATTTTTGCATTAATCATTTTTCATTTGCATAACACATTTGCATTGTATATATTTCTTCTTTTATTTTTCATCAAAAATATAAAAAGGAAAAAAAATATAATAAAGGATATGGTTTGACAAATTTAGACTTCTTTGACATATTAGGCTTGCCATGGATACTTTGACTCAACTCGAGTTTGATTCTCTAAGCATTTTCTAGCTAGTAGCCTTAACCATGTACACCTTTAGGCTAAGCATCTACTAGTCTCATTATTTGAGATTTTAAACTGTGGAGAACAAGAGATGATAGAGTTTGAAGTAAGTGTTAAGGGCTAGATAAACCTCATATTAATTAATTGTCTCTTTTATATCCCCTTTCGTAACCTTTACTTTCTTGTCAACGCATGTATATATATTAATAAATAATCAAGAACGGTTTTAATCGGTTTGTAGTCTCTTATGCATTTTTTACTGATCATTCGTGGTTGGTATAAGTACGTCTTAAGATTCTAAGTTAGAACGTTTTATGTGTACTAGAATTATGTCATGCTTAATACTTAGCGGGTGTTTTTCCTTTTATTCTTTTCAACTTTATTTGTGAGGAATAAAGAAAAATAAGAGCGGCTTACAAAAAAATTAGTGGCTAGGAAAAAAAGAGAAAAAAATAAAAAAAAATTATACAAGACTCCCAAGAGGGGCAGTGAAGTGTTAATTATAGTAAATATTGAATTTTAATATTACTCTCACAAGGGTTGCGGGGATTTAATAGTTGCTCCAATCCAATATTACTTTGACGGATTGCGGGATTGAAGATCCAAGGTCTCAAAAAGGCGGTGGATATAAATTATTGTGTGAGTTTTATTTTTTTTCCTTAGCGAGTGTGTAGCTACTTATTAATGCATGACATAAGGATCTTACACATAAGGCGAATGACTATTATCTTGAGTCTGACATATATCAATTGTGGGCGGTTTTTCGAGTAATGGATAAGATGGTTACTTAGGATTAAAACCGTGCTTTCTTATTTTGAGATTTTACATTTCTTATATTTCACGCTTTAAATAATGACAAATTTGCTCAAATAATAACCGGTATTAGAGGCATAATAAGTGGGGGTATAATGGTAACACAATTAATCTTTATGAATAAGTTGATGCACTTTCACTTATCGATAACAATGATCTTGTTTCTAAGCTAGGTATGGGGAAAGTGAAACTTGAGGATGATAAGTGTTCATGGTACCAAAGCCCTAATGAAAGTCTTTGATTTATTTATGAGTTATTTTCATCAAAACCATTTCAATAAAAATCCAAAAATATATAAATAAGATTGCTTTCTTTGCATTTTATTGTAAATATTCAAAATCATTCATCATGTAGTATAGTATATTTTATTAAATCATAAAATGGCCAAGGTGGAATAATTATGAGAAAAGTGTACTATAAAGTTTTGAAATACTACATTGCATGAGGCCATGGCAATGGTCAAGTGGAGGGGAGTTGATAAGTGTGAAAACACTCATCAATTATGACATAAAAACCACTTAAAACACGAACAAATTCATTATATTGAACTTTAAATTGTCAGAATTACGCGGGTATTTTTTATTTATGTGTTTTCAGGCAAAAGAGGTACATTTGGGACAAACACGCGTTTTCTCAGGATATATCTGACAAAAGACTGAAGAAAATGACAAAAGAAGCCAAGGATTAATCTTGCCATGCTTATGAAGAATCAAGGGCTGAGAATGTATGTTCTTCAAAGATAAATCAAGACTACAACAAAGTTTTAAAAGATTATGACTTTAGGGACCAGTTTTGCCAAAAGCAGAAGTTGGTGATTAATAACTAGATTTTACTTAGTTATGAAAGAGTTTATCGTCCGATCTTTTCGAATTGATTACTAGTTATTAGTGCGACTCAGTCGTTCTTGGTGGAAAAGAAAATGGTTTGGTTATCTATTTTAAACTAATAGCAAATATGAAAATGTCGTTGAGCAAAATTAAAGCTTTAAAAATTAAACTAAAATTACGAGTTGAAAATAAATGATTTAAAACTTAAAAACTTAAAAGCGAATTTAAAACTTAAAACTTTGTAAAACTAAAAACTAAAATGTAATTAAAATAAGCTAAAAGTAAATCTAGAAAAACTGTCACTTTTTCTCTCTAAAGTGAACCTTATCGGAATGCACAAGATTGGAATATAATCGGAATGATTGAATCGGAATACACCCAATCAGAATGTATAAAAAGACAGCCATCGGAATATGGAAATTGAATCCCGTCGAAATACATGAAAAGACACTAGAATCGGAATGTTGGTCGGAATCCCAATCGGAATGTCAAAATCCCTTTCCGATCCTGTGATCGGAATAACAGTGGAGCTGATCGGAATATAAAGCCCTATTCCGATGGTCTGCAATCGGAATGTAGCGTCGGAATAGAAACCCTTTTCCAACAGCTTTGTAATCCATAATAAGAAAATTAAATAAGCTACTTTTCTTATAATAAGCACAATCCAAAACTTAACTAATTTTTAAAGGAAATTACTAAATAAGCACAAATAATGAGTTTCAAAACTATAAATAAGCAACCTTTTTAAATCAAACTTTAAAAAGACAAAACTTTTAAGAAAACTTTAAAATAAAATAAGCTAAATACAAAATAAGCCAATAAGCATGATAAGCTCAAAGCTTAATCCGTATAAAAACTTAAAGATGAATAAAAAGATAAACTTTTTAATCACTGATGTGGTGTTTTTGCTACCCTTTAGGAAAAGGATGACAAAAGTGGCAACTATTAAGTGTCTGTTTAGGAAAACCAAGCACTAATGACAAATTAAGTTCGTTCTCAAGGAGGCTAGTGTGTTATGTGTGTAATGATATAGATTAATTTGTGATTATATCTGAGAAAGAAAAATAGAAAAGGGATTAGAAGAGAATGACGGTTATGAAGACGGATTAAACTAAGTCTTAAAAGGCGTACACGTAAAGTCGTAAAAACCACCAAAATTAAAATTTTAACCTAAAAATTTCTAAAAATTACCAAAAATCCCTAATAATATTCTAAGAGTTTACAAAAAATCAAAACTTGCAAAAACCTTTTAATTAATTAGATAATGACTTTTTAATGCTAATTAAAGCCCTAAAAATCAAAATTAATTATTAAAAAGCCCTAAACAAGATTTTAAAGTTTGTAAACCTCAAAAATACTCTAATTAAGCTAAAAACTATTTTTCAAAATTTTAAAACCAATTAAAACTATTTTTAAACAATTAAAAACTCCTAAACTCAATTAAATCTTAAATTAATTATAGAAAATAATTAAAAGACCTAAAAAAATATTTGGAGAGTTGCAAAAATCCTAATTAAGTGTTTAGAACCTTGTAAAAATATAAAAACCTAGAAAATCAGACTTTTTATTTTTAATAATAAAATAATATTAAAATAATATTAAAAATCCAAAAATTATAAAAAAATCTAAAAAACTTGCAAACTAGCTTAATTTAACCTAAGTAACTCAGAAATGAAAGTGAAATTACCTAAATACCCCTATTGGGCCTAGAAAATGGGCCAAACCCAAAACAGACCCAAATTGGGCTTAATTAAGGCCCAATAAGAAAAAGTGTTCAAAATAAGCCCAAAAAGCACAGGTTGACTCAAAATTTGATTTTAAACAACTTTTTCCAAAGGCCCAAAAGCTGAAAATGTGAAATAAGCCAACTTATAATAAGCAGCTTATTCTTAATGGGCTTTTAAGCCCATTAAGCCATAAGCTGTTGCCATAAGCTAAAATTTTACACACAAGCTTCTTTTGACCCAACAAAGACTTCTGCAAAAAGAAATTTCAAATAAGACCACTTAATAAGCCAGAAACAGTTCACAAACTTATTCACAAAACGACAAAATAGTCGTTTTTATGATCTAGACCACCTCAGAAGCTGATTCAAGTTGCAAAATGTTTCTTATGACAAAACTAAGCTTAAAAACCAAAAACCTACTCAATAAGCACACTCAATAAGCTGGAAAATCAAATAAGCACTTATGATAAAAGTCAAACAAGTTGGTTTTCTAGTAAAAAGTCAAAGTCAAAGTCTCATAAGCTCCAGTTTACTAAAATGGGTCAAATAATGAAGATCTATCACAAAATAAAAGTTGTTGCAAGTCAGAATAAGCTATAATAGCTTATTGATAAGCTGATGACAAAATTGCACTAGCAGGGGCTAGTTTTGGATGTTGAGCAGTGGAAACTTTTTCCACTGCTTGACTATTTTGACTTTTTGTCTTTAGTGACTTTTTGGAGATTCAGATTTCACACAGGCACCCAAATGATCTTTGGATCAAAAGGAGTCAATCATAATCAAAATAAAACAATCACTAACACCCAATTGATACAGTTTAATCAATCATTCATCAGACATGATACAGACATGAACAATAAGCAGTTAAGCACTTATGAGCAGTTTTAGCACAAATCAGCCAGCCAAATTCAACCAAATGCACACACAAGCTATAATAAACTCCAATAAGCAAGTCTAAACAGGTTTCATGCACTGGTTCAAAGAATCAAGCAAGATTCAAGCAATGAAAGTTACTGATGAACACTAACACATGCAGTTTCTACTTTTGCTGATGTATTTGACACACAAGCCAATTTCAACACCTCAAATCTTTCAAACAGGTTATATTAACTTTGTTTAAACCACTTTTATCCCTAAGCATGCATACACACTAAGTGTTCCCAAAATCCTAGGTCAAAACAAGCAGAAACAAGGTCTATATAGCAGATTGTTTAATTCAAGTGTTCAAACCCAAAAACTTGCAGCAAAACACTCTCAACAAGGTATTTATCAGATACAAAGCATAAACAACAACTTCCCTTAACACAATATCAAGTTACAAGCATAAACCAGTAGACCCAAACACCCCTTTAACTTTTCCAAATCAAAATTTTCAAAATCAAAGTGAGATGTCAGGCCAACCAAACATCAATTAACACTAAAACAAGTATAATAAACAGATTCAAGCAAGTACAAGCCACAAAATTCACAAGAGCACAAGTTTCATACAAATATCACCAAAAATCACAATTTAAGCAGATTTTGAGATTAAGTATGCAAACCTCATGGATGTACATCCACATCCACGAATTTTGAGCTTATGTGCTAGCAAGAACAAGCACAAGCTTCCACAATAAGCCTTCTAAGATTGAACAAGGGTTAAGCACAATATCATAAAAATCAGAAACTTTGGAAAACTTGATTAATGCAAACTTGTTACCCCACACTTGATTATCCCCAAGTTATAAGCCTCACCACACCTTAACCAACTCAGTTAGGATGCTATGATCAGCCCTATAGCCCAAGATTTCCAAGATTGCAACAAGACTTAGCAAAATATCAAGAAAATGAGGAAATATGCAAACTTTTGCACACTCCTCTTTTGAAAACAGGTTTTGAACTTCAAGAACTAACAAGCATATAACAAATGAAAGCAGTAAATAAGATTGGCCAATGACTTTTCTTCAAGATTTCAAACTCAATTTCATTAAACTTGAAAATGGGATTTACAGAAACTTGAACAAGGAAAAATCAAAAGCAAAGACTAAATGTTGGAACCCTAAGCCTTTATATAGGCATACAATGAGCTAAGTTACTGAATAAAAACGTGAACCCTAAGTGCTTGATCTTCCAAATATGACCTTGTAGAATTTGAAAACCTTGGACTCATGTGATGTTTCCTTGGACGTTTGTGGGGTGGATAGCTGTTGGAATTTGATCTAAGAGCTCAAACAAAGCTTAAAATGTAAGCTTGTATATGGATGGTTGATTTTCTGGCTTGTTTTGGCAGTTTCCCCAAAAGTGTGTAGCAAGGGTTTATCATGTGAGCACATGAGTGACGTGGCAAGGGTTTTTGAAGTGGGGATATGTTTATGTTGAGGTTAATCACAAAACTGGACAAGATCATGGTCTAATTCATAGTAATTAGTAAATCCCCAATTCGGATTATGAACTCCAAGGACAAGGTTTTGATCTTGTTTTAAGTTTAAATACATGTTAACCGCCATTTTTAAACTTAATTAATTAAGTTTGTTAAATCCGGTTAAGTGGAAGGTGACATGGCAAAATGGTGGAGTATGATTGGTGGAGAGTGTGAGTGGGACACATGGCAACTTGTCACTGGTCTAGGTATCTTTCATGTTGGCCAGCTTTAACCCCTTGATTCTTTACTTCTTGTCTTTTCAGTAGAAAAGTCTATCAACGCCACAATTAGCCTTATCAAATTTTGAACTTTTGCATTTTTGGCCCAAAAACTTTTATAAAATGAATTCAGGGGTATTTCTTGCCATATTTGAATTCTTCAAGGGCTGGTTTGGTATTTTCTTCAATGATAATGGTCTAGACTTGTATGATTGACATTTTGGAGGACTGAAATTGCCAAGTCTTGATGATTGAGGGACCATTTTTGCCAAATGTTGAAAGTTGAGGGTCCTTTGTGTAATTTTGGATTTTTCAAAGGACCAAACTTGTCATTTCTTGTACTTTGAAGGACTTCATGATGTATTTGACTTTGTGAATGATATTGGTTGACAATTTAGCTTTGTTGAGGGGCTAAACTTGCCAAATCTTCAAAGTGGAGGGCCCTTTTTGTAATTTTGACAAACTTTAGGGACCAAACTTGTAATTATGAGGATACAAGGGTATAAAGTGTCAATTATTCATAATTGGAGGACCCTTCTTCATAATTCTTCAAATATTCAAGGGTTGGTCTTGGGAAAGTCTTCACTAGGGCTTGGTTCATTGTGCGGCTTCGTTTCCCGTGTTCGTTTTTGCATGATTCTTGTGATCTTTTGTCATTTTCTCAATATCCGTACCTAAAATACACAAGCAACAAACACAAGCATATATTTGGGTATTTTGATGATATTTAATGCATTTTAAGCCCTATTTGGAAGATGAGACTATGTATAAAAGCAGTCTCATCACTCCCCGATACTAAACCATTGCCGTGCCCTCACGCAATGCTAGAATAAAGTATCAAAGCATCTCCAAAATTCATTTTATTCACTTTATTGAATGATAAACTAGCTACACTATTACTATTACTACTACTTGTGTCATAGACATAATGTATGATTTTCATCGCAAAATGGGACGTTTAGGTTCATAGAATAAGAACACGTGAATGCTTCGTTAGAAATAATTTCATCGTCCTCGATTTTCACTCCAATTCCATGCCAAGCGTGCAACGAGATCATTGTCATTATAAGTTAGTAATGCTAACACTACTCATATGCCCTAATCATGTACTTATCCTCCCATTATTCCTAAGTTGTATCTCTTATATTTTATTTTGTCTTGAATGTTTCACGAGGATACATTGTTTGACTTATGCGATAATAGAGATTGAGGTCTAAAAATAGAGTCCTAACGGTGTAACTAAGACCATCAAATCAATAACCCCTCCTAATAGACAACGATGTTAAAAAATTAAGTTGACAAGAAGGATCGATAAACACGGTTTTATAACGGTTTTGAACATGAGACTTATTACCAAGACTTTTATACGCCCCCTAACGGAAGGACCTTATTACCTTTGGTTTACCTACATCTTTTATTCAACTTCGCCATGAAGCTTTTATTATGACTTCGGTCTTGCCTTGCCTTTTATTATCCGCCTCATCGGTGGTTTTATTAGCCAAAGACGTATATCCTCACGCTAAAGCGAATTTTGGATCTTTAAAGCTTCGAAGATTAAGGCTTGATTCACTTTCAATTTTGCATATATTTTAGGCCTTGTGGGGCTTCAAATTGTTTGCTTGATTTAGGTGAGCACTTGAAATCTTATTATTGGGTGAAGCTTTCGATTATTGGGGTGCCAATACTTTAAAACCGTGACGCTGGCGATACCTTAATGTCTTCCCAATTTAATTACACGGAAGCTACTAGAAAAGACTAGAAACCCAACAATCCTAACTAAACCGCTAAGTCAATATTTATTAAGCAAAAAATATTTACATGCGAAGGGAGAATAAGCAAACAACGAGAACACATGAGTTTTTGAAAGAATACGAGTACTCTACGTTTAGCATAGTAACTTATAATTAACTCTATCATTTCTCGTCCTCATTTAAGAGACTTAGCCTAATGTGTAGTTAAGGATTCAAAGCTAAGTGCTCAACACGCACGGTCGAGTCAAAAATTACTCTTATTCTCGCCATCGGAAAACCTACATTCGTGTCTTCAAACACTTATAAAACATGAAAAATTTTAAAATTTGGCCATTTTTAGCCTTATTTTGCAACAAAAACGATAAACAAAAAGACAAACTTTGGAAAGCGTGAAGGTTTGGCAAGGCATGTATCTATTCACTCCCCCATACTAAATTTAAACATTGTCCTCAATGTTTCGAGTCTAGGGGTGCAAACACCCCCATACTAGAGACGTAGTCGAATGCCTAATCTAGCATGGAAAGGGTGTAACCAATAAGTAATAGCCGTTTATGAAGTGTGCTAAAAACCTAAGGTTAGAACATCAAAGGATATATCATGGATATTGAGAAATGTCTCCAAAGCAAACGATCGAGTGCTCCCATAAAACGAACACGAGAGGCTCCAATCGTGAAGATCATGATCTAAAAACCACAATTCACAAACAACCACGGAACAAAGGTTGGAAGGGTACAAATCCCCACACGTTAACTACATTAGAAAGCGAGAATATGTACATAGGATAAGCATGGGACTCCCCCACGAGGCTCCTCGTTTTTGATTACCGAGTCATGAGTTCGACTCGATCCCCTCAATACTAATTATCATTGGGGAAGGTGACTTGGTCGAGGTAGTTCAAGGATGGAACTTCCCCACCAAAGTAGTGCTTCAACCTATGTCCATTCACCTTGAAGTTAGGACCATCATCTTGAGCTAGCTCGATGGTCCCATATGGAAACACTTGAGTCACGGTGAATGGACCGGACAAACGGGATTTCAATTTACCGGAAAAGATTTTCAATCTTGAATTAAAAAGCAAAACTTGATCCCCAATGTTAAAAACCCAGTTTTTAATTTTAGAATCATGCAACTTTTTTGTTTTCTCTTTATAAATCAATGAATTTTCGTAAGCAATGTCCCTCAATTCATCTAATTCATTCAATTGCATTTTCCGGTGTTTTCCCGCGGTCTCCATATCATCATTACAATGCTTTAGGGCCCAATAACCCTTGTGTTCTAACTCGATAGGCAAATGACAATTCTTTCCATACACAAGCTTATAGGGAGTGCACCCAATGGGCGTCTTATGAGCGGTCCTAAAGGCCCATAAAGCATCGTCCAACTTATCCGACCAAGATTGTCGGTTTTCCCCAACGGATCTCTCCAAGATCCTCTTCAACACTCGATTTGAAACCTCGACTTGCCCACTCGTTTGTGGGTGATAAGCCGTAGAAAGACGATGTGTAACCCCATATTTCCTTAGAACCCTTTCAAATTGGTCATTACAAAAATGGGTTCCACGATCGCTTATGATAGCACGAGGGGTTCCAAACCGAGAGAACAATTTCTTCAAAAACTTGACTACCACACGAGCATCATTGGTGGGCAAGGCCTTGGCCTCCACCCACTTAAAAAGGTAGTCAACCGCAACAAGGATGTACTTATTTCCACGAGATGATGGGAACGTCCCCATAAAGTCTATACCCCAAACGTCAAAGATCTCACATACTTGAATGATATTTTGTGGCATTTCATCTTTTTGTGAGGCTTTTCCTTGTCGTTGGCATGCATCACAAGACTTCACAAGATCTTGTGCATCTCGGTAAATAGTAGGCCAAAAGAAGCCGGCATCGAACACCATCTTAGCCGTGAGATTAGCATCGTGGTGACCACCCGTGGGTCCCTCATGACAAGCTCTAAGGATGTTAGAAGCTTCGGTGCCAAATACACAACGGCGGATGATTTGATCCGCACAAGTTCGAAACAAGTAAGGGTCGTTCCAAAAGTAGAACTTGACGTCACGAAAGAATTTTCGTTTTTCTTGAGTCGTCATACCCTTAATGATGAAGTTACCCGCATGGTAATTTGCAAAGTCCGCAAACCATGGGGTGGAAGAATCAAGCTTAGAATTCACTACACCAAGTGTCTCGAGCGGAAATGTTTCGGTGATTTCCTTGGGCTCGTAGAAACTTTGGTGAGGATCTTCCAAACGATAGAGATGATCAGCCGCTAGATTCTCGGCTCCTTTTTTGTCAACAATGGTGTGATCAAATTCTTGAAGGAGGAGAATCCAACGAAGTAATCTAGGCTTAGCATCTTGCTTTGCCATGAGATACTTGATAGCCGAATGGTCCGTATACACTATGCATTTCGTCAAGACGAGGTAAGGTCGGAATTTCTCAAATGCATACACCACGGCAAGGAACTCCTTTTCCGTTGTAATGTATTTAAGTTGAGCCTCGGTCATTGTCTTGCTAGCATAGTGAATAGGCAAGAAGTGCTTATCATGACGTTGCCCCAAAACGGCCCCAATAGCGTAATCACTAGCATCACACATAAGCTCAAAGGGGAGGTTCCAATTGGGAGCAACAAGAATGGGAGCTTCGGTAAGTTTCCTCTTAAGGATTTCAAAGGCTCGTACACAATCTTCGTCAAAGACAAAACGTGCCTCTTTTTCAAGAAGATGTGTAATGGGTCGAGAAATCTTTGAAAAATCCTTGATGAATCGACGATAAAAGCCCGCGTGGCCTAGGAAACTCCTAACTCCCTTGACGGTTTTGGGATGAGGTAATTTGGTGATGACGTCTACCTTAGCTTGATCTACCTCAATTCCCGCTTTCGAGACCTTGTGCCCTAAGACGATTCCACTCTTAACCATAAAATGAAACTTTTCCCAATTGAGCACAAGGTTGGTTTCCTCACAACGTTTTAACATTCTCTCTAGGTTCGACAAACACGGAGTGAATGAATTACCAAACACGGAAAAGTCATCCATGAAGACTTCCATCGTCTTCTCGATCATATCATGAAAAATAGCCATCATGCATCGTTGAAAAGTTCCCGGTGCATTGCAAAGTCCGAATGGCATTCTACGATAGGCAAACGTTCCATATGGACACCTAAACGTAGTTTTTTCTTGATCACGAGGATCGATGGGAATTTGGAAGTAACTGGAAAAACCATCTAAAAATCAATAGAAATCGTTTCCCGCAAGACGCTCCAACATTTGGTCCATGAAGGGCAAGGGAAAATGGTCTTTTCGAGTGGCTTCATTCAACTTTCGATAGTCAATGCACACTCTCCATCCGGTCACGAGTCTAGTGGGAATCAACTCGTTGGCATCGTTTGGCACAACGGTCATCCCTCCCTTTTTAGGGACACAATGAATAGGACTCACCCAAGGGCTATCGGAAATAGGGTAAATCATTCCCGCGTCAAGGAGTTTAAGGACATCCTTTTTGATGACATCGTGAATTTTGGGGTTCACCCTCCTTTGACTTTGGATTGTGGGCTTGAAATCCTCCTCCATTAAGATTTTGTGTGTACAAAACTTGGGATCAATTCCCTTAATGTCGGATAACTTCCACGCAATCGCCCCTTTGTGGTCCTTAAGAACATCGACAAGTACGTTTTTTTCATCATTCGAAAGATCCTTCGCAATATTAACCGGCAACTTGTCGTCCTCCTCCAAATAGACATATTCGAGGTGAGGAGGTAAATCTTTCAACTCGAGGATAGGTGGTTCCTCAAGTGAAGATTTGGGCTCGATACTCATAACCTCCTCGGGTGGAGGAAATGGGAAATCGTTGAGAAAATCCTTGATAATCGAGAAGTCCTCATCGTTGTCGAGGTCTTCGTTACAAGTACGTGGAACATCGAATTCTTCCAACGTAAAACCACCACCTTCAAAAGGAGCGAAGGTTGGTGTCGAATTATCAAGAATTGGATCTAACATAGTGGGATTGCCACTAGTTTCTTCATCACCAAACCCTAAAACTTCTTGTGAAAATTCCTCGCAAACCACGTCGATCATATCAACGAGGTTTATGGTAGCAACGGAATAAACATGAGAAAGTTGAGAATTTTGAGTTGCGTTTATAACAAGTTCCTCGTCGTTGAAACGTAAGGTGATCTTTCTACCATGCACATCAATTAAGCCATAGACGTATCAAAAAACGAACGACCTAAAATAAGAGGAACTTGAGGATCCGTGGGGATATCGACGACGATAAAGTCTACGGGATAGTAGAACTTCCCCACTTTCACAAAAACGTCTTCCGCCAAACCACATGCAAGAATCGTGGAATGGTCGGCCAACTCAATAGACATTCGTGAAGGAGTAAGATTAGGAACATTGAGCGACTTGAAGATTGCAAGTGGCATCAAGTTAATGCTAGCACCAAGATCGGCCAAGGCATAGCATTCTTCCATATCTTGAATTGCACAAGGGATCAAAAATTTACCGGGATCACCGACTTTTTGAGGTATGCGATTAAGATAAACCGACGAACAACTAGACATTTGGTGTAATTTCTCCTTGTTGTTCAACATACTCTTAAAGTTAGCGGCAAATCGAGGCATCTTGACCAAAGCATCGGCGAAACTCACATTAAGGTGCAACTCACGAAACATTTTCATAAAAAGCTCAAATTGGTAGTTGTCGCGCTCTTGACGTTTCTCCTTCCTAAGTCTCAATGGATAGGGCAAAGGTGGTGTGGGTTGAGGCATAGTAGGCATAGCCTTTGGAATCTCGGGTTCCAATGATGGTAATGGTTCAACCGTAGGTGTGGTATGAGCGGTACTTCGTGGGATTGGGACATGCTCCTTTTGGACCACCACCTCGGGTTCTTCCTCAATTTCTTCCTCCGTAGGAGCAATTGGTTGAGGAGTCGGCTCCTTAAGTGTCTTACCACTACGTGTGGTAATCACTTTCATCTCACCCTTAGGGTTAGATATGGTGTTGCTAGGAAGACCACTTGACGACGGTTTACACATTATTGTCTCAAACATAGACGAGATTTTATCTTCAAAATTAGATTGCCTCAATACGGCTTCGGTTTGCCTTTTCTCGGACTTAATCATCTCTTGTTTAATCTCATGTTGCCCTTGTTCCATCTTTTGTTGGTTTTGTTGCAACCTAGTGACATTTCCTTCCATCTTGTTGGTGTGGATTTTAAGTTCATTAGCTAACTCATTTTTCAACTCTTTCTTCAAGTCGTTTTTAAACTCGGATCTTAGGCTAATGATTTCTCTTTGAATATTGTCAAACCTAGCATCATTCCCACTAGCATATTCAACAAACTCACTTGGAAGATCTTTCAATGTTTGCAAACTTTTGTTTTTATTTTGAAAATCATTTTTGTTTGAAACTTGATTATTATCCCTTGATTCCCATAGTTTCCCTTGTTGTAATTGTTTTTAAAACCAACTTGATTGTTGCGATAGCTGTTGTTAGCATTTTGATTTGAACCAAAACCCGGTGGAGTCATTTTATTAGAGCGGGAAACTTGACCGTTTTGGTTGTAATTTTCCGTGGCCGCGAAGGCACTCGAAGTGTTACCACCGTTGGTAATGCACTCGGAGAAATCATGACCTCCACCACAATACATGCAAGAAACCTCAACCGCTTTAGCCGTAGCGGGAGCACTTGGTTCACCAACTTTAAACTCAATCAAAAGTCCTTTCAACTTATCAAAAATCTTGTTTTCCAAGTTTGCCTCAATTTGGCAAGCATCGATGGTATTAGACAAAGAAGGTGAAGCCGAAGACGATGCCTTACGAACACTAGACGTGCTACGAGGACTATACACCTTAGATCTATTTTCAATTATCACCAAAGCTTCCTCAACCGTTTTACACAAAAAATTACCACCCGCGGCGGCATTCAAATAATCCCTTTCATGATCATTAAGTCCATTGTAAAACGTGTCAATTTGATGCAAATCGGAAAAACCGTGATGAGGACATTCATGTAACATTTCCTTAAACCTATTCCAAGCCGTTGAAAAACTTTCATTAAATTCTTGTGAAAACTTTGAAATCTCGTTTTTCAAGTGCGTAGTCTTAGAGGGCAGAAAAAATTGGTTCACAAACATAGACACGAGATCCTTCCACGTCAATATAGAATTGGGTGGCTCTTTCTCTAACCAAATTTTTGCGGGCCCCGCTAAGGAATATGGAAAAAGCATCATCTTAATCGAGTCGTTAGAGACATCCTTAAACTTGCAAGTAGCGGTAAGACGATTGAATTGGCGGATATGGTTGTGTGGATTGTCCTTCTCATCACCACGGAATTTGTTGTTTTGAATCATGGACAACAAACCCGTCTTAACCTCAAAATTCTCCGCAAGGATTGCGGGAATCACAATAGCCTCTCCATAACCCTCGGTGGGTGCTTGAAGTAACTCCATCATAGTTCGATTCGCCATGGTTGGTGCTTCTCTTACAATGGGTTTGTCAATAGGAGACTCCTCACTAGAATTGTTGGGAGTGGGAGTTTTGTTCTTTCGTTTACGTGCACGTCTTGCTTGATTTCGAGTTAGCATAAACGTCACGTACAACGAGGGGACAAGCAAAGAAGATTCTTTTTGGTGTTTTGTATTTTTCAATTTTTTTTTTGTGGTTTTTGATTGTATTAACCTTTTTGGAAATTGGTGAAATGTATTAAGTAGACACAAATCTACAAATCTCCTCCTTAATCAAATCTCTTGATTAAAGAAGCCTCAAGGAATGAAAACGATCATGTGGAGTGAACGCCTTCGATGACTTTAGAACGATGGTGGAACACCAAATCGTTCAAGAGGGTTTAATCAATAGAACCCAAGAAAATATATATGATACTTAGTAATACTTTGGGCGGCAAAACCCTCGATTAGCTCTCACAATCAAATACTCACAAGCAAGCGGGGAAACGAGGCGGCGCGAAGCACTTAAGAGCCTTTTTCCTTAGGATATATTTTATAATATCCGCCTTATACCCACCTTATAGTTTGTATTTTCAAGATTAAGCTTCACGAAAGTAATTATCTATTTTTGCCTTTTTCTTTGGTTTGAGGTTCGAATACAATGATTGGGTAATGACCTCCCAAGTCAAGGTTGTGATTTCTCATGTATTTGGAGTACTTGTGAATTTATTGTTCTACGTATACAATATAGTAATAATATTCACACAAAAACCGAAAAACGATAATACGTATTAGTAGAGTGATACTAATACAAATACTAATTATGGTTAGTATAAAAACAACAATGCCAAATCAAAACACAACACGCCTCCCCGGCAGCGGCGCCAAAATGATGTGGTGTTTTTGCTACCCTTTAGGAAAAGGATGACAAAAGTGGCAAGTATTAAGTGTCGGTTTAGGAAAACCAAGCACTAATGACCAATTAAGTTCGTTCTCAAGGAGGCTAGTGTGTTATGTGTGTAATGATATGGATTAATTTGTGATTATATCTGAGAAAGAAAAATAGAAAAGGGATTAGAAGAGAATGACGGTTATGAAGACGGATTAAACTAAGTCTAAAATGGCGTACACGTAAAGTCGTAAAAACCACCAAAATTAAAATTTTAATCTAAAAATTTCTAAAAATTACCAAAAATCCCTAATAATATTCTAAGAGTTTACAAAAAATCAAAACTTGTAAAAACCTTTTAATTAATTAGATAATGACATTTTAATGCTAATTAAAGCCCTAAAAATCAAAATTAATTATTAAAAAGCCCTAAACAAGATTTTAAAGTTTGTAAACCTCAAAAATACTCTAATTAAGCTAAAAACTATTTTTCAAAGTTTTAAAACCAATTAAAACTATTTTTAAACAATTAAAAACTCCTAAACTCAATTAAATATTAAATTAATTATAGAAAATAATTAAAAGACCTAAAAAAATATTTGGAAAGTTGCAAAAATCCTAATTAAGTGTTTAGAACCTAGGAAAAATATAAAAACCTAGAAAATCAGACTTTTAATTTTTAATAATAAAATAATATTAAAATTCCAAAAATTATAAAAAATTCTAAAAACATGCAAACTAGCTTAATTTTACCTAAGTAACTCAAAAATGAAAGTGAAATTACCTAAATACCCCTATTGGGCCTAGAAAATGGGCCAAACCCAAAACAGACCCAAATTGGGCTTAATTAAGGCCCAATAAGAAAAAGTGTTCAAAATAAGCTCAAAAAGCACAGGTTGACTCAAAATTTGATTTTAAACAACTTTTTCCAAAGGCCCAAAAGCTGAAAATGTGAAATAAGCCAACTTATAATAAGCAGCTTATTCTTAATGGGCTTTTAAGCCCATTAAGCCATAAGCTGTTGCCATAAGCTAAAATTTTACACACAAGCTTCTTTTGACCCAACAAAGACTTCTGCAAAAAGAAATTTCAAATAAGCCCACTTAATAAGCCAGAAACAGTTCACAAACTTATTCACAAAACGACAAAATAGTCGTTTTTATGATCTAGACCACCTCAGAAGCTGATTCAAGTTGCAAAATGTTTCTTATGACAAAAATAAGCTTAAAAACCAAAAACCTACTCAATAAGCACACTCAATAAGCTGGAAAATCAAATAAGCACTTATGATAAAAGTCAAACAAGTTGGTTTTCTAGTAAAAAGTCAAAGTCAAAGTCTCATAAGCTCCAGTTTACTAAAATGGGTCAAATAATGAAGATCTATCACAAAAAATAAGTTGTTGCAAGTCAGAATAAGCTATAATAGCTTATTGATAAGCTGATGACAAAATTGCACTAGCAGGGGCTAGTTTTGGATGTTGAGCAGTGGAAACTTTTTCCACTGCTTGACTATTTTGACTTTTTGTCTTTAGTGACTTTTTTGGAGATTCAGATTTCACAAAGGCACCCAAATGATCTTTGGATCAAAAGGAGTCAATCACAATCAAAATAACACAATCACTAACACCCAATTGATACAGTTTAATCAATCATTCATCAGACATGATACAGACATGAACAATAAGCAGTTAAGCACTTATGAGCAGTTTTAGCACAAATCAGCCAGCCAAATTCAACCAAATGCACACACAAGCTATAATAAACTCCAATAAGCAAGTCTAAACAGGTTTCATGCACTGGTTCAAAGAAGTAAGCAAGATTCAAGCAATGAAAGTTACTGATGAACACTAACACATGCAGTTTCTACTTTTGCTGATGTATTTGACACACAAGCCAATTTCAACACCTCAAATCTTTCAAACAGGTTATATTAACTTTGTTTAAACCACTTTTATCCCTAAGCATGCATACACACTAAGTGTTCCCAAAATCCTAGGTCAAAACAAGCAGAAACAAGGTCTATATAGCAGATTGTTTAATTCAAGTGTTCAAACCCAAAAACTTGCAGCAAAACACTCTCAACAAGGTATTTATCAGATACAAAGCATAAACAACAACTTCCCTTAACACAATATCAAGTTACAAGCATAAACCAGTAGACCCAAACACCCCTTTAACTTTTCCAAATCAAAATTTTCAAAAGCAAAGTGAGATTTCAGGCCAACCAAGCATCAATTAACACTAAAACAAGTATAATAAACAGATTCAAGCAAGTACAAGCCACAAAATTCACAAGAGCACAAGTTTCATACAAATATCACCAAAAATCACAATTTAAGCAGATTTTGAGATTAAGTATGCAAACCTCATGGATGTACATCCACACCCATGAATTTTGAGCTTATGTGCTAGCAAGAACAAGCACAAGCTTCCACAATAAGCCTGCTAAGATTGAACAAGGGTTAAGCACAATATCATAAAAATCAGAAACTTTGGAAAACTTGATTAATGCAAATTTGTTACCCCACACTTGATTATCCCCAAGTTATAAGCCTCACCACACCTTAACCAACTCAGTTAGGATGCTATGATCAGCCCTATAGCCCAAGAATTCCAAGATTGGAACAAGACTTAGCAAAATATCAAGAAAATGAGGAAATATGCAAACTTTTGCACACTCCTCTTTTGAAAACAGGTTTTGAACTTCAAGAACTAACAAGCATATAACAAATGAAAGCAGTAAATAAGATTGGCCAATGACTTTTCTTCAAGATTTCAAACTCAATTTCATTAAACTTGAAAATGGGATTTACAGAAACTTGAACAAGGAAAAATCAAAAGCAAAGACTAAATGTTGGAACCCTAAGCCTTTATATAGGCATACAATGAGCTAAGTTACTGAATAAAAACGTGAACCCTAAGTGCTTGATCTTCCAAATATGCCCTTGTAGAATTTAAAAACCTTGGACTCATGTGATGTTTCCTTGGACGTTTGTGGGGTTGATAGCTGTTGGAAATTGATCTTAGGGCTCAAACAAAGCTTAAAATGTAAGCTTGTATATGGATGGTTGATTTTCTGGCTTGTTTTGGCAGTTTCCCCAAAAGTGTGTAGCAAGGGTTTATCATGTGAGCACATGAGTGACGTGGCAAGGGTTTTTGAAGTGGGGATATGTTTATGTTGAGGTTAATCACAAAACTGGACAAGATCATGGTCTAATTCATAGTAATTAGTAAATCCCCAATTCGGATTATGAACTCCAAGAACAAGGTTTTGATCTTGTTTTAAGTTTAAATACATGTTAACCGCCATTTTTAAACTTAATTAATTAAGTTTGTTAAATCCGGTTAAGTGGAAGGTGACATGGCAAAATGGTGGAGTATGATTGGTGGAGAGTGTGAGTGGGACACATGGCAGCTTGTCACTGGTCTAGGTATCTTTCATGTTGGCCAGCTTTAACCCCTTGATTCTTTACTTCTTGTCTTTTTAGTAGAAAAGTCTATCAACGCCACAATTAGCCTTATCAACTTTTGAACTTTTGCATTTTTGGCCCAAAATTTTTTATAAAATGAATTCAGGGGTATTTCTTGCCATATTTGAATTCTTCAAGGGCTGGTTTGGTATTTTCTTCAATGATAATGGTCTAGACTTGTATGATTGACATTTTGGAGGACTGAAATTGCCAAGTCTTGATGATTGAGGGACCATTTTTGCCAAATGTTGAAAGTTGAGGGTCCTTTGTGTAATTTTGGATTTTTCAAAGGACCAAACTTGTCATTTCTTGTACTTTGAAGGACTTCATGATGTATTTGACTTTGTGAATGATATTGGTTGACAATTTAGCTTTGTTGAGGGGCTAAACTTGCCAAATCTTCAAAGTGGAGGGCCCTTTTTGTAATTTTGACAAACTTTAGGGACCAAACTTGTAATTATGAGGATACAAGGGTATAAAGTGTCAATTCTTCATAATTGGAGGACCCTTCTTCATAATTCTTCAAATCTTCAAGGGTTGTTCTTGGGAAAGTCTTCACTAGGGCTTGGTTCATTGTGCGGCTTCGTTTCCCGTGTTCGTTTTTGCATGATTCTTGTGATCGTTTGTCATTTTCTCAAAATCCGTACCTAAAATACACAAGCAACAAACACAAGCATATATTTGGGTATTTTGATGATATTTAATGCATTTTAAGCCCTATCTGGAAGATGAGACTATGTATAAAAGCAGTCTCATCAATCACATAAACATCAAGATGAAACAAGATCAAGATTATAACAAATTAAAAATCAACTTTTAGAAAATAAAGAAAGGTAGAAGAAGATTAAAGATAAAAAGCTTACTTGAACTTATAGATTAATGATTCCAAAACACAAGATCAAATCAAAGCTTAAACATGAAAGGAAGGAAAAGATGAAATTCTAGTGAGTGAAAGTTAAACACTTTCTCTCTCTAAAAATAAAACTAAAGAAAGAAAAATAAATTAGCTAACACCCTCCAAATGTGTCATTAGGAGGGTATTTATAGGAGATGGGGAGGTGCATGTGCTTCCTTCTTTCTTTCTTTCTTCTCGACTCGATTTAAATTCTTTGTCTTTCTCGTCGTCGTCTCGGGATTTGTCGATGTAAATTAAACTCGTCTTCTAATTTTCTTCTATAATTAGACTTGAGTTCTTCGACTTCATTAAACTTCCGGCTTTAGAATTTTCCTTCGATAAATCTTCAGAATAGGCCTTGGACTTCCGTTCTTATTGCACTCTTGATCTTTTGATTTCGTCTTTTCTCGTTTTCTTCGATAAAAGCCCGTGAAAGCCCGTGTTTTCTTCCTTTTTCATCTTTTGGCCCTAAAACACAATAAAAACACAAACCACGCATAATTCTGACTTTTACGACATAAAATACACGTTTTGATCTTGTTATTATTGGAAATAAGTGGTAAAAGGATAAGTGTTTTCACACTTATTAAATCCCCTACACTTGACCATTGCAATGCCCTCATGCAATGCATTAATTTTAAAGCACAGTTTACATTTCTCATCACAAAAAAACCACCTTGGCCTTTATTAAATGCTAAACTTTAAGGAAAGTAAAAAGATAGAAATCAAAGACTTACATTGGGGTTTTGGCTGTCATGAATGTTAATCATCCTCAAGTTTCACGTTCCCCATACCAAGATTAAAAATGAGATCATTGTTATTATAAGTTAGCAAACTAACACGAACTCATGTGGCCCAATTATTTACTTAGACTCCCTTATTCCTAGGTGTTTTTCTTATATTTTAAGATTGTCTTGAATCATCACGAGGATGCATTGTTTGACTTATTTTGATAGTTTATTTAGGCCGAAAATAAAGTGGGACGATTTAAGCAATAGTTAGCTAAAGGACAAAATCTTTTAAAACTGCTTCTCGGGACCTCTTAAAGTTCATATCTTGGCATAACTCGCTTCACGATTTGAGACCTTTCTCGGACCGATATTTGGCAACGACTTCATACTTCAAATCTTGAGAGACGTTCTTGAAATTATGGTCTTCTCTTCATAATAGGAATTTCTTCACTTGAATTTTTTGAGAGATTCTTCATATTTGGACCACGACTTCTTCATTTTTTTCCAATCTTTATTTTGGACTTTGATATACAACGACCCGCCTCCTTTTAGGACTTGGATCTATTTATCCTCATACCTTGTTAGGGCCTTTTTGGATAGACATCTCCATGATCTTTAGGGGAGTATTTGCTTTTTGTCGTGTGTCCCGATCCTTCATATTGATTTTTGATAAATGATTCTTCACATCACTTTTGGATCTTTAGCAACAAAATGTAGCTCCATGCCTTGTTAGAGCCTTTTCGGACTCGCCAATCTTCGCATCCCGCTTCAATAAGTTATGCCTTGGCTATGAACTCTAATTAATACCGAGCAACTTTTAAACGATCTTGTGCTAGAAGCTAAGTAACCTTTCAAATCGTACAACCTTATTTATTGCAAATATAGTTATTAACAAGAGATGGGAGAAAAAGCTTATAATCAACTCACATAAATTCATGAAAGAATACCAAACTTATAATTGACTCTATCATCTCTCGTTCTCCACAATTTAAAATCCCAACGAATGAGACTCGTGGATGCTTAGCCAATTAAATCAATGTTTTGGGGTTTCAAGTCATCTATAGGATCTTGCAACTTCTTAGACCCTTTCAAGTTTAGAATTTGCATTTTAAAGTTCCCTTGATAAACGACTTTCTTGGAACAATTATAGGAACTTGCGAAAAGTTCTTTTTCTTAACCCGTGAGAGTTAAGACTTTCGCTTTTTAAAGATCCCTATATAAAAGCCTAGCAAAACTTGACTTAAACACGTTAAGGATACTAGCTAGAGTAAACTTGGATAAGTAAACTCGGGTTGAGTCAAAAGATTCACAACGTTGAAAAATTTAAAACCACTTTATTGAAAATTTATTCTAACACAGAAGGTAAATAATGATAACAAAGGGAAATACTACTATACTACTAGGCCAAAATAGATTAAAATTTTTGAAAAATGTCGAAAAATCAAATTTTCCGGTTAAAATGAGGGCAAATTCATGGAAAAGACCACTTACTTCGATAGAAGTCCCCCCTACACTTGATATAAACATTGTCCTCAATGTTTAAGCATGTGGGAGTAAACTCTCCTACACTTAGGATATTGTGCACGTTGTTTAAATCTTGCTAAGGAAAGGACAACTATAGTGATTTCAATGTGAACATATAAGATATGAAATATTGAATCATGATAATTTAGGATATAACCAGGGAGACGGGTACACGGGATCACGATTCGTCAAAAGTCATCAAAAGTACTCTTTGAAGCTTGAATCCTTGCACAGAATAAGAAACAAGACAACAAAAACATACGGGACTCCCCCTACACTTATTATGAAAACGGTAAAGGATAGATCAACGGGTTGCCTCCCGAGAAGCGCTTGTTTTTGTTAACCGAGTCACGAGCCTGACTCGACCTAGAACTAATTCAAGGGAAATGTGGTGAGTGATGGAATCATCTCATGAGAGATGTCCTCACCAAAGTACAACTTCACACGCTGGCCATTCATTTTAAAATTAGGCCCATTTGGCTGAGAAAGCTCAATGGTGCCATAAGGAAAGACTTTGGCGACGATGAATGGAACAGACCAACGGCTCTTCAGCTTGCCCGAAAAGATCTTCAACCGAGAGTTAAAGAGTAAGACTTGATCACCGATGTGGAACTCTCGGTTCTTAATCCTTGCATCATGAATGATCTTGGTCTTCTCCTTGTAGATCAATGAATTCTCATAAGCTTCATTCCTTAGTTCATTTAGCTCGTTGAGTTGAATCTTTCGAAGATCACCGGCTTTGTTGATGTCAAAATTGGCCCACTTCAAGGCCCAGTACGCCTTATGTTCCAGCTCAATAGGGAGGTGGCATGCCTTCGCGTACACAAGACGATATGGAGTGCAACAAATCGATGTCTTATATGCGGTACGGAAAGCTTACAAAGCATCATCTAACTTATCAGCCCACGAGGCACGATGCTCTCTCACAGTACGCTCAAGAATTCGCTTCAATCCACGGTTAGATATCTCGGCTTGACCATTTGTTTGAGGATGATAACCGGTGGAAAGATGGTGATTGACACCGTACTTAGCCATGACTCGAGCAAATTGATCATTACAAAAATGAGTCCCGCGATCACTGATGATAGCACGAGGAACGACGAATCGAGCAAAAAGTTGCTTCAGAAAGTTCACAACCACCCTTGCATCGTTCGTAGGGAGAGACTTAGCTTCAACCCATTTAGATACGTAGTCAATGGCTACGAGGATGTACTTGTTCCCTTTAGATGATGGAAATGGCCCCATAAAGTCGATGCCCCATACATCAAAGATTTCACATTCTTGTATGAAATTTTGAGGCATCTCATCTTTATGTGTGATCTTGCCTTGGCGTTGGCAAGCATCACAATGTTTAACCATTTCATGAGCGTCATGATAAATGGTGTGCAATTAAAATCCAGAGTCGAAAACTTTCTTCGCGGTGTAATTGGGACCAAAGTGACCACCGGTGGGTCCTTTATGGCAAGCTTCAAGGATTAGTAAATTTGCCGGCCCATCAACACATTGACGAATGACAAGATCCGCACATTGTTTGAAAAGGTAAGGGTCGTCCCAAAAATAGTGTTCAATGTCTTTAAAGAACTTTTTCTTTTGTTTAGACGTTAACCCTTCCTTGAGAATTCCACCCGCTAAGTAGTTTGCAATGTCCGCAAACCACGGGGTGTCATCAAGATTGGAATTGATAGACATTAAGTCCTCAAGGGGAAAAGAGTCGTTGATCTCTTGATTCGGATGATCCCCTTGATAAGGATCCTCAAGTCTACTTAGATGATCCGCGGTTAGGTTTTCCGCTCCCTTTTTGTCACGAATTTCGATTTTAAATTCTTGAAGGAGCAAAACCCAACGAAGAAGTCTTGGCTTAGAACTTGCTTAGTCAACAAGTACTTCAACGCGGAATGATCGGAATTTCTCAAAAGTATACACTACAGCTAAAAGCTCTTTTTCGGTAGTGGTATAATGCAATTGAGCCCCCGTCATTTTCTTGCTAGCACAATGGATTGGTTGGAAGTGTTTGTTCACTCTTTGGCCCAAAACTGCTCCAATGGCAAAGTCGCTAGCATCGCACATCAATTCAAAAGGTAGCTCCCAATTAGGAGTTACCAAGACCGGTGTCTTAGTTAGCTTATCCTTAAGAAGATTGAAAAATTCGAGACACTCTTTAGAAAAGATAAAAGGAGTATCTTTTTCCAAGACGTGGGTCATCGGGCGAGCGATTTTAGAAAAATCTTGAATGAATCGACGATAGAAGCCCGCATGACAAAGGAAACTTCTCACACCCTTCACGGTTGAAGGTGGAGGTAATTTGGCTATGACATCAACTTTAGCACGGTCCACTTCAAGACCGGCTTTTGAGATTTTATGTCCAAGCACAATGCATTCTTTTACCATGAAATGGCATTTTTCCCAATTTAGAACAAGGCGAGTGTCTTCACACCGCTTAAGCATGCGTTCCAAATTGGCAAGGCAATGAGAGAAAGAATCACCATAGACCGAGAAATCATCCATGAAGACTTCCATAGTTTCTTCAACCATGTCATGGAAGATAGCTATCATACACCTTTGGAAAGTCCCAGGAGCATTGCATAAGCCGAAAGGCATTATTTTGTAAGCAAATGTTCCATAAGGACACGTGAATGTGGTTTTCTCTTGGTCTTTAGGATCGATGGGAATTTGAAAATACCCGGAGAAACCGTCTAAGAAGCAATAATAGTCAACCCGCTAGACGTTCAAGCATATGGTCCATAAAAGGAAGGGGAAAATGATCCTTTCTCGTAGCATCATTGAGTTTGCGATAGTCTATACAAACTATCCACCCTGTAACGGGACGAGTAGGAATCAACTCGTTGTTTTCATTGGGAACAACGGTGATTCCGCCTTTCTTAGGCACACAATGGACCAGACTAATCCCATGGTGAATCTGAGATAGGGTAGATCATTCTCGCATCAAGAAGTTTGATAACCTCTTTTTTGATAACGTCATGGATCTTGGGATTCACCCTTCTTTGGTTTTGAATAGTGGGTTTAAAGTCGTCCTCCATGAGAATTTTATGTGTGCAAAAGTGAGGATCAATTCCACGAATATCGGAGATTTTCCAAGCAATCGCTTTCTTATGATTCTTTAGCACGGCGATAAGTCGAGATTTTTCTTCTTCTTTCAAATCCTTAGCGATGATGACGGGTGACTTCTTATTGTCTTCAAGGAACACGTATTCGAGATGAGATGGTAGATCCTTAAGCTCTAAATCTGGAGGATTTTCGATGGAAGGCGTAGTCAAATTCGGATCATCGATAGAGATATCCTTAGGAGATGGTGGAGAAATATGGTCCTCATTGAGAAGTTTCTCAATGGTACGAATGTCTTCATCCCAATATGTGGGAGAATCGTCATATTTTAAATTCACATCTCCCAAAGTTGCTTCAAATTCTTTGAAAAGGAAATCACTTTCTTCAAATGGAGTTAGTGATGTAGCAATAGAGGCAACGGTCTCAACAATGGGTAGAGAAGAAGAACCACTTTTACAAGCGTCTTTGAAATGTTCTTCACAAGCCTCATCAAGAACGTCAATGAAATTAACGCTCTCGTTTTCAGAAGGCTGCTTAGAAAGTTTACCCATGTTGAAGACGATTTTATCGTCACCAACTCTCATGATTAATTCGCCCGCGGCTACATCAATGAGAGTGAGACCGGTCCTCAAGAATGGACGTCCAACGATTAATGGAACACGGGGATCCATCTCGTAGTCAACGACAACAAAATCCGCCGGAAAGGTGAATTTGTCGACACCGACGAAGAAATCTTCGGCTATCCTCACCGGATAAGCAACCGTACGGTTAGCTAATTCCAATGTCATTCGTGTGGGTACTAGCTCGGGTATAGATAATTGCTTCCAAACACTTAATGGCATTAAGTTTATACTAGCACCTAGATCGGCTAGGGCCATACAATTCTCTACCCCAGGGAAGTTGTAAGGAATGAGAAAATGACCCGGATCACCAAGTTTGGTGGGTAATTTCCTTAAGAGCACGGCGGAGCAATTCTCATTAAGTTGGGTCTGAGCGATATCAATAAGTTTCTCCTTATAACTGGGAAGATCTTTAAACATTTTAGCATATTTCGGTATGTGAGCGAGAGCCTCAACAAAGGAGATGTTGAAATTCAGTTGTTTAAACATTTTGAGAAAGTTAGAAACCTGAATATCATCCTTGTTCTTCAACTTCTCTTTCCTCAACCTTGAGGGATAAGGTATATTGGGTTGAGATGAAGGCTTTAGAATGGAATTCTCACTCACATCCTTGGGTGCTGGATGGGTGGAAGTAGGAGGTGGAGGAATAGGAGAAGGGTACTCGTTTTCCTTTGTCACAATCACCGGTGTAGGTGTAGCAAGCTCGGGTTCCTTAAGACCTTTTCCACTTCGAGTGCCGATTGCTTTCATCTCCCCTCTTGGATTAGCAACGATGTTACTCGGAAGAGAACCCGAACTAGAGGCTTGATTACTTTGGAAGAAACTAGCCATCATATCCCTCAAGTCATTCGTTTGACTGGTCAAAGAGTTTCGCATATCGGCTCGAAGATCATTCCCTTGTTTCACCATATCTCCTTTCAAGTTGTTGAGTTGCTGCTGAAGATTCTACGCTATCGCATCATTAGTCCTCATGTAAGTGTCAACCTCTTGATTAAATGCGTTGGGTTGGGTGGGAGGAAGAGCATGGTAGACAGGTGGTTGATAAGCGGGTGGTTGGTGAACTTGATTGTTTCCGTGTGGTGGATATGGGTTTCTTTGGGTTTGATATTGATTTGGAGCTCGAGGTTGGTTTTGATTGTTGCGATTGAGGTTGTTTGGGTTTTGTGGGGGAAAACCGAGTGGTGAAAGGAAGTTATTTGAACGATAACTGAGCAAATTGCGGTCACCTTGAGGACGTGCTTGATAGGCTCCCGTAGAAAAGTTTCCGTTGGTGGCATACACATTTTCCAGATTGTCATGAGTCGAAGTACTATCGGTGTATGAATGAGTTCCCCCGCATATTTCACATGACTGACTCATAGCGTTAACTTGCGCATTGATGCTTTTGGTATTGTTAGTGGTTTGTAGAGCAAGTGTTTCAACAAGCGAAGTAAGCTTATCAATTCTCTTGTCGGCGTCACTAGTACTAGCACTAGCCACATTAGTCCGAACACTCTTGGTTTTCACTCTAGACTTATTCTCAATAATATCTCATGCGGCATTAGAAGACTTAACCAAAATATTACCCCCGAGGCACTATTTAGTGAATCTTGGTCATTCATGCTTAAACCATTGTAAAAAGTATTAATTTGATGTACTTTTGTGAAATCATGTTGTGGACACTTTCTTAAAAGTTCCTTAAAACGGTCCCAAGATTCACTAAATGTCTCACCGTACTTTTGTTTAAAGGTAATGATTTCATTCCGCAAAGCGGTAGTACGTGAGGGTGGGAAAAAGTAGTTAATGAATTTGGTCTCTAAATCCGTCCACGTAAGAATACTTTGTGGCGGTTCCTTATCAAGCCAATTCCGGGCTTGTCCCTCTAAGGAGAAAGGAAAAAGTTGCAAGCGAATCACTTCTTGTGAAACCCCATTATACTTAACCGTATTGGTGAGTTGAAGAAACCTTTTTATATGGTCATGAGGATCATCAAGCGAACATCCCAAGAAAGGTTGAGCAGAGACCATTTGAATAAAGACGGATTTGAGCTCAAAATTGTTGGCTCCAATCTCGGGTATGACAATAGCATCGGTGTTGCCCTCTACGTGCGATTGCAAAGCTCGATCATTGGTTGATTGTCCATGGTGACAATAGGTGGAGTAATGACTTCGGCTTGAGCTGCTTTCTTCTTACGAGCACGGGTACGCATACACACCTACAAAAAGAAAAGAAAGATAGACAAGAATACTTTTGGTTTTTTATGTTTTTCTATTTTTTTTCAATTTTGAAAATTTTTAGTTTTTATGGATTTTTGAAAATTTTTAAGCAAGAAAAATAACGCTAAAAAATGAACGTATTAAGAAAACTATAAAGGCAAATAAGCAAATACAAAATAAGCCAATAAGCATGATAAGCTCAAAGCATAATCCGTATAAAAACTTAAAGATGAATAAAAAGATAAACTTTTTAATCAAATAAACATCAAGATGAAACAATATCAAGATTATAACAATTAAAAATCAACTTTTAGAAAATAAAGAAAGGTAGAAGAAGATTAAAGATAAAAAGCTTACTTTGAACTTATAGATTAATGATTCCAAAATACAAGATCAAATCAAAGCTTATACATGAAAGGAAGGAAAAGATGAAATTCTAGTGAGAGAAAGTTAAACAATTTCTCTCTCTAAAAATAAAACTAAAGAAAGAAAAATAAACTAGCTAACACCCTCCAAATGTGTAATTAGGAGGGTATTTATAGGAGATGGGGAGGTGCATGTGCTTCCTTCTTTCTTTCTTTCTTCTCGACTCGATTTAAATTATTTGTCTTTCTCGTCGTCGTCTCGGGATTTGTCGATGTAAATTGAACTCGTTTTCTAATTTTCTTCTATAATTAGACTTGAGTTCTTCGACTTCATTAAACTTCCGTGTTTAGACTTTTCCTTCGATAAATCTTCAGAATAGGCCTTGGACTTCCGTTCTTATTGCACTCTTGATCTTTTGACTTCGCCTTTTCTTGTTTTCTTCGATAAAAGCCCGTGTTTTCTTCTTTTTTCATCTTTTGGCCCTAAAACACAATAAAAACACAAACCACGCATAATTCTGAGTTTTACGACATAAAATACACGTTTTGGTCTTGTTATTATTGGAAATAAGTGGTAAAAGGATAAGTGTTTTCACACTTATTAGTGATCCATGTCATAAGCCATCAACCAATCAGAATTTAGAATGGGCCTTCACATAGATTAAAGAAACTTTGCATTCAATTCATCAATATTGATGGGAATTTACAACAACATTTTAATTGATCAATCATTGACATTTAAAGCTACATGCATTAAACGGGGCAATGATGAGCTGAATGATTAGCATTTAATACCAAAAATTCCAACAGCCATAATGGGAGAATTTCTAGTAATGATGGTCTGAAGTCTCACTAACCCATTCAAGTACTACACATCATTAATGGACGAGCATTTCAGCAACAATCATTCCAATAATAAACCGAATCCCACTTAAACCCAAACATTACCATTTATTAATTCCCCAGTCCCAACTTCAACTCCCCAACCAATCACGTTACATTTTCTGGATCAATACTTGCAAATTCTTATAAAAGTCCTGCCACGTGGCGAATGACTACTCGTCCAAACAGCTCACCACCTTTGTACATAGCCTATATATACATGCAAATATTTCCATTTTGTACGTAGCTTTAGTGTGTGATTTTGCACACAGTATTTAGTTACATTTCAGAAATTACTTTTCCTTTCTAAATCCAAATAAGTTGATATTTAGTTAGAATCAGTTGTAACAATCCTCTCATTTTTAACCTTCCATCAATAAAGTCCATTTCATTATCCTGTTCATTCTCGAATTACTGTACATCGTTAGATGCTCTATTGATACTGTTAAATTCGAATCAAAGGATACGTTTCTACTGTTCCTAGATCAAAGTTATTGCATCTTGTGTAGCTATGAGATGTGTTGTTGCTGGCTCAGTTTGTTTCTGATTCTGTTATGAATTCTATGGTGAAATCGGTACTGCAAGTGACTAGATGGATTTAGTTAGCTAAGGGTCGATATCATTAACATAGACAGTTTTATGGCAGTACATAGTTCGTGAAGATTCGACATCGACTAATTAGGTCGCTGTCATGATCAGTGCGAGATTAACTTGAGGATCAAGTTTGTGACAGTAAATGATGAGCGTGCATAAGATGACTGTAGCTTGTTGAAGATTGATTTAGTTTGGACAAGTTCTTGATTCCGAGTACTCGGTAAGCTATTGTAGCTGCGTTTGGAGTTGTGCGAGAGTTTGATTTAAAGCATTCAGTTCTTGTTTTTCGGTTCGGTATTGTAGACGTTTGTCACCAAAGGACTGAGCTTCATTTCGTTTAGTTAGTATCATTATCGGTTCGAGATTAGTTCGAAGAGTTGAGTTTGTTATCGAGATATTGGTGCTTGTATCTAGCTAGCTCAGCGCTACGCTACAACAATAACGGACTAAACTACGTACAAAACGGTCAAGCTCGAATTTAATGTTTTTGTATATAATTAGCTTAAAATTGTTCTAATATAGTGGTAGTTTAATTTTGCTTGCAGAGTGTTAGCATTATCTGATCTATATTAGCTTAGCTTAATGTGCTTCTTTATGTACTAGTGTTTGGGTAAAAACTTGTATGATTAGTTAATGCAAAATTCTTCTGAGGTAATTAATATGTAGCTGTTAGGATTTAGTAGGACGTAGTAGAATTTTCATGATATGAATTAAAAACTTGGAACTGTGCACATTTAGATTTCTATTTTGAATTTACTGTTATAGACATAGTCCACCACTTTGGATAAAAGTAATAGTTTTTGTCATTTCAGTAAGTCCAGTAAGTTTGTTACTTGTTGGGCTAGTCCAAGTTGTTGGGTCGTATAAGCTGATAGAGGAAGTGTGATAAATTGCAGAGTTAAGTTTTACTTTTTACACATCTAAGATTGTAAGAATTTATATTTCACAAAAGTGGAGTTTTACTTTTCATTTGAATTTTAGATTTTATATAGATTGTATCTTTTACTTTGATAAAAATTGATTTTTGTTAATTTTGACATATGATTTTTTATAAAAATTGTTAGTTACAAATTTGTATGATTTGATAAAATTTGAATAGTTGCTAAAATTGTTAGGAAATTTGTTAGTTAGTTATTTTTTTTACAAAGTTGTTACATTTTTCGTTTTAGTTATTTTCTTGTTAGAATATTGTTAGAGTAGTTAGTTTGTTGAGTTTTGTAATTGTAGTGTAAAATTGTATTTTGTATTTTACTCTTTGTGCCTTTAAATGTGGTAATTGCTAAATATTGTAGAGTAGTATGGATACGTAGATATTATTTTTACCTTTTTGATTGCTTTTTGCCAAGTAAAAATAGTTACCAATCAACCTTTTATCACCGAAAACAATTAAGTCAAACTTGGAAAGTTAAATCAATTCGATAAGACCGAGAGAAAACGAACTTAAAAACGAAACATTAAGCGTCGACAGTTAATCATTTGGTAAGGTAATAGGAAACTATTGTTTTTGTTTTGGGGGACATATATGAGACCGCAATTTATGAAAGATATGAGTTTCGGGTGGAGACATGTCAATACAGTATTGAAGTTGAACATTTGTGTAATTACGTATAACTAAACATTTACTTTAAAGTAAAAGTGGCCAAGAAGTGAACATATGGTCTCAAATATGACCATACTCGTCTTTTCCCAATATAAAATGCATAGTAGTTGTAAAAATATTATTTGAAAGGACAAATGACACCCAAGGGGTTTTTTTATGCATTCTAATCAACAAGTTCCTATTTTATTTTGGTGAGTAACACCTAAGGATTTAATCCAATGGTAGGTTTTTAAGTCTTGTTAGAGACAATTTTGAAGATTTATTGCGACATACATTAAATGTGAAAACAACTAAACAACGTTACATAACTACAAACACTGAACATTTTTTATTATATTTTTAAGCTTGTCAACAGGTTGAACTACCCTAACCTATCTACTTTACTTAACGGCTAGTCATGTCGACCTAATTACAAATTTAGTTTAGCCCAAGACTAACATGTTTATGCAAATATTGGTCTTATATCATATTTCAATTCATGAAAAAATTGTCACTCTTATATGTAAGAATTGGTTAAGCTTAAGTTTTACATAAAGATATTGTATGAGTGACTAGTTTTACAACACCGTGTACGTACGGGGTTCTATCAAAATTGCTTTTTTCAAGTATTTGTGTTTACATATGTTTACATGATATTTTTTAGAATTTAGGTGTTACGTTAGTACTTATCATGTTAGTTTATAAATGAAAAAAAAATGTTTTTTTAGGATTGGTTTATTTATGTTTAAAGGTACTTTGTTTCCTAATTTTTTCATTAATATGTTCTATATCTAAACAAATTTATTTTGATTTATGTTTTTAAAAGTAGTTAGTTTAATTATATTATGTGAATACATTGAGTTAATATAAACTTCGTAGTTTATGTAAGGTTTTAAAGTTTGATGGTCACAACCTAGTGTCATTGTTAGAGGGTCGCTCGATGACATTTGATGGCCATGTTCCTGATATTTGAACATGCTCTTTAACATTTGAGTTTTGCTATATGTAAGTGAAGTGCAATAAGAGTATAATTTTATTTTTATATCGATCAAGTTACATATCAAACCTTCTTCAAGTTTAATTAAATCTTCTATTCTTCTAATTATAACTGTTGCGTTTTTAAAACATCTTATAATGATTCATAAAGTTTTAAATATTTTTATAAGATAAAATGTCATGTAGGACTTCTTAAAAAATATATCAAATGATAAGATTTTCTTTACTATAATAATCTACCACGTTTACTTTCTCTATAATTATATTCTTAGCTAAAAATATAGTATTTCATGAGATAGTTGTTTTGTTTAAAATTCAGACATGAAATTTATGCTTCACATATTGTTAAAGTTTAAAATGATAAGTATTCAAGATTGTCTAACAAATGCCCTTAAGGCATTGTTTAAAGTGTATTAATTCATCTTAAAGTTGCCTATTAAATTAAAATATGTAATTAATACACATTAATTGATCTTATAATTTACCTTAATTGATTCTGGTTTTTAATTAATAAACTTAAAGTTTCCTTATTTAATCGTTTAGTGTAATGCCTTGAGGGAACTCGTTAGACAAACCGTAAACATTAAAGATAAATGAATTAAAGTGGAACTCTCATATAAATATGGTTAGAATATGGTGACAAACAACCAAATTGATGGACCACACACTTTTTTACGTCGTTGGATTTGTCTTCTTCACAAAAATCTTATACCCAAGTTCTACTAATAAATCACAAAGTTAAGCTCTTTTCTTCATTGAAAACTTAAAAAATTTAATTCTTGTCATATGAAATTTACATTCTTTTTCTAAATCATGTGATATCCTTCAAACTTGAAGGCCTCAAAGAAATGGAAGCTTTATGCAATTGATGGCTCCGCATGTGCTTAAATCCATCCCAACAACGTTACATATATGTTTTGTCCACGAGCGTTTCACTGTCATGAAAGTGTGAAGCCTTGTAAATACAAAATTGTGGAAACCAAAGAAAGAAAATGTACAATATATTATTCGGATTCAATTATGATATTGGAATATAGAGACATGTACAATATATTATTCAGATTCTATTATGCTATTACAATATAGAGACATAAAATACGAAAATATAAACCTTAACCCTAACTACTGGGTGGGCCTAACTTAACGGGCTTAGCCTACATGCTTTCTTAACTACCCCCCTCCTCCCCTCAAACTCACAATGTTGCAACATTGGGCATTGAGAGTTTGTGAACACAAAATAAACTAACACTAAAAAACGAACACATAACTTCGAATCGTCCTAGAGTGTAGACTTCGTGCTAGATGAAGTTCCAATTTGATGCCATCCAGACCGTTACAAGATGACATCAGGTCTATAACAAACGGATCAGGTCGATGCAAAACCAAAGCCGATAGAAAATTAGAGCAGAGAAACACAAACACGGAGATGAACGAGAGCGTATAAGGCAGGCAGATGTACAGTACAAAGTCACATAAAAACGAAGATGAACAATAGCCAAATAAGCAGGTGTAGAGCATAGAGTCGTACAAAAAGATGAATTAGAGCAGAACATGCAGACAGGAAGCAAGTAGAGATGTAGACAAAGCAGCAGGTTCAAACAACAAACAATGGTTATGTAAGTAGATAAAACTAGGTGGAATCCGACAGAAGCAGTGTAGACGTTACCAAATGTAGAAACATGCGCAACTGGACATATCCAAAACATGTTGATGCCGAGATGCTACACATAACTACTCAATACATAGTCAGATTAGATAGAATATAACATCACCATAACCAACATTAATCCAAAACCAAACTAACCAAGAATAATCCATCACAAACCGATACAAAAATATCGATACCAATACCGATCCCAATGCTAATACCAATATTAACATCACACAAACACTATATATTATTGATACTAATACAACCGTAGATTATCGTACAAATTTGAAAAACAAAAAGGTGAATTAAACTATGGGATTCGTACGCAAACATACATAAACAATGCAAATGGTTGAATAGCAAATGAGATGGATACTATAATATTCCATAATGAATAAAACAATACCAATGTTCACCTCTAACTAAAAAGTATCAAAAAGTGTTCTGAAAATTAAACTTCAAACGATTTACTATAATAAAATAGTACCACAGATATCCAGGAATAAGTGTCGACAAGATGTGTGGACAAAAATAAATCCTATCCAAGCAAACCACCTAGTATTCTCGAAACAACGAACAATTATAGTACCAAATTAATCAGCAGCGAACAATAAGAAATTACAAACGTTTTGTTATTATTATTCAAGCTTATACAATTCTACTTAGAAGTGCCTTTTTTACTATTTATATACTTAAACAACTTGACACATAAATTACTAGTTTCTTTAGTTGTGAACAAGAAATATATACATAATTTATATTTCATAGTGTTATTTAATATAAATATTAAGTTTAGATTTTGTGACAATCCGTCAATTTATGGTTGATATTTTATTCTCGAATATTATTTAAAAACATTATTTTAATGTTACAATATGAACTCACTTATTTTTGGGAAGAAATTTGGATTTACGTCTTGAAGTAGCATCGACTACGTCTAAACCGGAGGATTCAACGTTACGTGCTTACGTTTACATCCACCGTCTTTAGTTACAGTCCGACATTTCAGAAAATAAATTTGTCCATGAATATTATTTTGGAGTTTTAAATTTGTGTTGGATCATAAACTCACAAATTTACGAGAAAAGATTAGGACTTACGATTTTAATTTAACGTCCTTTACGACTAAACCGGAAACCCTAGGATTACGTATTTACGTTTTTGAACTCCGTTTTTGATGAGACAATTTTTATTAGATTCGTTTTGTGACGTTGATTCATAATTTATAAAAACGTTTTTCGTAAAACGACCCGAGGGCACGCAAATCGAGGAAACTAGAATCGAGGAGTACCCGTAAATAAATGGGGATGAGACAAGTGGGACACTTGTCCCACCCCCAAAACCGGCCAACACTTAGCTACAACACATCATATGATGTGTCAAAGTGTTAGCTTAACACTTACATGTGGAAGCTAAGCTTACAAAGTAAGCTTCCACCTACACAAAACCATCTAAACCAAAACCACTCATTCATTCTCACAACATGCAAACAACTTCATTTTCTCCTCCCTCTCTCTAAAAATTCCGTCCCATATCTCCACCATAACACCCCTTTTGATCAATTTCATCCATGAAATCATGTGTTATTCATACACATGTTGAAGCCCTTTTGAAGCTCTCTTGAATGGTGGTGATTATAACATCCATGGAGTAGTTTCCTTGGTGTCTTGAGGCTGATTTTCCACAAGGAGTATATGAAGATTGACGGCCTTGAAGATGGTCTTGGCTATGCACAAGTTTCTCCATCCAAATCCATGTCAAACTCATAACCTACATCATCATGGTGGTATAAAGATTGTCCTCCTCACCTTCTTGTTATTTTGATTATGTAAACATGTATTTTATTTCTTATTGTATATGTATATGATGATTATATGATGATAAAAATATTATGTGGGGATTTGGTGTTGATAAACATGATTAAAAAGGTGAAAAACTATAAAGAACAAGGCTAAAATGTTGCTTAAAAGTGATGGCTGTATAAAACAGTAAAGAAACAGGTCATGGACTGATAAAATGATGAAGTAGAATCCATTTACAGTAAGCTATATGTCTTGTACACATGTGAGAGTTGGCCATGCAATGGAATCATTGTAATGAGTGAGATATGATCAAAACAAGTTTAAGATACAAATCTGAGTTCACTTTTTTGGACGATTTTTAAAAAATACTTAGAAGATGATTCAACAGTAGATATAGAAGAGTTAAATGTAGCACATATCATGTAGTTTATGTGATAAAAATTTGAGCTTCTATCTCCATATAGAACTCTAGATATGGCAGTTTTGGTGAAAGTAAAGATAAAAAGCAGATTTTGGAAATTAAAGAATAATACTATTATATAAGCACTCAAAATTTAATAGTATAAAATATAAATTAAAACCCACTAACTTATATAATACATTTATATAAATATGTACAATGGTAAATAAGTGGACATTTTATAAAAATGGTAACTTGTTAAGTTTTATAAGTTATAAAACTATAAACATGATTTTTATGACTTTTTCGGCTAATACCGTAAAATTAACGTTTTTGTTAAATAAAACTTAGATGGTTGGACCCGTCTAATATAAACTTTATAAAACTTATATACTGATATATAAACATGTATAACAAGTAAAAACCGATGGAACCGAACTATAGGACATACGGACGTTAACGGACTAAATTAACGTTATTGGACTAATAATACAACAAAAATGGACTAAAACGCTTATAAACTTATTATTGGGCTTAACCCATTTGGGCCCAACATGGAAAGTATATATACTGATAATATAAGTATAACATGGATTAAAACAAGTTAAAGAACTTATAATAAGTTTATTGGACTTAAAACACGAAAATAGGTAAAACTAGTAAACTAGTATAAGACTTATCGACATATAACACTAAAATGAGTAAACGAGAATATGTAAACCCACTTGATCATCATATGTATATAATCATCATATGTATACATAATTGACATTTTTATAAAGTCATTGGGCAAACGTCTAAGACCGATTATTATTTATATAGGTTTCCGTGATTGAAGCACGTACCGTACGTCCGAATTTCCGATAACCCGCCTTCCCACATCAACGTGAGTTCATAGCCTCGCACTCTTTTAAATGTTTTTATGAAATGTTTTATAAACCCGCGAGGGAGATAACATGTTAGTTTTTATAAAATAGGACACCATTTGTCCCGATTGTTTGTTTATTGATTTTGGACCCGAATGATTGTATGACCCGATTGTATGACCCAATAAATGATTAAAGGACCCGATAGTTGAAATTAAATGGATTATTAAAGTTAGGTTATGTCACTGAAAGTCCCATTACCATGAATTGTGAACTACCGGGATTTGGTAGACGCTTATGCATTTAATAGTACTATTTGGGGACAATCACCCCAGTTCGCGCCTTGACGGTTGATCCCCGTCGTGCCACATTGATTGGTAAGCGAATTTGTGTATGAGAAGATTTCCATAGCGTGACCTTTGTGACGACACGCTACTTTAGATGGGCAAAATTGGTATCGGGTTAGCTACCCGTTGTTGGTTTAGTAAGGTAACAATGTCATGCGGCTTATAATAATCCAAAACTAAAGAAATACTACTAGACGCTCTGAAGTGCGATGTATTGCCTGACTAGCAATACAGGGTCATACTATTGATATTATGTTTGTATTTTGGTTTTCATAACCATATTCATATAACGGTTTTCATTTTTATACAACGTCATAAGACGTATTGTATGATGTTTTTACGACATTGGCTCGTATAATGATTTTTAAGGCAAATGCCTATATTATGATTTTGATGAAGATTTGTATAAAATGACTTTGGCTATTTTATGGCCTATTAAAACAATTTGTACAAAATGATTTTCAGTAATAATTTTATACTGATATTTTATTGATGGATTTTATTAAACTATATGAATTCACTCGGCGTTATCGCTGACCTTTTCTTTTAACATGTTTTATCTCAGGTACTTGAAGGTAATTCTCGGGAAGACGACAAGAATTCATGGCCCGCACTTAAACAATATTTTCCATTCAAATACTTTGTAAAACTTTGTATGAAATAATATGACTTGGGACCGATGTAACTTTGATATTTATGAATAGAAATGCTTTTATCATTAAACGACGCGATTTTTATGCGTTGTCTATGATGTGAGTAATGTGCTATCCCGTAACACCAACGACTCTTCCGCTGTATTGAGTTGTATAAATTTGGGGGTGTTACAGTTTGGTACCAGAGCTCTCGTTATAGAGAACGAAAGATTTTTAAAACCAAGGTTTTGAATAAAACATTTCAAAATCTTTTAACTATAAACATTTTTCTAAAAATGTCTAAAAATCTTTTGACTATAACGGTGCCGAAGAATTCCCGAGTTACCAACAAGGCTAAGATTGAGAAGTGTTATTTTAATATATATATATATATATATATATATAACTTGGATTATATATATATATGATGTAATTTTATTACATGATTGTTTGATAATTATTTTGATTTTTATACGTGGTATTTATACGACGTAGATTGTCACAATGTACCCTAAATCCCCTAGTAAATTAATCGAAGCTATTCTCGTAGGAATTCTAGCTATCCTAGATCTAAACCAAGTTGTGGATATTTATGATCCCAACAAATGGTTGATACTCATAGGAATGTAGATATTAGTTGATTGCGATATTGAAGAAGAATTGGCGAGATTAAATCTGATATCGATGTTATGACGATCTTTCCTTATAGAGTGGAGTTTGACAAAACGTTACCACCTAGAAAGATGTCATCTGATTCGTTGTCATCTAATTCTTAATTCGAAATCGAAAGGGTGAATGTTGCACTTGAGGCTGTAATTGGAACCATTACCCAAAAGCCTCATGCCACTAATACCTTTCCGAGAAGTCTGATTGAATGTATGAGTCATCTCATACTAGAGACTCATTTGATAATTGTTGTTGTAAGAGATATAGGATTGGAAATTAAGTGTTGATAATATCGAGCTTTTATTGCCCTTTTAAGGTTTATAAATAAGATTTAAAGTATTGGAATATGAGGTAGGATATCGAATTGAGTATAAGTTGATTGAAACTTGAATAAAGTAAAATTTAACCCGTATGGAATATGAGATTGTTAAGAGGAAGTCGTTAAGTCCTGTGATTGAATTATAAGGTTTTAATTGATTGTTAGTTTGTGTTAAGGGTTGTTCCTAAGCCATTGTCCACTAACGAGGATGCCCAGTGTCCAAGAAATAAATTGAAGAAATCTTCTTTTGAATTGAGACTGATGGATCTTCTGGGACATGTGGAACACCTAATGACCCTTGTAGATTAGTATTCATTGTGGTATCTTTTAAAAATAATCCCTAACTTAACTGTGACATCAGTTGGTAGGATGAGTTCTGAGAATTGTATGACATAGTGACACGTAATGTGTTACGGTACAATTTTGACTTGTTTGTGATTAATGAAAAGACTACCTTTGATCGCTAAATTCTACATGTATCGATGTTATCTATCTTTTATTGCTTCATCCTGATGTTCGCATTAGTGATGCAACCATTGAACAAGTACTCATCTTGATTTGAGTTACGTTGTGAATCATTCTTCGTGAGTGCCATCGAGGTCATGCACCTCATGATTATTTGGCTAAGCTCATTTCTTATCATATTGTAGTTAGTTCTCGGTGAACAACTCTTCATCACTCTTTTGCAGATCACACATTATTTTTATAAAGTTAAAACAGTAGCCTTTGAGAAAATTTAATTTTCATCACAATAAGGATTATTCAAAGTGAGATTTATAAGTGACTGATATCAAAATGAAGTTGTTTAAGAGACGATTTGGAAGCTTAATTATTTCCATAACAAAGAAAATCTTTGTAAATTTATTCTTGATTCTTATTTAAGAATTAAGCATGAAAATGTTTTTATTAAAGACATGATGATAAAATTTTGACGAACTGAGTATTGCATCGTTAATCTTGAAATTGTATATAGTTGCGCGCCTACATACAATTAAGAGTGGACCATGCAAGGCTGATTAGTAGTCACCATAAAACTGATTAATAAACACTAAATTTTCTTTGAAGATTGTGAAAGATTAAAATTTATGAGATCTGCAAGAAGTGAAAAATAGGGACATAGTGTTAGGGACACCTACATATGTGCCTGTAGCATCTATTCTTCTGCGTCGAATTTACTCATCTGTGGAAATTGTCTTATTTGACAATTGACAATTCTTTCCTGTCCAATTCTCCCGTAGTGAGATTCTTAGGAAAAGTATCTGTTTACCGAGTGTTGATACCCGATTGGATGTATCGACGTTCCTATCATTTCTTTTGAATAGATTTCATTTGAATGACCTGGGTAACGATCCGAGGAGCTTTCGAATGCGTACTCAAATTATGAAAACATGGAATATATTCATATTCATTAAATGTTTTCGTCTGTATCTGATTTGAAATTCTCTCGCATAGATTATGCGTTAACCTTACTCTTTTAAGGTTAGTTATGTCTCCTATTATCCCTGAATTTGTGAAGGATTATGAATTATTATTAGTCTTTTGAGAAGTTCACATCTTATCGACGGCAATAAAACTGGAAAGTTGATAGTGCCAGTGGAATGGATTGATTGATTATGACATGATGACATTGTCTTAATTGATGGGAACTCGAATTGAATTCCCCTAAATGATAAGATGTTGATTATCAAAAGTGATCTAAATAATTCTTGAAGGATGACTATATCCTGCATTTAGACTTGAAATTATAACGCGAATGGTTGTGAACTAGTTATAGATATTGTAATCTAGAAGAACCTAATATGAATTTATTAAAAGATGTTTCCGTTATCTGAAACTTTAGGAGGTATTTGCTGGTAAATTACCTAGACTTTTGCCATTAAGGCAAGTTGAATTTGGTATTGATTATATTTCCGGTGCTGCACCTGTGGCTTGTGCACTATACGTCAGCACCATCTAAATTAAAGGAATTACCGTACAACTGAGAGAGTTGTCGGAGAAAGATTTTATTATACCAAGCCTGTCATCCTGAAGAGCTATGGTGTTATCATTCCTTATATTTATAGATTACTGTGACTGAGTAAATTGACAATCGAAAGCGATATCCATAACTCGAAATGGAAGATTTGTTCGATCACTTACAAGGTTTTAGCGTATGTTTAAAGATTTGATTCACGGCATGGTTATCATCCACGTCGCATCCGCGAAAAAGATTATGTATTCCAATCACTACATCCGGTACTTGTAATGAACATTATGAGTTTCACGTGATGTTGTTTGGATTGACTAATACACATGTAGCATTCATAAATTTGGTGAATCACGTGTGTAGGCTGTAATTTGATAAATTCATGCTTGTGATCATTAAGAATCATTTGTTTGTTTATAAGAATAAGAAGGAGTTAATAATTATTTATAGATTGCCTTAAATTGGCCGAACGATAAAAACCTGTACCTTGAATATTTAACATAAGGCTTAAGACTTAATCCTTTACATGATTTAACCATATGATTAATAGATAATGGAATATAAATTGACTCTTCAAAAGTTTAGAAGTCATTTAAGACTTTGAGTTATACTAAAAAGAAAGTGCAAATATATTTTTTGACAAATGTTTTAAACAAAGGATTTTAAGGGATTATTCCCTTATACACAAACCATTTAACTAAACCTCTGTTTAGGGGTAAATGTTTGTGTATACCTCAAGATAACCTAAGAGGGATTGAGGAAACCATTTAAACCATGACTTAAAAAAAATTTGAAACGACACTTTTTGCTTTTCAACTAAGAAAACTTTTTGCCAAAGTATAAACGAAGATTTTTCGAACATTTACGAATCTTATTAATTATTTTTGATAAATCAGCAAAAATCTTGTTAATTAAATTCAAATTTATTTTTAACATTTTAATATAATTGGACAAACTGAGAAAATTTAAAAATCTTTATGTTTACCTTTCATAAAAATTGAATATTTAATATTTAATTAGTTGTAATAATTATCGACACTTTAAACGCCGGATTGAGAAAAAGTGATAAAAATAGTAGTTGAGACGAAACTAAAACATAGAAGATATGAAGAAAGAAATTTTGAATAAATACGGTTATGATATTTATTTCATCAGGAAAGTGAACGTAATTACTGACGCATAATATAGAAAGAATATCTGAGTGAATTATGGACATGATAATTATATCATCATGAGAAGTGAATGTAGATATCGACACATAATATAGAAAGGATAAAGAATCAATTAGGACATGTTCCTTGATAATGACTGTGCAAAATAAATTGCCGAACAATTTAAAAATATAGCCGACACATATAAAAAGGATAATATAGATAATAAAAGGGATTCACGACTAATATGAATCATTAAGATTGAGAAGCCGATAGCTTTAAATATTTTAAAGTCCATTTGTGATTGTCTAAATATGGAGATTGTGAGATATAGTTATGTTGGAATTTGTAAGTATAAGTATTCTATTTATGTCATTTTATGACTAAAAGTATCATTGTCTGAAGAAATTGTACTAATGACAAATTATGAAGGCAGACATCGCCTCATACATTAGTAAACGTCTAGCTATTGCAAAGGTCATCATCTGAAATTGATTCGATTTGGGTCATCATCGACAGACTGACCAAATCTGCTAATATCATTCCCGTTAATGATAAATGCAAAAGAGTTATGTAAACATAGTGTGCCTGTATCGAACATCTTTAACAAGATCCTCGCTTCGCATCGAATTTCTAGAGATTTGCTCAGAAATCATTGAGAACGAACCTTGATGAGAGTACTATGTACCACCCCAATCGCAGGGACGAGGTAAAGTAACGATACAAAGTAATATAAGTGTTGTTTTATGTTTGAATGATTGACCTTCGGTAATGAACCGTACAATCGTTTTCCTTTGGAAAGATTATCGTTGATAATCATCGTATTAGGATTGAGATCGAATCTTGTTAGGATCTTGATATCGCTCATTTATACGAGTTTTTCATAGCGATATTTGTTATGTTTTGTGTCCTAAACGTAATGGATAGACCCCATATTGCTTATATTTTGTGTAAAGTGTGTTTTGTAGGTTCTCAACTCACCATGTCTTACCGACAAGAAAGAGTTGATTCACCTTGAGGGTACGGCTCTTGGTGTGACACATCAAATCCGTTGATGGTTGCCAGGTTACCCAAAACTGGATGGTTTTCACTTGCCATGGTCCTAGACTGAAAAGTGGCTAATCCAAGGGGGTACGGCTCTTGGTAAAGATTTTATCAAATCCGTTGATAGCTGTAATAGCTTGCTTAAAGCTATAGGGTGTTCAATTCACCGATGCTTCATTGCTAAGAATTGGCGAGTCCAGAAGGGTACGGCTTCTGGTAAAGACATATCAAATCCGTTGACGGCTGTGATGGTTTGCCTAAAATCATTAGGGTACCCCCACTCACCATTGATTCACGTTCTAAGAGTTGGGCTGGGTTCTAGTCTCCCAGGGTGATGCTTATTCCACCAGAAAGACTGGCTAGCCCAAGAGCGAGCAGCTACTTGGTAAAGGCTCATCAAATCTGCTCATGTTGCTGTAAAGATTTGGGACCAAAAGGGGCAAAGCAAAAGTTTTACACCCAGTTCAGTTCAGCCTCGGATCAAGAGTTGCGCCGCAGGACATACCTGTTGCGGCGCAACAGAAGTTGCTACAGATCGTGGTTTCTCGGATCACCAATTGCGGCGCAAGACTCAAGAGTTGCGGCGCAACTAAAGAAGCTACAGGACTTGGCACTTGCGGAACAAGAGTTGCGGCGCAAGACCATTCAGTTGCGCCGCAACTGGTCTTTTTGCAGTTTCAAACTCTGTTTTTATTCCTCATTAAGGGGGAAGCTAAAGAGTTAGTGGACATCATGTGACATTATTGCTAGACGTTTTTTGATGTCCCAGGAGGAGTATTTAAGGAACACAACATCCACACAAGGTGGGGGAGCCATTCATATCATCATACACTCAACATCCATATTACACACATCCATTCTTGAAGATATAATTCAAGAATCATCATCATCAAGCTTTAGCATCATTTTCATTATCATCATAAGTTTCTATTGAACAATTGTTACTTCAAGTTTTTACTTTGTTACTTTAGAGATCATTGGAACCTCTTTCTCAATTTGGTATTCATCTTCTATCATTTTAATAGCAAGATTAAAGTATGTCTTTTACATATTCAATTGTGTTTGTTACAATCATGAGTAGCTAATTTCTTTATACGTTTGCTTGGATTATGTGATGTTTATGTGTTAGATTTTGGGTTGGAAATTCGATTGATTTGTTGAGATTAATTAGGGATCCGTTTGGGTTAATAACTTAATTATCTTGTCAAAATTGTTTATACTCTTGTTTGGTAATCTAAAAACGGGTATTCGAAAGGAATCCGTAATTTTTACTAAAATAGGAACGAATTAATCGGCCTGTCTTTAGTTGATTATAAGTGAATGATATTCGAAAGGAGTCATTAACAACAATTTTCATAAGTAGATATTCACACAAACGCTAGCTACTAAATTAAGAGAAATCGGTTTAGGAGTTAGTAAGCTATTCGAAAGGAAGCTTATAAATTAATTCTCACTTATCAGCTTGAAACTTTATGCACTATTACTTGAGGTGTTAACGGTATTCGAAAGGAATCGTTGCATGGTTAGGCAATTGGAGAAATCCGGTATTCGAAAGGAACTTAGGATTTTACATTAGAAGTTTATCGATATTTTCATACCTAAGGAATAACTCATAGTCATTCACGGTCCAAGCAAGCGTATCTTTTATCCATATTTGAAATCTTGAATATTTTCACTGTTTTTATAAGCAAGTCTTCACTAAGACTAAAACCAATTTGTTACTCGTTACGCATTTTTACTAACTAATATTTCAACTATAAATAGTCCCTGTGTTCGAACCCGATATTTGCTAATACTATTTTACAATTGACAAGGGTACACTGCCCGTGTTATAATCTAGTAAAGGTTAATTTTGGGAAAACTAGATTTTTCGCATCAAGTTTTTGGCGCCGCTGCCGGGGACTTGATTTAGTTGAATATTTTTCACGGGTATTGTTGTTTGTGTTGTGATTTTCAGGATTATTGATTGTGTATGTACACGAGATCCCAAGGGAAACAATTGCAAAGTCCTTTGTCGGATCCGGAAAAACTTTTGAGGAAACGGGGTTTAGGAGCAGCCGCTTCGGTAGTTTATAGTGAAAGCATATCCTCCGAGGATAAAGTTGAACCAGTTTTTGAAGAAGAAATGGCAGAAAACGAAGATGATGATATTAGACTAGAAAACCAACCCAATCCTTTTGACATACCGATGATCGATAGGAATAGGATGGTACCACAGACGAATGGGTCGGCTATTGTGGCACCGGATTTGGGGGATGACTTTTCCGTTAAAGGTCATCACTTAAAGATGATTCAAGATAGTACTTTTGACGGACATTTCAAGTCCGACCCGCACAAGCATGTGGCGAGTTTCATAGAGACATGTAGAATGTTTCGATATGGAGCGGGTCACGAGGAAAGCGTTATGCTAAGTTTGTTTCCATCGTCTCTCATGGGAGAGGCGAAAACGTGGTTTAATGAATTAGAGCCGGGTACGATTGCAACTTGGGAAGAAATGAGGGAGCTTTTTGTAACAAGATTTTTTCCACCCATCTTGCGCAGGAAGCTATTGAACCAAATCCGTTCTTTTCAACAATGGGACAACGAGTCCATAACAAGTGCTTGGATTAGGCTTAAGGAATTGTTAAGGAACTGCCATGGGCACGATTTAGATAAGGATGAAGTTATTGATATCTTCTACTACGGTTTGGATAGTCGTTCTCAACATGACTTGGATTTGGCAGGTGGTGGCAGTTTCTTATACAAGTCACCAAACGAGGCTCACCGAATGATGGAAGATCAAGTTCAAGCTCATATTGCTAGGGATCGGATTAATAGGAATAGGAGAACCAGAGGAACGGTAAACCAAGTTGAAGAAGGAGGTAGTAGTGGTAGCAACAAAGAAGTGGTGAACGAGATTAAAGCCTTGGGTAAGGAAATGAAAAGCCGAATGGATCGTTTGGAGAAAGATGTACACTTAGTGAAAAACGGTTGTGGGAAATGCGGGGGACCTCACTACACGGATGATTGTGAGCCGAAATCTGAGGAGGCTAACTATGCCAGCTATGGGTATCAAAACCGGGGAAATAGTGGGTATGGAAATAAGAATCAGGGAAACAGAAATGAGGCGAGATTTCAACCCAACCAATCGAAACAAAAGGAGGAGCATACCGAACAGACTTTTGAGGAAATGATGAAAGATTTTGTCTACTCCCAAAAGGCAGCTAATGATATGATGGCTAACTCCATGAAAGGATTCACCGCAAAATGGGAGCAAAACCAACGGAACACCCAAGCTAACATGCAAGACTTGGAGCGAAAATTTGAAAGATTAAGTGAAAAGTTCTCGAACCGACCAACGGGTCAAATGCCAAGTTCAACCCAACCAAATCCGAGGCAAAATCAAAACAACACCGGAGGATCATCGAACCAAGGGTCGAAGTATGTACCACCAAATAATCGTGATGAGCAAGTGAACGTTGTGGAGACTAGATCTGGACCTAAGTATGGGGGGAACCGAGAATTAGTGCTAAATAAAGACAAAACAGGAAAAACAGCTGAAACAGACAAGTTGCGCCGCAATAGTAGGGACTTGCGCCGCAACTCGTCATCCGAAGGAAACCCAATTGTCAATGACCAACCACTTGCGCCGCAAGAGGATGGAGTTGCGCCGCAACTGGTGGTCCGAGATTTCAAAATAAGCCAGGAACCCATAGATAGTGATTCGGACGACGAGGAAGAGATAGAAATGGAGTCGAGACCTGGGAAGGAACAAAAGGGTGATAATAAAGGAAAAGAGCCGGAAATCGAACAAAAAGGGCCATATAAGCCACATATCCCATATCCGCATAGACTTCGAAAAGAAAAGAAAAAGGAACAATACGGGAAATTCATCGAGTTAATGAAGACTGTTAAGATTAATGTTCCTTTAGTTGATCTTATTGCGGGTATGCCAAATTATGCAAAGTTCATGAAGGAACTTGTGAGTGGGAAAGGTGATTACATGGAGAAAACCACCGCGTTCTTAAATGCCGAATGTTCAGCAATTGTGAAGAGATCTATTCCACCGAAACTTGAAGATCCCGGAAGTTTTCTCTTAACTTGCACTTTTAATGATAAACTTACTTTTAGTGCATTAGCGGATTTAGGGGCAAGCATTAACTTAATGCCCTACTCTATTTACACTAAATTGTCTTCAAGTGTTTTAACCCCAACACGTATGAGTATAAGATTGGCCGATCGATCTTATCAATATCCATTGGGTATTGCCGAAAATATGCTCATACGGGTCGGAGAATTTTTATATCCCGTGGATTTTGTTATTCTTGAAATGGAGGAGGATGAAAAAGTTCCTCTCATTTTGGGTAGACCATTTTTAAACACCGCGGATGCTATCATACGGGTTCGGGATACCGAAATTTCTTTGGGTTTGGGTAATGAAAGGGTAACATTTTCTTTGAAGCAAGCAATGAAACATTCATATTCTACAGATGAATCTTGTTTTAGAATAGATGTTCTAGATGAAGCAGCTTATGACCTTGATTGGGAAGGCATTTTGGAAGCAGAGGCGGAAATGGAAAGGCTGAATTCCATTGTTAAAGAAGAGGCGAATGAAGAGGGAAGCTCGGATGAAGTGAAGGAGTTGGTGGTTAACGACGGGGAGAGGATCAAGACTTCTATTGAGGATCCTCCGAAGGATTTGGAACTTAAGCAATTGCCAGCACATCTCGAGTATGCATTCTTAGATGGTAATTCTAGTCTCCCAATTATTATTTCGTCTTCACTTTTGGAAGACGAAAAGATTAAATTACTAACGGTCCTTAAAAGCCATAAAAAGGCTTTCGCTTGGCGTATTTCTGATATTCCGGGTATAAGTTCTGATTTTTGTAAACATAAAATTAACTTTTTAGATGATGTAAAACCTGTTGTCCAAAGATAACGGAGACTTAACCCGAATATGCAGGATGTGGTCAAGAAGGAAATTGTTAAACTTTTGGATGCAGGTATAATTTACCCGATAGCGGATAGCCCCTGGGTTAGTCCGGTCCATTGTGTGCCCAAGAAAGGTGGAATGACTGTGGTATTGAATGAAAAGAACGAATTGGTACCGACAAGAACAGTGACGGGCTGGAGGGTTTGTATCGATTATAGGAAGTTAAATGAGGCGACTCGAAAGGATCATTTTCCATTGCCATTTATGGATCAAATGATAGAAAGGTTGGCGGGGAACGAGTTTTATTGTTTCCTTGATGGTTTCTCGGGTTATTTTCAAATTCCAATTGACCCCGAGGACCAAGAGAAAACAACATTTACTTGTCCTTTCGGCACCTTTGCTTATAGACGGATGCCATTTGGGTTATGTAATGCACCGGGAACATTTCAGAGGTGTATGATGGCGATTTTTCAGAATATGATTGAGAATTCCATGGAGGTTTTTATGGACGATTTTTCGGTTTATGGGAGTTCATTCGATGGATGTTTAGAGAGTTTAGATAAGATGCTGGCACGGTGTGAAGAAACAAATTTGGTGCTTAATTGGGAAAAATGCCATTTCATGGTGAAGGAAGGAATAGTATTGGGGCACAAAATTTCTAAGGCGGGAATTGAGGTTGATAGAGCAAAGATTGAAGTTATAGCAAAGTTACCACCTCCAACGAACGAGAAATCAGTTAGAAGCTTTCTAGGACACGCGGGGTTTTATAGGCGGTTTATTAAGGATTTTTCAAAGATAACTAGGCCGATGACTCGTTTGTTAGAGAAAGATACAAAGTTCGAATTTTCGGAGGATTGTATGAAGGCATTTGAATTGTTGAAGGAAAGATTAACGAACACACCCATTCTAATCTCGCCAAATTGGGATTTACCTTTTGAGTTGATGTGTTACGCGAGCAATTTTGCGGTAGGGGCGGTATTGGGTCAAAGGATTGAGAAACATTTTAGGCCGATTTATTTTGCAAGCAAGACATTGAACGAAGCTCAGCAAAATTATACCACTACCGAGAAGGAGTTACTAGCTGTTGTGTTCGCGTTCGATAAATTTCGGTCTTATTTGGTATTGAGTAAAACGGTAGTGTTCACGGATCACTCGGCCTTGAAGTTTCTGTTTTCAAAGTTAGATGCGAAGCCGAGATTGATTAGGTGGATCTTACTTTTGCAAGAATTTGATGTGGAGATCCAAGATAAGCGGGGTAGAGAAAATGTGGCGGCGGATCATTTGAGCCGTTTGGAGAATCCGAGTCTTGGAGCTTTGAATGAGGAGGATATTCGAGACACCTTTCCGGATGAAAGATTGGCATTTGTTGGAAAAGCAGTTGGTGAACGAGGTCCTTGGTACGCCGACATAGCCAATTATTTAGCGGGTGGAGTCGTTAGTAGATTGCTTACTTATCAACAACGGAAAAAGCTATACTCTGATGCCAAGTATTACTTTTGGGAGGAGCCGTTTCTATTTAGAATGTGTGCCGATGGAATGGTGAGAAGGTGTGTTTCTGGAGCCGACACAAGGCGAATTCTCGATGAATGTCACCATGGTCCAACGGGAGGACATTATGGTCCAACCGTGACGGGAAAGAAGGTGTTTGATGCAGGTTTCTATTGGCCTACTATTTTTCAGGAAGCACGCACCTTAGTGAGGACATGTGATTCGTGTCAAAGGCAAGGAACGGTTACAAAACGAGACGAGATGCCGCAACAAAGTATACAAGTGTGCGAAGTGTTTGATATTTGGGGAATTGATTTCATGGGGCCGTTTAAACCGTCAAACAAAAATGTCTACATCTTGGTGGCGGTGGATTATGTATCAAAATGGGTCGAGGCAAAGGCACTACCTACTAATAATGCTAACGTTGTTATTGAATTTTTGCGAAGCTTGTTTTGTAGGTTTGGCATGCCAAAAGCTTTGATAAGTGATCGGGGAACCCATTTTGCAAACGCCCAAATGGAAAAAGTTTTGAAGAAATATGGGGTACAACACCGGTTTTCGACTTCCTACCACCCTCAAACAAGTGGGCAAGTCGAAAACACCAATCGAGCGATTAAACGGATTTTGGAAAAGACGGTCAACAATAATCCGTCTTTATGGTCAAAGAAATTGGATGAAGCATTATGGGCATTTAGGACAGCTTACAAAACTCCGATTGGGACCACCCCGTTCAAGATGCTATATGGGAAAACGTGTCATTTACCCATGGAGATAGAGCATAAGGCATATTGGGCGCTTAAAGAATGTAGCATGGATTTACTAGCTAGTGGCGAAACTAGATTTTTACAACTCCATGAGTTAGACGAGTTAAGATGGAACGCATACGAGAATTCCGCTCTTTATAAGGCAAGAACTAAGATGGTCCATGATTTGAAAATTAGGCGGAAAGAGTTTAAGGAAGGGGACAAGGTGCTTTTGTTTCAATCGAAGTACAAATTTAAAGCACCTAAGTTGAGATCAAAGTGGACGGGTCCGTATTTGGTGAGACGGGTCTTTTCGAGTGGATATGTGGAGTTAGAAACGGATGAGGGCGGATCATTTATTGTTAATGGTCAAAGAGTCAAGCTATATCATGAGGAAGATGAGGAGAACGGTATGACGATGGAGGATGGGTTTTACCCGTTCTAGATTCTCGGCACAACAAAGAGTCAAGCTCATGACTCGAGAAAAAAAAAACGAGCATTTCCGGATTAAACCCCGGTTTGTTGTATCATTTCTCTTTTAACTTCTCTTATTTTGATTATTTTTACTGACTTTAGTTATTTTAGTAACTTAGGAGTTTTTATAGTATGTTTTAGTATTAGTGTTTAAGTCAATTAGAAGGAAAACGTCTCGGATCAAGAGTTGCGCCGCAACTCCTCTGTCTTGCGCCGCAACTCCTCTGTCGTGTATACAGTTGCGCCGCAACTAGTTCTCTTGCGCCGCAAGACGTTCATGTGTGGATAAACATCAGTTTCTTATCTTTTAAAAACCCTCACACATATTATTTCTCTCACCGCAGCAAACACACAAAAACACACACTAATCTCCATCTTCGAATTTTCATCAAATCTTTTCTTAAAAATCAATCAATTCATTCATGAGGAGATCGGTATGTTGTATATTCCTTTTAAATTCTTAATTTTATTTTTAATTAGGGTTCTTGATGTACAATTAATTTGGGGGAAAGTTTTTAATTAGGGTTCTTTAGTATTAAGATTAGTTAATTAGTAACATAAGTTAATTAGGCCTAATATCGTTTAGTGTTAGGATTTTTAGGTTTAGATTTGGTCTTTTTGGGGTTCCTTGTTGCTGCAGTTTTTGCCCAGAAAACACCCAGTTGCGCCGCAAGAGGGAATAGTTGCGGCGCAAGAAAGAGCCCGAGAAAGAATTATAGGATTCTAACAATGTAGTTTTGTTTCGTTGTTGTTGTTGTTTGTTTTCGTAGGGCAAACGTCAAGCTGTTGAGGAGCCAGAGATGGGAGAATCATCCAGAACACCTCGAGTGACCCACTCATCGGTTCCATCCGCTGAATCCATGCTCATGAGACAAGAAGTGCACCCTTGGCTAAAATGGCCGGGATGCACAGCTGATGAAAAGATCCGGTTTAATAACAATTTGGCCTTGCTTCAGAATAAAGCGGTTCATCCCCCGAAGTTCTTAGATTGGGGTATGCTAGATAACTTGGGAATAACTGCTGAGTTGGATCCGTTGTTGACTACTCAGTTTATAAGCAGGGCAGGGGCGCCACCTTTTGAGGTGGACGTTTGGAGGAGAGCATTTAGTGTCCGGGAGAAAATTTATCGAGAACTCTGTCTCGAATTTTACTCTACTTTGACAGTTGACCCGGTTCCGGATCATAGTCATGAAGTTTATGGTGCCGAGATAATTCAGTTTCGGTTAGGGGGGCGAGCTCATGAGGTCACCCTACCACAGTTTGGGTATTTGGCGGGTTTATTCACGGAAGCTGAATATATGGATAAATCCAATATGCCAAATTATATTTGTGAGGGAAGTTGGGACTGGAATGCAATTCGGGGTAGGAAAGATGAGGTATGGTTTGATTTGTCCGGACATAGGCCTCACGCACGCACCAACAAAGCAAACAATCTGACGGATCCGATACTTAGAGTGCTTGAAAAAGGTATCTCTAATTCATTCTTGCACCGATTTCAGCATCAGGACAAGGTGTATCTTGATGATTTGTGGCTTTTGTTTTTCTTCGCAAAGAGGGACCCGAATCAGTTTGTGAATGCCCCGTGGGCATTGGTTGAGTATATGAGCGATAAAGGGTCAGGACGACAAGCTGCAGGGCCTATGGTTTGTGGCCACTTTATTACGAGGATTGCAAGGAATTTGGGTATTCTAAATCAGGCGGGGATTCAAAGGTGCGGTACGCCGGTGGGATGGAAGACGTTTACAATGAATGATTTGCAACGAGCAAATATTGTAACCGCAAACCGAGTGTATGTTGGTCATGTGCAAGAGGAGGAGGGTGACGATGCTGAGGAAGAGTATGAGGAAGAAGCGGGTAATGCAAACGCAGCGGGAGCAGTTCCCCCACAACCTGGGCAGTTTGATTTTAATCCTATGATGCAGGAATTGTATAGGATTGGGCACCGAATGGATGAGACATATGCGGAGGTTCATCAGCTCAGAACAGAGGTCGAGAGGACCAGCTCAGATTTGCACCAGTTTGGGGATTACACGCAGTACCACATGCAGCGATACCAGCCCATGTGGGATTATATGGCCACTTCCCAGTATCATGTGCAGAATTCCGAGGCAGCAAGTGGGTGGACTGAATACAACCCACCTCCCATGTGGTACCAACCACCACCTACGGATGATGAGTGAAGAAGTTGAAGCCGTTTGTGGGGCTTCTTTGATTGTTGTTGTACTTTTTCTTTTTCAGTTGTGTTTAAGACTGGCATTAAGTTCAGCACGTGCGGAGTAGACTCGGAATTCAGACCTCATCAATCGGAACTCGCACGGTGTTATTTTTTCTTTTCCCTTTTATTTTTCTAATTTTATTTTAATTTCCCTTTTAGTTAGATTTTCTTTTGATGGAACACATTAGGGACAATGTGTTAGTCAAGTATGGGGGGGTGAGTCGGGAAATTAGTTAGTTTTGTCCCCTATAACGTTTATTTTAGTCCCATTTGAGTCATTTAGAGTCTTTAAAAAAAAAAAAAAAAAAAAAAAAAAAAAAAAAAAAAAACATTACGGTTTGAGTCGGATTTGCTTAGGGACAAGCAAATGCTTAAGTATGGGGGGTTTGATATCGCTCATTTATACGAGTTTTTCATAGCGATATTTGTTATGTTTTGTGTCCTAAACGTAATGGATAGACCCCATATTGCTTATATTTTGTGTAAAGTGTGTTTTGTAGGTTCTCAACTCACCATGTCTTACCGACAAGAAAGAGTTGATTCACCTTGAGGGTACGGCTCTTGGTGTGACACATCAAATCCGTTGATGGTTGCCAGGTTACCCAAAACTGGATGGTTTTCACTTGCCATGGTCCTAGACTGAAAAGTGGCTAATCCAAGGGGGTACGGCTCTTGGTAAAGATTTTATCAAATCCGTTGATAGCTGTAATAGCTTGCTTAAAGCTATAGGGTGTTCAATTCACCGATGCTTCATTGCTAAGAATTGGCGAGTCCAGAAGGGTACGGCTTCTGGTAAAGACATATCAAATCCGTTGACGGCTGTGATGGTTTGCCTAAAATCATTAGGGTACCCCCACTCACCATTGATTCACGTTCTAAGAGTTGGGCTGGGTTCTAGTCTCCTAGGGTGATGCTTATTCCACCAGAAAGACTGGCTAGCCCAAGAGCGAGCAGCTACTTGGTAAAGGCTCATCAAATCTGCTCATGTTGCTGTAAAGATTTGGGACCAAAAGGGGCAAAGCAAAAGTTTTACACCCAGTTCAGTTCAGCCTCGGATCAAGAGTTGCGCCGCAGGACATACCTGTTGCGGCGCAACAGAAGTTGCTACAGATCGTGGTTTCTCGGATCACCAATTGCGGCGCAAGACTCAAGAGTTGCGGCGCAACTAAAGAAGCTACAGGACTTGGCACTTGCGGAACAAGAGTTGCGGCGCAAGACCATTCAGTTGCGCCGCAACTGGTCTTTTTGCAGTTTCAAACTCTGTTTTTATTCCTCATTAAGGGGGAAGCTAAAGAGTTAGTGGACATCATGTGACATTATTGCTAGACGTTTTTTGATGTCCCAGGAGGAGTATTTAAGGAACACAACATCCACACAAGGTGGGGGAGCCATTCATATCATCATACACTCAACATCCATATTACACACATCCATTCTTGAAGATATAATTCAAGAATCATCATCATCAAGCTTTAGCATCATTTTCATTATCATCATAAGTTTCTATTGAACAATTGTTACTTCAAGTTTTTACTTTGTTACTTTAGAGATCATTGGAACCTCTTTCTCAATTTGGTATTCATCTTCTATCATTTTAATAGCAAGATTAAAGTATGTCTTTTACATATTCAATTGTGTTTGTTACAATCATGAGTAGCTAATTTCTTTATACGTTTGCTTGGATTATGTGATGTTTATGTGTTAGATTTTGGGTTGGAAATTCGATTGATTTGTTGAGATTAATTGGGGATCCGTTTGGGTTAATAACTTAATTATCTTGTCAAAATTGTTTATACTCTTGTTTGGTAATCTAAAAACGGGTATTCGAAAGGAATCCGTAATTTTTACTAAAATAGGAACGAATTAATCGGCCTGTCTTTAGTTGATTATAAGTGAATGATATTCGAAAGGAGTCATTAACAACAATTTTCATAAGTAGATATTCACACAAACGCTAGCTACTAAATTAAGAGAAATCGGTTTAGGAGTTAGTAAGCTATTCGAAAGGAAGCTTATAAATTAATTCTCACTTATCAGCTTGAAACTTTATGCACTATTACTTGAGGTGTTAACGGTATTCGAAAGGAATCGTTGCATGGTTAGGCAATTGGAGAAATCCGGTATTCGAAAGGAACTTAGGATTTTACATTAGAAGTTTATCGATATTTTCATACCTAAGGAATAACTCATAGTCATTCACGGTCCAAGCAAGCGTATCTTTTATCCATATTTGAAATCTTGAATATTTTCACTGTTTTTATAAGCAAGTCTTCACTAAGACTAAAACCAATTTGTTACTCGTTACGCATTTTTACTAACTAATATTTCAACTATAAATAGTCCCTGTGTTCGAACCCGATATTTGCTAATACTATTTTACAATTGACAAGGGTACACTGCCCGTGTTATAATCTAGTAAAGGTTAATTTTGGGAAAACTAGATTTTTCGCATCAGATCTAAATAATAGAGCATCTGTAAGCAGGAGCTGAGATGAAGACACCCGACATACACCCATTGTGAGTTGGAAATGTCTTTTAGGTTTAAGGTTTCCTATGATGGCGAACCTAACATTACAAAATACCCGACCCGCGAAATCGGAAATGATTGTTGAAATTAGGATTTGATTAATAACTGTCGATAATGGGCAGGAGGTTATGTGAATATGAAATATAGATCTTGAAGTGCCAAATGGGTAGCGAAGTTATGCCAAAATTTTTAACCTTGAAAAAATGAATTCATGATCTGACAAATCATGGGATATAAGTCCCCGTTGTATGGGACTATTGAGATGATGTAAAAGATTGGTTTGAAAGGCATATAAGCTGGATCTACCCTAGGACTTCAAGCACTGCGTGAATTATGTTTCGTATATCGAACTTGATGGAATATCTATCAAGTAAGAATCTGATTATTCTTAGTAGAGCTTAGATCGGCGAAAAGTTGCATTCATCAGAAACCCGTGAACATCATGGATAGAGAAAGTAAGTCAACATTTAGCCTGATCTTATTCCCGTAATTATATTTGATGAAACTCGCGTATTGTAATGAATTGCACTTGTGAGAAAAGACCGAATGTGGAGGAAATACCCACATGGCTTTAACTCTATAAGAAGCGAGTAGTAAGGTAAGATGATCTTTGAGGAAAAAGATCCTGTTTAGGGGTAAATGCTGTGACAATCCGTCAATTTATGGTTGATATTTTATTCTCGAATATTATTTAAAAATATTATTTTAATGTTACAATATGAACTCACTTATTTTTGGGAAGAAATTTGGATTTACGTCTTGAAGTAGCATCGACTACGTCTAAACCGGAGGATTCAACGTTACGTGCTTACGTTTACATACACCGTCTTTAGTGACAGTCCGACATTTCAGAAAATAAATTTGTCCATGAATATTATTTTGGAGTTTTAAATTTGTGTTGGATCATAAACTCACAAATTTACGAGAAAAGATTAGGACTTACGATTTTAATTTAACGTCCTTTACGACTAAACCGGAAACCCTAGGATTACGTATTTACGTTTTTGAACTCCGTTTTTGATGAGAAAATTTTTATTGGATTCGTTTTGTGACGTTGATTCATAATTTATAAAACGTTTTTCGTAAAACGACCTGAGGGCACGCAAATCGAGGAAACTAGAATCGAGGAGTACCCGTAAATAAATGGGGATGAGACAAGTGGGACACTTGTCCCACCCCCAAAACCGGCCAACACTTAGCTACAACACATCATATGATGTGTCAAAGTGTTAGCTTAACACTTACATGTGGAAGCTAAGCTTACAAAGTAAGCTTCCACCTACACAAAACCATCTAAACCAAAACCACTCATTCATTCTCACAACATGCAAACAACTTCATTTTCTCCTCCCTCTCTCTAAAAATGCCGTCCCATATCTCCACCCTAACACCCCTTTTGATCAATTTCATCCATGAAATCATGTGTTATTCATACACATGTTGAAGCCCTTTTGAAGCTCTCTTGAATGGTGGTGATTATAACATCCATGGAGGAGTTTCCTTGGTGTCTTGAGGCTGATTTTCCACAAGGATTATATGAAGATTGATGGCCTTGAAGATGGTCTTGGCTATGCACAAGTTTCTCCATCCAAATCCATGTCAAACTCATAACCTACATCATCATGGTGGTATAAAGATTGTCCTCCTCACCTTCTTGTTATTTTGATTATGTAAACATGTATTTTATTTCCTATTGTATATGTATATGATGATTATATGATGATAAAAATGTTATGTGGGGATTTGGTGTTGATAAACATGATTAAAAAGGTGAAAAACTATAAAGAACAAGGCTAAAATCTTGCTTAAAAGTGATGGCTGTATAAAACAGTAAAGAAACAGGTCATGGACTGATAAAATGATGAAGTAGAATCCATTTACAGTAAGCTATATGTCTTGTACACATGTGAGAGTTGGCCATGCAATGGAATCATTGTAATGAGTGAGATATGATCCAAACAAGTTTAAGATACAAATCTGAGTTCACTGTTTTGGACGATTTTTAGAAAATACTTAGAAGATGATTCAATAGTAGCTATAGAAGAGTTAAATGTAGCACATATCATGTAGTTTATGTGATAAAAATTTGAGCTTCTATCTCCATATAGAACTCTAGATATGGCAGTTTTGGTGAAAGTAAAGATAAAAATCAGATTTTGGAAATTAAAGAATAATACTATTATATAAGCACTCAAAATTTAATAGTATAAAATATAAATTAAAACCCACTAACTTATATAATACATTTATATAAATATGTACAATGGTAAATAAGTGGACATTTTATAAAAATGGTAACTTGTTAAGTTTTATAAGTTATAAAACTATAAACATGATTTTTACGACTTTTTCGGCTAATACCGTAAAATTAACGTTTTTGTTAAATAAAACTTAGATGGTTGGACCCGTCTAATGTAAACTTTATAAAACTTATATACTGATATATAAACATGTATAACAAGTAAAAACTGATAGAACCGAACTATAGGACATACGGACGTTAACGGACTAAATTAACGTTATTGGACTAATAATACAACAAAAATGGACTAAAACGCTTATAAACTTATTATTGGGCTTAACCCATTTGGGCCCAACATGGAAAGTATATATACTGATAATATAAGTATAACATGGATTAAAACAAGTTAAATAACTTATAATAAGTTTATTGGACTTAAAACACGAAAATAGGTAAAACTAGTAAACTAGTATAAGAGTTATCGACATATAACACTAAAATGAGTAAACGAGAATATGTAAACCCACTTGATCATCATATGTATATAATCATCATATGTATACATAATTGACATTTTTATAAAGTCATTGGGCAAACGTCTAAGACCGATTATTATTTATATAGGTTTCCGTGATTGAAGCACGTACCGTACGTCCGAATTGCCGATAACCCGCCTTCCCACATCAACGTGAGTTCATAGCCTCGCACTCTTTTAAATGTTTTTATGAAATGTTTTATAAACCCGAGAGGGAGATAACATGTTAGTTTTTATAAAATAGGACACCATTTGTCCCGATTGTTTGTTTATTGATTTTGGACCCGAATGATTGTATGACCCGATTGTATGACCCAATAAATGATTAAAGGACCCGATAGTTGAAATTAAATGGATTATTAAAGTTAGGTTATGTCACTAAAAGTCCCATTAGCATGAATTGTGAACTACCGGGATTTGGTAGACGCTTATGCATTTAATAGTACTATTTGGGGACAATCACCCCAGTTCGCGCCTTGACGGTTGATCCCCGTCGTGCCACATTGATTGGTAAGCGAATTTGTGTATGAGAAGATTTCCATAGCGTAAGACGACACGCTACTTTAGATGGGCAAAATTGGTATCGGGTTAGCTACCCGTTGTTGGTTTAGTAAGGTAACAATGTCATGCGGCTTATAATAATCCAAAACTAACGAAATACTACTAGACGCTCTGAAGTGCGATGTATTGCCTGACTAGCAATACAGGGTCATACTATTGATATTATGTTTGTATTTTGGTTTTCATAACCATATTCATATAACGGTTTTCATTTTTATACAACGTCATAAGACGTATTGTATGATGTTTTTACGACATTGGCTCGTATAATGATTTTTAAGGCAAATGCCTATATTATGATTTTGATGAAGATTTGTATAAAATGACTTTGGCTATTTTATGGCATATTAAAACAATTTGTACAAAATGATTTTCAGTAATAATTTTATACTGATATTTTATTGATGGATTTTATTAAACTCTATGAATTCACTCGGCGTTATCGCTGACCTTTTCTTTTAACATGTTTTATCTCAGGTACTTGAAGGTAATTCTCGGGAAGACGACAAGAATTCATGGCCCGCACTTAAACAATATTTTCCATTCAAATACTTTGTAAAACTTTGTATAAAATAATATGACTTGGGACCGATGTAACTTTGATATTTATGAATGGAAATGCTTTTATCATTAAACGACGCGATTTTTATGCATTGTCTATGATGTGAGTAATGTGCTATCCCGTAACACCAACGACTCTTCCGCTGTATTGAGTTGTATAAATTTGGGGGTGTTACAGTTTTCACCTTTTTATAGTGTTGAGGGTGGCTATTTGGTTGTCATAATGGAAAGGAGTGTTTGACAGTTTGGTTGTGTCATAAGTCATCTAACACTGCTTTTGTGTTTGGATACTAATGTAAGGTGATTTCGTTCATTAAAATGTTTTGGGTCTCAATCTTACTATCACATTTTACTAGTAAGAAGTGTTAATGAAATCTGAATCTCATTAAAATAATATTGTTTGTTTTTTACTATTACCTGAATGTTTTTAGTTGTCCATTTTTAAGTATATATCGAACCATTACAACTAGATGAATAAGTAACTTAAATAAATCTTTGAAGATGAATATATAAAAGAAAAAAACAATCTTATATTCGCGAAAGCATTACTATCTCGATTCACATTTTCTCGAACGCGTCACGGTTAAGAATTGTATTTTAAAATTCATTAACATATATGTTAGGTCAATTTAGTGCCTACTGGTCTCACTGATGGGTGTGAATTACAATAAGTCTAAGTGTATATATAAACCTTGAACACCAAGAGGTCACTAAGTGAGCAGTCACTCAGTGAGTTTCCTTTGAGTTCTCAGCCAGAGTCTATAAGGAAGACTTAAGTATTCAGTAAGACGACACTCAGTGAATGATGTACCTAAGACGAAGAAAAAGGTGATGGATTCAATGAGTTGTGGCAATAGACTCACTGAGCCCCATACGATATCCTCAACAAATGTTGAAGTCCTAAAGACTGAAGAATGGGCGGGATAAGTTGGAAGATGAGATCATAGTACATCTCGCAAATTGTAACTTATCCTTTTAGGATAGACAAGGGTACTGAGTATTGAGAAGGACTTTATCCTGATACTCGTAATAGGTATAAACAACTATATACTTTGTACCTTTAGCTAAATCAGAGTAGTTGCACATGATAATTCTTTGTCTCATTCCTAACTTTAGTCTATAAATAAGATCCATGTAAAGGAGAGAAATAAATTTGTGCACTTAATGTTAGAACATTCACAAACGAATTCTCTCTCCAAAAACGATCAAATGCACTTGAGTTCTAAACATATTGATAATCGTCGAATATATCAAATCGTTAGGACTGATATTATTCGTTAGTGAGAAGATCAAAACATATACATTCACTACTACAAAAATGTCCATAGAGCCCTGTTGAAAAGTGCCATAGAGCCCCTTTTTTCCTGGGGAATTAAAAGGGGAGGGACTCTATTCGAAAACCAAATAGAGCCCTGTTTGAAAAACGGGGTCTATTCCCTCTTATAGAGCCCGGTTTTCCCTTACCAAATATGGCTTTATGTGAAGAATAAAAAAAAATACTTTTTTGAATGAATTCAGCCATTTGATAACATTTGATGAGCAAAAAAACTCAGTATCATCCATTCATTATTCATAATTACAAGAAATCCTAGCTATCAAATTTCATCCTCCTTATATCTTAAGTTTAGCCTTCAAACCATTATCCATCCTATTCTTGAGCTTTTGTTCTAGCCGACCCATATATATAGAGGCTGCATATATAACAAGTATGGAGCCTATGAATAAAAAAGACGAAGATGCAATAAGTCACCACTCAAAACGGAATGACAGAAATTAGCAATTCTAGCCATAAATTCAAATTTCGAGGTTTTAGTTTACCAGGTGTCTTCAACACTCATGTAAAAGAGATGGTCAACCAATGAGATTGGTTCAAAACAACGGACTAGAATCAGTTAGCAGACCTAATTAAGGATAGAATCTACTCTTAAGAAACAAAAGAACTGGCACCTCATTACGACTGTATCAGATCATAAGACCACTAAGTACTATACTTGCACCATGTTAGCAAAGTAATCAACTGTTGTTGTTAAACTTCTTGGTCTGCATCACATGTCTTGTAACCTGATCTTGTACTTTTATGGATTTTTGTTGCAAATCAAAAATCATGATCAGTTGTGTGTATAAAGTATAAACCAAAGAGAAACGCAACATACCTGGACTAAATACTTTAATGCATTTTGTTACAGACTTCACTGATGTCACTGAATTTGGTCCTGCTACAGCAGTCAAGAACCAAGTTAGACATACCATTTTAGACAAAAAAAACAGATAATATTTTTTGAAAAGCAAAAAAGAAGCATTTCGTAATATGTTACCTGGTGCATTCATGTCTTGCTCAGATCGAATTTCTGTGACTATGGAAGACATTCCAGAGAGGAGCTCATGATCACCTATTATGCTTCAATCAGCCACAGTGTCTGATGATCTGATTAGTTTTGCGTAAAAGAAGCAGTAATAAAAGCATTAGATTTCATTCACATAGTATCGAAATTGCTTAAATAGACAGAAAATAAGTTGAGTTGGTGAGTACCCTGAAAGAGACTATGGAGAAGATCCGTTATCTGTCTGGAAAAAGTAATTGCGTCCCTCACTGCCATCATAATCACCCAACAAATCGTGCAAATTAAAATCTGCTAGAAGATCTTAATTAGGCAAATCAAAGTCAAACTCTTCATCTTCTGATGGAGATCCTGTAGTATGCTCATCAGAAGTCAGAATATCAGAAGCTGGTATATCAGAAGTCAGTACATCAAAAGATGTTATATCAGAAGTCGGTATATCAGAAGTCAGGATATCAGAAGTCGGTATAACAGATGTCGGTATAACAGAAGTCAGGATATCAGCAACAGTCATCTCGGAACTATCAAAGTCCAACCTTCCTTTAGCAGTACTAAACCTGTAAATCTATTCGGAGTTCATATTTGTAAGCAAGAGAAGAACACACACCTGGCGAAGGTGAATGAGTGAAACCAACATGTATTTCTTGTATCCTTCCATAGCTAGCACTCAAAGTGTACATAGGAGCAGTTACCACCTAAAAAGACGATAATGAAAGGGCACGTGACAAGTTAGTCAAGTTTACAAATACCTAATCCATGTACAATAAAAAAGCATGCCCAAAAACAAGTGGATCGAAAAGGTGAGTAAACGCACATTATGGAAGAGCTCCAGTGCTTCAACAATACGTTCTTGTCCTATGCAAATCATCCCTCTAGCAAATAATAGAAAACAAAGGTTAAGAAAATATACATATTCATAAGGTATCACCTCAAACCTTGCATAAAAAAATCTCAAAACAATAGTTTACAAGCAAAAGACGTGATGATAAGAATTTAATCAAATCAACTCACCCATAATAGTAGTACAGGAAGAAGTTTGTGGGATTATCAACTTTGTATGTCATTTTCCAAAACACTATAACCAATTTTATAACATTTAGCCGACAAACAGACTTGAAGAAAATCTGAATGTAAAGCAGTTATACTCTCAGTGAGAGTTGAATCTTGCTAATAGCAGTCAGTAGAGGAGCCACAGCTCTCACAGGAGCCCGAGGAGCCCCGTAGCAAAAAACTTAATTCCTTCCAAGTAGTAAGACCCTAAACCCAAAAACAATTCAATCGTAACAAACAAAAACAAAATCACGTTATTACAAATAGGTGTTATACTTATGCTCCTTGGATAGAATATCAGACCAATACTGTTTAAACAAATTGAAATCTTACCAAAGTGCGATTGAACCCATCTCAGCTAGAACCGACAAATAAGACCGCAACTCAATCATCACAAGAACACATACATCTTTCTAAGACCCCTAATAAAAAAAGAACACAATCCCGTCTGAGTTTGAACCGGTAACATTTTTGTCCACTAAATCTTTAAGACCTCTAATCAAAAATGCCACATCGTTACAAACAAGCCATCTAGGAAATTCAAATAAATATAGAAGTACAAATTTGTTACTAATCACTAGCAGTAGCATATACTAATTAGCAATAGATAGAGAAAATACCAAATGACAATTTGTGATTTCACTATAATGGGTAGCGAGGTATGTGTTTTAGTACGTTCCAACATCACAGCTAACATCACCACACTTCAAAACCAACGATTTCAATTACAATAAGTCAATGCAATAAGCATATATGAAATAAATTATACAGTGTGCTTACCATGTTTCGAGCACATTAAACCAGCTATACAATGAATTTGTGTTGCTCCTTTGCTTCAGTGTAAGCTCCTTTCAATGAATTTGTGTTGATCTTTTGATTGGTTATTACATAATTTGTACCAAAATATAGAAGCATATTAGCTAAGGCTTTAGACTATCTACACTCATGTATATACATGAAGACACATTCATAGGTGAAGTTAAAGAGACAACAAATCAAGACAAACAACCTGAGCGCATTATATTAAGCAATCCAGAACATCATTACATATGATCACACATACAAATCTAACACACAAAAAACTTGTAACAAAAGAAAGGGTATCACTTACTGCTTGTAAATGGGTGTATGATGAAGGAAAGATAAATGGGGTGGCTGAGTCTCGCTGGATTGGTTGTGTAAAGGAAATAAACAAGTGATAGAAAATAAACCAATTTTTTACCAAACGGTTCACGAAATATCTCAGTTCAGTTTATACTACGTATGGAACAGGTATTGTATGGAAGTAATAGACTCATAACTCAAGCGAAACGGATGATCGACATACATATTCCAACAGTAATTTCTTATAGTAATATACTACAAAGTTACTAATAAAAACAAGAAAGGATAAATTGTTGCATGTACTCCATGTTTTGTGGCTGCTGCATCATATCGGGTTTAAGATCAAAAGTTGGACCATCATAGCAATCGTTCATATCTCCGCTTTTACTAGACCTCGGGTATATATAATGCTTGCATCAAGTTTTGATCAGTACTAAAAACATTCTGGCCCATTGGCATTATCGGATAAAACCCGTTATCGACATCACTAACAATTGATGATCCATAAGACTCCATGTAAGTATCAGACATGATGCTCGTGTTGTTGTAATCAAAAGGGGTTATCATGGTTATCGGGTTTGAGGTCAACTGTGGCATCTTCAACCACCATTGAAGTCCAAGATTTTGCATATCTGACATCTTCTTGGTTTCAACTTGCTTGATTTTCGTTCCTAGCTCGTTAGCGACATCTCTCGATTGCTCTTTCGAAGAATTATCCAAAACCTGGAACGAAGTAGGAAACTTGGCTTCCAAGTTCCTTTTTTTCTCTGTAGCAAGTTCATGTTCAATCTTATTTTTCCTATCCTTAAAAAAGTCACACAAACTGTATGACTTAATCTTCCGAGAATCAGTCCCTCGTATTGTTTTGTAAGCCTTAATCATATCATCGAGTTTTGCACGATTTTGTGGGAAGATTTCGGGGCCTTGTTGATGGTCGGAACATATGATCATGGACACATCGACATCACAAAGAGTACTTAGCTCTAGAGCTTTCTTGAACAGACCCTCTTTTCGCCTCAGAAATGTGAGTCTGCGTTTCTTAGTGTCGTTTATCAGTTGCAAGGGTATCTTCCCTCGACCCATGTTTACAAATCTATCAGAAACAACAACATGCATACATTAGGTCATTCAAGTACACAACCATAAATACCGGATCGTCTCAAATCTCAAATCACCTTTTTGCCTATAAATACCGGATCGTCTCAAATCTCAAATCACCTTTTTGCACACTCTTTATCAAAATAAAATTCCTCGTTAATACATTCTTAAATCCTTGATCATTCCCTTGATTAACCATGTTTAACAAGTGAACCCTTTCTCAAATTATTTCTACCTCATAGTGCAAAGAGAAGAACACTTACATCCTTGTCAAGTGTTGATTTCTAAGATCCAAGAAAAAATCTTTGTGAAGATCCATATGAGTTATTCATTCATTGTTGTATATTTGTGCTGATTTAAGTTCTGTGATAATTTGGAAGCGGTGTATCTATTGTGCTTGATACTTACGTAGTCAAAGTATATTGTGAATTGGTTCTAAGCTAATATTAGAAATCTATATCTAGCTTAGTGTTAGTAAAGGGTATAACCGACGTGTATGATTTTCTTTGCTCTGAAAGGAGCTTGTTGACATAGTAAAATCTCGAGTATGGTACTTAATAAGTGGAGAAGGGTGAAGATTGAACTTCGTAGCTAAACCACTATAAATGTTGGACTCTCGGTTTAATTGTTTATTCTTTATCTTTACTCATATGGCTTATCTTATAATTGTAACTATTGGTATAGAAATAAATGTAATATTGTAGATTGTGTGATTTCATACAATAACGGATCTTAAGATTTGAAAGAACAAGCTTTTAAAATAAAGTAGTTAATCGATGAAACTATTCACCCCCTAGTTTCTACGATTGGTATCGAGAGCCAAGGTCACTCAAGATTTTTAAATATATTGTATTTTAAAGCTTGAATCGATCTATGAATTTCGATTAATATCTAGAAGGCAAACTAAGCTAATACCACCTATTTTTGAATCCTACTATTTTATATATCGGAAAAATATATTCGAAACATATGTGAAATCAAAAGATTTTGATCTTTGGCACGTTATTACCGATGGTGATTTTAAACCAAATTAATATACTGCGGAAACGAAAAGAAAGAAGTAGTTTCCTTTGAAAAACAAAATGATGATACGAAAAATGGACTTGCCAAAAATAATGAATCCAAAATTTTCATTTACAATGCTTTGTCTAAAGAATTATGAAAGAAATTTTATGTTCATATCGGCAAAAGAAATTTAGAAAACATTTTTAATAACTTACCAGTGTATTAGTCAAGTCAAAGAAAGCAAAATCGATCTTCTCATTCAACAATATGAACAATTCATCATTTTCGAAGACAAATCGATAGATAGTACTTTAGTAGGTTTAATACTATTATCACGTGTTTGAAAGCACTTTAAGAAGGTTTTTCTAACAAGAAAAATGTTAGGAATTTTGTTAGAGTCTTGCATCCAAAATGAAGAGCTAAAGTCACAACTATTGAAGAGTAAAAATATTTGACTTCACTATCACTTGATGAACTTATCGGGGATTTAAAAAGTTCACGAAATAATCACCTTGAAGGATTTCAAAATGGTAAAAAGTAAGAGTGAAAGGAAATATCTCGCGTTGAAAGCCAAGAAGGAATCTAGTGATGATGAATGCTCAACCTCCGGTAGTGAAGATGAAGAGTATGTTATGACCGTAAGAGAAAATCGGTCAAATCAACGCATGCATGATTCACTCCAACTTATCCATATGACAGGTAGATCAAGAAATTCACAAGTGCCTCTTTCTTGGCGGAGATACCAGCACGCATACGTATGTCATAAAGAATGTTCCTAACATGTTTGTGCCGGTACTTGAAGCCTGGAAGTTGTTTACAATGAACCGCATGTTCCCAAGAGAATCCAAACATATCTTATGACAAACAAGGCATATCGCATCAAGCTAAAATTAGGAATTATAAGACGATACTTAAATATAGTTCGGTATTCAACCGATGACAAATGTTGACCAAACCCGTCTATAAGAATAGCTCGTTGATAATATTGGGTATGTTGTGCGCGTAAACACAAAAAAATTGCTTTCTGTCTCATAGTCATGTCAGAGTGGACTTTCAAATTTTTTACTACCTCAGTGAAAAGGAAACTCGCCAATGTTTGTTGGAATTTAGAAGGGGTGGTGTCCTTATTAGTGAAAACGCTAAAATCCAAGCTTGAAATTATATCACGAATAAGTGGCAAAGCAAAAACGTAATCATCAACCAAACCACATATGCCACTGTCACGTAAGATGTCGTCTTGTAGCACCCAATATTGGACCTTAGAGGCCACAAAAGCATATAAGGAAACCAGCTTTACTGAATGCAAACCTAAACCACCAAGATGAATGGGTAAAGAACCAAGTCTCCATTGTAGTCACTAAAGAAAGGTCCTTCATAAACCACTATATTTTAGACTCACCCACACAAACCTTTGTAAAAACAAGGTTTCCTCCTCTATGTGTATAGTTTGATAGGTTTTGAAACCAAAAAAAGTTACGCAATACCCATGCATGATCAAGGAAAAAGGAGCTCTCTCCGAGGATCGTGTAGCTGTGGAAGAAGACTCATCAAATCAGCAGAATTCGCGCTCTCCTCATATCCAACCAACTAATAAAACCTATATCTCCACTAACAGCTCCCCAATAAGCTTCAATCCCAAAGACGGCCCCCGAATATCGACCAGAAATAAACCCTCCCAAAGCTTCATACCATTACATGAGGTCAAAAATATATCTACTTTCCTCAAGGCTCGAACCTGGACCGCACGCCTTTATAATATCTAAACCTTTGATACCTCTTCTAAATCACCAATAACGGTTCTCTCATCAAAATACCAAGCATGAAGAAGAAGCTTGCAATTGTCTCTGATCTTATGTACAATGGTTTTCCTTGTTACACCCATGGGTAGACCAAATATATGTGTGTCTCTAACATTCGACCTTGTTACCTATTTATATAAGGAATTTGTCCACAAAGAAATAAAAGAACACCTCGCCATATAAAAACGACCAAAGGTTCAAAACGTTTCCATTCTTATGTAATTATTATGTTTGAGTGTCTTGAACGTGACACTTCTCAAACTTGGTTATTATTTCGTGGTTATTGTTTATGTTTAGTCATGCATAACGCGTTGCACATAAAGTTGGCTAAAATTAGTGAAATTAGGGGGCTTTAAAATTAATGTACAACATGTTAATACACATTCGAATACCTTAAGCACATTAAATTTGAAAATTACACAAGAACAAACGGTTTTGAAACTTTGATGGTTCTAATGATGAACTTAAAGTTTGAATTATTAAATTGAAACATTCATGAAGTCTGATTACTATTGAGTGAGATCTTACATTTTTACCCTTATTATTCTAATATGAAAAAGTATACAATATTATGTTTGTATTCTTATTATGCTGCTAATATGAAAGGTCAATATGTCTTTAGTGTTCATTTTTAGAAAATATGTGTTTCTTCTTCCATTTTCATTTGTTTTTAATTATTATATACCTCAATTTTCAGCCAATAGCATGTCGTTTCGGTTGCTATTTGTTAGGTTGTCGGTTGCTATTTGTTAGGTTGTCGGTTGAGAGGCTAAATGGGGCCAACCATAAGTCCAAATGTTTTTACTAATCCAGATAGACCGAGTTCTATCATATGAAACACCACTAATTCAAACTCGAAATCAGCTCTACATATTATCAAAAATGTGTTCCAAAAATATTACAAACAGGGATATACGATACAACTCACAAAAAATGGTATTAAAACCCAAAAAATCAAAGCCGACACAAACAAATTAAAAAATCTCCCTGCATACATATACGAGACAAACGTGGACAAATTTCAGATGAAATGAATGAAAAAAAAAGCTAACGAACGCTTCGCAACTAAGCGCGGGCACCGAACATCTCGTTAATTTTATTTGTCTTGTATTCTTCCATGGTGCCTTTTGCAAAATACAAACAAAGTTAAACATAATAAGTTAAATACTTAAATTCCTTTTTAGAATTGTTAGTCCGGATGGAAAGGTTGAGCGAGACTCACTCATCGTCCATTGCAACGCCATAACAATTGTTTTCTAACTCACTCAAACTCTTCGTTCAACTATAGCAGTCACGAGAAACTCACCATTCATTAAAACACTTAATTTATAAAAAAAATTAGCATACTAAATACCCGAAACACACTCACAAACTAAATAAATTATATTAAAATATAACGAGATACCCGTAGTGTTGTAACTCAGTGGTGGTGAGCCACTCAACACTCACTCTACAACTGAGGCATGAGATAGAGTGGCGGGAGCGAAACTTTCGTGAGTTTGACACTATTCCTTCCAACCTTAAAAGATGAAATGATTGTGCACATCACACAAAACTTTTAAAATTCTCAATATATTACATATACAGTTTACGATAGAAAAAAAAATTCTCCCATTATTTAAAAAGTAAAGAAATGAGTCAAATGACAATATATATTCAAATAAAATTTCACCCCGACTTCTAAAGAAGAAAAAATGTGTTTGTAAAATATATCAAAACCAATGAATAACACAACTAACACCCAACCAACCACCCTTATGGCGAATTATTATTATTACTTAAAAATGCAAGAAGATTAGTCTCCAAACTGTTACACAATAAATATGAGATTGTCCCTTCGAGGAAGATCCATTTACCACACAATAATGATTCTCTCAACACTCAAATTTATACAACTCAATACAGCGGAAGACTAGTTGGTGTTACGGGATAGCACATTACTCACATCATAGACAACGCTTAAAAATCGCGTCGTTTATTAATAAAGCATTTCCATTCATAAATATCAAAGTTACGCCGGTCCCAAGTCATATTATTTCATACAAAGTTTTACAAAGTATTTGAATGGAAAATATTGTTTAAGTGCGGGCCATGAATTCTTGTCGTCTTCCCGAGAATTACCTTCAAGTACCTGAGATAAAACATCTTAAGAGAAAAAGGTCAGCAATAACGCCGAGTGAATTCATAGAGTTTAATAAACCATCAATATAATATCGGTATAAAATTATTATCGAAAATCATTTTGTACAAATCATTTTAATAGGCCATAAAATAGCCAAAGTCATTTTATACAAATCTTTATCGAAAATCATAATATAGGCATTTGCCGTAAAAATCATTATACGAATCATTGTCGTTAAAAACACCATACAATACGTTTTGCAACGTTGTATAGATTAAATAAAACCGTTATATGAATATGGTTATAAAAAGCCTTAAAATCGTTATACGAGCCAGTGTCGTAAAAACGTCATACAATACGTCTTACGACGTTGTATGAAAATAAAAACCGTTATATGAGTATGGTTATGAAAACCAAAACACAAACATAATATCAATAGTATGACCCAGTATTGCTAGTCAGGCAATACATCGTAATTCTGAGCGTCTAGTAGTATTTCGTTAGTCGGATTATTATAAGCCGCATGACATTGTTACCTTACTAAACCAACAACGGGTAGCTAACCCGATACCAAATTTTGCCCATCTAAAGTAGCGTGTCGTCACAAAGGTCATGCTATGGAAATCTTCTCATACATAAATTCGCTTACCAATCAATGTGGCACGACGGGGATCAACCGTCAAGGCGCGAACTGGGGTGATCGTCCCCAAAATAGTACTATTAAATGCATAAGCGTCTACCAAATCCCGGTAGTTCACAATTCATGCTAATGGGACTTTTAGTGACATAACCTAACTTTAATAATCCATTTAATTTCATCTATCGGGTCCTTTAATCATTTATCGGGTCATACAATCGGGTCATTCAATCATTCGGGTCCAAATCAATAAACAAACAATCGGGACAAATGGTGTCCTAATTTTATAAAAACTAACATGTTATCTCCCTCGCTGGTTTATAAAACATTTCATAAAACATTTAAAAGAGTGCGAGGCTATGAACTCACGTTAATGTGGGAAGACGGTTATCGGCGATTCGGATGTACGGTACGTGCTTCAATCACGGAAACCTAGACAAATAATACTCGTCTTAGACTTATGTCCAATGACTTTATCAAAATAACAATTATGTATACATATGATTATATATATATGATGATCAAGTGGGTTTACATATTCTCGTTTTCTCATTTTTAGTGTTATATGTCGATAACTTTTATACTAGCTTACTAGTTTTACCCATTTACGTGTTTTAAGTCCGATAAACTTATTATAAGTTCTTTAACTTGTTTTAATCCCTTTTATACCTATATTATCAGTATGTTTACTTTCCATGTTGGGCCCAAATGGGTTAAGCCCAATAAGTTCTTTTTACAAGTTTTTATCTTATTTAGTCCAATTATTAGTCCAATATACTTAATTAGCTCGTAAATGTCCGTATTTCTTATAGTTCGGGTTTTATCGGTTTTTACTTGTATTAGATACTTATATATCAGTATATGACTCTTATAAACTTTACATTAGACGGGTTTGGTCGTCTAAGTTTTATTTGGCGAAAAACGTTAATTTTACGGCGATAGCCGAAAAAGTCGTAGAAATCAAGTTTATAGTTTTTATTACTTATAAATATTATTTCACCACCATTTATATAATTTACCCATTTAATTAACCTTTTATATATTTATATAAATAAGTTTTATAAGTTAGTAGGTTTATATTTTTACATTTTATACATTATAATGTGAGTGCTTATATAATATTAATAAACATTATTTCCAAAAATCTGATTTTTAACTTCATGTTCACCATTTTTACCATATCTAGAGTTCTATAACGAATTAGAAGCTAATTTTTGGGTGACATGTTCTTCATATTATGTGCTACATTTAACTTAGTTATAGCTACTGCCCATTTTGAGTTTAACTTGCCTTAACAGTCCCTACAAAACTGCTTATTCAGATTAGACCACCTAACTTGTTTTGATCATATCTCACTCATTATTTTGATTCCATTGCATGGCCAACTCTCACATGTGTATAACATATTGTACTTACTATAAATGGATCAAACCATGCAATTTTATCAGTTTATCTTTTAGTTATCTACTGTTTTTACACAGCCAACTAAATAATCAAGATTTTAGCTTTATTTCTGATAGTTATTAACATTTTTAAGCATATCTATCAACACTTGATCCCCACACAACATTTTTATCATCATATATACATCATATACATATACAAAATGAATGAAACTACATTTGTTCTTTACAAAATAACAAGAGAAAAATGGAGAGGATGATCTTCTATACCAACCAAGTGTTTTTCTTGTTTTTGGAAGACAAGAACTTGATGAACACAACAAGTATCTCCAAGACCATCAAATATAAAGAACATAGGTTGGAAAATCAGCCCTAGGACACAAGCAAATCACCTCCAAAGTTGTTAATATGGCCACCAAATGAGCAAGGCTTCAAGAGAACTCCTTAATAGAGCTAGTAAACATGTGGTTCATGGCTAGAAGAGATCAAAGAGGGTGTTTGTTGCTTAATTTTGGACGGCAAGAGGAGAGTGTTTGAGAGAGTTTTGAGAGGATTTTGCATGTAAGGAAATGGTGGGAGTGAAAACTAGTAGCTAGTTTTGATAGTTAGTGGTAAGAGTTAGCTTAAAATGTGGCTTACACATGTAAGCTTTGAACTAACATGATGCCACATCTTATGGTGTGGTGTCATGTGTGCTGTCCAACTTAAGCTAGTGGGGTGGGACAATGTATTTTGTCCCATCTCACTAGTTTACGGGTATTTTTCGATTCTAGTTTCCTCGATTTGCGTGCCCTCGGGTCGTTTTACGAAAAACATTTTTATAAATTATGAATCAACGTCACAAAACGAATCCAATAAAAATTGTTTCATCAAAAACGGAGTTCGAAAACGTAAATACGTAATCCTAGGGTTTCCGGTTTAGTCGTAAAGGACGTTAAAATAAAATCGCAAGTCCTAATCTCTTCTCGTAAATTTGTGAGTTTACGAACTAACACAACTTTAAAACTCCAAAATAATATTCACGGATAAATTTATTTTTCTGAAATGTCGGACTGTCACCAAAGACGGTGTATGTAAATGTAAGCACGTAACGTAGAATCCTCTGGTTTAAACGTAGTCGATGCTAATTCAAGACGTAAATCCAAATTACTTCCCAAAAATAAGTGAGTTCATATTATAACATTAAAATAATGTTTTCAAATAAATATTGAGAATAAAATATCAACCATAAATTGACGGATTGTCACAGCATTTACCCCTAAACAGGATCTTTGTCCTCAAAGATCATCTTACCTTACTACTCGCTTCTTATAGAGTTAAAGCCATGTGGGTATTTCCTCCACATTCGGTCTTTTCTCACAAGTGTAATCCATTATAATACGCGAGTTTCATCAAACATAACTATGGGAATAGGATCAGGCTTAATGTTGACTTACTTTCTCTATCCATGATGTTCATGGGTTTCTGATGAATGCAACTTTTTGCCGATCTAAGCTTTACTAAGAACAATCAGATTTTCACTTGATAGATATTCCATCAAGTTCGATTTACGAAACATAATTCACACAGTTCTTGAAGTCCTAGGGTAGATCCAGCTTATATGCCTTTCAATCCCAACTTTTACATCATCTCAATGGTCCCATACAACAGGGACTTGTATCCCATGATTTTTCAGATCATGAATTCATTTTTCCAAGTTTAAAAATTGTGGCATAACTTTGCTACCCATTTGGCACTTCAAGATCTACATTTCACATTCACATAACCTCTTGCCCACTACCAGCTGTCGATAATCAGATCTTAATTGCAACAATCATTTTAGGTCTCGCGGGTCGAATATTTTGTAAGGTTAGGTTCGCCATCATAGGAAACCTTAAACCTAAAAGAAATGTCCAACTCACAATGGGTGTATGTCGGGTGTCTCCCTCTCAACTCCTGCTTACAGATGCTCTAATTTCTAAATCTTTAACAAGATTCGATCTCGATCCTAATACGATGATTATCAATGATAATCTCTCCAAAGGAAAACGATCATATGGTCTATTACCAAAGGTCAATCATTGAAACATAAAACAACACTTATATTACTTTGTATCGTTACTTTACCTCATCCCTTCGATTTGGGGTGGTATATAGTACTCTCATCAAGGTTCGTTCTCAATGATTTCTGGGCAAATCTCTAGAAATTCGATGCGAAGCGAGGATCTTGATAAAGATGTTCGATACAGGCACACTATGTTTACATAATTCTTTTGCATTTATCATTAACGGGAATGATATTAGCAGATTTGGTCAGTCTGTCGACGATGACCCAAATCGAATCAAATTCAGATGATGACCTTTGCAATAGCTAGACGTTTACTAATGTATGAGGCGATGTCTGCCTTCATAATTGCCAGTAGTACAACTTCTTCAGACAAAGATACTTTTAGTCATAAATGACATAAATAGAATACTTATACTTACAAATTCCAACATAACTATATCTCACAATCCTCTATATTCAGGTAACCACAAGTGGCCTTTAGAACGTTTAAAGCTATTGGCTTCTTAATTTTAATGGTTCACATTAGCCGTGAAAACCTTTCACTATTTATATTATCCTTTTTACAAACATCGTTTATTTTTAAATCGTTCGGCAATTTATTTTGCACCTTCATTAATGAGGAACATGTCCTAACTGGTTCTTTATCTTTTCTACATAATGCATCGGTATCTACATTCACTTTTCTTGATGATGTGATTATCATGTCCACAATTCACTCAGATATTCTTTCTACATTATGCGTCAGTAATTACGTTCACCTCCCGGATGAAATAAATATCACAACCGTATTTATTCAAAATTCATTCTTCATATCTTCTATGTTTTATTTCGTCTTTACTATCATTTTTATCCGTTTTACTCAATCCGTCGTCTAAAGCGTCGATAATTATTATAATTAATTAAATAATAATTTTTAAATTTTTATGAAACGTAAACGTAAAAATTTTAAATTTCTTAGTTCGACCAATTATATAAAATGTTCAAAATAAATTTGAATTTAATTAACAAGATTTTTGGTTGATTTATCGAAAATAATTAATAGGATTCGTAAATGTTTGAAAAATCTTTGGTTATACTTTGGTCATAATTTTCTTAGTTAAAAGGCAAAAATTATCGTTTCAAATTTTTAGTTCATGGTCTAACGGTTTCCTCAATCCTTCTTAAGTTGTCTAGAAGTATACACAAACATTTACCCCTAAACAGAAGTTTAGTTAAATGGTTTGTGTATAAGGGAATAATCCCTTTAAAATCCTTTGTTAAAACATTTGTCAAAACATATTTCCATTTCTTTTTGGTAAAATCCAAAGTCTTAAAAGGGCTCTTAATTTTTGAAGAGTCAATTTATATTCCATTATCTATTAATCACATGGTTAAATCATGTAAAGGTTCAAGTCTTTAATTACATGTTAAATATTTAAGGTACAAGTTTCCACTACTCAGCCGACTCAGGGCATTCTATAAATAATTATTAACTCATTTTGATTCTCATAAACAAACATATAGTCCTTAATGATCACGAGCATGAATTTATCAAATTACAGCCTACACACGTGATTCACCAAGTTTATGAATGCTACATGTGTATTAGTCAATCCAAACGACATCACGTGAAACTCATAATGTTCATTACAAGTTCTGGATGTAGTGATTGGAATAGATAATCCTTTTCGCCGATGCGAAGTTGATAATAACCATGTCGTGGATCAAATCTTTAAAACATACGCTAGAACCTTGTAAATGATCGAACAAATCTTCCATTTCGAGTTATGGATATCGTTTTCGATTGTCAATTTACTCAGTTCACATTAATCTATAAATATAAGGAATGATAACACCATAGCTCTTCAGGATGACAAGCTTGGTATAATAAAATCTTTCTCCGACAACTCTCTCAGTTGTACGGTAATTCCTTTAATTCAGATGGTGCTGACATACAGTGCACACGCCACAGGTGCAGCACTGGGAATATAATCAATACCAAATTCAACTTGCCTTAATGGTGAAAGTCTAGGTAATTCACCAGCAGTTACCTCCTAAAGTTTCAGATAACAGAAACATCTTTTAATAAATTCATATTAGGTTCTTCTAGATTACAATCTCTATAACTAATTTACAATCATTCATGGTAAAATTTCAAGTCTAAATGCAGGATATGGTCATCTATCAAGAATTATTTAGATCACTTTTGATAATCAACATCTTATCATTTAGGGGAATTCTATTCGATTTCCCATTAATTAAGACAATGTCGTCATGTCATAATCAATCAATCCATTCTACTGGCACTATCAACTTTTCAGTTTTATTGTCGTTGATAAGATGTGAACTTCTCAAAAGACTAATAATAACTCATAATCCTTCACAAATTCAGGGATATATGGAGACACAACTAACCTTAAAAGAGTAAGGTTAACGCATAATCTACGCGAGAGAATTCAAATCAGATACAGACGAAAACATTTAATGAATATGAATATATCCCATGTTTTCATAATTTGAGTACGCATTTGAAAGCTCCTCGGATCGTTACCCAGGTCATTCAAATGAAATCAAATCAAAAGAAATGATACGAACGTCGATACATCCAGTCGGGTATCAACACTCGATAATCAGATACTTTTCCTAAGAATCTCACTACGGGAGAATTGGACAAGAAAGAATTGTCAATTGTCAAATAAGACAATTTCCACAGATGAGTAAATTCGACTTAGAAGAATAGATGCTACAGGCACATATGTAGGTGTCCCTAACATTATGTCCTTATTTTTCACTTCTTGCAGATCTCATAAAATTTTATCTTTCACATCTTCAAAGAAAATGTTGTGTTTATTAATCAGTTTTATGGTGACTACTAATCAGCCTTGCATGGTCTATTCCAAATTGTATGTAGGCGCGCAACTATATACAATTTCAAGATTAACGATGCAATACTCAGTTCGTCAAAATTTTATCATCATGTTTATAATAAAAACATTTTCACGCTTAATTCTTAAATAAGAATCAAAAATAGATTTACAAAGATTTTCTTTGTTATGGAAGTAATTAGGTTTTCCAAGGTGTTTTATAAACAACTTCGTTTCGATAACAATCACTTATAAATCTCACTTTGAATAATCCTTATAGTAATGAAAATTCAATTTTTCTCAATGGATACTGTTTTAACTTATAAAAACAATGAGTGATCTGCAAAGGAGTGATGAAAGCTTGTTCACCAAGAATTAACTACGATATGATAGGAAATGATCTTAGCCAATTAATCATGAGGTTCATGACCTCGATGGCACTCACGAAGAATGATTCACAACGTAACTCAAATCAAGATGAGTACTTGTTAAATGGTTGCATCACTAATGCGAACATTAGGATGAAGCAATAAAAGATAGATAACATCGATACATGTAGGATTTAGCAATCAAAGGTAGTCTTTTCATTAATCACAAACAAGTCAAAATTGTACCGTAACACATTACGCGTCACTATGTCATACAATTCTCAGAACTCATCCTACCAACTGATATCTCAGTTAAGTTAGGGATTTTTAAAAGATACCACAATGAATACTAATCTACAAGAGTCATTAGGTGTTCCATATGTCCCGGAAGATCCATCGGTCCCAATTCAGAAGAAGATTTCTTCAATTTATTTATTGGACGCTAGGCATCCTCGTGAGTGGACAATGGCTTAGGAACAACACTTAACACAAACCTACAATCAATTAAATCCTTATAATTCAATCACAGAACTTAACAACTTTTTCTTATCAATCTCATATTCTATACGGGTTAAATTTTACTTTATTCAAGTTTCAACAATATTTATACTCAATTCGATATCCTACTTCATTTTCCAATACTTTCATCCTTATTATTAGACCTTAATAGGGCAATAAAAGCTCGATATGATCAACACTTAATTTCCAATCCTATAGCTCTTACAACAATAGTTATCAAATGAGTCACTAGTATGAAATGACTCGATCATTCAACTAGACTTCTCGGAAAGGTATTAGTGGCATGGGGCTTTTGGGTAATGGTTCCAATGACAGCCTCAAGTGCAACATTCACCCTTTCGATTTCAATTTAAGAATTGGGTGACAACGAATCAGATGACATCTTTCTAGGTGGTAACATTTTGTCAAACTCCACTCTATAAGGAAAGATCGTCATGACATCGATATCAGATTTAATCTTGCCAATTTTTTTTCAAGATCACAATCAACTAATATCTACATTTCTATGAATATCAACCATTTGTTGGGATCATAAATATCCACAACTTGGTTTAGATCTAGGATAGCTAGAATTCCTACAAGAATAGCTTCGATTAATTTACTAGGGAAGTTAGGGTTTCTTGTAACAATCTACGTCGTATAAATACCTCGTATAAATATCAAAATAATCATCAAACAATCATGTAATAAAATTACATCATATATATATATATATATATATAATCCAAGTTATATATATATTAAAATAACACTTCTCAGTCTGGCCTTGTCGGTAACTCGGGAATTCTTCGGCACCGTTATAGTCAAAAGATTTTTAGACATTTTTAGAAAAATGTTTGTAGTTAAAAGATTTTGAAATGTTTTATTCAAAACCTTGGTTTTAAAAATCTTTCGTTCTCTATAACGAGAGCTCTGGTACCAAACTGTAACATCCCCAAATTTATACAACTCAATACAGCGGAAGACTAGTTGGTGTTACGGGATAGCACATTACTCACATCATAGACAACGCTTAAAAATCGCGTCGTTTATTAATAAAGCATTTCCATTCATAAATATCAAAGTTACATCGGTCCCAAGTCATATTATTTCATACAAAGTTTTACAAAGTATTTGAATGGAAAATATTGTTTAAGTGCGGGCAATGAATTCTTGTCGTCTTCCCGAGAATTACCTTCAAGTACCTGAGATAAAACATCTTAAGAGAAAAAGGTCAGCGATAACGCCGAGTGAATTCATAGAGTTTAATAAACCATCAATATAATATCGGTATAAAATTATTACCGAAAATCATTTTGTACAAATCATTTTAATAGGCCATAAAATAGCCAAAGTCATTTTATACAAATCTTTATCGAAAATCATAATATAGGCATTTGCCGTAAAAATCATTATACGAATCATTGTCGTTAAAAACACCATACAATACGTTTTGCAACGTTGTATAGATTAAATAAAACCGTTATATGAATATGGTTATTAAAAGCCTTAAAATCGTTATACGAGCCAGTGTCGTAAAAACGTCATACAATACGTCTTACGACGTTGTATGAAAATAAAAACCGTTATATGAGTATGGTTATGAAAACCAAAACACAAACATAATATCAATAGTATGACCCAGTATTGCTAGTCAGGCAATACATCGTAATTCTGAGCGTCTAGTAGTATTTCGTTAGTCGGATTATTATAAGCCGCATGACATTGTTACCTTACTAAACCAACAACGGGTAGCTAACCCGATACCAAATTTTGCCCATCTAAAGTAGCGTGTCGTCACAAAGGTCACGCTATGGAAATCTTCTCATACATAAATTCGCTTACCAATCAATGTGGCACGACGGGGATCAACCGTCAAGGCGCGAACTGGGGTGATCGTCCCCAAAATAGTACTATTAAATGCATAAGCGTCTACCAAATCCCGGTAGTTCACAATTCATGCTAATGGGACTTTTAGTGACATAACCTAACTTTAATAATCCATTTAATTTCATCTATCGGGTCTTTTAATCATTTATCGGGTCATACAATCGGGTCATTCAATCATTCGGGTCCAAATCAATAAACAAACAATCGGGACAAATGGTGTCCTAATTTTATAAAAACTAACATGTTATCTCCCTCGCGGGTTTATAAAACATTTCATAAAACATTTAAAAGAGTGCGAGGCTATGAACTCACGTTGATGTGGGAAGACGGTTATCGGCGATTCGGATGTACGGTACGTGCTGCAATCACGGAAACCTAGACAAATAATACTCGTCTTAGACATATGTCCAATGACTTTATCAAAATAACAATTATGTATACATATGATGATTATATATATATGATGATCAAGTGGGTTTACATATTCTCGTTTTCTCATTTTTAGTGTTATATGTCGATAACTTTTATACTAGCTTACTAGTTTTACCCATTTACGTGTTTTAAGTCCGATAAACTTATTATAAGTTCTTTAACTTGTTTTAATCCCTTTTATACCTATATTATCAGTATGTTTACTTTCCATGTTGGGCCCAAATGGGTTAAGCCCAATAAGTTCTTTTTACAAGTTTTTATCTTATTTAGTCCAATTATTAGTCCAATATGCTTAATTAGCTCGTAAATGTCCGTATTTCTTATAGTTCGGGTTTTATCGGTTTTTACTTGTATTAGATACTTATATATCAGTATATGACTCTTATAAACTTTACATTAGACGGGTTTGGTCGTCTAAGTTTTATTTGGCGAAAAACGTTAATTTTACGGCGATAGCCGAAAAAGTCGTAGAAATCAAGTTTATAGTTTTTATTACTTATAAATATTATTTCACCACCATTTATATAATTTACCCATTTAATTAACCTTTTATATATTTATATATATAAGTTTTATAAGTTAGTGGGTTTATATTTTTACATGTTATACATTATAATGTGAGTGCTTATATAATATTAATAAACATTATTTCCAAAAATCTGATTTTTAACTTCATGTTCACCATTTTTACCATATCTAGAGTTCTATAATGAATTAGAAGCTCATTTTTGGGTGACATGTTCTTCATATTATGTGCTACATTTAACTTAGTTATAGCTACTGCCCATTTTGAGTTTAACTTGCCTTAACAGTCCCTACAAAACTGCTTATTCAGATTAGACCACCTAACTTGTTTTGATCATATCTCACTCATTATTTTGATTCCATTGCATGGCCAACTCTCACATGTGTATAACATATTGTACTTACTGTAAATGGATCAAACCATGCAATTTTATCAGTTTATCTTTTAGTTATCTACTGTTTTCACACAGCCAACTAAATAATCAAGATTTTAGCTTTATTTCTTATAGTTATTAACATTTTTAAGCATATCTATCAACACTTGATCCCCACACAACATTTTTATCATCATATATACATCATATACATATACAAAATGAAAGAAACTACATTTGTTCTTTACAAAATAACAAGAGAAAAATGGAGAGGATGATCTTCTATACCAACCAAGTGTTTTTCTTGTTTTTGGAAGACAAGAACTTGATGAACACAACAAGTATCTCCAAGACCATCAAATATAAAGAAAATAGGTTGGAAAATCAGCCCTAGGACACAAGCAAATCACCTCCAAAGTTGTTAATATGGCCACCAAATGAGCAAGGCTTCAAGAGAACTCCTTAATAGAGCTAGTAAACATGTGGTTCATGGCTAGAAGAGATCAAAGAGGGTGTTTGTTGCTTAATTTTGGACGGCAAGAGGAGAGTGTTTGAGAGAGTTTTGAGAGGATTTTGCATTTAAGGAAATGGTGGGAGTGAAAACTAGTAGCTAGTTTTGATAGTTAGTGGTAAGAGTTAGCTTAAAATGTGGCTTACACATGTAAGCTTTGAACTAACATGATGCCACATCTTATGGTGTGGTGTCATGTGTGCCGTCCAACTTAAGCTAGTGGGGTGGGACAATGTATTTTGTCCCATCTCACCAGTTTACGGGTATTTCTCGATTCTAGTTTCCTCGATTTGCGTGCCCTCGGGTCGTTTTACGAAAAACGTTTTTATAAATTATGAATCAATGTCACAAAACGAATCCAATAAAAATTGTTTCATCAAAAACGGAGTTCGAAAACGTAAATACGTAATCCTAGGGTTTCCGGTTTGGTCGTAAAGGACGTTAAAATAAAATCGCAAGTCCTAATCTCTTCTCGTAAATTTGTGAGTTTACGAACTAACACAACTTTAAAACTCCAAAATAATATTCACGGATAAATTTATTTTTCTGAAATGTCGGACTGTCACCAAAGACGGTGTATGTAAACGTAAGCACGTAACGTAGAATCCTCCGGTTTAAACGTAGTCGATGCTACTTCAAGACGTAAATCCAAATTACTTCCCAAAAATAAGTGAGTTCATATTATAACATTAAAATAATGTTTTCAAATAAATATTGAGAATACAATATCAACCATAAATTGACGGATTGTCACATTCTTCATGTAAGCCACCTCTTCAGGTGATGATGCATATTTCTCATGACTTAACTCATGCTTAACCTCCATCGGTAAGAAACCTTTCTTAGAGTTATGCATGTTATATTTCTTCAATATCGTATCAATATAAGCATCTTGGCTAAGACCAATTAACCGTCTACTCCTATCTCGATAGATTTTAATTCTCAGAATATATGCAGCATCTCCCAAATCTTTCATAGAAAAACATTTACCAAGATAATCCTTAACTTCCTTAAGTCTTGGAATGTTACTTCCCATGATTAATATGTCATCGACATAAAGAATTAGGAACACTACATTACTCCCACTAGCTTTGCGGTATATACATGGCTCATCACGATTTTGAATAAATCCGAACTTTTTGATTTCTTCATCAAATCGCTTATTCCATTGACGTGATGCTTGCTTCAAACCATAAATGGATCTTTGAAGTTTGCACACGCGCTTTGGATATTTAGGATCAACATACCCTTCTGGTTGTTGCATATAGATGTCTTCATCTAAGCGACCGTTCAAGAAGGCAATTTTAACATCCATTTGCCATATCTCATAGTCATAGTATGCTGCTATAGCTATAAGAATCCTAATAGCTCGTAAGTCTGCTACAGGAGAAAAAGTCTCCTCGTAGTCTATGCCAAAAGTTTGAGTAAAACCTTTAGCCACCAAAGGTGCTTTATAGGATTGTACATCCCCGTCCATGTCAGTTTTCTTCTTATATATCCACCTATTTTTCACTACTTTAGCATTTTTAGGCGCGTCTACAAAAATCCAAACATCATTGATTTCCATGGATTTCATTTCCTCATTCATTGCAACTATCCATTTTGACTTTTCTGGATCAGACATTGCGGATCGATAGTTAGCAGGTTCACCAAGATCCCCTACTTCCTCCTCATCATCCTCTATGTATAGACATAGTTTGTCCGGCGCACGTATAGTCCTTTGAGACCTACGTGGAGGAATTAATTCCGGTGGAACACTCAGACTTTCTGGTTCTAAGGAATTTCATCGCTAGTATTTTCAGAAGGCAATGTATCTTCTTTAATTTCTTCAAGATCATAATTTCTCCCACTGAATTCTTGATTTACAAGATCATTTTCAAAGAAGTCTCCATACCGAGCCACAACTATTTTGTTCTCAGCCGGATAATAAAAATAGTAACCCATAGTTTCCTTAGGGTAATCTACAAAGATACATTTTACTGAGCGTTGTTGGAGTTTATCTCCAGAGTCACGTTTCACATACGCCTCACAACCCCAGACTTTTAAATAAGACAAATATGGCTTCTTGCCATACCATAGTTCATATGGTGTCTTATCAACCTTCTTAGTGGGAACCATATTTAGAATACGAACAACAGATTCAAGAGCATAATCCCAAAAAGATAATGGTAAAGTTGTAAGATTAAACATAGATCATACCATATCCAATAATGTACGATTTCTCCTTTCAGATACACCATTTTGTTGTGGAGTATATGGAGAAGTAAGTTTCTGAACAATTCCATTCTCACTTAAATAATCTTTAAACTCTTGACTTAAATATTCACCACCACGTTCAGAACGAAGAGCTTTAATCTTCTTTCCTAGTTGTAACTCTACTTCTGCTTTAAACGTCTTGAATGTTTCAAATACCTGATGTTTATGCTTAAGTAAATAAACACAACCATAACGGCTATAATCATCCGTAAACGTCAAGAAGTAGCTAGCACCTTTCCTTGACACATGTCTAAGTGGTCCACACACATCAGTATGTATCAAACCAAGTAGTTCAGTAGCCCTTTCAATATTGTTATTAAAAGGTTTCTTGGTCATCTTTCCAGAGATACAAGATTCACATTTATCAAATGATTCATCATTGATACTTTCCAAAAGCCCATCACGTTGCAGCTTTTATATGCGAGTCTTCCCAATATGGGCAAGCCTACAATGCCAAAGATAAGAAGAGTTCTTGTCTAACTTACTCTTCTTATTCATGCTAAAAACATAATTATTTTTCCTCTTGGAATTTTTACCATGCATGTTAATTTCAAAAACACCATTCACAGAAATTGCATCAAAATAGAATAGACCATCTTTGAAAACAGAAATTCTATTATTATCAATCGTGTGAGTAAATCCAAGATCCAACATACAAGAAAAGGAAATAACACCCCTAACAATTGTAGGTGCATAATGACAACTATTTAAAGACAGTACTAAACCCGAAGGTAAAACTAATTTAAATATTCCTATAGCTTCAACCGGTGCTTGTGCGCCATTGCCCACTTGCAGAGATTGTTCCCCATAGGATAGTCTCCTCTTCAACTCAAATCCCTGCAGGGTATTACAAATGTTAATACCACATCCCGTATCATATACCCAGGAGTTTGATTTGTATGAAAGATTAAATAACTCTATCATAAATAAGTTACCTGAAGATGGTGCTGCAACAACTTGCTCAGCCTTCTTCTTATGTTCTGCCATTTCATGGAGATAGAGAGAGCAATTCCTCTTCCAGTGTCCAGTCATCTTGCAGTAGTGGCAAGTCTCATCTTTCTGAGATTTCTTAGCAAAGTTCTGCTTCGGCTTAGATGTAGTCGCAACTTGCTTGCTTTTATCAGCCTTGCCTTTGCCTTTCTGCTTCTTATTCCCTTGCGGTTTAGGTTTAGACACTCTACCCTTTTGTACATAAAGTACTTGAGGCGTAGCAGTGGATGCCTTATCTTTCAAACCCTTTTCGAAGTCAATGAGCATTGCATGCAAATCATTCACTGTCTTCCCCGTGCAATGCATATTATAGTTACGAACAAAATCACCAAAGTCCTTATTAAGGGACCTATTGATCAAGTTAATAGCCATATTATGATCGAAGGGTTGTCCTAGTGCGATGACTTGTTCCATATAACCCCTCATCTCCATGTAATGTGCACTTACGGACTTTCCAGGAGCTTGCTTGCAGCTATGTAGAGCATCAACCAGATCATAGATCTCTACAGCTTGTGGCGTTTCATACACTGCCTTGAGTTCATCAAGCATCTGCTTAGGAGGAAATAGCTCATACTTCCTTTGAAGTGATGGAGCCATTCTCCCTAACATTACAGCAGCCACCTCATGGTGCTTCTTAACGTTAGCAGCGTGTTGAAGCCTTTCCGCACAGATGCATCTTCAGCAAGATCCTCCGGAAAAGGAGTTTCCAAGATATTGATAGTACCCGCTGCTCTCAGAACAATTCTTAGTGAGCGGTACCAATCATTGAAATTCGGGCCAATAAGTTCAGGCCGTTCAAAGAAAGCTTTGAACGCCGAGCTTATTGTCAGATTACTTTCGGGTTGAGCCATTTCTACAGAAATAAGTTCAAACATTAGTATTTTCGATAATACAATTCAAGAAAATAAAATTACCCCGGTAATAAAACCATAGTATTTTCCTTGAAAAAAAAACTAGAACCCATATTGACATAGATTCATCACATCAGTTGATCTGCTAGTGACAAATGTATTTAACACAGTAACTTGTCGAACAATAATTGCCAAATCAAATTGCAATTTCTAGATATGTTAGGGATTTACATTGCCAAAATCATTTGCATTGTAAACATGTTTTATCCCTACATTATGCCTTAAGTTTCCAGTTCTCACTGAGTAACTCAATTAAGTCGACTAATCTAAAGAACGTAAAACCTTCATGTGAAATCTTATTCAGTCATGAAGTTTTCTCTCCATTACAACATCCTCCGATATCTTATATGACGACAATTGTAACTTCAAGTGTTTGTCAATTAGAGGGCATATGACTTAAATTTAGGGTATAGATTTTGGTGTCAAAATCATGTACGGAGAAGCATGCATACATCTCCATAACATAAGTTTAATAAAACGTTTAGTAAACTTTTTGGTGAGACTAAAAGTTCATCATATACTTGCAAGTTGAGGTATTGGTTAAACCAATTAAAGATTTTACACACAACTAAATTCACACCGTACTTTTTCTAGAACTTAGTTATAGCACAAAGCAATAACCTTATTCATTGTGTTTCGGATGTGAATTAATGTAGTTAAATCAACCTTAAAGAATTGTACCAATAACAACCGTAGGTAATTCCAATTTTGACGCACAGGCGAGCCGGGAATTTGGTCAGCGCTGAAGCATAACACCTACTTCCTTAACCGGGTACTTGACCAGCGGTGCGTTATACCCACTTTATAGTTTGCCAAAATTGAGTAGGCCGTTAAGTTGCTATTGCAATTCTAATCAACGCAAATCATATGTATTTTACATCTCAAATCAATTCATTAATTTTGATAAGATTTAGTCCATATTATTTTTGTTAGAAAAAATTACCCTTGTTTACAACATACAAAAAAAACGTATGAAAACAAGTATTACAAAAAAAAACTAAATCAAATAGCCACATGCATAACAATTTATTCAAAGAACATCAAATCTAGGGTTTTTATAAACATAAAAAGTCTTCCCTAATTTTAAAACTTTGAATCAAATAAAGCAAATAGCAATCAAAATTATATGATCCGTAAAAAACATGCACGTTTATTACGGATCTCCCACATTATCTTAACAATTAAAAAAACTACGGATCGTAACCACACATGACATAACAATTAATTCATGCAAAACATCTAAAGTCAATTACCATGTAATTTTAGGGTTTACAAAAATTTTTTTTTTTTTTTTTTATAAAAAATTCGACAAAAGTCGATTTTAATAATAATAAAAAACAAAACCCTAATTTTTCATAAAACCTAAAAATACAACATGTAATTTTTAACATAAATCATTATTAGTTAAAAAACTTTAGATCTTGATAATTATAATCATGTTAAAACGGCTCTCGATGCCACTGTTGGTTTATATAGTTCATAACAATTATTTAAAACCCTAACATGGATCAAAGAACGCATAGCGGAAGCGATTAACAAGATCATTAATTTAACACAATTGTATTAATCAAGATTAGGGTTACATACCTTTATCCTAGCAAGATCCACAAGACGACGAAACGAACGGCAACTAGGGTTTATCACGAACACCACCAAGAATATAATCTAAAGGAAGATTATATCACGCTCTTGTACACACGTAATACAACGAGTTAACCGTGAGTCTAGCACGAACAAACCGAGCTTCAACGCTTATGGAATATCTACCCAACAACCCTAGAGAGGGGCTAGGACTAGATAATAAATAGAAGAACGAAAGTCAACGAAAACCCTATGGTGGGGTATGTTGCGATCGCAGGAAGAGAAGAGAAGGGGAGGGACAAAATTTATGAAGGCCTTGGGGTTGTTTATATAGGCTTGGCAATCCTTGGGCTCCAAGTAATAAACACGAATTAGGAAACAAAAAATTTCCCTCTCCCCCTCCTTGTTTGGCCGACGGCTACACCACCCCCAAGGGGTGTTTGTGTAGTTTTTCCTACTCCTTCTTTTAGCTTCTATTTAGTTTCCATAACGGTCGTTATAACTTAACTTTTATTTATTAACGATCGTTAGTTAAGCTTTGGTTTGATTTAATAAATATATATAAAATATATTTAATAAATAAATTAACCCTTTACGTTATGTGTGCAATCCCGTGATCCCGAGTTCGATCCTATCTCACGACTATTAATTTTAAGTCCATAAACTTTCACTATTTTGACATTTAAATAATCAATATTTTCAATTCGGGTTCGTCAATATTTCAACATGAAAAATTCGATGGGGTTAGTCAATACTTTTACTAAAAATCAAGTATATCACTTCTTGATCAATATGGATACAAGATAAACTAAAAATTTAAAAACTACGAACACAATATTTAAACATTGGCTTTGCTTCCGGATCCCCTTCTTCATACTTGGCCCTCAACTGCTCACCAAACGGTAATAGTTCTTCAGACACAAAGAGTTTGTGTTGGATTATGTACATGTAATAAAAGTATGTCCGGAGGTCATCCCGGGCCTATGGAGACGCACGCGTTAATACGTAAACAATTATACGTTAATACGTTATGCGTAATATATTAATTAGTGATAAGCTATAACAAACGTTATTTAATTTGTTAGTTAACGGGATTTACAAATAATAGTTAAACGTTAACTGTTTAATTAATATGTAACACAAATAAAAGAGAATTTGTATCAATGCTTTTTGCCTTTACTCGTAAGTCTCGGTTTCCTAATTGGTTTAGGAATCTTAGGCCGGAACCGACATATGATTTACATGTATATATAATAAGATATCATTATCCATGCAGTTGGCTGACTACGGCAAGTTGGTACTAGCATATTTAATTGTTTACTAAAGAACGTATTGTGTGCGTACTCTATAGAGATCATTGTTTGATCTTTATTGGGTTTTCTTTATACTATTAGTTCGATATGGCAATTTATCCATTGCTAAAAGGTACGCAATTCTTTATCGTTTATGTTAATTACTTGTCTATACGTGATCTTATATTCGCTGCGTACTCGTGTTTATTAATGTGGTTAATATGGTTAAGGGTTTTTATAAATTCCAACAGTGGCATCACGAGCCGTCCGTATAGCTTTTAATTACATTAAAAAAAAAGAGATAAAATTGTGTAAACTTACTATGATGTTGTTTGAATTACTTTTATTTGATGATTAGGTTTTCATAAACCCTAATTAGGGTTAATAAAATTAAGGGTAAAAGCTATAAAATAGACACGTACTTTTCATTTTGTTCTAATATGGCAAATGTACTATTTTATGTACTCATTTGCTCATTGAACTTGTCAGTTTGTCACAGTATCACCAATATGACCGGATGTCATTTTTTATAACACGAAATGATTAATTTACCCTTATCCCATTCTCCCACCATCTTCTTATCTTCTGACTTGTGGCTCACCAGTCTCAATATATGTTGGGTCTTCATATCCAAGCTCACACAGAATAACATTATTCAGAAATGAATGTTGCCTTTGCGAAGCTTTTAATCATCAGACATTAGCTTAGACTCACCAGATATTCATCTGGTTAGGATCTCTTCTCGAACCGATGACACTAGGAGGCTCACGGGCTTCCCAATCTCTAGGGCCCACGAGAAGCCGGCAGTCATGCCATTGTCCAGATCAACTAGATGGTTATGATGCATCTGGTGGCGAAGATAGTGACCGAGTCCCATCTCGGTTGGTTCAAATGTCAGGAGACTAGAGTGCACAACTCTTTGGTGGTGAAAAAGATGAAAGAAGAGAAAGATTCAAGATGCCATCATCTTCAACATCTACTTATCCAAATGAAAGAAAGATGTGACCTGACTTTATGATTCTTGAACTCAGTGGTAAAGATTATTTTGTGATTTTTTTATTTGTTAGCCTGGGAATCAAGGGGAAAATTGGATTGTTGAACTCAGGGTTTTGTCACATGTGGACGGAAGGGAGAAATGACTTGACTGAGAAAAAGATTTGTTCATGTAAACAAGATTACGGGCTCAAGTAATTGCCATGTTTTTGTGAATATATTTGCTCAAATGGCAACATTTTAAACTGATAGATGAAGCTTAAATTGGATATGAATTGAGGTGAGCAAATTTTTTATGGTTATGAATTGGGGTGTTATTCTATCCGAAGTTATGTCAAATATATATGGGTGAAGTTATGGATTTCTGCTACTGTCTTTATGAATATGAATTGTGTAGCAGGGATAAGGGTAAATTAGTTATTTCATGACCAATTTTGTGACTAATTTACCAAAAATACAAAAAAACCGGTATAGCCGGTAACAAGTGACCCATATTGGTGATATTGTGACAAACTAACAAGTTCAATGGGCAAATGAGTACATAAAATAATACATTTGCCATATTGGAACAAAATGAAGAGTACATGTCTATTTTATAGCTTTTACCCTAAAATTAATTAGACAAAACCCTAAGTTGTATGCCATTTTTGTTGATAAATATGATTTTAATCGTTAATTAGTCGTTATTTATCACGTTGTTAATTGTTAAAATTATGGTTCGATCCATGAGAATCATGCAAGTCTACCATGGATCATGTGTTCTTGATTAATTGATTTAATTTAAGTTATGATTGATGTGGTATGCATGAAGTATGTGACTAATTGTTAATTGGGTATATGTTTTAGGTTAATATTTATTTGTTTTGCTTTTGATTATAATTGTTATGTATCATGGTTCAAGCAAAGGGTTTTTTGAAAAATAAAATAAACCGGACTAAAACTATATGAAAGTTGATTTATTATAATCTTGCTCTTGCACGATCATATGTGACAACAAATGAGTCGCCCTTACATGGTTTTAAATCTAACTCACGTCGTGATTAGCAAGAATCAAGTTTATAATATGTTTTCTACTTTAAAGTTGTAAAATTTTATTAATGACGTAATTTGAAAACATACTATCTAGTTGCAAGTCTAAGGTTCGAGAACACTCATCAAGACTTCGGTCTTGTAGATACCATCGCCCTATAATACCTGACTACTTGTAGTCTCCTTATCTTGCATACTATTTAGGAAGCCACGAATGGTCTAGGGTTTGAATGTTTTTAATCATTCTTTAATCTTTTTCCATAATAAAATTAATCTTCTTTTAGAATACATGTTGAATGGTACAAGGGTGATTAAAAAGCAAGTGCTTGTTCGTGTTATTGTGTTCCATTCGTTTCACGCATTCGGTAATCCGTTATCCTTTTCTTTTGATTCTTTTATTTAATCACGAACATGTAATCATGGGTTTTATAAAAACAAGTAATTAATCATGTCATAAATCAAGGGGGAAAAATATAAGATGGAATTGGGTTGGTTTGGTTCGGCCGACACACGCAAACTGAGAGCTGAAGCTCTCGGTGTCTCTCGTGTGACCACAACCGAGACCTTTGGGTCTTGGTGTAGTCCTTGTGGTTCGGCAGCAGGGTGAAACAAGGGACCCCGACTCGAGTCGGGTGGCCTTGTGGTTTTTCTTGGTCTCGACAACAACAAGAAACGCCACCGGCTAACTGTCGGTGGCTGTTTTGGGTCAAGCAGGGGGGACGCAAGGCTCGGCAGGAGGAACCACCGGCTAACTGCCGGTGGGAACTTTGTATGGCAGGCGGCTAGCCGAGACAAACCAGGGGGAACCACCGGCTTAAACCGGTGGCGTTTTTACAAGAACAGTGACAACCGGCTGAGCCGGTTAGCCACTATTAAGGGGTTGTTTGTTTTGGTCCGGTTCATGGGAAATTCGGTCTGGTTCACATTATGTCTAAATTAAAATCATGGGTCCGGTTCATGGCTAACTTTTACATGTATTAATTTTTACAAGTTATATTATTGTAACAATAAATTAAATTAATTAATCATGACTCATAATTAATTTAATTAATCATGGACTTAGGTTAATATTATTTATAAAATAATACAGTTTTAGCCTAAGTATTTTATTTATTTAATTTTGATTATAGTATTAATTAATTATCTAAAACATAGACTATAATTAATTAATAAATATGACTTAGGTTATAATTAATATAATTTTAATACATGTTTAACCAAAGTATTTGATACACTTTAATTTAATTAAATCATGCTTATATTTAATTAAATCATATAACCTATAGTTTATTTAATTAACATGATATTATTAATAAACTATACCAATAATCACATGACTTATGTTATTTAATCATAAACTTAAGCTTATATTATTAGCTTATTAATTCAGTTTATTTCTAAATATGGAAAATTTCTATTTCAGGAAACTTACTATTTTTGGAAACTTTCTATTTTTAGAAACTGGTCTATTTTTAGAAGTTAATCTATTTTTGGAAACTTTCTATTTTTGGAAACTTTCTATTTTTGAAAACTTTCTATTTTAGGAAACCTGCTATTTTTAGAAAGTTACTTATTATTAAACAACAAGTATAGTAATACACGAAGCATAAGTAATACTTAATCAGAATACATAGAATACATGATAAACACAACATAACCTTAAAATTAGTAAAACAAGACAAGAACATATAAAACAAGCTAAGACACGATATAATCAGTTAAGTACTCAGTAAACAGAATACATATACATGTCCCCTATTTATGTAGCACTAGTGAGATCGGAGTAGGAGTTTCATTCTTTCGTCTTCTTCGTTCACTGGACATAAGGTACGGATTTTCTGTCCCTTCAGTATGGACATTCTTTCCTTATTAGGGTTCCCCGTTTGCAGCCAATTGTTTTCCTAGTATTGTTTTATATGTTTGATTACTTATGTTAGTTTAAGAGCCTAAGCCATATACATGCATGACCAGTGTCACCTAGTTATGGAGGTACCATAACCATAACACTTGAGGCACCAGTGTTATGACTTCCCCACGGCAAAGTGATTGCTCGAGGCGTCCCTTTACAGTTTTGGCCATTATATTATATTATCATGTGGGGCGTATGGGTGCATCCTAGTTACATGTTTACCAGTAATACCAGAGTGAATGCGATGTGTGCCTTGCACCCTTCACTAGGAGTTGATCCCTCCTACCCAGACTATTTACTTAGAGGTAACCCCTCTAATTGCATGATGAGGTCTCCCCTACAAGTATTCATGCACGGTGGAACCTCATGACCTATATGGGCTATTGGCTAATTAATACAGATTTTACATAAAAAACATTAGTCTTTTCAAACTATAAAACCAGTTTTATGAACATGTTCTAGGTTATTTAGGACTTATACATTTCTTCTACTATTAGTCTTTTATGCTTATGTTATTCCATGCTATACCTGTATATCCGTGCAATGAGCGTTATGCTCAGCCGTTTCCCTTTCATGTTCCCAAACGACATGTACTCAAGGGCACTCGTAGACTTTAAGCGTACGTGCATATGGATTGGAAGCTATCTAGCCTTCTCTACTTTATGCATTTCATCATACATTTTGCTACTTATTTCTTTGGACATTGTTTAGTCCTTTTCCTTTACAGTACTTATGTTTGTGTGTGATGAGCTTATACTTGGACTATCGATGTTTGTTTTTGGTACTTCCATTCATGGTCATTTAATATTTTTAAGACATTTACCTTTTATGCTTTGATGTCACGCCATAATCACGCGTGACATTCCATTTACCAAAATGGGGTGTCACATTCATGCTTAGCCATTTTTTGGGAAGGCTGTTGACAAATGTGGCATTTACTTCAGCTTGTGCAATGTTGACTTCATTCATAGCAAGGTCGTTGAGAAGAATCTTCAGCCTTGTATACGTCTGTTGTACCTTTTCACCTTCAAGTGCTTTGAAAGCATTAAACTGAAGCCTGAGTGCATGAATCTTGGTTTCTTTGGTTCAGAGTGTCCTTCGTGACCTAGGATTAGGTTTGTCCACATTTGTTTGGCTGTTGGACATTGGATTACTGATTTCATGATGTGTTTTGGAAGACAGGAAATGATAATGCTTTTGAGGCATTTATCTTGGTTTGCCAATTTCCTATCAGCTTGAGTCCACTTCTTGAGAGGTTTGGGAAGAGGATTCTCATTAGTAGAGGTAAGTGCCATGGGAACATATGGTCCATTTTCTAGAATTTCTAGAAGAAATGGTTCAAGTCCATCTAGATAGACAAGAAATTGACTTTTCCAACTTGCAAAGTCATCTTTATCAAACATTGGTACCTTGGTGACATGAGATCCGCCTCTTGAGTCGAGAAGTTGAGGAAGATCATCTTCATTCTGAGTGGGAGTTATTCTTGGTGAGTTTGGAGCTGGTGGTGTATTGTTTTGGTTGTTCCCAGAAAGCGGTGGTGGTGTGTTGCTCGTTTCAGGTATGGTGGATCTTGATTATAAAACTTAGAATGATGTTTATGAAGGTTTTAATATCAAACACCGCTCTGATACCAATTGAACGTCCCTAAAACTAGCTTGAAACGATTAAAAAGGATAACTAACACACGTAAATACATTTCAAATGTAAGACTTTATTAATGTATAACAAGTATTACATGTGTTATGGATAACACAGTTTGATGAAAATGTGTTGTGTACACTTTGGATAAATAAAGCTAACTTAAGAACACAGGCACAACTGTTTATTCAGTAAGTTTCTAAGGAGTTAATGTGTGAAATCTAACAAAGTGAAAAACCTTAACTCTAGCCTACATATCCTATTTATAGTGGTACAAGGTTGACTTCTAGTGCTGGTTGATGGTGACTACACAAAACAGACCATGTCAAACATTTGTCACAAGATGCTCTTCTATTCTTGGTAGTCTACCACAACCTTTTAGGGAAACAAAGCTGACATAGTTTCCGTTTTCTTCATACCATGTACTTTAGGATGCATAACTTCCCTCCTAAACACTTAGGTATGTCAAAAGTGTACTAAGTGTTAATAGGGTATTGCCACCCCTGTTAACATTCAACCACTCAGAGTCCCTGATACATCTTGGTTGTTATGCATCATAGCCAATGAGTATGTCTTCAAGTAATCTTCGACTTCATTGATAATGTCTCTGAAATGGACTCCTCTGTGGTTGCTCATAGAGACTTAGAACTATGTGAGTCTTGGGTTACTTGCCTGTCACCTAGGCACAGGCAAGTTAGTATCAAACAACTTAATTTACGTTTAAATCTATGACTAGGGGAAATCTAACAAACTTAGATTCCCAACAATGTTCTTGATAAAGAGGTGAATAACGTTGATATTCTTGATGAAGTGTGTGATGAATATTTTCATGAAGCTTGTAAGTGTGGTGAATATGATCTTCCCCATAATGATACTATAGCTTCCATTACTTCCTCATTTCCTTCCTTTGAAAAGAGTGATTCCCTTAAAGATGAATTTGAGGCAAGTTTACGGAAAGTGGATTTTGGAGCTTATTCTTATACTTCAAATGAGAAAGAGGAGGTTATTGAGATTGATAGATTTCTTAGTGAAGCGGAGTTGATAAATGAAGAGATTGAGGCTTATCTTAAGAGAAATGATCTTGTGGTTGATAAATCACCTTCTAATTGGGAGAAAGTTATTCTTGAGATTGAGAGATTGCTTTATAGAGATTCCATTCCCGCTCAACCTTCTCATAAACCTTCACATATTACTCTTTCTTACACACCTTGTGAAACACCTCATAACCAAAATGCTTCACCTTATCCTTCTATCACTCTTTCACCACCTTTCTTACAAACCAATTCCAACCATCTCTTTGAGCTTTCAATTGATGAACCCATTTTTCAGAAGTTTCAAGATGATAGTGACTTATATCATTTGGATGTTGACTTAGAAAGATACTTTATATCACCTTATGAGGATACTTTTGATGAGGAGTTTTCTAAGAACAAGAAAGACATTGTAGTTTCTCCTAAGCGTGTGTTGACATTTACTATTCCATAACCATTCTCTCAAGATGTGAAGTATAAGGGGGAATCTTCTAGGTCTACCACCACTTGTTATTTTCCCATAAAGGAAAAGATTTTCGATCCTGGTATAGAGAATGTTGAGCCAACTCAGTATCCGCCTGATGCAATAAAAGGAAACCTTATGAGAAATTATAGAGATTCACCTCATCATCTTATGGGAAATTTATGGGAAAGTATCATGGACAAGGAAACCTCACTTACCTCACCATTGATTGACATGTGCACTTTTGGATTAAGCTACTCTTGGGAGGGAAATTATGTATTTGATCCGGGTGGATATTTATGAGGTTTTGTATACTTGAAAACTTGTTTTACCTTATCATGGAGAGTTTTTCCTAAAAGGGTAAATCTTTTACTCTCCATGATAGGTTTTTCATAGACACTCTAAGTGTGGGATTAGTCAAGCTAGAGACTCCTTAAATCAAGCTTGAATAACTAGGATTAGATCATCTAGAATAGAGTGTGGTAGGCTAGGATTAATAAAAGGGTAATATAGTCGAGATGAAGTGTAGGGGGGGGGGGGGGGGGGTTCCTATCTTTTGTCTTCTTCATGTTTGTAGGGTTGCTCTCTCTCATTTCATGCACTGGAGCTTATGGAGGAGGCCCTCGTATCGGGTTCACTTTGATACTATTGTGATTTTCAAAACATTGTGCTTAAAATGAATTCACTTTAGTAGACCTTTCCTTAGCTTGGATTAAGCAAAGTAATCAATGTCATAAGTGTAGGGGAGTTTACTCCAATACTCTTATACATTGAGGACAATGTTTATCTTAAGTTTAGGGGGTCTTCTTTCAAAGTGACCTTACCTAGAACATTTTCATTGCCTTCATGATAATTGGGAAAATTAGTTTTTCAAACATTTTTCAAATTTTTGATCTACTTTGGCCACCAAAAATATGCATTCATAATTTTGCATCAATCATGTTTCATTTGCATAACACATTTGCATTGTATATATTTTTTCTTTTATTTTTCATCAAAAATATATAAAAAGAAAAATATTGTAAAACCCGCATGCTTTTACCATGCATAGTACCCTTAGGATCGTACGTACTAGATTAAAACTTTCCTAATATAGCATGATTACGATTACGTGTTAGGAGTTTACGTATTACGTACGTGTTAGAACACGATAAGTATTTACTATGCACGATCATGTAATAATTATTTAACGATAATTAATCACAAACATGCGATCATGAAATCATGAACGTAATTAAAACACGAACTATTATTAATTACGTATATATATTTATTACGAGCGTAAATAAATATATTAGATCACGGTATTTACGTAACGAGAACATTTAAAACACGAACATAAATAATCACAAACGAGTAACTAAATAACGAGACACGGAAAAAGGTACGGGTACCCCAAGTGGGGTCCCTACCCGCGGCCAACAAGGACAAATGGGCCAAGCCCATTTGTCAAATTTACTAAAGGGGGTTATTTACTTTTTACACTACACAAATTAACTTTACAGAAGATGTTAAGAAAACCTAAAACCTCCTCCTTCCTCCTTCTCCTTTGTGCCGCCACCCTACAACCACCATACAAGGTGGTTTTTGATCTTGGATTTCAGAATTCTAGTGATTTATCGTGTTGGTTCTTCGTTCTCTTGATCCACGAATTCGGTAAAACCTTTTTAAACCTTTTCTTTTGATTTAATCTTTTGTTAATTATGAACATGTGATGTTTTTATAAAAACATAATAATTAAGCATAGATCTAACATGTTTTGGTGTCAAATTAAATCAAAGGGTTGTTTTAAGGGGGTGTTTGTTTGGCCGCAGGCTGCAACCGAACCCGAATGGGTTTCGGTTTGGCAAGCCGACCACCACCAAGACCATATGGTCTTGGTTGGTGCGTGTGGGTCCCACGGCAGCAAGGGAAACACGGGGTACCCCGAGTTGGTTCGGGGTACGGTGTCGATTTCATGTCCGGTTCATGTTTTTTTAGTCTAGATTCGGTTCATGGTGTATGTTAGTTTTTTTATGTTTATGATCTTAGGTTAAAATTAAATTAATAAAATGATGTGATTAATTTAATAACATGACTTAGGTTACCTAATTAATAATGATCATGAAATTATTTTAACCTAAGTATATTATATTTAAGACTTATAATTAATTAATTATTTTAAAACCATGGATATAATTAATTAATTAACATGACTTAGGTTATATTATTAATATATAATAATACATATTTTAACCTAAGTATTTAACTTATTTAATTAAAAACATGTTATACTTTAATTAAATATTTTAACCTATAGTTTAATTTAATTACATGAAATAATTATTAAACTATACATTATATCATATGACTTAGAAAATAATCATGGAAAACACTTAGGCTTATATACTTAGCTTATTTAGCCAGCTTATTTCTAATTATGGAAACTTTCTATTTTCTTAGAAACTTAATTAAATAAGGCAGCTAATCTATTTATAGAAACCATCTATTTTTAGAAACTTATTTATTTCAGGCAGCTAATCTATTTTTAGAAACTTATTTATTTCAGGCAGCTAATCTATTTATGAAAACTTATTTAATTAAGGCAGCTAATCTATTTATGGGAACTTTCTATTTTTAGAAACTTATCTATTTTAAGCAGTAAATCTATTTTTGGAAACTTTCTATTTTTGGAAACTTTCTATTTTGGAAACTTTCTATTTTTGGAAACTTTCTAATTTTTGGTAACTTTCTATTTTGGAAACTTTCTATTTTTGGAAACTTTCTATTTTTTGGAAACTTTCTATTTTAGGGAACCTGCTATTTTTGGAAAGTTACTTAGTATTACACAGTAAGTATAATAACACATGAATTACCAGAAATACTTAATCAGATTAAACAAAATATAAGATTTAACACAGTTTAAGGCTTTAAAACAGTAAAACATGGTAAGAACACATAAAATAAGCTAAGACATGACATAAAACCAGCTATGTATTTAGTAAGCAGATACTTATTCATGTACGTATTTATGTAGCACTAGTGATTCGGAAGTAGGATTCTCGCAGTTCATCTTTCTCGTTCACTGGACATAAGGTACGGATTCCCGTCCTTTCAGTATGGACATTCTTTCCTTATTAGGATTCCCCGTATGCAGCCAACTGTTTTCCCGTAGTATAAGTTATGAGTTTGATTGCTTATGTTTAATTAAGATCACCTATAGCCATATACATGCATGACCAGTTTCACCTAGTTATGGAGGTACCATAACCATAACATTAGAGGCACTGATGTTATGACTTCACCACGGCGGATTGATTGCTCGTGGCGTCCCTTCAGCTTTTGGCCATTTATTTATATTTATCATGTGGGGCGTATGGGTGCATCCTAGTTACATGTTTTATTCAGGATTACATGGTGAATGTGGTGTGTGCCTTGCATCCTTCACAAGGAGCTGATCCCTCCTACCCAAAAACCAGTATATTAAATTAGAGGCAGCCCCTCTAATTTGCATGATGAGGTCACCCCTCCAATTATTCATGCACGGTGGATTTTCATGACCTATATTGGCTAATGGTAAAATATGACAAACAATTTTTATAAGATAAACATAAGACTTTCAAACTATAAAACCAGTTTTGTTAAGACTTAACCAGGTTACTCGGGACTTAGTTTTCTTCTGCTGTTATTATGTTATATGCTTATTCTATTCATGCTTTATTGTACATCCGTGCACTGAGCGTATTTGCTCAGCCGTTTTCCTTTTCTATGTTCCCAAAATGGCAGGTACTCAGGGACGCTTTTAGACACTAAGAGTACGTGCATATGGACTGGAAGCTGTCTAGCCTTCTTTACATTATGCATTTCCTTTCTTATGATACTTATGCTTTGGAAATTGTTTAGTCCTTTCCTTTATTATACTATGTTTGTGTGTGATGAGCTTTACGTTTGGACTACCGATGTTTGATTCCGGTATTTTCCTTTTTATGGTCAAGTAATGTTTAGACATTTTTCCTTGTATGCTTTGATGGCACGCCATAATTACTATAATATTTCCATTTCCAAAATAGGGTGTTACAATTATGGTATCAGAGCCAAGGCTTCGACCTGTAGGCTCTCAAATATGACCTGTGATTAGTGGGTAGTCACTACGGTCTTCCTAGAACTGACAGTTGTTTTCATGCATTCATCATTTTTAAGCTTACATATACATGTCATTGTTGCAGGGTTTTTGACTAAGTAATGGTTGGTACAAGACTGGCCCTATTTAGTTGCATGTGTTTTATCGAAACTTTTAGATTTAGGACCGAACCATAGGCGTCCCCTTGCTATGTCTTTGTTTTGGGTGAACTGACCAGAGGCATTCACTCTCGAGCATACAAAAGTTTTCATAAAACTACAACATGCATTCATACACAAATTTTCTTGCATAAAATTTTTCTCGTGAAATTTTAGTATAAATTTTTTTTCATGTATATATTTATATTTATGTTTTGATCTGTTTAATCATATGTTTTATGTTATACTGTCAGATGGTTCTCACACGCGAACATGAGCAGCTCAATGCTGCAATTCAGGCTGCCATGCAAGCCTTGCTTCCTCAACTGAGGAATGACATTAGGGCTGAAGTTCAAGCTGCCAATAATCAGCAGCACAATCAGCCACCTCCTCCTCCTCCTCCAGTGACATTAGCAGTATGGCTGGAGAGATTCAACAAGCTCCGCCCTCGAGCTTTTGAGAAGACAGATAGCCCCAGCGATGCTGAAAGCTGGTTGGCTCACATCGAGAAGATTTTCAATGCTATTGGCTGTGACCCCGCTAACAAGGCGAGGTTGGCATGCTATCGGTTCGAAGGCGATGTACTCAACTGGTGGTTAGCATTGATGCAATCTGAAGGTGGTGATGAGTGGGTTACTGGTTTGACTTGGGCTCAGTTCAAGGACAGATTGATGGAGCAGTTCTTTCCCAAGGCTGAGCAGGACAAGCTCAAGAGAGAGTACCATGGGATCCGATAGAGAGCTGGGGAGAATAGCAACGAGTTTATGTAGTGCTTTCTTCGCTTGGCTGGTTTCCTTGGTGCGGCAGCAGGTACTCCTGAAGAGCAGGCACATCACTTCAGATGGGCTCTTCGCACATCGGTCGCAAACAATCTGGTGTGCGCTACGTTCAACACTGTAGCACAAGTGGCCAATGCAGCACGAAAACTAGAGATGCTGCAGGAGAGGGATGAGTTCGGGGAAGCTGAAAGACCCGACAAGAGGTAAACATTCGTATTCAAGCGGTGACCAATCCGTATACTTTCCATATGTCAATTATTCATCTCTTTAACTGTATCTTCCAGGCAGAAAACTGGGGACCGGTCTCAGCCGGCTACTCAGCAGCAACCTCATCAGCCCAAGGGAAACGGTCAGACTAACGACCGTTCTGCTACGGATAGGCGTGGCGGCAATGACAATTACCATAACAACTCCGGGCACTCCAACAATAGCAGGTCCTAATACCTACGAAATTCCTTATGTTTTATGTTATAACTCATACTCTGACACTTTATCAAACTTCTACCAGAAACCATGGAAACGGTAGGGACCAGAACCAGAGAGGTTCGCAGCCTAGCCGTCCAGCTATCACTGGTATTCAATCTTACGATTATCCGCTTCGTCCTTTGTACCCAACTATCGTGTCTTATGTAAAATGTTTTTATCAGGTCCTCAGCCAGCCAGAGCACCTGCTGGAGGATACACTCATCCTCTTTGCTCTACTTGCCACCGTAGGCACCCAGGACCATGTCGCCGTAATACTGATGCGTGCTTCAAGTGTGGTCTTCCTGGCCATATTATGAAGGATTGCCGTACGGGCGAGATGGAGGATACATCGGGACATGCTGATACCAAGACGCCTCCTACTGCTGGGCGTGTCTACACGAAATCTCGAGACCAGGCCAACAAGTCTACAGGTACCATCACTGGAATCTTGTATATGTATGGTCGCGCTGCATGTGTTCTTTTCGATACGGGTGCTACTCACTCGGTTATTTCTACTGCTTATGCTAAGAACATTAGGATGCCTCCATTGCCACTAGAAAATAGGCTTACTATTTCCACGCCTTTGAGGGACTCTGTATTAATCACCCATGTATACAAGAGTCTTCCTCTAGAATTTGATGATAAGGTTCGACCTGTCGACGCACTTCCGCTTGACATGAATGACTTCGACATGATTTTGGGCATGGATTGGCTATCCAAGTATCATGCTACCATAGATTGCCATTCATATCGAGTTATCTTCGGTGATGTCAATGCACCAGAGTACATTCATAATAGGTTCATACCCGGACGGTCTGTATAAGTCATATCCACCCTGCAAGCGCGTGCACTACTGTCACATGGCTGCGAGGGTTATCTAGCTACGGTTCACGACATGGATGCTGAATCTCTATCGATTCAGGATCAACCGATAGTGTCGGAATTCCAAGACGTGTTTCCAGCAGAACTTCCGGGCATACCACCTGCACGAGAAGTGGAATTCAGTATCGAGCTGATTCCAGGAGCTAAACCAATCTCCAAGGATCCTTATCACATGGCTCCCATAGAGCTGAAGGAGCTGAAGGATCAACTGCAAGAACTTCTTGAGCGAGGTTTCATTCGACTGAGCACATCTCCATGGGGCGCACCAGTTTTGTTTGTTAAGAAAAAGGACGGCAGTATGCGTCTTTGCATAGACTATCACGAGCTCAACAAGATTACCATTCGGAATAGGTATCCACTGCCACGCATTGATGATCTGTTTGACTAACTCCAAGGGGCCAAACACTTCTCCAAGATTGATCTTAGGTCAGGCTATCATCAGCTACGGGTCAAGGAGCAGGATATCGCTAAGACTGCCTTTCGTACTCGTTATGGCCACTACGAGTTTGTAGTTATGCCATTTGGCCTGACAAATGTTCCAGCAGTGTTCATGGATCTGATGAACAGAATCTTCCATGAATTTCTGGACAAATTCGTCATTGTTTTCATCGATGACATCCTGATTTTCTCAAAGTCCAAGGAGGAACACGAAGACCATCTTCGTACAGTACTACAGATTCTTCGCAAAAAGCAGCTGTATGCTAAATTCTCCAAATGTGAGTTCTGGTTAGACAAGGTGGCATTCTTAGGTCACATTGTATCAACAGAAGGAATCACTATGGATCCAGCGAAGGTTGAGGCCATTACTAAGTGGCCAAGGCCGACATCAGCGACGGAAGTCCGCAGTTTCTTAGGCTTAGCTGGCTATTACCGTAGGTTCGTGGAGAACTTTTCCCGCCTAACACTACCATTGACCAAACTGATGCGGAAAGGGGAGAAACTCGTCTGGACTGAAGATCGAGAGAAGAGCTTTGAAGACCTGAAGCAGAAGCTAGTATCTGCACCTATTCTTACTCTACCATCTGGTACGGGTGGATTTCAAATCTACAACGATGCATCGGGGAAGGGACTTGGTTGTGTTCTCATGCAACATGGAAAAGTGATCGCGTACGCTTTACGGAAGCTTAAGCCTTATGAAGAAAATTACCACACGCACGATATGGAACTTGCTGCAGTCGTGTTTGCATTGAAGATATAGAGGCACTACTTATATGGAGAATCATGTGACATTTTCACGGACAACAAAAGCTTGAAGTATATCTTCACTCAGCGTGAATTGAACATGAGGCAGAGGAGATGGTTAGAGCTGTTGAAGGATTATGACATTAATCTACAGTATCATCCCAGAAAGGCAAATGTAGTAGCAGATGCTCTTAGCAGGAAGTCCGGAATGATCAACGGCATTAAAATCGAAGAGGAAATCATCAGAGACTTGGAGCGACTAGACATCAAGATCATGGCACGTGGACAACACGGTTACTGGGCTAATCTTAGAGTAGAACCTGAGTTACTAGCTAAGATCAAGGAAGCTCAGAAGGATGACGGAGAAATCAAGGCGATAGTACAGAATTTGGAGAAGCAGACAGAATTAAGAGTAGATGTAGATGGTATCGTATGGCAGGGCACTAGACTTTGTGTTCCTGATGACCAAGAACTCCGGGAAGCTTTGTTAGCTAAAGCTCATAGCTCCCCATTCTCGATACATCCTAGTTCGACTAAGATGTACCATGACATCAAGTAGTACTTTTGGTGGAGTGGTATGAAACAGGATGTGGCCACTTACGTCTCCAAATGTCTTACCTGCCAGCAGGTTAAGATCGAGCATCAACGATCTGGCGGTCTCCTTCAACCGTTAGATATTCCAGAGTGGAACTGGGACAAAATCACCATGGATTTTGTTACCGGTCTTCCGCCTGCCAAAAGGAAGCACGATGCAATTTGGGTTATCGTTGATCGACTTATCAAATCAGCTCATTTCTTACCGATCCGCAAGGAAGATCCGGTATGTAAACTCGCAGATATGTATAGACGAGAGATCATGAGACTCCACGGTGCACCATCCAGCATCGTCTCAGACAGAGATCCTCGATTCACTTCGCGCTTTTGGAAAAGTCTGCAGAAAGCTTGGGGTACACAACTTAAGCTTAGCACGGCTTTTCATCCTCAAACGGACGGACAGTCGGAGCGAACCATTCAGACATTGGAAGATATGTTGAGGTTATGTGCGTTGGAATGGACGGGTGATTGGGACGACTACATCTGTTTGTTGGAGTTTGCATACAACAACAGCTGGCACGCAAGCATCAAATGTGCTCCATTTGCGATGTTGTATGGCAGAAAGTGTCTCGCCCCAATCTGCTGGGATCAGGTTGGCGAGCGAACACTCGAAGGACCGGAAATCATAGAGATGACAAATGAGAAGATCGCAGTAGCTAAGCAGAAGATTCAGGAGGCACGGTCACGTCAGAAGAGTTACGCCGATAAGCATCGTAGGGATATACACTTTAACGTAGGAGATCACGTCTTCCTTAAGGTTTCGCCGTCACGTGGTGTTAGACGCTTCGGGATTAAAGGGAAGCTCAGTCCTCGTTTCATCGAACCGTTTGATATCATTGAACGAGTCGGTGAAGTATCTTACCGATTGGCGTTACCTCAGCAGCTTTCGCATGTGCACAATGTGTTTCATGTGTCCTTACTCAGAGGGTACCAGTATCATCCCCTTCACATGGTTCAGTATCCACTGGAACAGATACGTAAAGATCTTACTTTTATAGAAGAACCCGAACGTGTTCTTGACAGACAAGAACGAGTCATGAGAAAGAAGACGATTTCATTCGTCAAAATTCTATGGAGGGATCATACCGAGCGGGAAGCCACTTGGGAAACGGAGGAGTCTATCCGGGCTTCTTACCCTCATTTCATATTTTGAATTCGGGTATGTTCTTCTTTTCTAGTTTACTTTATCTATAATTCGGGGACGAATTATTCTTTTTAAGGGGGAAGAGTTGTAAAACCCGCATGCTTTTACCATGCGTAGTACCGTTAGGATCGTACGTACTAGATTAAACCTTTCCTAATATAGCATGATTACGATTACGTGTTAGGAGTTTACGTATTACGTACGTGTTAGAACACGATAAGTATTTACTATGCACGATCATGTAATAATTATTTAACGATAATTAATCACGAACATGCGATCATGAAATCATGAACGTAATTAAAACACGAACTATTATTAATTACGTATATATATTTATTACGAGCGTAAATAAATATATTAGATCACGGTATTTACGTAACGAGAACATTTAAAACACGAACATAAATAATCACAAACGAGTAACTAAATAACGAGACACGGAAAAAGGTACGGGTACCCCAAGTGGGGTCCCTACCCGCGGCCAACAAGGACAAATGGGCCAAGCCCATTTGTCAAATTTACTAAAGGGGGTTATTTACTTTTTACACTACACAAATTAACTTTACAGAAGATTTTAAGAAAACCTAAAACCTCCTCCTTACTCCTTCTCCTTTGTGCCGCCACCCTACAACCACCATACAAGGTGGTTTTTGATCTTGGATCTTAGAATTCTAGTGATTTATCGTGTTGGTTCTTCGTTCTCTTGATCCACGAATTCGGTAAAACCTTTTTAAACCTTTTCTTTTGATTTAATCTTTTATTAATTATGAACATGTGATGTTTTTATAAAAACATAATAATTAAGCATAGATCTAACATGTTTTAGTGTCAAATTAAATCAAAGGGTTGTTTTAAGGGGGTGTTTGTTTGGCCGCAGGTTGCAACCGAACCCGAATGGGTTTCGGTTTGCCAAGCCGACCACCACCAAGACCATATGGTCTTGGTTGGTGCGTGTGGGTCCCACGGCAGCAAGGAAACACGGGGTACCCCGAGTTGGTTCGGGGTATGGTGTCGATTTCATGTCCGGTTCATGTTTTTTTAGTCTAGATCCGGTTCATGGTGTATGTTAGTTTTTTTATGTTTATGATCTTAGGTTAAAATTAAATTAATAAAATGATGTGATTAATTTAATAACATGACTTAGGTTATCTAATTAATAATGATCATGAAATTATTTTAACCTAAGTATATTATATTAAAGACTTATAATTAATTAATTATTTTAAAACCATGGATATAATTAATTAATTAACATGACTTAGGTTATATTATTAATATATAATAATACATATTTTAACCTAAGTATTTAACTTATTTAATTAAAAACATGTTATACTTTAATTAAATATTTTAACCTATAGTTTAATTTAATTACATGAAATAATTATTAAACTATACATTATATCATATGACTTAGAAAATAATCATGGAAAACACTTAGGCTTATATACTTAGCTTATTTAACCAGCTTATTTCTAATTATGGAAACTTTCTATTTTTTTAGAAACTTAATTAAATAAGGCAGCTAATCTATTTATGGAAACCAGCTATTTTTAGAAACTTATTTATTTCAGGCAGCTAATCTATTTTTAGAAACTACTTTATTTCAGGCAGCTAATCTATTTATGGAAACTTATTTAATTAAGGCAGCTAATCTATTTATGGGAACTTTCTATTTTTAGAAACTTATCTATTTTAAGCAGTAAATCTATTTTTGGAAACTTTCTATTTTTGGAAACTTTCTATTTTTGGTAACTTTCTATTTTTGGAAACTTTCTATTTTTGGAAACTTTCTATTTTTTGGAAACTTTCTATTTTAGGAAAACTGCTATTTTTGGATAGTTACTTAGTATTACACAGTAAGTATAATAACACATGAATTACCAGAAATACTTAATCAGATTAAACAGAATATAAGATTTAACACAGTTTAAGGCTTTAAAACAGTAAAACATGGTAAGAACACATAAAATAAGCTAAGACATGACATAAAACCAGCTATGTATTTAGTAAGCAGATACTTATTCATGTACGTATTTATGTAGCACTAGTGATTCGGAAGTAGGATTCTCGCAGTTCATCTTTCTCGTTCACTGGACATAAGGTACGGATTCCCGTCCTTTCAGTATGGACATTCTTTCCTTATTAGGAATCCCCGTATGCAGCCAACTGTTTTCCCGTAGTATAAGTTATGAGTTTGATTGCTTATGTTTAATTAAGATCACCTATAGCCATATACGTGCATGACCAGTTTCACCTAGTTATGGAGGTACCATAACCATAACATTAGAGGCACTGATGTTATGAATTCACCACGGCGGAGTGATTGCTCGTGGCGTCCCTTCAGCTTTTGGCCATTTATTTATATTTATCATGTGGGGCGTATGGGTGCATCCTAGTTACATGTTTTATTCAGGATTACATGGTGAATGTGGTGTGTGCCTTGCATCCTTCACAAGGAGCTGATCCCTCCTACCCAAAAACCAGTATATTAAATTAGAGGCAGCCCCTCTAATTTGTATGATGAGGTCACCCCTCTAATTATTCATGCACGGTGGATTTTCATGACCTATATTGGCTAATGGTAAAATATGACAAACAGTTTTTATAAGATAAACATAAGACTTTCAAACTATAAAACCAGTTTTATTAAGACTTAACCAGGTTACTCGGGACTTAGTTTTCTTCCGCTGTTATTATGTTATATGCTTATTCTATTCATGCTTTATTGTACATCCGTGCACTGAGCGTATTTGCTCAGCCGTTTTCCTTTTCTATGTTCCCAAAACGGCAGGTACTCAGGGACGCTCGTAGACACTAAGAGTACGTGCATATGGACTGGAATCTGTCTAGCCTTCTTTACATTATGCATTTCCTTTCTTATGATACTTATGCTTTGGACATTGTTTAGTCCTTTCCTTTATTATACTATGTTTGTGTGTGATGAGCTTTACTTTTGGACTACCGATGTTTGATTCCGGTATTTTCCTTTTTATGGTCAAGTAACGTTTAGACATTTTTCCTTGTATGCTTTGATGACACGTCATAATTACTGTGATATTTCCATTTCCAAAATGGGGTGTTACAAATATAATAAAGGATATGGTTTAACAAGTTTAGATATCTTTGACATATTAGGCCCGCCATGAATATTTTGACTCAACCTGAGTTTGCTTATTAAAGCTTACTCTAGCTAGTATCCTTAACCATGTAGACCTTTATTGGTTTATTAGGCTAAGCATCAACTAGTCTCATTATTTGGGATTTTAAACTGTGGAGAACGAGAGATGATATAGTTTGAAGTAAGTGTAAAGGGCTAGATAAACCTCATATTAATTACTTGTGGCTTTTATATCCCCTTTCGTTACCTTTACTTCCTCGTCAACGCATGTATATATTGTTAATAAATGATCAAGAATGGTTTTATTCGGTTTGTAGTCTCTTATGCATTTTTGACTAATCATTCGTGGTTGGTATAAGTACGTTTTAATATTCTAAGTTAGAATGTTTTATGTGTACTAGACTTATGTCATGCTTAATACTTAGCAGGTGTTTTTCCTTTTATTCTTTTCATTTTATTTATGAGGAATAAAGAAAAATAAGAGCGGCTTATAAAAAAATGAGTGGCTAGAAAAAAAAATATACAAAACTCCCAAGAGGGGCAGTGAAGTGTTAATTATAGTAGCTATTAAATTCCAATATTAATCTCAAAAGGGTTGTGGGGATTTAATAGTTGCTGCAATCCAATATTACCTTGATGGGTTGCGGGATTGAAGATCCAAGGTCTGAAAAAGGCGGCGGATATAAATTATTGCGTGAGTTTTATTTTCCTTTTCTTAGCGAGTGTGTAGCTACTTATTAATGCATGACATAAGGATCTTACACATAAGGAGAATGACTTATTATTTTGGGTCGGACTTATATCAATTGTGGGTGGTTTTTCAAGTAATGGATATGATGGTTACTTAGGATTAAAACCGTGCTTCCTTATTTTTAGATTTTACACTACTTATATTTCACGCTTTAAATAATGACAAATTTTCCCAAAAGTAATTTGCTCAAATCATAACCAGTCTTAGAGGCATAATAAATGGGTGTATAATAGTAACACAATTAATTTGTATTAATAAGTCAATGCACTTTCACTTATGAATAACAATGATCTCGTTTTTAAGCTTGGAATCGGGAAAGTGAAACTTGAGGATGATAAGTGTTCATGGTACCAAATCCCTAATCAAAGTCATTAATTTCTTTATGAGTTATTTCCATCAAACCATTTCATGAAAAATCCAAAAATAAATAAATAGAGATTATATGTTGCATTGCATTCCTAAAAATTAAAAATCATGCATCATGTAGCATAGTATAGTATATTAAATCATACAATGGCCAAGGTGGATTAATTATGAGAAAACTGTAATCTAGAGCTTTGAAATATGGCATTGCATGAGGCCATGGCAATGATCAAGTGTAGGTGATTTGATATGAGTGAAATCTCATATCAATTATATCATATTTAACCCTAAAACACAAAGAAAAATACCATGTTTTTATGTGATAAAACGAAATTACGGGGTATTCTTTGTTGTTTGTGAATTTGTAGGTAAAAAGATACGTTTGAAGCAAACACAAGTTTTCAAGGCATTTATAATGAAGATAAGACAAAAGAAGGATCAAGATTGACCAAGTCAGAAAGTCAAGGGACTGAAGATGTTTACTTTTGAAGATAAAGGACTCTAAATGATAAGTCTCCAAAGTTTTCACAAGATATATACAAACTGCCAAGTCAAGGGACTAATTTTGCCAATGTTAGAAGCTAATGATCCAAGATTGCACACATTAACCAATCAGAATGAAGAAAGAGATGTCACATGGATCAAGTCAAAAATTGGGATTAAATGCTAATCATTGGCTGAAGCAAATTTATACCAATCATTCCCTGCAGCAATTAATGAGCCATTAATATAGCAATCAAGCCATTAAATCAACAACATTCCACAACAATTAATGGGCGAGTTTTATGAATCCAATCACAGCAGCAATAATTGATCCATAGAGCATTTATTATCCAATCACATCAATCAAGGTTTTAATATTACACAACCCTTATTGCCTGAAGAAGACGAGGAGTATTAATGAGCACATAATGAAGGCAACTATTAATGGTCCAAAGTCTCATTAATAACATTCTCACTCATTTAAACAACTCCCGAATCCCACTTAATCCCCCTCAACCAATCACGTTTGATTATTTCTTTCACCGGGATCAACACTTGCAAAGTCTAAACCAGCACCTGCCACGTGGTGACTTGTGATTCGTCAGACCATGTCACCCATGCATCTTCTCCAGCTTATAAATACCCTCAACTTTCTTCATTTTAAAAGTAGTTTTTAGTGTGAAATACACACAGTAGTTTCACACATAGTTAGCAGTAATTCACATTCCATTTTTACCTTCTATTCTTACTGTGTGTTTTTACACACACACACACACATTCGAGTAGTTAGTTATGTTGCTGTTATTAAGCAGTTATAGTCAGTCGCAACCATCAATTTAATTCAAATAAATAAAATTCCACTTTTCATTCCCGATTTACTACAATCTTCCTTATACTTTGCTTATGCTTCTCATTCAACTATTGCTGATCCATTGGAGTTATTTCGATCTTGATGAAGGTTTGTAACATTTTGTTGAAGATAATAACTGATGGAAGTTGCGATTTAGCTATTGTTTAAGTTGTTGTGTATGTTCTTAGTCGACTGACGCATGAACAGTTGGAGTGTTTTATGTTCTAAGTCCCATAATTTCGGCGAATCAGTACAACACTAGTACTGTTCGAATTATTTGAAGCGATCGAGTTCAAAGTAGTGGATGAGTAGTTGTAGCGTAGTATTGAAGGTCAAGAGGAGATGATTCGATAAGTTGCTTAATCAAGATCATGAAGTAGGAAATCTGTTCTCAGTTCGCGATCAGTCGATAGCTGCAAGTTCGAGTTTCGATTTTGGTGATTGTTTTTAGCAAGCTCAGTGCTTCGTAACGTCGACAACGGATTCATCATATTGATATGGTTAAGCATGATTTACTAATTTCTGCATATTAATAGTCGAATACCTCGTTGTTACTGTTTGTATTCTTATTGTGTTTGAACTGTGTATGTGTTAAATGTTTAGCTTAGACCTTACTGGTAGATTGAAGTTGAAATTGCTTTCATACTTTTAATAATATTTTGTTAATCAAATAACTAGTCAAACTCAGTAGGTTATTATGAATTAGTGAAATTGCTTAAATTTGTTAGATTTGTTAAGATTTTCAAAAAAAGGTTGGGCCAGTTGATTTAGGTAGCTAGGGTCAGTTAGTTCATTAAAGTTGTTGGACCAGAGTTTGAGTTTTTTAGCTATCAGTTATGTTGGGCCATAAATAGACGAAGTAATACAATAGCCATTTGCAATTTCCAATTCATTTCAATCCCAGCTTTTACAAAAAGCTAGATTTAATAAAAGTTTATGAATTCTCTTTAGAAAGTAATTTTAGATTTGATAAAATTGAAGAATTTTATAAAAATTAGTTTGATAAAAAGTTAGTTAGAATTTTATAAAATTTGATAGTTTGGTAAATTTGTTAGAAAATTAGTTAAAATTTGTTAGGTTGTTTGTTACAAGCTTGTTAGAAATTAGTTACATTTTTCTTGTTGGTTAATTAGTTAAATTTGTTAATTTTGTTGAGTAGTTTTATTTTTGTTATTTTTGTTAAAAAAGTTTGTTGAGTTTGTTACTTGCTTGATTTACTTGTACCTTATGTTTTGTGTATGGTAATTGCAATTTGTTTTTAGACTAGTACGGATACGTAGAGATCATATTTTTACCTTTTTACATGGTTTGTGATAAATAGACCTAGATTACCAAAATTTTATAAATCAAATACCAAAAAAAAATATTTAACTTGATTTCTTTCGATTAATCAATTCGAATTGAGTCGAGAAAAACGAACTTAAAAGAAAAATATTAAAACATTGAACATTTTTCATTATATTTTTAAGCTTGTCAACAGGTCGAACTACCCTAACCTATCTACTTTACTAAACGGCTAGTCATTTTGACCTAATTACAAATTTAGTTTAGCCTAATACTAACATGTTTATGCAGATATTGGTCTTATATCATATTTCAAGTCATGTCAAAAATTATCACTCTTATATGTAAGACTTGGTTAAGCTAAAGTTTGACATAAAGATATTGTATGATTGACTAGTTTTATAGCACCGTGTACGTACGGGGTTCTATCAAAATTGTTTTTTGCAACTATTTGTGATAACATAGGTTTACATAATATTTTTTAGAGTTTACGTGTTACATTAGTATTTATCATGTTGGTTTATAAACGAAAAAAATGTTTTTTTAGGATTGGTTTATTTTATGTTCTAAGGTACTTTGTTTCATAATTTTTTCATTAGTATGTTCTATATCTAAACAAATTTATTTTGATTTATGTTTTTAAAAGTAGTTAGTTTAATTATATTATGTGAATACATTGAGTTAATATAACCATCGTTGTTTATGTAAAGTATTTTTAAGTTTGAGGGTCACAACCTAGTGTCATCGTTAGAGGGTCGCTCGATGACATTTGATGGCCATGCTTGTGATATTTGAACGTGCTCTTTAACATTTGAGTTTTGGTATGTGTAAATGAAGTGCAATAAGAGTATAATTTTATTTTTATATTGATCAACTTACATATCAAACCTTCTTCAAGTGTAATTAACTCTTCTATTCTTCTAATTATAACTGTTGAGTTTTTAAAACATCATATAATGATTCGTAAAGTTCTAAATATTTTTATAAGATAAGATGTCATGTAGGACTTCATAAAAAATATATCAAATGATAAGATTTTCTTTACTATAATAATCTACAACGTTTACTTTCTCTATAATTATATTCTTAACTAAAAATATAATATTTCTTGAGATATTTGTTTTGTTTAAAATTCAGACCTGACATTTATGCTTCACATATTGTTAAAGTTTAAAATAATAAATATTAGAGATTGTCTAACAAATGCCCTTAAGGCATTATTTAAAGTGCATTAATTCATCTCAAAGTTGTCTATTAAATTAAAATATACAATTAATACACATTAATTAATCTTATAATTTACCTTAATTGATTTTGATTTTTAATTAATAAACTTAAAGTTTTCTTATTTAATCGTTTAATGTAATGTCCTGAGGGCACTCGTTAGATAAACCCTAAACATTAAAGATAAATGAATTTAAGTGGAACTCTCATAATGGACCACACACTTTTTTACGTCGCTGAATTTGTCTTCTTCGCTAAAATGTTATACCCAAGTTCTACTAATAAATCACAAAGCTAAGCTCTTTTCTTCATCGAAAACTTCAAAATTTAATTCTTGTCATATGATAGTTACATTCTTTTTCTAAATCATACGATATCCTTCACTCTTGAAGGCCTCAAAGAAATGGAAGCTGTATGCAATTGATGGCTCCGCACGTGCTTAAATCCATCCCAACAACGTTACATATATGTTTTGTCCATGAGTGTTTTAGTATCATGTAAGTGTGAAGCCTTGTAAATACAAAATTGTGGAAGCCAAAGAAAGAAAATGTACAATATATTATTCGAATTCAATTATGATATTGCAATATAGAGACCTGTACAATATATTATTAAGATTCATTTATACTATTACAATATAGAGACATAAAATACGAAAATATAAAACTTAACCCTAACTACTGGATGGGCCTAACTTAACAGGCTTAACCTACATGATTTCTTAACTACCCCCCCCCCCCCCCTCCTCCCCTCAAACTCACAATGTCGCAACATTGGGAATTGAGAGTTTGTGAACACAAAATAAACTAACACTAAAAAAAACACGTAACTTCGAATCGTCCTGGAGTGTAGACTTGGTGCTAGACGAAGTTCCAATTTGATGTCACCCAAACTGTAACAAGACGACATCAGTCTGAAACAAATGTATCAGGTCGATGCAAAACCAAAGCCGATAGAAAATTAGAGCAGAGAAACACAAGCACGGAGATGAACGAGAGCATATAAGGGAGGCAGGTGTAGAGTACAAAGTCACATAAAAACGAAGATGAACAATATCCAAATAAGCAGGTGTAGAGCATAGATTCGTACAAAAAGATGAATGAGAGCAGAACATGCAGATAGGCAGCAAGTAGACATGTAGACAAAGCATGAGGTTCAAACAACAAACAATGGTTATGTAAGCAGATAAAACTAGGTGAAATCAGACAGAAGCAGTGTAGACGTTACCAAATGTAGAAACATGCGCAACTAGACATATCCAAAACATGTTGATGCCGAGATGCTACACATAACTACTCAATACATAGTTGGATTAGATAAGAATATAAAATCACCATAACCAACACTAATCCAAAACGAAACTAACCAAGAATAATCCATCACAAACCGATACAAGAATATCGATACCAATACTGATCCCAATACTAATACCAATACTAACATCATACCAACACTATTACCGATACTAATACAACCGTAGATTATCGTACAAATTTGAAAAACAAAAAGGTGAATTAAACTCCGGGTTTCATACACAAACATACATAAACAATGCAAATGGTTGAATCGCAAATGAAATGGATACTTTAATATTCCATAATGATTTAAACAGTACCAATGTTCACCTCTGACTAAAAAGTATCAAAAAGTGTTCTAAAAAGAAAACTTCAAATGATTTCCTATCATAAAATAGTACCACCTTGGATATTCAAGAATAAGCATCAACAAGATGTGTGGACAAAAATAAATCCTATCCAAGCACACAACCTACTATTCTCGAAACAACGAACAATTATAATACCAAATTAATCAGCAGCGAACAATAAGAAATTACAAACTTTTTGTTATTATTATTCAAGGTTATACAATTCTGCTTAGAAGTGCCTTTTTTACTGTTTATATGCTTAAACATCTTGACACATAAATTACTGGTTTCTTTAGTTGTGAACAAGAAAGATATGTAAAACTTACATTTCATAGTGTTATTTAATATAAAGATTAAGTTCAGATTTTCACATTTTTATTGAATAACTATTTATGAGTTATACACGAATGTTTAGATGTTTATAGTGTTGACGGTGGCTATTTGGTTGTCATAATGGAAAGGAGTGTTTGACAGTTTGGTTGTTTCATAAGTCAGCTAACACTGCTTTGGTGTTTGGGTACTAATGTAAGGTGATTTCTTTCATTAAAATGTTTTGGGTCTCAATCTAACTGTCACATTTTACTAGTAAGAAGTGTTAACAAAATCTGAATCTCAATAAAATAATATTGTTTGTTTTTTACAATTATGTGAATGCTTTTAGTTGTCTATTTTTAAGTATATATCGAACCATAACAACTAGATGAATAAGTAACTTAAATAAATCTTTGAAGACGAATATTTAAAAGAAAAAAAACAATCTTATATTGGCAAAAACATACTATCTCGATTCACATTTTCTCGACAAACACGTCACGGTTAAGAATTGTATTTTAAAATGCATTAACATATATGTTAGGTCAATTTAGTGCCTAATGGTCTCACTGATGGGTTTGAATTACAATAAGTCTAGGTGTATATATAAACCTTGAACACCAAGAGGTCACTAAGTGAGCAATCACTCGGTGAGTTTCCTTTGAGTTCTCAGCCAGAGTCTATAAGGAAGACTCAAGTATTCAGTAAGGTGGCACTCAGTGAATGATGTACCTAAGACGAAGAAGAAGGTGATGGGTTCAGTGAGTTGTGGCAATAGACTCACTGAGCCCATATAATATCCTTAATTATCATATTTGACTCGTATCTTCACAAGTGCGTCTCGAACAACAATCTCTTTTTAGCTTACAAGGGCCACGAAATACAAATACACCATTTCTATCAAAACTCCAACCAAAAACTGTCGTGGGGAAGGCTATTAGTGTAGACGACGCAAAGGCTGGAGGTGACATGTGTGGAGGGTTAATAGGTTTTTTAAGGAAACGGTGTATACTTTTATTATATAAAATCAAATTACAATTATAAATTGACAGGAATTAAGAAACAGAAAATAGATAACAGTAATAACAAAAGCAGTAAGAATTAAGACGAGGCACGTAAACACGCTTTCAAAACAGATTCACCGTCTGTTTCTTAGGGTACAACGTCCAAAGCTGCATGTGTTTCTGTAAAAGACATAATATTTGCTCCTAAATTAAACTGACATGAAAATCTGTTATTAATATACCGAATTTGCCCGTACCCAGACAGATTTCAGAGCTGCATTCGTGTCCGCAGGTCGCGCGCTCATGCACAAGTCCAGTAGCTTCGAACCTGTTTTTGGCCTAGGAATCTCACTTTCTGCACCCCACCCCTATACGCGCGCGCGTAGGCGTGGGAGTAAAAACCCACAAATGAATATTGAAGGTAGAAATTAGGATTTCCTTATAAACGTGTTTTCACTTTATGTTTCAAGGGACGTGGGACAAAATATTTTTCAAATATTGTGTTTCACGTGACTCACTTTGAGACACGATATCTCATTCATATTATCTCCATATTGGAAATACTTTAGCTCGTTGCGAAGCTCTCTTCGAGGAGAACGCAAAGCTACTAAGTACTACGGATATATATAACATATACATATATATAATTATGTCCAAAGTATTGCAAAAACCATATTTTGCAAAACATTTTCCAACAGTTTTAAGGGGAATCACATGTGCCACCACATTGACAGGGTCAGACGAGATATGTTGCATATGTCAAATTCTCGAAAGAAAAAACAAACAGCAAAAACATCTAACTGCGATTGACAGATTCAGACTTGGTTTAGATGTTTTTGGCAAAAACAAACAAACCCTAAATGCGTAAATGTGTACATAATATGCGAGGGAATTGTTTGAGAATGAGTTTGCTAAATTAAAAAATGACTGTTTTCTCACATCTTTTCGAAGTAATTATGAAAATAATGAGCGATTTATATAATCCTGATATATAAGATGTAAGTTGTAAGCTAATTAACAATGATTAATATAAAATAAAACATGTTCATCTAAATTTGTTAGAATTGAGCCATTTTTGTGTACAGTGATGCATCTTAAATTATTAACCAATCGGACAATTTGATGAGTTAATCTACTTTTATATGGGAGGTAAGACTAATGAACATGCCCCTGTGTTTGGAAAATACCAAGATTGAGCTGAGATGTTCATGTGTTCGTGTATGGGCAAGAGTTACGACCACAATGCTCAAAAGACTCGGCCAGTAGGTCTAATTTACCGCCATAGAGAACAACTTGCAACTTTATAACAAGTGCATGTTTCCTCCTCACTTTCTACTCCGACCACTTGACTTCTGACGGAAAGGACTTGCAGTGTCCTACGGGCATCGTTGCACCTTCAGAGCTCTGACATTAGGTAAACAAAAAGTTTAAAAAATACATATTTAAACTATATATGGTTCAACGAAACAACACATATGATATACACGGTAAAAATCTAAATATACGTAGTCCTAAATCCAAAAACAAGTGAATAGAAAATAAACCAATTTTTTACCAAACGGTTCACGAAATATCTCAGTTCAGTTTATACTACGTATGGAACAGGTATTGTATGGAAGTAATAGACTCATAATAACTCAAGCGAAACGGATGATCGACATAGATATTCCAACAGTAATTTCTTATAGTAATATACTACAAAGTTACTAATAAAAACAAGACAGGATAAATTGTTGCATGTACTCCATGTTTTGTGGCTGCTGCATCATATCGGGTTTAAGATCAAAAGTTGGACCATCATAGCAATCGTTCATATCTTCGCTTTTACTAGACCTCGGGTATATATAATGCTTGCATCAAGTTTTGATCAGTACTAAAAACATTCTGGCCCATTGGCATTATCGGATAAAACCCGTTATCGACATCACTAACAATTGATGATCCATAAGACTCCATGTAAGTATCAGACATGATGCTCGTGTTGTTGTAATCAAAAGGGGTTATCATGGTTATCGGGTTTGAGGTCAACTGTGGCATCTTCAACCACCCTTGAAGTCCAAGATTTTGCATATCTGACATCTTCTTGGTTTCAACTTGCTTCATTTTCGTTCCTAGCTCGTTAGCGACCTCTCTCGATTGCTCTTTCGAAGAATTATCCAAAACCTGGAACGAAGTAGGAAACTTGGCTTCCAAGTTCCTTTTTTTCTCTGTAGCAAGTTCATGTTCAATCTTATTTTTCCTGTCCTTAAAAAAGTCACACAAACTGTATGATTTAATCTTCCGAGAATCAGTCCCTCGTATTGTTTTGTAAGCCTTAATCATATCATCGAGTTTTGCACGATTTTGTGGGAAGATTTCGGGGCCTTGTTGATGGTCGGAACATATGATCATGGACACATCGACATCACAAAGAGTACTTAGCTCTAGAGCTTTCTTGAACAGACCCTCTTTTCGCCTCAGGAATGTGAGTCTGCGTTTCTTAGTGTCGTTAATCAGTTGCAAGGGTATCTTCCCTCGACACATGTTTTCAAATCTATCAGAAAGAACAACATGCACACATTAGGTAATTTAAATACACACAATCATGAAACATAAATATAACAGATTTAAATGAAAGAAAAAATAAACATAATAATTAAGAAGTTCAAGTTTCTGCGATAAGATTAATGAAGGAAAGAGATGAAATCTCAACTTTAATTCGATAAAAAAAGAGGGTAATAGAGATGCGATTAACTAATGATCAGAAAGATATATATTTATAGAGAAAGTTAATTTGATAAGAAAAAGATAGTATATTAGGGATAAGATTAGAAAGATATATTTATAGAAGACCTTGTCCCGTAATGACGAAGTTTAATGGCGGTTGTTAATTAGATTAGGAAATAACTTGTGCTAATTAATGAAGGGGAATAAGCTATTCTAAATTTGTACTATTTTTAAACCGTCTTAAAATTTCTTGAAAAAAAAAATTAATCTTTTACTTCGTGTCCCAAAATTATTTTCTTTCCATAAAAAAAAACACTCAATTTAAAAAAAGTTTATTATTACTGTTTTCATTCACTCAATGTTTAAAAAAAATATTATTACTGTTTTTGTTTTTGTTTTTTTATTTTTGACAGAGTTAGAATTTTATTCTTAGATAATTAATTAAAGTTTTTTTAATTATGCGATAACAATTTTAAACACAGGTAATATTCAAACTTTGTTATCTATTTTCAGTAATTAAATTAGGGTATCTAAAAAAACATAGATAACTATAGAAATTCAAGTACGTATAAGTTAGCGGGAAACTGTTAACGTTCATATTTTTTTGAGATGTTATAAAGTTTAATGTATACTTTATTTTTAGTATAGATCCAATCAACGAATTTCAATCATTAATTTTTTTTACTGACAGAAAAATTCACTTTTATCATTTTGAAAAATAATAAATATCTCACAAAACCCACATGTATATATACTTTTTACGAATCACGTATGAGAAAATCATATATGATTTTTCAAAATCATATATGATTTTTCAAAATCATATATGAGTTTCTCAGACGTGATGTAACAAAAAAATCGAAAAAAAAAAGTTCGTCCAAATTATATGCATGTGCCACTCTATAGAAAAATTATTTAATTCTTTTTGCAATGATATATTTTTTGTCGCTTAACAATTTATCGTTTGTGAGATATTTATATTTTTTAAAAGAGGTGAGAAACAGATTTTTAAATAATGAGTGAATATAATTGATTGATTAAGTATATAGTAATTAGGGTTCTACATTTATCACAATATCTTTAGAAAAAAATTAAATTACTTAAATGTCTTAAAAATTTTGTGTAATGGGTTTCTTCGATAATTTTTATTACTATAAAAAACATTTAAGTACATAGAATGCATGTGAGTCTTATATATTCGCTCGTTACATAGGCAAACAACTTCCTATCAGAAATAGAACACATAAAATTACTACAAAGTTACGTAGAAAATAAAGAAAACTAATATTTCTTGCTTCCAGAGACTCTGATTCCAAGATTATTATACTAATTAGTTTGGACGTCGCTCGAAATATCCCGATTATCATACACATAATCATCATATGGGTCCTAGTCAAAATTAACCCAATTTACTATAATGCCCTCATTAACTATGGTAAACTCTAACCACAATTGATTCTTACTCAAAACCCCTAGTTAAGCATTAAACACTTAAAAAGACCCCTAACTACATAGATAACATTTATTTAAACTCTAAACCTATACAATTACATCAAACCCTAACTACACTTTACAATTAACTAAATTACTTTCACCTTAAGCCTAAACACTTAAACTAAAACCTAAGAACTACGCTACATAAGATAAGATGTCATGTAGGACTTCTTAAAAATATATCAAATGATAAGATTTTCTTTATTATAATAATTTACAACATTTACTTTCTCTACAATTATATTCTTAGCTAAAAATATAGTATTTCATGAGATATATATTTTGTTTAAAATTCATGAAATTTATGCTTCACAATATATTATTCGGATTCAATTATGATATTTATAGAGACATGTACAATATATTATTCAGATTCAGTTATGCTATTATAATATAGAGACATAAAATACAAAAATATAAAACTTAACCCTAATTACCAGGTGGGCCTAACTTAACGGGCTTAGCCTATATGCTTTCTTAACTTAACCCCCCCCCCCCTACCCTCAAACTCACAAGTCGCAACATTAGGCATTGAGAGTTTGTAAACAAAAAATAAACTAACACTAAAAAAAACACGTAACTTCGAATCATCCTTGAGTATAGACTTGGTGCTAGACGAAGTTCCAATTCGATGCCATCCAAACTGTAACAAGACGAAATCAGGTCTGAAACAAAAGGATCAGTTTGATGCAAAACCAAAGTCGATAGAAAACTAGAGTAGAGAAACACAAACACGGAGATGAACGAGAGCATATAAGGAAAGCAGGTGTAGAGTACAAAGTCACATAGAAATGAAGATGAACAATAGCCAAATAAGCAGGTGTAGAGCATAGAGTCGTAAAAAAGATGAATGAGAGCAGAACATGCAGACAGGCATAAAGTAGACATGTAGACAAAGCAGCAGGTTCAGACAACAAACAATGGTTATGTAAGAAGATAAAAGTAGGTGAAATCAGACAGATGAAGTGTAGACGTTACCAAATGCAGAAACATCCGCAACTGGACATATCCAAAACATGTTGATGCCGAGATGCTACACATAGCTACTCAATACATAGTCAGATTAGATAAGAATATAACATCACCATAACCAACACTAATCCAAAACCAAACTAACCAAGAATAATCCATCACAAACCGATACAAAAAAATCGATACCAATACCGATCCCAATAGTAATACCAATACTAACATCATACCAACACTATTACTGATACTAATAAACCATAGATTATCGTACAAATTTGAAAAACAAGAAGGTGAATTAAACTCTCGGATTCGTACGCAAACACACATAAACAATGCAAATGGTTGAATAGCAAATGAAATGGATACTTTAATATTTCATAATGAATTAAACAGTACCAATGTTCACCTATGACTGAAAAGTATTCTGAAAATTAAACTTCAAACGATTTACTATAACAAAATAGTACCAACTTGGATATCCAAGAATAAGCGTCGAAAAGATGTGTAGACAAAAATAAATCATATCCAAGCAAACAACCTAGTATTCTCAAAACAACGAACAATTATATACCAAATTAATCAGCAGCGAACAATAAGAAATTACAAACTTTTTGTTATTATTATTCAAGTTTACACAATTCTACTTAGAAGTGCCTTTTTTAATGTTTATATGCTTAAACAACTTGACACATAAATTACTAGTTTCTTTAGTTGTGAACAAGAAAGATATGCAAAATTTACATTTCATAGTGTTATTTAATATAAAGATTAAGTTCAGATTTCACTTTTTTTATTGAATAACTATTTATGAGTTATACAGGAATGTTTAGATGTTAATAGTGTTGAGGGTGGCTATTTGGTTGTCATAATGGAAAGGAGTATTTGACAGTTTGGTTGTGTCATAAGTCAGCTAACACTGCTTTGGTGTTTGGATACTAATGTAAGGTGATTTCTTTCATTAAAATATTTTAGGTGTCAATCTGACTATCAGATTTTACTCGTAAAAGGTGTTAATAAAATTTAAATCTCAATAAAATAATATTATTTGTTTTTACAATTACCTAAATGCTTTTAGTTGTCCAATTTAAGTATATATAGAACTATAACAACTAGACGAATAAGTAACTTAAATAAATTTTCAAAGACGGATATTTAAAAGAAAAAAAAACAATCTTATATTCGCGAAAACATACTATCTCGATTCACATTTTCTCGACAAACATTTCACGGTTAAGAATTGTATTTTAAAATTCATTAACATATATGTTAGGTCAATTTAGTGCCTAGTGGTCTCACTGATGGGTTTGAATTACAATAAGTCTAAGTGTATATATAAACATTGAACACCAAGAGTCACTAAGTGAGCAGTCACTCAGTGAGTTTTATTTGAGTTCTCTGCCAGAGTCTATAAGGAAGACTCAAGTATTCAGTAAGGCGGCACTCAGTGAATGATGTACCTAAGACGAAGAAGAAGGTGATGGGTTTAATAAGTTGTGGCAATAGACTCACTGAGCCCCATACAATATCCTCAACAAATGTTGAAGTCCTGAAGACTGAAGAATGGGTGGGATAAGTTGGAAAATGATAAGATCATAGTACATCTTGCAAATTATAACTTACCATTTTAAGATAGACAAGTGTACTGAGTATTAGGAATGACTTTTTCTTGATACTCATACTAGGTATAAACAACTATATACCTTGTACCTTTAGTTAAATCAGAGTAAATGCACATGATAATTCTTTGTCTCATTCCTAACTTTACTATAAATAAGATCAATGTAAATGAGAGAAATAAATTTGTGCACTTAATGTTAGAACATTCACAAACGAATTCTCTCCAAAAACGATAAAAAACACTTGAGTTCTAAAGACATTGATAATCGTCGAATATATTAAATCGTTAGGACTGATATTATTCGTTAGTGAGGAGATCAAAACATATACATTGTCTATTCAACCCTATCATAGTTCCGCATACAATCTTAATACTTTATAAATCATTTAGACCTTTTTATTTTTAAAAGTCTTAAAAAGTTTAAGCCTTAAACATTTCTTCTTTAGGAAAGATATATATTAATTTTGCAACAAAACCATACATATATAACTAAAAGTTATAACTGAAAATTAGAATGTCTTAATTTGTAATCAATTTTATAACAGCCTAGTCAACTTTAACTATTATAACAGCCCATTAAGTAAAACTAAAACTAATGACATATATATTTTTCACCCACAAACATACAAAACAAAGAAACATTGAATATCTCCATTGATATATCTCATAGTTACACCCACAAGCGAACCTCTCCTCAACCACAGTTACACCTAGACCACCGAAATGCTCTGAATCAAGTTTTGAGGTATCTTTTGAGTTTTTTTATATATCTCTCACAATTAATCAAGTATTGAAGCTTTTCTTTTATCTCTCTTGATTTCTAACTTTTTGACGTTTTTTTTACACACATCGGTTGCCTCGGCCTTTTTGTTTATATCATTCGACATATGCGTTTCATTGAAGCCGAAATGTTGTGTCACTCATTTATGTGGGGCTTTCTATGATAAAAGTAAAGCTAGTTTTGAAACCATTGTGAATGAGTCAAAAATCTTCCTAACACTTAAGCATGAAACCATTAAACGTTTATGAGAGAAGTGTCATTTGAAATAAACGCTCAAACCAAATGTGCCATCTAAAATATATCATAAAAATTTAAAATATTTTGAAATGATATATTAATGATAGGGTTACATATATATTCATAATTCATATAAATATGACGGGGTTAATGTTGAAGTCACGTGAAACATACAAGTCAGGAAAACGTTTAATTTAATACGTTTGTTCGTCGCAAAATATAGTTACTGGGTACCCGCCGCCGCATTGCGCGGATATCCTGCTAGTATGGTATAATTCAACTAATAAGAGTTAAACGTTGAAAACTTTTGTTATGAGCCAAGGACTAGTAGTAACCCCAACCCAAATGATATAAGATATAAACCCTAACTTGTAAAGTTGTTTCTCTGCTATACTTTTCTATCGAAAACAAAGTACATCCTTTTTCTCCTATCATGTCCTAAATTATCATATTCAACTCGTATCTTCACAAGTGAGTCTCGAACAACAATCTCTGTTTAGCTTACAAGGGCCACGAAATAGAAATAGACCATTTCTATCAAAAATCCAACCAAAAACTGTTGTGGTGGAGGCTCTTAATGTAGACGACGCAAAGGCTAGAGGTGACATGTGGTAGTTGTGAAGGGGTGGATGGTTAATAGGGTTTTAAGGGTCGAATCAGATGTGCCACCACATTGACAGGGTCAAACGAGATAAGTTGCATATGTCAAATTCTCGAAAGAAAAAACAAACAGCAAAAACATCTAACTGCGATTGACAGATTCAGACTTGGTTTAGATGTTTTTGGCAAAAACAAACAAACCCTAAATGCGTAAATGTGTACATAATATGCGAGGGAATTTTTTGAGAATGAGTTTGCTAAATTAAAAAATGACTGTTTTCTCACATCTTTTCGAAGTAATTATGAAAATAATGAGCGATTTATATAATCCTGATATATAAGATGTAAGTTGTAAGCTAATTAACAATGATTAATATAAAATAAAACATGTTCATCTAAATTTGTTAGAATTGAGCCATTTTTGTGTACAGTGATGCATCTTAAATTATTAACCAATCGGACAATTTGATGAGTTAATCTACTTTTTTATGGGAGGTAAGACTAATGAACATGCCCCTGTATTTACATCCATAATCATCTGTTTTTGGCTGTTACAAAATAAACAAATAACATGACATGTCATTTTAATAATCACACGTATTACATAACTAAAACATTTGATTGTTTACTTTTGAAAGAGGACATGCATAATAAAGTTTACCAAAGGTATGAGGTTGATGTGACTATCTCAACACAATATATCCCTTTCTACATGTACACTTATAAGCTTCAAGCGGATCCATCTTATGCAAAATCGGGTGGTGGTAGTGGTGAGTTTGGTATGAGAGGATAAGAGTTTCTGAGGATAAGAGCTACCATAAATAAAGATAAAAATTTAGGGTCGACACATTTAGGGATGACTTAGTCGACCCTAGCTTTCCCGCCAACATTTTCCCGCCAACATTTCCCGCCAATATTTGATCACTTAAACATGCTTAAGCTCAGTATTTTTAGCTTAATGGTCACCTCAGACATATGGACTCATCGGTTAAACCTATAACGTATAACCGTAACATATGGACTCATCGGTTGAACCTATAACGTATAACCGTAACATATGGACTCATTGGTTGAACCTATAACGTATAACCCTAACATATCGACTCATCGGTTGAACCTATAACGTATAACCGTAACATATGGATTCATCGGTTGAACCTATAACGTATAACCGTAACATATGGATTCATCGATTGAACCTATAACATATAACCGTAACATATGGACTCATCGGTTGAACCTATAACGTATAACCGTAACATATCGACTCATCGGTTGAACCTATAACGTATAACCCTAACATATCGACTCATCGGTTGAACCTATAATGTATAACCGTAACATATGGATTCATCGGTTGAACCTATAACATATAACCGTAACATATGGATTCATCGGTTGAACCTATAACGTATAACCGTAACATATGGACTCATCGGTTGAACCTATAACGTATAACCGTAACATATCGACTCATCGGTTGAACCTATAACGTATAACCGTAACATATCGACTCATCGGTTGAACCTATAACGTATAACCCTAACATATCGACTCATCGGTTGAACCTATAACGTATAACCGTAACATATGGATTCATCGGTTGAACCTATAACGTATAACCGTAACATATCGACTCATCGGTTGAACCTATAACGTATAACCCTAACATATCGACTCATCGGTTGAACCTATAACGTATAACCGTAACATATCGACTCATCGGTTGAACCTATAACGTATAACCGTAACATATCGACTCATCGGTTGAACCTATAACGTATAACCCTAACATATGGACTCATCGGTTAAACCTATAACGTATAACCGTAACATATGGACTCATCGGTTGAACCTATAACGTATAACCGTAACATATCGACTCATCGGTTGAACCTATAACGTATAACCCTAACATATCGACTCATCGGTTGAACCTATAACGTATAACCGTAAGATATGGATTCATCGATTGAACCTATAACGTATAACCGTAACATATGGATTCATCGGTTGAACCTATAACGTATAACCGTAACATATGGATTCATCGGTTGAACCTATAACGTATAACCGTAGCATATGGACTCATCGGTTGAACCTATAACGTATAACCGTAACATATGGACTCATCGGTTGAACCTATAACGTATAACCGTAACATATGGATTCATCGGTGAACCTATAACGTATAACCGTAACATATGGATTCATCGGTTGAACCTATAACGTATAACCGTAACATATGTACTCATCGGTTGAACCTATAACGTATAACCGTAACATATGGACTTATCGGTTGAACCTATAACGTATACCCCTAACATATCGACTCATCGGTTGAACCTATAACGTATAACCGTAACATATGGACTCATCGGTTGAACCTATAACGTATAACCCTAACCTATGGACTCATCGGTTGAACCTATAACATATACCCCTAACATATCGACTCATCGGTTGAACCTATAACGTATAACCCTAACATATCGACTCATCGGTTGAACCTATAACGTATAACCGTAACATATGGACTCATCGGTTGAACCTATAACGTATAACCGTAACATATCGACTCATCGGTTGAACCTATAACGTATAACCCTAACATATCGACTCATCGGTTGAACCTATAAACCCCGTAACATATCGACTCATCGGTTGAACCTATAACGTATAACCCTAACATATCGACTCATCGGTTGATCCTATAACGTATAACCCTAACATATCGACTCATCGGTTGAACCTATAACGTATAACCGTAACATATGGACTCATCGGTTGAACCTATAACGTATAACCGTAACATATCGACTCATCGGTTGAACCTATAACGTATAACCGTAACATATCGACTCATCGGTTGAACCTATAACGTATAACCGTAACATATGGACTCATCAGTTGAACCTATAACGTATAACCGTAACATATCGACTCATCGGTTGAACCTATAACGTATAACCCTAACATATCGACTCATCGGTTGAACCTATAACGTATAACCGTAACATATGAACTCATCGGTTGAACCTATAACGTATAACCGTAACATATCGACTCATCGGTTGAACCTATGACGTATAACCCTAACATATCGACTCATCGGTTGAACCTATAACGTATAACCGTAACATATGGACTCATCGATTAAACCTATAACGTATAACCGTAACATATGGACTTATCGGTTGAACCTATAACGTATAACCGTAACATATCGACTCATCGGTTATTAATTATTACAAACTAAGTATAACGTATATTTTAATATTAATTATAATAATTTCTTTTGATTTTTATTATTAATTTATATTATTAATTTTATTACATAGAAGGTAAAATATATTTTAAATGTATGAAAAATACCTAGGGACGACTTAGTCGTCCCTAAATATCAAACAAAGTCGTCCCTAAAAAACCCTCCAACACTTAGCAAATTTTTTGGAAAAGTTGAAATTTTTGGTGAAATTTTAAATAACCCGCTTTGGGTTTAAGTTTTCCAGGTATACACCTAGGGACGACTTAGTCGTCCCTAGGTTGCCAAAGTCGTCCCTAAGTATTATTAATAAACGAAAAAAAAAGTATTTATAATTATCCTAGGGACGACTAAGTCGTCCCTAGGTTACAAAGGGAATGTCGTCCCTAGGCTTCAATTTCAGTAACTCACCTTATCTTCATCTCTCTCATTCTCACTAGTTAAATAAAAAAAACCGGGGGCGAATTGCAAACACCACCATCATCATCTTCTTCAATCCGACCACCATCATCTTCATCATCTTCATCTTCACCAACCCACCACCATCATCTTCATCATCTTCATCTTCACCACCAATTCGACCCACCATCACTTGCACACGAGCACACCAATTCGACCCACCGCTTGATTTCGCATCTTCTATTGTTTAATCACCATGAATTTATATATATTTCCCAGTTAAGGTATTTGATTTTGAATTATATATTTTTTTAATTTTGATTAATTTTTGTAGTTTAATTGTTAGTATGATTAATTGATTAATTGTTGGTTTAATTGTTAAAAGGTGTTTGTTTTTTCTAGTTTAACCACCGGACCACCACCAGTCAACCACCGGACCACCACCAGTCACGACAGCAGTCACGGCAGCATCAACCACCACACCACCACATTTTGTTTAATTTTGTTTTTTTAAATAAATATAAAGGTAAATGATTTTTTTTAATCTATTAATTTTGTTTAAATTTGTTTATGTTTAATTATTATTAATGTTTTATTTCCTAGCACTGCCGTCACCACCACCACCACTGCCGTCGCGGCAGCAGTAGCAACCACCACCGCCGGCAGCAGCAGCAGTAGCCACCACCACCGGCAGCAGCAGTAGCCACCACCACCGGCAGCAGTAGCCACCACCACCACCAAAGGTTATTTTGGCTTATGATTTCGGATTATATTTAAGCTTAATTGATTTAGGCTTAGTTGATTTCGGCTTAATATATATATATATAATTGATTTCGGCTTAATTGATTTAGCATTAGTTGATTTCCGTTGTATATAGTGCTTAATATATATATAGATGATTTCGGCTTAATTGATTTAGGCTTAATAGAATTCGGGTTATATATGGCTTAATATTTATATATGGATTTCGGGTTAATATGTAGGCTTAATATGAAATAGGCATGAGTTTAATTTTTTTTATATGTTTCTCGTAGCCGAGACCCGAGTCACAGTCGAAGGGAACCGAGTCACAGCCAAGAACTGAGACCCGTGTCACAACCGAAAAAAGGTAATGTTTTTTTTTAAATTGTTGTGGTGTTGTTTGTTTCAAATTAGAAATTTTTTTGAAAACCAACTAATTTAGGTTTTCTTTATTTTATGTTTGTGTTTGGTTAGCACCCGGACAGTCGGGACAACTTCCTTATCCGGACCTCTTTTTCTATCTTTATATCTTTGCTTATTTCAGTCGTGACCGAGGTGTGTAATTAATATTATGCATATGTTTATTATATTATATATATATGATATATGATTGTTAGTCTTTTGTAGTAAATAATTTTAGGAATATTTTAGGATTTTATCGATTAATTTCGGAAAATTCCCGTCCGAAGTTAATCAACCTATAGAAAACCCGTCCGAAATTAATTTATTAGGAATAAATTTCGGAAAGTCCCCTGTTTGGGACTGCTTTTTGATGTTTCGTCTCATTTAGGATATGAATGCGTATAACTGGTTTATTATTTGAGATGATTTCGACAGTCTTTCTCCTTTACTCCTACGAATATGTCTTTAAACACATATTTGGGGAGTAGAGGGGAAATGCTGCCGAAATTTTCTCAAATAGTAAACCGGTTATAAGCATTCATATATGGGACGAAACATTCAAAAGGTGGGTTAGGATTGCCTTCCATAGTTGCACTAGGAAGAAAAAAAAGAGTTCATATTCATTTTGTTAGTATGACATATTACGTATAAAAAAAATAATTTATCTGAGTATTTTTATTTGCAACGCAGTTATGACAATTGATAAGAGTTGGACCACTGTAAACAATCGTAATTCCAATGAGTTTTTAGATGGTCTTTTTGGATTCATCCAGGATTGTGAGAAATTTTTGCACCCCATCTCACAAAAGCTCCGTTTCCCATGTAGTCATTGTTGTAACCGTGAAACGTTGGTTACCCTCGGCCAACTTGAGGCACGCATATCCAAATTCGGGTTTGACAAACATTACACCACTTGGATATATCACGGTGAACCAATTATTCCGTTACCTCCACTATTACCACATTCACCTGAACGAATTCACATGGATGCGTTCTTCAAAGATATTTCTGCAAATAATATTCCAAATCCACCATCTGAAACTCCACCCTCTCAAACTCCACCAACTCAAACAACCGGTCCTCAACCAACCCAAACATCGGGTCCTAGTAACGAGTTTGAAGAGTTACTCGTTAGGTCTGCCCAAAAGTTGTACCCGGGTTGTGATATGACCACATTGGAATTTACATCAGAGATTTCGCACATCAATGTTTTACACAAAATAACTGATGCCGGGTTTAACAAAATTCTAGCTCTTCTCCAAAAGGCATGTTCCCCTAGTAAAGGATACAATTTCCCGTCTTCATACTATGAAATAGAAAAGACATACAAAAAGATCGGGTTAGGATACGAATCGATCCATGCTTGTATAAATGATTGTTTTTTATATTGGGGATCACCGGAAAACAAGGCGAGGCACACTTGTCCAATTTGTAACGCGAGCAGATGGAAAAACCCAAAGAAGAAAAAGGGGACGCAATTAGTTGCCAACAAGGTGGTGCGTTACTTTCCGATAACACCTAGACTACAATGTATGTTCAACACAAAAGACATAGCAAAGTGGATGACTTGGCATGCGACCGGACAGTCTAAGGAAGACGGTAAAATGCATCACCCCTGTGACGGCAAAGCATGGAAATATTTTGACATGATGAAACCTGAGTTCTCTTGTGACCCTAGAAATGTTCGATTAGGGTTGGCTGCTGATGGTTTTAACCCTTATGGCATGATGAGCCAAACTTACAGCATGTGGCTAGTTATATTGACAACATACAACACACCACTGTGGATGTGTTTGAAAGAAACTTCTTTAATGTTGACGATGTTAATTCCCGGCCCTAAATCAGCTGCAAAGGACATTAATGTTTACTTGCAGCCTCTAATTAAAGAACTCAAAGATTTATGGGAGGGAGTCTGGACGAAAGACGCTGCTACGGGTACTCATTTCAAAATGAAAGCGGCGGTTTTATGAACCATCAATGATTTTCAAGCTCGAGGTAGTTTGTCTGGGTGGACTGGGCAAGGGTACCTTGCATGCCCTACTTGTAATGTTGACACTCCATCGATGCGTATCAACAGCAAAATCGTTTATGTTGGTTACAGAAGATGGTTAAGAACAAATCATCCAGATCGGAAAAAATCCTAGGAATTCTATGGTTTTCCCGAAAATAAGCCTAAACCAAGAAAGTTTTCAGAACTTGATATCCAATTGCAGATTAGTAAAGTTTTTAAACGTAAACCGGGGAAACATAAACCAATTCTCAAAGACAACCGCCCCCATAATCGAGATGTTGAATTGAACTGGAGTAAGCGTTCTATCTTTTGGGATCTTGAGTATTGGCCCTTTCTTCTACTAAAACACTGTTACGATGTCATGCACATCGAAAAGAATTTCCTTTAGGCTTTACTGAATACCCTGTTACAGAACGACAAATCCAAAGACACGCCAAAGGCAAGGCTAGACTTAGAAAAAATGGGAGTTCGAAAGGAGTTGTGGTTAGTTTAAAAAGATAACGGGAAGTTCGATAAGCCTCATCCAAAGTTCTCTTTCACTCCAGAAAAAAGAAAACTTTTTTGTAAATTCATTAAAGGAGTCAGACTACCTGATGGCTTTGGATCCAACTTCAAGAAAAAAGTAACCGCCGATGATGACAATATAACGAGCTTGAAATCTCATGACTGTGATATAATGATGCATCGGTTACTTCCTTATGGAGTGCAACAATACTTGCCCAAAGACGTTGCAAAACCTATAATCGACATTTGCTTATTCTTTAAGCAGCTTTGTGCTCAAAGTTTGACTGTGCAAGACATGAAAGAAGCTAAAAACAAATTGATCATTATGATGGTTAATTTAGAGCAAATCTTTCCTCCTGCTTTTTTCGACATAATGACTCATTTGGTTATACATCTACCCGATGAGGCTATTCTAGGTTCCGTTACTCGCGGCAGGTGGATGTATCGATTTGAAAGATACATGAAAAAGCTAAAGAATTATGTACGAAATAAAGCTAAGCCTGAAGGTTCCATTGCTGAGGGTTATGTTGCAGAAGAGGCATTAACTTTTTGTTCGCATTACCTTAAGGATGTCGAGACGAGATTTAACCGCCTTGGCAGAAATGAAGACGATTTTCCTGGACAACCAGATAAATTTGAGGTGTTCCGGACCATATGCACACCGACGGGTGGAATCAAACCAACTCGTATGACTAATGACGACATGCAGGCAGTTACGTGGTTTATACTTAACAACAGTCCTGAAGTCGAAGCCGACATCTCAGCTTACAGCGAGTATGTTTCTTCCTATTTTTTTATAATTTTGAAAATTCTTCTTTCTCGATGACTTCTGCTAATATCATGAACCTTTGCAGAGAGGCGCCTGAAAATGTTTTTATATGTTAAAATGTGTATATTGATAAAATGTGTATACTGATATGAACTTGTTATTTTACAGATGGCATGTGTAGCTCCTAGGTCACACGGTGGGGATGCTGGTGGTAGTCCACCCAGACGGCCCACACGTCCTGTACCGGCCGAGTGTCAGCGTAAGAAATCATTATATTTTTTATAACACTGATATTTATAATTTATGTTACTTGAATTTTTACGAGTAAATAACATATCTTTTGTAGGTTCAAATCAACGCTTTGTGACCAACCTAGGAAAATTAAGGACGGCGTACAGAAATAATAACGAAAAACCTTTGACAATTGGCTTTGAATTTAAAGATCTGCAAACCTTCCATTTTCTGGGCAATTATGCATCATTGTTGTCTCATCTTATGGGGGAATTAGTCCGGCCACTTCCCCTGAACTGCGAACGGGACGAAATTCCAGACTGTGATAAAGTTCATATTTATCCTACAATTGAGGTCAAAATTGTTTATTTTACTTATATTGTTATTGTTATCGACATTTAGATATGTGTGTTATGTTTAATTTGTTTGTTTATTTAAATTCATATGTTTTTATGTAGACATATTTCGACCTCGAGCCATGGTACAATGATCGTACTGAGGTGGTCTGTGACAAAGGTGTGTATGAGGTGTCGACTCGGGTTAGGCTTGCGTTGGAACTCCAACTGAGGTTGCTGTATAGAAAATACAAGAACATGATCAAGAAAGATTTTTATTCGAAATATGAGACGCCCGCACTGGCACAAGAACATGTACCGCCGGCGAGTGTGTGGGACAATAGAACCGAAGGTGATTGGGCTGAATTGGTTCAGTGGTGGTCAGAGCCAAAGAGGGTGGCAAGAAGTCAGGTTAATACTGTTAATCGTTCCAAAAACACGGTACCGACCACTCAAGGCAAAAAACCATTCGCCGGAGGAAGGAATGAATACGTAAGACTCTTTATAATTTTTTTGATTTATTTAAAAGCGTTTATATTGTTTATTTATTATAGCTCGTTATTAATTTATTTGAGATTTTACAGAAAGTCAAGGAAGGGGTTTACGAGGACCTGGTTGAAACATGGAGGAAGGGGCACTCAAGTAATGGCACATTTAAAAGTAAAGAAAACGAGGAAAGATATGTAAGTAATATATAACTCTTTACATGCCTTAGTAACGAATTTCATTTGTTTTAAATCGTTTTTTTTTCTTTCCCAGCAAAAGATGAAAGCCCTCAGTGACCAAGTGAGAGCCAAGGTCATCCCGCCCATGTCTGATAAAGAAATAGTGGCTCAAATCATGCCAAGTCAAAATAAGCAAAATGTGTCGGGACAAGGAAGAAAGTTACCGGGTGGTGCCAATAACACAACTCGCAGGTTATATATCCTCAATAAAACAAAATGTAAATCAATTGTTCATATTTATGTCTTGTTGAATATAATGAAAAATTGTTGTTGTAACTTATCGCAGGCGGGGTGCTCCACGTCGACCAGATGTTCCCTCTCGTAGTGAATTTCAGGAATTGATAGAACGAAATGAGCGACAGATGGAGCTGCTGAGGAAAGAGAATCAGGAGGCGCAGCAACGGGCTTACTTGGCAGCGTTAAAGGCAGATGCGGCGCAACAATATACTCAGACGTCGTACCAGCATATGGCGCAATATCAGAGTCAATTGGGTGAGTTTTTCCAGAACTACAACTCAAATACTGATCACCCAATTAGCCCTCCTACTTTTGTACCCCAGCCCCGATCCTTTGTTATGCCCACCCTAGCTCCTGATTGGGATCATTTAGTCCAACCCCCTATCCTTGGGCACAACCAGTGCAACCTCCTTCCATCGACCCATACCGACCATCTTTGCCCGACAATCTCCAACCACTCCAACCTCCCTATACCGGCACTTATCCTATTGCTCCCGTCACCAACAATAACACATTTAACCATTGTTATCGTCCCACCACACACTCGACTCATGAGATCGGCTCTACTTCACAATCCATACCCGGAGGTTCTCGTGTAATCATAAATCCCCATCAGCACGATTACCGGTCCGTTGACGAGTTGGGTCGAGATAGGAATGTACAAAACAGTGGTGACGACTTATCAGGCGATGACGAGGGGAATGACGAGGGGAATGACGAGGGGAGTGACGAGGGGGTGACGAGGAGGGTGACGAGGGGGAAGGTGACTTTTCACCTAACGAGGATGCAGAGTAGAGGTTGTGGTAGTATTTTTCTTATTATGCATGTTTAATAAAGTTTGAGACTTGTAGCGTTTGAAACATTTGATTTAGGATTGAATAAGTGTATTTGATGAATATTGTATCGTGACGTTGGATAATTTATCGTAATATGGTATTGTAACGTTTATTGATTTGTTATTATTCTGTATTTGTCGAATTCTGCCATTTTGAATTGTGGATTTTGTCCGGAAAAAGTTCCGGAAAAAAAATCTGGAAACTGCAAAACAACCCAATTTTTTTTTAGCCCCCAGGTACACCTAGGGACGACTTAGTCGTCCCTAGGATATTAATTTTTCTCCAGGTTTTAATCCTAGGGACGACTTAGTCGTCCCTAGGTTTCAATAATGCCCAGGTGTCAAAACCTGGGGACGACTTAGTCGTCCCTAGGTTTTGAAAACCTGGGCATTATTGAAACCTAGGGACGACTAAGTCGTCCCTAGGATAATAAATAATATTTTTTTTATTTTCTGAAAATGTTTTTATTAATGTTTATAAATAAGATTTTTTTAAAAATAATAAAAAAAGAATTTTTAAGAAAAATTTTAAAAAGATTATTTTTATTAATAACCTAGGGACGACTTTGTCGACCCTAGGTTTCAAAGACAAGTCGTCCCTAGGTTTGTCAATTTTTTCAACGTAGTGGGTAGTGGGACCCACAAAGTCGTCCCTAGGTTACAAAGGGGTGTTCGTCCCTAGGATTCTAGAGACGAGTTTTTAGGCACTAACACCTAGGTCGACTTAGTCGTCCCTAGGTGTTTAGGGTCGAAACAGGCCCAACCTAGGGACGAATAAGTCGTCCCTAGGCTTCAGAATTGTTGTAGTGTCTGTGTTTGGAAAATACCAAGATTGAGCTTAGATGTTCATGTGTTCGTGTATGGGCAAGAGTTACGACCACAATGCTCAAAAGACTCCAGGAGGTCTAATTTACCGCCATAGAGAACAACTTGCAACTTTATAACAAGTGCATGTTTCCTCCTCACTTTCTACTCCGACCACTTGACTTCTGCCGGAAAGGACTTGCAGTGTCCTACGGGCATCGTTGCACCTTCAGAGCTCTGACATTAGGTAAACAAAAAGTTTAAAAAATACCGATGGTCTAAAAGGATGATATAAGCTAAGCAGTATTAGCGTTGTACAGGTAAATACATATTTAAACTATATATGGTTCAACGAAACAACACATATGATATACACGGTAAAAATCTAAATATACGTAGTCCTAAATCCAAAAACAAGTGATAGAAAATAAACCAATTTTTTACCAAACGGTTCACGAAATATCTCAGTTCAGTTTATACTACGTATGGAACAGGTATTGTATGGAAGTAATAGACTCATAATAACTCAAGCGAAACGGATGATCGACATAGATATTCCAACAGTAATTTCTTATAGTAATATACTACAAAGTTACTAATAAAAACAAGACAGGATAAATTGTTGCATGTACTCCATGTTTTGTGGCTGCTGCATCATATCGGGTTTAAGATCAAAAGTTGGACCATCATAGCAATCGTTCATATCTTCGCTTTTACTAGACCTCGGGTATATATAATGCTTGCATCAAGTTTTGATCAGTACTAAAAACATTCTGGCCCATTGGCATTATCGGATAAAACCCGTTATCGACATCACTAACAATTGATGATCCATAAGACTCCATGTAAGTATCAGACATGATGCTCGTGTTGTTGTAATCAAAAGGGGTTATCATGGTTATCGGGTTTGAGGTCAACTGTGGCATCTTCAACCACCCTTGAAGTCCAAGATTCTGCATATCTGACATCTTCTTGGTTTCAACTTGCTTGATTTTCGTTCCTAGCTCGTTAGCGACCTCTCTCGATTGCTCTTTCGAAGAATTATCCAAAACCTGGAAGGAAGTAGGAAACTTGGCTTCCAAGTTCCTTTTTTTCTCTGTAGCAAGTTCATGTTCAATCTTATTTTTCCTGTCCTTAAAAAAGTCACACAAACTGTATGACTTAATCTTCCGAGAATCAGTCCCTCGTATTGTTTTGTAAGCCTTAATCATATCATCGAGTTTTGCACGATTTTGTGGGAAGATTTCGGGGCCTTGTTGATGGTCGGAACATATGATCATGGACACATCGACATCACAAAGAGTACTTAGCTCTAGAGCTTTCTTGAACAGACCCTCTTTTCGCCTCAGGAATGTGAGCCTGCGTTTCTTAGTGTCGTTTATCAGTTGCAAGGGTATCTTCCCTCGACCCATGTTTACAAATCTATCAGAAAGAACACCATGCACACATTAGGTAATTTAAATACACACAATCATGAAACATAAATATAACATGCAAATATTATTAACAGATTTAAATGAAAGAAAAAATAAACATACCAGTAATTAACACTACTACAAAAAACGTCTTTTAGACCTCCATATATAGACCTTGTATGAAAAACACACGTTTAAATGATAATTTAACCCATCTAAAAACCTTAAAAACCGGTTAATGTGATTTTCACCTGTCCAAATAAGAGAAATACATTTAGACCGGTGAAAATGATAATACCCGGTTCAGAAAGTTACCTTTTTAGACCCGTTTCTTACATATCCACGGGTCTAAATGCAAAAACACATTTGTACCGGTTGAATTTGAGTGCACCTGTCTATAAACTTTTGGGAGGGACTTAATTTCATTTTAGTCTTCAAATATTTCATTTTTGGTCTTCAAAATTTTCAATCTTGCGCCAAAACACAAGTCAACATCCATAAATCCACAATTGTAAATCTAGATCTAAACTTTCATCAAAACGTAACCACTCCACCATCACCTACCTTACCATTGGCGAAGCTCCACACCACCATTGTGTGACAGGTTACGGAAGCCGTACTGGTAACTGATAACTACTCTTATTAATTTCATTACGTATATATATGTTAATTTGTGAGATTTTGTTGGATTAAGCACTAATTTATAATATTAATAGTAGATTTGTGAGATGTTGTTATAATTTTGTTGGATTAAGCACTCAGTTATAATATTAATAGTAGGATTTGTGAGATTTTATATGCGTGAATGATTTTTTATAGGCAAATGTGGTTGATTGTTCACATATTAATGTGTGATTATGGAAGTAAGGATTGTGGACCAACTGTTAGGTGCTCTGTTGTGTTGTGAACTATAGTACGTCAAACTACAATTGTTTCTTAGGATGATATAGATGCAAGTTCGTCTAGAAAGGATGTTTACTGCTTTCTAGAACATAAAGAAAACAATGAGTTTTAGCTACTTAATTTTACATATCATACATCAATATAAGTTGGGAAAAAATTACAAGACTAGCTAACAAGAGTGACATATGGAGATGGTGGCTTTACTTCAGCTGGATGAAGCACTCAACATAAATCATGGATATTACTTGTGATCGCACAAGAAATCGGATCCTTGATAGGATAACTTCTCTAATTATTTTTCCTGGCATGGAAGAATTGTTCAGAAAATTGGTAAAGCTTATAGTATTGTTTCTTCTTTAATTTACTGTTTTTCATTCATAGCAATTTTATGAATAAACAACTCTTGCATCTACAGGTAGATGTAGATAAGAAGATGGTTCAAGGACTAATTGCGAAGGGAAAGGGAGCAGACCCTTTGATTTGGTGCTAGGACCTAAACATGGAGGTCAGAAACAGACTGTTGGGGACAGAACAGGTTTTCGGAAAGGAGTGAAAGGTTATGTCTTCAACCGGGTTCGGCCTTTAAATAGTACCATATACTATTTACTAAAGCTTTACATAACAGTTTGTGTTACTTTTGTTTACTAATGTGTTAATGTGCTAATGTGTTCATACATTACTAGGGACCATTGGGTTTAGTTTGTTATATGCGCAAAACAACGCACGGGGTATATCCTGAATTCCAAAAACAAGCACGAAACAAAGACTGAGCGCACTTACTGTTATCAAGCCATTTGCAAGAGTATTATTTTTTCCCGAAACTATCTTTGTCTTTACAATACTAACTCACGGCTTATATACTTTTCAGTGTTGTTGGTAGTTACTCATGGAAAATGGCTAAGGTAACTTCTTTGACTGTAATTCTATATTTTACCACTCATAGGAAAAAATGGTTAGTGTGTTGTTAATTAGTTTTGGCAATGAGGAGGTTTTCTAGAGGTTTTTTCATTTTTACGTCAAATTAGAGGCTGTTTAGAGTAGGAGTGTTTTTCGTCCGATTTGGATTAGTGGTTGCTTGGAATAATTTGTTTCCAGTTATGCCCTTCTTTGGTTACGAATACCTTTCTCTTGAAAACTTAAATTCTCGAACCGTCTCATTTGTGTCCAACTTGCAGTCTTGCTCATTTCGTTCAAGTTTTATTACAGTTCATGATGAAAGAAATGGACCATCTCTTTTGCATGTAAATGCGTTTTTTACTGGAAATTGCGATTCTTTTCCCTAAATTGAGCAGATGAGCAGTTTAGATCATATAAAACACTATCTAAAAGTAGACAGTGAAGTAGGAAAGATAAGCCAATAATTTTAAAAGATAATTTTGTTAATTGTTTTAACTTTTAATAGGTGATGCATTAGTGTTTAGTATTGTAGTCGAAAGTTTTGATGTGCTTTGTCAAATAGTTAAAGTAGTAAATAGTTTATCGTACTCTTTAGTATACAGTGCTAGCATAAAATTCAATTCTAATAGCAAATGTTAGTACTATTAGAATAGTCATCTTACATTTACAATTAGAATATGATGTTATCAGAAACCAACTCCCATCAGTTATGTTTTGATTGCTAAATAGTTTAGAGGTTCTTTGTTTTGCTTATTCTCATCGTATTAAATTGTAGTGCAATCAACAACAAGGCGACTCAGGTTCTGGTTAATATGTCGTGAGATGGATGTATGATTTTGTGAATACGCATCAGCTTCACTTTCCTATCCGTTAGCTATTTTTTTAATTTATCTCTTTCTAAATTGGTTATATATACTTATGTATTTTTATATCTTTTAATATATAGATGCCATGGACTTCTTTACTCCAACTTGCTGAAGAATATCCATCGAAACATGGAGCAGTGGCATAGTGGCAGATGTACCCTATTTAATTATGGATGAAGTGGTTGTTTTTGTAACATGGATAAGTGATTATTATATACACATTATCAACTTGTTGTTTTGTTAATTTAGAAGGTGTTTAGATTGTTGTCAAGTTTAAACGATGTTTCAATTTCTTTGTATGGATTCTATTTAAATTAATAGTATTCTGGAATTTGGCCAAGTTATTTGGTTACAGAATTTACATATTGATCCAGAATGCGTGTCCCAGTTTCTTCAATTGTGTTTTGCAGACATGGCTTTTAGACCCTTTGAAAACAAGGTTTTTGGACCGGTTCGTGCACCGGTCTAGATGAAACTCTTGTGGCAAGTCTTGCTTTTAGACCTTCTTAAAAAAAGTCTTTTGGACCGGTTGTAACACCGGTCTAAATATCAGGTCTTTTTGACCGGTCCCTCCACCGGTCTTTATATTGAATACCCTTTTGGACCTCCCTTAATACAGACCCCCCACATCACCGGTCTAAAAGTAGTTTTGAACCGGTTTAAAAGGTCATTTTTGTAGTAGTGTAAGAAGTTCAAGTTTCTGCGATAAGATTAATGAAGGAAAGAGATGAAATCTCAACTTTAATTCGATAAAAAAAGATGGTAATAGAGATGCGATTAACTAATGATCAGAAAGATATATATTTATAGAGAAAGTTAATTTGATAAGAAAAAGATAGTATATTAGGGATAAGATTAGAAAGATATATTTATAGAAGACCTTGTCCCGTAATGACGAAGTTTAATGGCGGTTGTTAATTAGATTAGGAAATAACTTGTGCTAATTAATGAAGGGGAATAAGCTATTCTAAATTTGTACTATTTTTAAACCGTCTTAAAATTTCTTGAAAAAAAAAATTAATCTTTTACTTCTTGTCCCAAAATTATTTTCTTTCCATAAAAAAAACACTCAATTTAAAAGAAGTTTATTGTTACTGTTTTCATTCACTCAATGTTTTAAAAAAATTATTATTACTATTTTTATTTTTTGTGACAGAGTTAGAATTTTATTCTTAGCTAATTAATTAAAGTTTTTTTAATTATGTAATAACAATTTTAAACACAGGTAATATACAAACTTTGTTATCTATTTTCAGTAATTAAATTAGGATATCTAAAAAAACGTAGATAATAGAAACAGTTTAGGAAAAGTAGTAAGTTATTTAGTTATACGAGTTGTTTGAAGTTTAGGAAAAGTAGTAAGTTATTTAGTTATAGATTGGATCTATACTAACAACAATATATAAATTCAAGTACATATAAGTTAGAGGGAAATTGTTAACATTCATATTTTTTTTGAGATGTTATAAAGTTTAATGTATACTTTGTTGTTAGTATAGATCCAATCAACGAATTTCAATCATTCATTTTTTTATTGACATAAAAACTCACTTTTATCATTTTTAAAAATAATAAATATCTCACTAAACCCGCATGTATATATACTTTCTACGAATTATCTTTTTCAATTACGTTTGAGAAAATCATATATGATTTTCCAAAATCATATATGATTTTCTCACACGTGATGTAAAAAAAAATCAAAAAAGAAGTTCGTCGAAAGTATATATGCATGTGCCACTCGATAGAAAAATTATTTAATTCTTTTTGCAATGGTGTATTTTTTTCGCGCTTAACCATATATCGTTTGTGAGATATTTATAATTTTAAAAAGAGGTGAGAAACGGGTTGTTAAATAAATGAGTGAATATAACTGATTGATTGAATATATAGTAATTAGGGTTCTACATTTATCTCAATATCTTTAGAAAAACTTTAAATTACTTAAGTGTCTTAAATTTTTTTGTGTAATGGGTTTCTTCGATAATTTTTATTACTATAAAAAACATTTAAGTACATAGAATGCATGTGAGTCTTATATCTTCGCTCGTTACATAGGCAAACAACTTCCTATCAGAAATAGAGCACATAAAATTACTACAAAGTTACGTAGAAAATAAAGAAAACTAATATTTCTTGCTTCCAGAGACTCTGATTCCAAGATTATTATAATTAGTTTGGACGTCGCTCGAAATATCTCGATTATCATACATATAATCATCATATGGGTCCTAGTCAAAATTAACCCAATTTACTATAATGCCCTCATTAACTATGGTAAACTCTAACCAGAATTGATTCTTACTCAAAACCCCTAGTTAAGCATTAAACACTCAAAAAGACCCCTAACTACATTGAGTCATTGATAACATTTATTTAAACTCTAAACTTATACAATTACATCAAACCCTAACTACACTTTACACTTAACTAAATTACCTTCACTTAAGCCTAAACACTTAAACTAAAACCTAAGAACGAGGCTACATAGAAATCGACCCAAAGTTCATAAGCTAAATAGAAACCATATTTTACCCATTACTCTTAAACTAATAAAACCCATTATTGCACTTTACCCAACCCGCTAACTATTTCTTTAAACCAAACCGTACCCTCTCATAAGTATTAAATAAAAATCGTATTTTTGCTAGCTGCTGCCCATGGACCCTCTTCAAAAACACACAAAGGATTGGATATTCTCTTTCATTCAGGATATGCCCTATCCTCTGTTGTGTCGTTTGGACCTCCATAAGGAATCATAACAATAACGGCAGGAACAAAATCTTTTCTTTTTCTCTCTGTGGTTTTGGTCGAGTAGTAGCAATTTTTCCCTTGGTTTTCTACTAACTTCGAGTAACAACAAGAACACAAACACCACTTTACAACAGCAGCAACATAACTCTTGATTTTTTCCTTGTCTTGGTCATCAAAAGGGGTTTACAATTGTTTAAATGGGTATTCGGGTTTGTACGAGTCGGGTTTGTAAGGGTTTTTGTGTGAAGGTTATTTGAAGATCTTAGGGTTTTGGATTGTTTTGTTATTTGGAGTTCGATTTGCTTGAACACCATACCACCATTGTGAGTACTCATATTTGTGTTTTAATCCCAGTTCATATGCATGCTTATTAGCTCAATTCACCTATAATCTCATGGTTTGCAAAACGAATTGATAAAACATGCACACTTGTTTTTTAATGTGTTCATATACATATATATGTGCACCCGTTTGAAATAATTAAATTTGGATCAAAAACCCTTTTGAAGGTGGTTAGTAATAAGCATAGGTTAGCTTAGAAAGAACGAAAGTGAAGTGATAGGTTTTGCATTTTATTATTACATTTTGTTATTTATCAATTCACCTATAATCTCATAGTGGGCCGCGCTGTCGACCCTAAACTACAAAGGGTTGGTCGACTCTAGAATTCTAGGGTCAAAATTTTGGACACAGATGTTTTGGGTCGACATAGTCGACCTTAAACTTCTTGGGTCGAAAAACCTTTTGTTAGTCGTCATAATATTTGACCATCTGGCCTATTATTTGTATATCATGGGCTTAACCCATATAATCTTGTTTCTAGAATAATCCTATGTAACTATATATATTGTTAAGATGTTGAATGATAAGGCAAGCAATTCATTATTCAATATGGTATCAAAGCTCTTATACCATATTGAATAATGAATTGCTTGCCTTATCATTCAACATCTTAACAATATATATAGTTACATAAGATTATTCTAGAAATAAGCTAATATGGGTTAACCCCGTGATAAACAAATAATAGGCCAGATGGTCAAATATTATGACGACCAATACCTTTCGTTTAGGGTCTAAAATGTTGACCCCAACCACTAGTTTTGTTTTAGTGCTAAAATGGAGTTATAATGAAACGAGAATCATTAAATGAAAATTTAGGAATCAGAACTGAAAACTTCCAAAATATTAGAAATATTCCAAGTCTGAAACAGATTTGGGCGGGTGATCCATGTCTAGACCTAATTTCGAGCCTGTCAGAGTGAGAATTGTTAAATTTTGCTCAAGGACAATGTAACAATCGTAAATTTTCCAGATTTGTAAAATGACTATTTTATACTTTGATTTTTTTAGTCAAGTTTGTGATTGAACTACTTTAAAACTAGGACGTTATCCAACGTTTTCTGAATAACCGTCTTACGACGTGTAATGACTTAACACTGAGCTCATTCATCATTCTGAGAATTTTCTGTGAATCTGACCTAATTGCTGAGACGGTCAATGAATTTACGATAATCCGTGAGATTATTCGGTAACTATGATTACATGCTTAACTGTTTAGTTTTACTTGCGTGATCGATCTTTATGTGAACTAGGTGTTTTCTAGCTCTCTGTAAGCGTTTTTGTGTACGTATTTTGTATTTTTGCTATTTATAATAATGAATCATATTTTCAGTGTATAATTATTTTACGTGACGTATTTTCATATTTTACGTCATTTTTATGTTTAATCGTCGTTAGCATGCATGAAATATTTTATAAATCACAAAGTAATGTTTTACATCGAAAAATTAAATAAATAATTTTTAACATTTTATTTCGACCATTTACGTATTTTTAAACCTAATTATACACTTTTTATTAATTAACTAGATACTACTAAACCTTTTTACTTAAACTATTATCAGTTATTATAGTTGAAAATTTGAAATATTTACCCACCCGAAGGACCCATATAAGCCAAAACCACATGGGGTAGTAAAATATTTTCGTTAAACTCTATGTTAGGTCATTTTCATAGGGTTTAAGACATGAAATTATCATTTTAACTCTTTCTACTTTAATATTTTACCTCATGATTCACACACACTAAAATTATTTTTCTCTAATTTCTCTCTCTAAAAACCCATGGCACACACACAAAGATATATATTTTCCACCATTATTGATATTTTCAAGCTTTATTCTAAAAAGAACTAGTAAAATATACTTACATACAACGGTTTTTAAAGGGAAAAGAGAAACTATGGTTTGCATATCTTGGGTGTTTTAGTGTGATTTGAAAATATATTGGTAGATCGTAGTTTTGTGTTGATTATATCGTAGATGGGGCTATTATGTTTACGCATAATCGTTACTTGAAGTTATTTCTTAAACTTTTTTCAATTTTTCCTTTTTATGCTTGATTTGTTTAAATCTATGCATGTATGTCACTAAACATGTGTTTCTTGAAAAATAAAAGATGTAATTATTTTTTTTTACTTGTATTCTTTTAGATCCATGCATTTTATTGTTGGATCTTAAATCTACACATTTTTAAACATAAGTAAACTTTTTATAAATATATATGTTGATATATTTATAGATATATGAACTTAAACATGTTTTTGCTATATTACTAATGTTTATGAGTTTTGGTTACAAACTAGTAAGTTACTATATGTGGGATGTTTTTAAAAGTGGTCGAAATGTATGTTTACAAAAATATTACTTTCTGTCCGAATTTAATATTAATTAGAAATGGTTAAAAAATGTTTTGACACTAGATTAGTGGAAGATTCTCAAAATATAAGTTAATTCCTTCGTTTCGGTATATTACAATCTAAAAAAGGACTTATAACGAGCAAGATATGCTCGTTTGTATTTCATTATCGGAAAACTTAATTTTTACGGAAACACTAAAAGTATGTTTGCTGTCAGAACCAAAGCATAATCAAAATGACGTTTTCGACACAAACCGGGTTATTCTTAGTGTCGAAATGAGAATAAAATGATGTATATATATTGTAAACGTATTGAGAAGGGTAAATGCGCGTGTTGTAATATTTTGTTATTGTTACTATTTGGACGTTGTAAATGGTTATTTTGTGAAAAGTGAGTATTCATCAATTGTGGATGTTGAAAAATGGTCGATATTTTGAAAATTATCAAAAGTGGCAAATTTCTAAATGACGTCGAAAGGCTGTCGAACTTTTCGTAGAAAGCGTATTGAGTATTTGACGAAGTTAAATTTGGGTAAATTAAAATTTACGTCGAAAGGATGTCTAAATTCCGTCGAGAAAAAAATAAATATTTTAGCCTAAGTATAAGATACAAACATTAACTATATGATTTCGATATACTTATGGCCATTTCAGAGGTTGTCTTAGGGATAGGACACCTAACGGGCACTTATTATTGTTTCATCTTGTCTTTAGTATTGGTGTCATGAGCTTAGCGCTATCATAACTACTTTACCCACTATTTCTTATGTGTTGGCATTATATCACCTATAATGGTCCCATATGCTAAAAACATTTTGTTTACGGTCCATCTTTTACTATGCCATTGAATTAAACATATGAACTCACCAACCATTATGTTGACACTTTTAAGCATTTATCTCAAGTATTTGATCTTGCGTGCTCTTTGAAGTATCTCGAGTCTCATGCTTAGTTGAAGGATTTTGAAAGATTTATCTTATGCACTGAACATTTATCTCATTGTCTATTTCAAACTTATGAATTTCCGTTGCATTACATTTGAAACATACGACTTGTAAACTTTGTTATTTAACATAAATGCAACGAGGTAAATCCTTTTTAAAACGTCTCATTTCTTTGAACGACATCTTGGTGCAGCGGAGTATCTTGCGTGCCACCGAGACAACAAGTCTCTCGACCCGAGTTCGAATCATCTCACGAAGATAATATCAACCCCCATGCTAGCCATCCAGTTTCTCATTAAGGGGCTTTAAGGCATTGCGCTGGGATTTGAACCCGGTTGCCAATTATAGGAAAATCCCCCACATGAGGAATTGAAGGAGTCGAACTCCTAACCTCCCACACATGGAGACTATAACCGGATGCCTCCATCCAACTGAGCTGGATTTAGAGTCGTTCTCTTGCACCTTGTACCTTGATATTATGACGTAACAGCCCTCGAGGTTTACCGCTTCAGTTGAACAATTTTTAGGGTGTTATAAATTGGTATCAGGGACTTGGTTATAGAGAAATAGGTGTTATTTCATAAGCCTAGAATATAACCGGTATGTGATTACGTGTATTAGGTGCTATTATATTATATCTACATATATGCTTATATATACTACTATATCTATCATATGTATATACCTTACGTATATACATTACTCGTACGTACTTTTCAATATATCGAATAACGTTATTTAAATGAAATAGAGTTATATTTTTTCTATTTCATTGTGATATTTCTTACTATGCCGACTCCGGGTTCGAACATTCGTCTGTTGCTTTTGAAAACGCTTATGTCGTCTCGTGACCCGTTATCTAAAACATGTCGATTGATTCGAACGTGACTTCAACTCATCACCTTGTAACATTTTATTTTGGGACTCAAACTTTGGAACTCGACTTATTTTATTTTATTTTACCCCTTTTGATTTTGAAGAATGCTAATAACAACAAAAAAAAACTCGTGAGAACTCTTACATCAACGTAGATTATGCTTATGCCTAAGGAGGATTCATTGCATTACCTAGTGAGACCTAGTAGAAGTCGTCGTGTAATGTTTTTTTTTAGATTTACGTTCTACTCTTTTATAAATACTTTTCGTTTCATGTGGATGTTTTAAATTTGAGTTCTCTATTAATCTTTGTATTGTAACGGTTCGTTAAATCGTATTTGTTTTGACATCATTACCGCGTTATAAATCGTTTCGCCATTGTCTTGCAATATTTCATCTTTTGTACCATCTTATGACTTATTTTCCTACTTTCGAGATATTTTAACATCAACTTATGCATTATACGAAACTATAAACCAGTCATTATTATCTTGTTAAATATTTCACTAGACTGTTCTAAAATACTTTGCTAAATACTTTGTAAACTACTTATTGGAATATTATAAACTACTTATTCTCATTTTACAAATCCATTTTCATAAATTGTTTTGGTTATCATCTTATAAAACGGTATAGTTTATATCATATGATTTCGAATAATATAACACTATTTGATGAAAAAGACCTTCACGTTGTTACTCCCCAATTATACAAAGCCTGATCACCTATGTATAATTTGGGAAGAGCCATTCTATACTCGTAGTAGTCACCTTAATTATTGTGTCAAAAAATCTATTTTTCTAACTATACATATTTTCGGAAAGCAAAATTTTGTGTGTGTATACTAAAGTTATGCAAGACGTAATCATTCATATAACCAAGAGGACTTCTATGCGACCGCATCATATAAATCTGAACCTCACCATTTGAAATTACATCAACCATTCGTTCAACGTCGACTTTACATCTGTGTATTTAGAGAGTTCGTGTGGTATTATTTGTGAGGATAACATCTTTCATATTCTTTTCTTTGGCGACGGAATGATGGGGATGAAGATAGGTATAAAGTATCACCTTGTAAAGGTAGGATACGTTTGGGAAAACGAGGGAAGATGTCATCCTGTTACAATGGACTTTTCAAGAACTTAGCAAGAGCTGGAATCGTGACTTATAGACTAGAGTTGTCACAAGCACGTAGTCATGTGCATATTTATTTTCACGTCTCAAATTTGAAAAAGTATATTTTCGATAAAACACTTCCACTCCATTGGAGGAGATCCAAATCGTCGACAAACCGTGTTTTGTGAAGAAACCATCGAAACTATGAACCGTAAGGTCAAGCTATTGAATCAAAGTCGTAATTCTATTGTGAAATCATATTGAAATTATAGGCGTAGTCCTAATTTCACTTGGGAGCGGGAACGTCAAACTCGTATTAAGTACTCACGTTCATTTTTCCGACTCTTGTGCCTATATCACACTCTAAGCTTTGAGGACAAAGCTTCTTTAACAAGGGAAGAATTTAAAAATCGTAAATTTTCCAGATTCATAAAATGACTATTTTACCTCTTGATCATTTTTAGTCAATTATGTGCTTGAACTGCTTTTAAACTCGGATGTTATCTCGCGTTTTCTGAAAAACCGTCCGAGAACGCGTAATGACTTGACACTGAGCTCAGTCATCTTTATGAGAATTTGCTGTGAATCTGACCTAATTGCTGAGACGGTCAATGAATTTACGATAATCCCTGAGATTATTCGGTAACTGTGAATCACGTGCAAAACTATTTAGTTTTATTTGCGCGATGGATCTTTATGTCGACTAGGTGTTTCTAGCTCTCTGTGAGCGTTTTTGTGTACGTATTTTGTATTTTTGTTATTTATATTAATGAAACGAATTTTCAGTGTGTAATTTTTTATATGTGACATATTTTCATATTTTACCTTGTTTGTACGTTTAACCGTTGTTAGCATGCATAAAATATTTTATAAAATCATAAAATAATGTTTTACTTCGAAAAATTAAATAAATAATTTTTAACATTTTTTTCGACCATTTACGTATTTTTAAACTTAATTATACACCTTTCATTAATTAACTAGATACTACTAAACCTTTTTACTTAAACTATTATATGTTACTATTATTGAAAATTTGAAATAGTTACCCACCAATGGAGGACCCATATAAGCCAAAACCACATGGGATAATAAATATTTTTGGTTAAACTCTATGTTAGGTCATTTTCAAAGGGTGTAAGACATGAAATAATCATTTTAACTCTTTGTACTCTATTATTTTACCTCATAATTCACACACACTAAAAAACTATTTTTCTCTAATTTCTCTCTCTAAAAACCCATGGCACACACACAAAGACATATATTTTCCATTGTTGATATTTCCAAGCTTTATTCTAAGAAGAACTAGTAAAATATAATTACATACAACGGTTTTTAAATAGAAAAGAGAAACTATGGTTTGCATATCTTGGGTCTTTTGATATGATTTGAAGATATATTGGTAGATCTTTGTTTTGTGTTGATTATATCGTAGGTCGGGCTATTGTGTTTTCGTAGAATCGTTACTTGAGGTTATTTCTTGAACCTTTTTCAATTCTTTTATTTTTACAGAAATAATACTTTCTGTCCGATTTTAATTTTAAATAAAAAGAGTTATAGAAATTGTTTTGACACTATATTAGTCAAAGATTATGAAAATATAAGTTAATACCTTCGTTTTCGGTATATTATATGTCAAAAACGAACTTAAAATGAGCAAGATATGGTCGTTTGTATTTCGTTGTCGAAAAACTTAAATTTTGCGGAAACACTAAATGTATGTTTACTGTTAAGAACTAAAACATGGTCAAAATAAGGTTTTCGAGTCAAACCGAGTTATTTTGAGTGTCAGAATGAGAATAAAATGATGTATATAAATATTAGAAACGTTTTGAGAAGTGTAAAAGCATGTGTTGGAAATATTTGGTTATTGTTTCTATTTGGACGTTGTAAATAGTTATTTTGCTAAAAGTGAGTAATTGTTGATTGTTGATTGTGAAAAATGGTCGATATTTTGGAAGTTACTGAAAATGGCAAATTACTAAATGACGTTGAAAGGCTATAGAATTTTCCGTAGAAAGTGTATTGCGTATTTGCCTAAGTTAAATTTGGGTAAATTAAAATTTCCGTCGATAGGCTGTCGAGATAACGTCGAGTTAAAAATAAATGTTTTTGCCTAACTATAAGATACAAATATTAACTATATGATGTTGATAAATCATATTTTATCTATAAACTAAGCACATGTTGGGAAAGTAACATACGTAATAGACTTAATTATGTGATTTATTTGCTTGTGCTTAAACTATAATATTATATTTAGGTTGTCGCTTGTGTTTGCTCGCTATTACTTGATCTTATAACTGTACGGATTGATTCAATGCTTAAGGTGAGTTATAGCCCCTTTTAAACTGCTTTATATGTTTAATATGTTTGCGGTGAGATGATGCTTGTAACATCTATTATGGACGCATAACTATGTTTTCTTAATCTCTTCACTAAAGTTATGTTTATGGCTATGCCTAAGTACCGTTATCCCACTCTCCTCTTCAATACCCCGTGAAGACAGTATTGGGCACCGTTGAGTTTTTTTTAACGTACATTAACATCGATCAAAAGTTATTATTCTAAACTTTTGTCAACCCTTTTCCGGTTACCAAATTCTGTTAATGATCATGTACGCTCATTGATTTAGTTGTGTCTCCATTATTTGATTCATCCTTTTCTTTTACTTTTTGTTGAAACTGTGTAGGAATTTCAGTAAGATATAAAAGCGACTTACTCTCATATTTGAGGTATTTCCTTCACCCTATTGGGTTTATAAGGTTGATAGTGTGTCAACTAATGCTGAAAGTTTTATCTTCTCTAAGGCCCACAGTTTGCATATTAGTTATATTTATAGTTGTTGCATACTTGCAGTTGCTACTAGGTGTGGCTGGAAGTCTAAAAAGAGCTTGATATAATGTCCAGGGATGTACATATATACACATGATTGATAATACCATATTTATAAGATAATGAGTTATTAAAAATAATTATATATAGAAAACTAAACATTCAAAATTAGGATGAAACTTTTCACCAAGAATTTGAGATGAGTGCTCAAACCATATGTACGGAATTTGTAATTTACTCGTCGATATGGAAAAATGCCTCAAGAAACTTATAGACTCATTCGGATTATCATTAAGAAGCTGGTTTTTAATGCTAATATATACTTTAATATGGAATATGAGGAATAAAAGGTTATTCCAAAATAAAAATCAAACTTATAAAATTGTGAAAATGAGATAATAATTAACACAATAAGATTTGAAGTTTTAAATTATTTAGTCTTAAAGTAAAAATCTCTTAAGGCAGTCAGAGATGTTGCTACATGTTAGAATTTGCGAGTTTAAATTATTCTTCTACAGTCTGATCATGTTATAGAGTAGCTTATGAGGTCTGCGAATCACAACAATAATGACAAGAACATAATCTTTTCTTGTTAAGAGATCAAACAGATAACATGAATACCAAGTTTATCACACAACCAACCTCCCCTTTGTGATATTTATTTAAAGATCCAAGTACAAAAACAGAAATAGAAGGATTAGTCCTCAAGCGAGTAGTAATCATTCAAATACAAAAGAAATATTGAGATCTTTCCAACTAGGCTGATCTGATCTCCCTCACATACAAATGATCACTCAATCACACACTATACAAGATGAAATAATCAAACTCCCAGGTCAAGCTTCATGTTCTTGATGAGTGAGAGAAGAGAGAGAAGTCAAGCGGTTGTGTGTGTGATGTTATGAGATGATAAACCTAGCTATGTGAATAGCTAGGGTAATATACACTTAGCAACAAAACGGCTCCAAATCCCATGCACCATAAGAGCCCATTATCATTGAGCCCAAGAGAGAAACAAGGGTAATATTCCAAGTGTGGCCCATTAACCTGAAACCTATGACAACAAAGGAAACAAACACAAATAAAACGAACAAAGGAAGATTGTAAAAATAACACCCTTCCTCAATCTGAGAAGAGAGAGACCAGAGAAATTATCTGCCAAACAGGTCCACAAGCCTCAACAGTTTACAAAGTTTCAAGTGTTAATTAATTCCATGGGCTTTGGTAAAAATGTCAACAGTTTGATCAAGTGAAGCAACTTTAATGGTGTTAATCACACCATCCTGAACCTTTTCCCTAACCAAGTGAACATCCACCTCAAAGTGTTTAGTTCTTTCATGAAAAACAGGATTGGCAGCAATTTGTATTGTAGAGCTGCTGTCACTAAAAAGGTTCACTGGAAACAAGTTTCTAACTCTGAGATCACTCAACAAATTAATGATCCATATTAATTCACATGTTGCACTGGCCATATACCTATATTCAGCCTCATTTGATGATCTGGATAATGTGGGTTGCTTCTTGCTCTTCCAAGAGACAAGAGATCTTCCAAGAAAAACACAGTATCCAGATACTGATTTTCTTGTTTCGAGACATTCTTCCCAATCAACATCAGTATAACAAGAGACCTTTAAAGAGTTATCTTTATAAAACTAGATTCCATTCCCAGGAGAGTTTTTAAGGTATCTAATAACTCTTAATGTAATTTTAAGATAAGATTAAAGGGGTACATGGATGTACTGACTAAGATAGTGGACATCATAAGAGATATCAGGTCTGGTGTGAGTAAGGTAAATAAGTCTCCCAAGTAATCTTTGTTACTAAAAAATGTTTACAAGTAATTTGTCATTTTCACTTTCATCAACAGCCAAAACACAATTCTCAGGCAAAGGAGTTGTTGCTAGTTTGGCAGCAAGCAAACCAAACTCATAAATAAGCTCAAAGCAGTACTTTCTTTAAATCATGCATATTCCATTAGTATTTTCAAGAATCTCAATACCTAATAAATACTTCATTATGCCAAGATCTTTTATCATGAATTTAGTTTTCATCAACAGCCAAAACACAATTTTCAGGCAAAGGAGTTGTTGCTGGTTTGGCAGCAAGCAAACCAAACTCATAAATAAGCTTAAAGCAGTACTTTCTTTAAATCATGCATATTCCATTAGTATTTTCAAGAATCTCAATACCTAATAAATACTTCATTATGCCAAGATCTTTTATCATGAATTTAGTTTTTAGAAAGCTTTTAAAGGATTCAATTTCCTCAATGAAATTACCAATAATAATAAAGTCATCAACATAAACAAGAAGAGCAATAAACACATTCCCATTTTGTTTGATGTAGAGAGAGTAATCAAATTTACTTTTGATAAAGCCATGCTCAACCAAGAAAGTGGTTAGCTTGGCATTCCACTGCCTTGGGGCTTGCTTAAGTCCATACAAAGCCTTATTTAGCTTGCAGACCTTATTTTTATCGTTGTAATTAAAACCCAAAGGAAGAGTCATATAAATGTCCTCATCAAGATCACCATACAAGAAAGCATTGCTAACATCAAGTTGAAAAAGATGCCAATCATTAGAAACAACAATGCTAACAAGACATCTAACAATAACCATTTTCACAACAGGACTGAAAGTCTCATCAAAGTCAATACCTTCCTTTTGACTATAGCCCTTAGCAATAACCCTATATTTGAATTTATCAATAAGACCATATGACTTATATTTAATCTTATAGACCCACTTATTATTGATAGCTTTTATGTCAACAGGTTAATCACACAAGGTCCAAGTATTGTTCCTTAAAAGGGCCTCAATTTCATGGTTCATAGCCTTAACCCACCAACTGTCTTTCACAACTTCATAGTAGGTAGAGGGTTCAACAGATTGATTAAGAGTGGTAACAAAGCAAAGATTGGTAGTGTTCAACTTAGAGTAATTAACATGCTTCTCTATACCATACTTAAGCTTACTATCAAGCACACAATCATTAAGTTTAGCAGGTAGTTTAGTGGGTCTAGAAGACTTCCTAACAGGTTGAACCCCTTCCTCAATGGTATCCCCAAAATGCTCATTAGAAGTGTTAGGAGGGACAATAAAGTTGCCCTCGGAAATAACATTGTCATCTATTTGGGTTGCTGGATCTTCATCAGGGGTCTCCTCATCAATTGGATCATCCCCTGAATGAGCCCTGGCATCCTCAATAGATGCATCTCTCTCTTCATCATTAGGACTTAAAGTATTTTAATTATCAAAGAAATTTAAAAGTTCAGCATCCCTTGTAAAAGTTACATCTGCCAAATCAGTTTCCTTTTTGTTTTTCATCTTAAAAGGAAAAAAACAGTTTCATTAAATCTCACATCTCTAGAAAACATCAATCTTCTATTATCAAGACTCAAAAGTTTATAAGCCTTTTTAATGGAGGAATAACCAATCAAAATGCATTTTTCAGCCTTAGATGTGAGCTTGTCACTGTTATTTAGACAAGTTGAAAAATACAGACATCAAAAACACTTAAGGTGAGAGAGGTTAGGTTTTTTCATATAGAGCATTTCATAGGGGGATTTACCTTTTAAGACAGAAGAGGGCAGCCTGTTAATCAGATACACAACAGTTAGAATACATTCAGACCAAAACTTAATAGGAATCCCTACTTGAAATATAAGACTCCTGGCTACATAGAACAGGTGTCTGTGTTTCCTTTCAACAATACCATTTTGCTGGGGAGTATGAGAACAAGAGCTTTGGTGGATGATACCCAATTGGAGAACAAAGTGTGAACCATATACTTAACAAATTCAGTCCCATTATCAGATCTAAAAACTTTGATATTAGAGTTAAACTGAGTCTTAACAGGGTTTATGAAATGAACAATCCAATAAAAAACTTCATCTTTCCCTTTTAGAAGATAGATCCACACAGCCCTAGAGTAATCATCCACAATAGTAAGGAAGTATTTGTACCCTTCCTTGCTTTGAACCTTATAAGGGCTCCACAGATCCAAGTGAACAAGTTCACCAATTTTGTAGGATTTATGATCACTCAAGGGAAAGGGTTCCTTTGATTCCTTAGCCCTATGACAGGTTTCACAGACAACAGTAAGGTGGTTTTATTCAAATTTAGGTCAAGTTTGAGAGCATTAAGTACTTGATCAGCAGGATGACCAAGTCTGCAATGCCAAAGGTCTTTAGAGGTGTTAAAGGTCATAATAGAATTAGAAGTACCTAAGCTGGCATTCTTATGGTCATCAAACAGATAAAGATCCCCAGATCGGCTACCAGTTCCCATAATGGTCCCCTTGACCAAGTCCTGTATATAACATTTATCTTCATCAAAACCCACAAATAACTTGCTATCTTTAATAAGCTTGTTAATAGAAAGCAGACTAACACAATACCCAGGCACAACAAGAACATCATGACGAACAACATAATTAGAGAGTCTAAGATCACCAATGTGACTCATCATAGCAACAGTGCCATTAGGGTGACCAACAGATGTAACACCCCTAAATTTATACAACTCAATACAGCGGAAGACTCGTTGGTGTTACGGGATAGCACATTACTCACATCATAGACAACGCATAGAAATCGCGTCGTTTAATAATAAAATCATTTCCATTCATAAATATCAAAGTTACATAGGTCCCCAAGTCATATTATTTCATACAAAGTTTTACAAAGTGTTTGAATGGAAATTATAATTTAAGTGCGGGCCATGAATTCTTGTTGTCTTCCCGAGAATTACCTTCAAGTACCTGAGATAAAACATGTTAAAAGAAAAGGTCAGCGATAACGCCGAGTGAATTCATAGAGTTTAATAAATTCCATCAATATAACTTTGGTATAAAATTATTACCAAAAATCATTTCGTACAATTTATTGTAATAGGCCATAAAATAGCCAAAGTCATTTTTATACGAATCCTTATCGAAAATCATAATATAGGCATTTGCCTTAAAAATCATTATACGAGCCAATATCGTAAAAACATCATACAATACGTCTTACGACGTTGTATAAAGTTAAAAAAAACCGTTATATGAATATGGTTATGAAAACCAAAACACGAACATAATATCAATAGTATGACCCCGTATTGCTAGTCAGGCAATACATCGTAATTCGGTGCATATAGTAGTATTTCGTTAACTCGATTATTATAAGCCGCATGACATTGTTACCTTACTAAACCAAACAACGGGTAGCTAACCCGATACTCAATTTGCCCATCTGAATTAGCGTGTCGTCACAAAGGTCATGCTATGGAAATCTTCTCATACATAAATTCGCTTACCAATCAATGTGGCACGACGGGGATCAACCGTCAAGGCGCGAACTGGGGTGATCGTCCCCAAATAGTACTATTATATGCATAAGCGTCTACCAAATCCCGGTAGTTCACAATTCATGCTAATGGGACTTTTAGTGACATAACCTAACTTTAATAATCCATTTAATTTCATCTATCGGGTTAATTAATCATTTATCGGGTCATACAATCGGGTCATACAATTATTTGGGTCCAAATCAATAAACAAACAATCGGGACAAATGGTGTCCTATTTTATAAAAAATAACATGTTATCTCCCTCGCGGGTTTATAAAACATTTCATAAAAACATTTAAAAGAGTGCGAGGCTATGAACTCACGTTGATGTGGGAAGGCGGGTTATCGGCAATTCGGATGTACGGTACGTGCTTCAATCACGGAAACCTAGACAAATAATACTCGTCTTAGACTCTTGTCCAATGACTTTATAAAAATAACAATTATGTATACATATGATGATTTTATATATATGATGATCAAGTGGGTTTATATATTCTCATTTACTTATTTTTGTGTTATGTATTGGTAACCATTTACTAGTTTACTAGTTTTACCTATTTACGTGTTTTAGGTCCAATAGCCTATTATAAGTTCATTAACTTGTATTAATCTATTTCATACTTGTATTATCAGTATTTATACTTTACATGTTGGGTCCAAATGGGTTAAGCCCAATAAATAAGTTTATAAGTGTTTTAGCCCATTTTGTTGTATTATTAGTCCAATAACGTTAACTTAGCCCGTTAATGTCCGTATGTCTTATAGTTCGGGTTTTATCGGTTTTTACTTGTTATATATGTTTATATATTAGTATATGAGTTTATAAAAGTTTACATTAGACGGGTCCAACCGTCTAAGTTTTATTTAACAAAAACGTTAATTTTACGGTAATAGCCGAAAAAGTCATAAAAATTATGTTTATAGTTTTATTATTTATAAAACTTATCAAACTACCATTTTTATAAAATGTCCATTTATTTATCCTTATAAATATTTATATAAATGTATTATATATGTTAATGGGTTTTAATTCACATTTAATACTATTTTTATTTGAGTGCTTTTATAATACTATTATACTTTAATTTCCAAAATCTGATTTTTATTTTCATGTTCACCAAAACTGCCATATCTAGAGTTCTATATGGAGATAGAAGCTCAAATTTTTATGACATAAATTACATGATATGTGCTCCATTTAACTCTAGTATAGCTACTGTTGAATCAGCCTCTAAGTATTTTCTAAAAATCGTCCAAAACAGTGAACTCAGATTTGTACTTTAACTTGTTTTGATCATATCTCACTCATCCTAATGATTCCATTGCATGGCCAACTCTCACATGTGTACAAGACATATTAATTACTGTATATCCATTAATCTATGCCATTTTTATCAGTTCATCATATGATTCTTTACTGTTTTATACAGCCAACACTTTAAACAAGATTTTAGCCTTGTTTCTTATAGTTTTTCATCTTTTTAACCATGTTTATCAACACCAAATCCCCACACAATATTTTTAATCATCATTTATCATCATATACATATACATAAGTAAAAGAAATACAAGATTACATAATCAAAAATAACAAGAGGATGAGGAGAACAATCTTTATACCACCATGATGATGTAGGTTGTGATCAAAACACGGATTTTGATGGAGAAACTTGTGATAAATCAAGACCATCTTCAAGACCACCATTCTTCATGAACACCTTGTGGAAAATCAGCCCCAAGACACCAACAAAACTTCTCCTTGGATGTTAAAACTTGCACCAATCTTCATCTCTTTGAATGGAGGTTAACATATGTTAATTATAACAAATGTTTATGGTTAAATTTGATCAAAGTGAGGTGTTTATGGGGAGTATGGGACGGCAAGCTAGAGAGAGGAAGAGAGAGCTTTGGTTGATTTGCATGTATGTAATGAAGGTAGTAGTTTTTGGTAGCTAGTTTTGATGTGCATGTAGCTTACAAGTTAAGCTTTAGCAACAAGTGTTGCTAGTAAGCTTGTAAACTTGACACTTCATGTGTTGAGTCCATGGTTTGGCCGTCCCATGTTAGTGGGGTGGGGCAAGTGTAAACTTGTCACATCCCACTAATTTACGGGTATTCCTCGATTCTAGTTTCCTCGATTTACGTGCCATCGGGTCGTTTTACGAAAAACGTTTTTATAAATTATGAATCAACGGCACAAAACGAATCTAATAAAAATTGTTTCATCGAAAACGGAGTTCGAAAACGTAAATACGTAATCCTAAGGTTTCCGGTTTAGTCGTAAAGGACGTTAAATTAAAATCGTAAGTCCTAATCTCTTTTGTAAATTTGTGAGTTTATGAACCAACACAAATTTAAAACTCCAAAATAATATTCACAGATAAATTTATTTTCTGAAATGTCGGACTGTCACCAAAGACGGTGTATGTAAACGTAAGCACGTAACGTTGAATCCTCCGGTTTAGACGTAGTCGATGCTACTTCAAGACGTAAATCTAAATTTCATCCCAAAAATAGGTGAGTTCATAATATAACATTAAAATAATATTTTCAATTAAATATTGAGAATAAAAATATCAATCATAAATTGACGGATTGTCACAGTATTTACCCCTAAACATGATCTTTGTCCTCAAAGATCATCTTACTACTCGCTTCTTATAGAGTTAAAGCCATGTGGGTATTTCCTCCACATTCGGTCTTTTCTCACAAGTGTAATTCATTACGATACGCGAGTTTCATCAAACATAACTACGGAAATAAGATCAGGCTTAATGTTGACTTACTTTCTCTATCCATGATGTTCACGGGTTTTTGATGAATGCAACTTTTCGCCGATCTAAGCTTTATTAAGAAGAATTCAGATTTTCACTTGATAGATATTTTATCAAGTTCGATATACGAAACATAATTCACGCATCTCTTGAAGTCCTAGGGTAGATCCAGCTTATATGCCTTTCAATCCCAACTTTTACTTCATCTCAATGGTCCCATACAATGGGGACTTATATCCTATGATCTTTCGAATCATCATTTCATTTTTCCATGGTTAAATTTTTTGGCATAACTTCGCTACCCATCTGGCACTTCAAGATCTACATTTCATATTCACATAACCTCTTGCCCACTACTGTCAGTCAATAATCAAATCCTAATTTCAACAATCATTTCAGGTCTCGTGGGTTGGGTATTTTGCAAGGTTAGGTTCGCCATCATAGGAAACCTTAAACCTAAAAGACGTGTCCAACTCACAGTGGGTGTATGTCGGGTGTCTTCATCTCAACTCCTGCTTACAGATGCTCTAATATAGATCCTAACAAGATTCGATCTCAATCCTAATACGATAATTATCAAGGATAATCTCTCCAAAGGAAAATGATTTTACAGTTTATTGCCAAAGGTCAATCATTCAAACATATAACAGCACTTATAGTATTTTGTATCGTTACTTTACCTTGTCCCTTCGATTTGGGGTGGTAAACAATACTCTCATCAAGATTCGTTCTCAATGATTTCTGAGCAAATCTCAAGAAATTCGATGCGAAGCGAGGATCTTGTTAGAGATGATTGATACAGGCACACCATGTTTACACAACTCCTTTAAACACAAAAGATTTAATTTCTTCATCAAGAATATATCATTAACAAGAATGATATTAGCAGATTTGGTCAGTCTGTCGACGATGACCCAAATCGAATCAGATTAAGATGATGACCTTTGCAATAGCTAGACGTTTACTAATGTATGAGGCGATGTCTGCCTTCATAATTTGTCATTAGTACATCTTCTTCAGATAAAAAGACTTTAATCAGAAATGACAGGAATAGAATACTTATACTTACAAGATTCCAACATAACTATATCTCAAAATCTCCATATTCAGACAATCACAAGTGGTCTTTTAATCATTTAACGCCATCGGCTCCTCAATTCTAATGGTTCATATTAGCCGCGAACCCCTTTTATTATCTATATTATCCTTTTTACAAACATCGTTTATTTTTATATTGTCCGCAATTTATTTTGCACCTTCATTATTAAGGAACATGTCCTAATTGATTCTTTATCCTTTCTATATTATGTGTCGATATCTACATTCACCTTTCCCGATGATATAATTATATGACCAAAATTCACTCATAATTCTTTCTTCATATTTTCTAAGTTTTAGTTTCATCTCAACTATTATTTTTATCAGTTTTGCTTAATCCGACGTTTAAAGCGTCGATAATTATTACAACTAATTAAATAATAAATATTTAATTTTTATAAAATGTAACGTAAAAATTTTAATTTTCTTAGTTCGACCAATTATAAAATGTTCAAATTAAATTTGAATTTAATTAACAAGATTTTTGTTGATTTATCGAAAATAATTAAAATAATTAATAAGATCCGTAAATGTTCGAAAAATATTTGGTTATACTTTGGTCAAAATTTTCTTAGTTTGAAAAGCGTAAATTATCCTTTCAAATTTCAAGTCATGTTTTAAATGGTTTCCTCAATCCCTCTTAGGTTGACTTGAGGTATACACAAACATTTACCCCTAAACAGGAGTTTAGTTAAATGATTTAGGTATAAGGGAATAATCCCTTAAAATCCTTTGTTAAAACATTTGTCAAAACATATTTCCATTTACTTTTTTTATAACCCTAGGCCTTAATGGCTCTAATCTTTAAAAATTCAATATAGATTCAGTTATCTTTTAATCTCACGGTCAAATAATATAAAGAATTAAGTCTTTAATCATAGGTTAAATACTCAAAGTACAGGTTTTCATTGTTCGGCCAATTTAAGGCAGTCTATAACTAATTATTAACTCCTTCTTATACTTATAAACAAACAAGTGGTCCCTAATGATCGCAAGCATGAATTTATCAAATTACAGCCTACACGCGTGATTCACCAAATTTATGAATGCTATATGTGTATTAGTCAATCCAAACGACATAACATGCAACTCATAATATTCATTACAAGTACTGGATGTAGTGATTGGAATAGATAATCTTTTTCGCAGATGCGAAGTTGATGATAACCATGCCATGGATCAAATCTTTAAAACATACGCTAGAACCTTGTAAATGATCGAACAAATCTTCCATTTCGAGTTATGGATATCGTTTTCGATTGTCAATTTACTTAGTTCACAGTAATCTGTAAATATAAGGAATGATAACACCATAGCTCTTCATGATGACGAGCTTGGTAGAATAAAATCTTTCTGCGACAACTCTCTCAGTTGTACAGTAATTCCTTTAATTCAGATGGTGCTGACGTACAGTGCACATGCCACAGGTGCAGCACCAGGAATATAATCAATACCAATTTCAACTTGCCTTAATGGCGAAAGTCTAGGTAATTCACCAATAAATACCTCCTAAAGTTTCAGATAACAGAAACATCTTTTAATACTTTTATTTTAAGTTCTTTCTAGATTATAATATCTATGACTAATTCACAACCATTCATGGTATAATTTCAAGTCATCCACCCAAAATTATTTAGATCACTTTTGATAATCAACATCTTATCATTTAGGGGATTTCTACTCGAGTTCCCATGAATTAAGACAATGTCGTCATGTCATAATCAATCAATCCATTCTACTGGCATTACCAACTTTTCAGTTTTATTGCCGTCGATAAGATGTGAACTTCTCAAAAGACTAATAATAACTCATAATCCTTCACAAATTCAGGGATATTAGGATACACAACTACTATTAAAAGAGTAAGGTCAACGCATAATCTATGCGAGAGAATTTCAGATCAGATACAAACGAAAACATTTAACGAATATGAATATATCCCATGTTTTCATAATTTGAGTACGCATTCGAAAGCTCCTCGGATCGTTACCCAGGTCATTCAAATGAAATCTAATCAAAATAAATGATAGGAACGTCGATACATCCAATCGGGTATCAACATCCGGTAATCAGATACCTTTCCTAAGAATCTCACTACGGGATAATTGGACAAGAAAGAATTATCAAATGTCAAATAAGACAATTTCCTTAGATGAGTAAATTCGACTCAGAAGAATAGATGCTACAGGCACATGTGTAGGTGTCCCTAACACTATGTCCCTATTTTTCACTTCTTGCACTTCTCATAAAATTTAATCTTTCCCAATCTTCAAAGAAAATGTAGTGTTTATTAATCAGTTTTATGGTGACTACTAATCAGCCTTGCATGGTCCATTCCAAATTGTATGTAGGCGCGCAACTATATACAATTTCAAGATCAACGATGCAATACTCAGTTCATTAAAATTTTATCATCATGTTTATAATAAAAACATTTTCATGCTTAATTCTTAAATAAGAATCAAGAATAAATTTTCAAAGATTTTCTTTATTATGAAAACAATTAAGTTTTCCAAGGTGTTTTATAAACAACTTCATTTTGATAACAATCACTTATAAATCTCACTTTGAATAATCCTTATAGTGATGAAAATTTAATTTTCCTCAAGGGATACTGTTTTATCTTATAAAAACTATGAGTGATCTGCAAAAGAGTGATGAAAAGTTGTTCACCAAGAACTAACTTCAATATAATAGGAAATGAGCTTAGCCAAATAATCATGAGGTTCATGACCTTGATGGCACTCAACAAGAATAATCCATAACGTAACTCAATTCGAGATAAATACTTGTTCAATGGTTGCATCACTAATGCGAACATTAGGAAGAAGCAAGAAAAGATAGATAACATCAATACATGTAGAATTTAGCAATCAAAGGTAGTCTTTTTGTTAATCACAAACAAGTCAAATTTGTACCGTAACACATTATGTGTCACTATGTCATACAATTCCAAGAACTCATCCTACCAACTGATGTCTCAGTTAGGTTAGGGATTATTTTTAAAAGATACCACAATGAATACTAATCTACAAGAGTCATTAGGTGTCCCACCTGTCCCGGAAGATCCATCGGTCCCAATTCAGAAGAAGATTTCTTCAATTTATTTATTAGACACTGGGCATCCTCGTTAGTGGACAATGGCCTAGGAACAACCCTTAACACAAACTAACGATCATTTAAAACCTTATAATTCAATCACAGGACTTAACGACTTCCTCTTAAAAATCTCATATTCCATTTGGGTTAAATTTTACTTTATTCAAGTTTCAATCAACTTATACTCAATTCGATATCCTACCTCATATTCCAATACTTTCAATCTTATTCTTAGATCTTTAAAGGGCAATAAAAGCTCGATATGATCAACACTTAATTCCAATCCTATAGCTCTTACAACAACAATTATCAAATGAGTCACTAGCATGAGATGACTCACACATTCAATCAGATTTCTCGGAAAGGTACTAGTGGCATGAGGCTCTTGGGTAATGGTTCCAATGACAGCCTCAAGTGCAACATTCACCCTTTTGATTTCAAATTTAAGAATTGGGTGACAACGAATCAGATGACATCTTTCTAGGTGGTAACGTTTTGTCAAACTCCACTCTATAAGGAAAGATCGTCATGACATCGATACCAGATTTAATCTCGCCAATTCTTTTTCAATATCACAATCAACTAATATCTACATTTCTACGAATATCAACCGTTTGTTGGGATCATAATTATCCACAACTTGGTTTAGATCTAGGATAGCTAGAATTCCTACGAGAATAGCTTCTATTAATTTACTAGGGGATTTAGGGTTCCTTGTGACAATCTACGTCGTATGAATATCTCGTATAAATATCAAAATAATCATCAAACAATCATGTAATAAAATTACATCATATATATATATATATATATATATATATATATATATATATATATATATATATATATATATATATATATATATATATATATAATCGAAGTTATATATATATATTAAAATAACACTTCTCAGTCTTGGCCTTGTCGGTAACTCGGGAATTCTTCGGCACCGTTATAGTCAAAAGATTTTTAGACATTTTTAGAAAAATTTTTGTAGTTAAAAGATTTTGAAATGTTTTATTCAAAACCTTAATTTTAAAAATCTTCCGTTCTCTATAACGAGAGCTCTGGTACCAAACTGTAACACCCCCAAATTTATACAACTCAATACAGCGGAAGACTCGTTGGTGTTACGGGATAGCACATTACTCACATCATAGACAACGCATAGAAATCGCGTCGTTTAATAATAAAAGCATTTCCATTCATAAATATCAAAGTTACATAGGTCCCAAGTCATATTATTTCATACAAAGTTTTACAAAGTGTATGAATGGAAATTATAATTTAAGTGCGGGCCATTAATTCTTGTTGTCTTCCCGAGAATTACCTTCAAGTCCCTGAGATAAAACAGGTTAAAAGAAAGGTCAGCGATAACGCCGAGTGAATTCATAGAGTTTAATAAATTCCATCAATATAACTTTGGTATAAAATTATTACCAAAAATCATTTCGTACAATTCATTGTAATAGGCCATAAAATAGCCAAAGTCATTTTTATACAAATCCTTATCGAAAATCATAATATAGGCATTTGCCTTAAAAATCATTATACGAGCCAATGTCGTAAAAACATCATACAATACGTCTTACGACATTGTATAAAGTTAAATAAAAACCGTTATATGAATATGGTTATGAAAACCAAAACACGAACATAATATCAATAGTATGACCCCGTATTGCTAGTCAGGCAATACATCGTAATTCGGTGCGTATAGTAGTATTTCGTTAACTGGATTATTATAAGCCGCATGACATTGTTACCTTACTAAACCAAACAACGGGTAGCTAACCCGATACTCAATTTGCCCATCTGAATTAGCGTGTCGTCACAAAGGTCACGCTCTGAAAATCTTCTCATACATAAATTCGCTTACCAGTCAATGTGGCACGACGGGGATCAACCGTCAAGGCGCGAACTGGGGTGATCGTCCCCAAATAGTACTATTATATGCATAAGCGTCTACCAAATCCCGGTAGTTCACAATTCATGCTAATGGGACTTTTAGTGACATAACCAAACATTAATAATCCATTTAATTTCATCTATCGGGTCATTTTCGGGTCATACAATCGGGTCATACAATTATTCGGGTCCAAATCAATAAACAAACAATCGGGACAAATGGTGTCCTATTTTATAAAAACTAACATGTTATCTCCCTCGCGGGTTTATAAAACATTTCATAAAAATATTTAAAAGAGTGCGAGGCTATGAACTCACGTTGACGTGGGAAGGCGGGTTATCGGCAATTCGGATGTACGGTACGTGCTTCAATCACGGAAACCTAGACAAATAATACCCGTCTTAGACTCTTGTCCAATGACTTTATAAAAAGAAAATTATGTATACATATGATGATTTTATATATATGATGATCAAGTGGGTTTATATATTCTCATTTACTCATTTTTGTGTTATGTATTGGTAACCCTTTACTAGTTTACTAGTTTTACCTATTTACGTGTTTTAGGTCCAATAGCCTATTATAAGTTCATTGACTTGTATTAATCCATTTTATACTTGTATTATCAGTATTTATACTTTACATGTTGGGCCCAAATGGGTTAAGCCCAATAAATAAGTTTATAAGTGTTTTAGCCCATTCTGTTGTATTATTAGTCCAATAACGTTAAGTTAGCCCGTTAATGTCCGTATGTCTTATAGTTCGGGTTTTATCGGTTTTTACTTGTTATATATGTTTATATATCAGTATATGAGTTTATAAAAGTTTACATTAGACGGGTCCAACCGTTTATGTTTTATTTAACAAAAACGTTAATTTTACGGTAATAGCCGAAAAAGTCGTAAAAATTATGTTTATAGTTTTATTACTTATAAAAATTATCAAACTACCATTTTTATAAAATGTCCATTTATTTATCCTTATAAATATTTATATAAATGTATTATATAAGTTAGTGGGTTTTAATTCACATTTTATGTGACAATCCGTCAATTTATGGTTGATATTTTATTCTCAAGTATTATTTAAAAACATTATTTTAATGTTACATTATGAACTCACTTATTTTTTGGGAAGTAATTTGGATTTACGTCCTGAAGTAGCGTCGACTACGTCTAAACCGGAGGATTCTACGTTACGTGCTTACGTTTACATACACCGTCTTTGGTGACAGTCCGACATTTCAGAAAATAAATTTATTTGTAAATATTATTTTGGAGTTTTAAATTTGTGTTAGTTCATAAACTCACAAATTTACGAGAAGAGATTAGGACTTACGATTTTATTTTAACGTCCTTTACGACTAAACCGGAAACCCTAGGATTACGTATTTACGTTTTCAAACTCCGTTTTTGATGAAACAATTTTTATTAGATTCGTTTTGTGCCGTTGATTCATAATTTATAAAAATGTTTTTCGTAAAACGACCCGAGGGCACGCAAATCGAGGAAACTAGAATCGAGGAGTACCCGTAAATAAATGGGGATGAGACAAGTGGGACACTTGCCCCACCCCCATCAAAACCGGCCACACTAGTCCACCAAATCAACTTGGTGGCAAGTTTACACACATGTATCTTACACATGTCCATTTAGCTTAACATGGAAGCTACATCTTCCACTAAACCACAAAACCACCCAAAATAAACCATCTACTTCATTTTCCTCCATGCAAAAACACTCTCATCTCTCTCTACTCTATGTATGCCGTCCCATTTGCTCAACCAAAACACCCCATTCATGCAATTTTTAACCACAAACATATGTTATAATTAACATATGTTAATCTCTATTAAAAAAGATGAAGATTGGTGCAACTTATAACATCCAAGGAGGAGTATTCATGGTGTCTTGGGGCTGATTTTCCACAAGGTGTTTATGAAGAATGGTGGTCTTGAAGATGGTCATGGTTATTCACAAGTTTCTACATCAAAAACCATGTTCAAATCACAACCTACATCAACTTGGTGGTATAAAGATTGTCCTCCTCAAATTCTTGTTATTTTGATTATGTAAACATGTATTTTATTTCCTATTGTATATGTATATGATGATTATATGATGATAAAAATGTTATGTGGGGATTTGTTGTTGATAAACATGCTTAAAAAGATGAAAGACTATAAGAAACAAGGTTAAAATCTTGGTTAAATTTGATGGCTGTATAAAACAGTAAAGAACCATATGGTAAACTGATAAAATGATGAAGTAGAATGGATTTACAGTAATCTATGGGTCTTTTACACATGTGAGAGTTGGCCATGCAATGGAATCATTGTAATGAGTGAGATATGATCAAAACAAGTTTAAGGTACAAATCTGAGTTCACTGTTTTGGACGATTTTTAGAAATTACTTAGAGGATGATTCAACATTAGCTATAGTAGAGTTAAATGTAGCACATATCATGTAGTTTATGTAATAAAAATTTGAGCTTCTATCTCCATATAGAACTCTAGATATGGCAGTTTTGGTGAAAGTGAAGATAAAAATCAGATTTTGGAAATTAAAGTATAATACTATTATATAAGCACTCAAAATTTAATAGTATAAAATATAAATTAAAACCCACTAACTTATATAATACATTTATATAAATATGTACAATGGTAAATAAGTGGACATTTTATAAAAATGGTAACTTGTTAAGTTTTATAAGTCATAAAACTATAAACATGATTTTTACGACTTTTTCGGCTAATACCGTAAAATTAACGTTTTTTTTAAATAAAACTTAGATGGTTGGACCCAACTAATGTAAACTTTATAAAACTTATATACTGATATATAAACATGTATAACAAGTAAAAACCGATAGAACCGAACTATAGGACATACGGACGTTAACGGACTAAATTAACGTTATTGGACTAATAATACAACAAAAAAGGACTAAAACACTTATAAACTTATTATTGGGCTTAACCCATTTGGGCCCAACATGGAAAGTATATATATACTGATAATATAAGTATAACATGAATTAAAACAATTTAAAGAACTTGTAATAAGTTTATTGGACTTAAAACACGAAAATAGGTAAAACTAGTAAACTAGTATAAAAGTTATCGACATATAACACTAAAATGAGTAAATGAGAATATGTAAACCCAATTGATCATCATATATATAAAATCATCATATGTATACATAATTGTTATTTTTATAAAGTCATTGGACATGAGTCTAAGACGAGTATTATTTGTCTAGGTTTCCGTGATTGAAGCACGTACCGTACGTCCGAATTGCCGATAACCCGCCTTCCCACATCAACGTGAGTTCATAGCCTCACACTCTTTTAAATGTTTTTATAAATGTTTTTATAAATGTTTTATAAACCCGCGAGGGAGATAACATGTTAGTTTTATAAAATAGGACACCATTTGTCCCGATTGTTTGATTATTGATTTTGGACCCGAATGATTGAATGACCCGATTGTATGACCCGATAAATGATTAAAGGACCCGATAGATGAAATTAAATGGATTATTAAAGTTAGGTTATGTCACTAAAAGTCCCATTAGCATGAATTGTGAACTACCGGGATTTGGTAGACGCTTATGCATTTAATAGTACTATTTGGTGACGATCACCCCAGTTCGCGCCTTGACGGTTGATCCCCGTCATGCCACATTGATTGGTAAGCGAATTTATGTATGAGAAGATTTCCATAGCATGACCTTTGTGACGACACGCTACTTTAGATGGGCAAAATTTGTATCGGGTTAGCTACCCGTTTTGTTTTAGTAAGGTAACAATGTCATGCGGTTTATAATAATCCAAAAATTAACGAAATACTAATAGACGCTCTGAATTACGATGTATTGACCGACTAGCAATACAGGGTCATACTATTGATATTATGTTCGTGTTTTGGTTTTCATAACCATATTCATATAACGGTTTTTATTTAATCTATACAACGTTGTAAAACGTATTGTATGATGTTTTTACGACATTCGCTCGTATAATGATTTTTAAGGCAAATGCCTATATTATGATTTTTGATAAGGATTTGTATAAAATGAGTTTGGCTATTTTATGGCCTATTAAAATGATTTGTACAAAATGATTTTCAGTAATAATTTTATACTGATATTATATTGATGGAATTTATTAAACTCTATGAATTCACTCGGCGTTATCGCTGACCTTTTCTTTTAACATGTTTTATCTCAGGTACTTGAAGGTAATTCTCGGGAAGACGATAAGAATTCATGGCCCGCACTTAAACAATATTTTCCATTCAAATACTTTGTAAAACTTTGTATGAAATAATATGACTTGGGACCGATGTAATTTTGATATTTATGAATGGAAATGATTTATTATTAAACGACGCGATTTTTAAGCGTTGTCTATGATGTGAGTAATGTGCTATCCCGTAACACCAACTAGTCTTCCGCTGTATTGAGTTGTATAAATTTGGGGGTGTTACAGTTTGGTATCAGAGCTCTCGTTATAGAGAACGAAAGATTTTTAAAACTAAGGTTTTGAATAAAACATTTCAAAATCTTTTTACTAAAAACATTTTTCTAAAAATGTCTAAAAATCTTTTGACTATAATGGTGCCGAAGAATTCCCGAGTTACCGACAAGGCCAAGACTGAGAAGTGTTATTTTAATATATATATAACTTGGATTATATATATATATGATGTAATTTTATTACATGATTGTTTGATGATTATTTTGATTTTTATACGAGGTATTTATACGACGTAGACTGTCACAAGTAACCCTAACTCCCCTAGTAAATTAATCGAAGCTATTCTCGTAGGAATTCTAGCTATCCTAGATCTAAACCAAGTTGTGGATATATATGATCCCAACAAATGGTTGATATTCGTAGAAATGTAGATATTAGTTGATTGTGACATTGAAGAAGAATTGGCGAGATTAAATCTGATATCGATGTCATGACGATCTTTCCTTATAGAGTGGAGTTTAACAAAACGTTACCACCTAGAAAGATGTCATCTGATTCGTTTTCACCCAATTCTTAAATTTGAAATCGAAAGGGTGAATGTTGCACTTGAGGCTGTCATTGGAACCATTACCCAAAAGCCTCATGCCACAAATACCTTTCCGAGAAGTCTAGTTGAATGATCAAGTCATTTCATACTAGTGACTCATTTGATAATTGTATTGTAAGAGTTATAGGATTGGAAATTAAGTATTGATTTATACCGAGCTTTTATTGCCCTATTATGATTTAAGAATAAGGTTGTAAGTATTGGAGAATGAGGTAGGATATTGAATTGAGTATAAAATTGGTTGAAACTTGAATAAAGTAAAATTTAACCTGTATGGAATATGAGATTGTTAAGAGGAAGTCGTTAAGTTCTGTGATTGAATTATAAGGATTTAATTGATTGAAGGTTTGTGTTAAGTCTTGTTCCTAGGCCATTATCCACTAACGAGGATGCCCAGTGTCCAAGAAATAAATTGAAGAAATCTTCTTCTAAATTGGGACCGATGGATCTTCCGAGACATGTGGAACACCTAATGACCCTTGTAGATTAGTATTCATGGTATCTTTTAAAAATCCCTAACTTAACTGAGATATCAGTTGGTAGGATAAGTTTTGAGAATTGTATGACATAGTGACACGTAATGTGTTACGGTACAATTTTGACTTGTTTGTGATTAATGAAAAAGACTACCTTTGATTGCTAAATTCTACATGTATCGATGTTATCTATCTCTTATTGCTTCATCCTAATGTTCGCATTAGTGATGCAACCATTGAACAAGTACTCATCTTGAATTGAGTTACGTTGTGGATTATTCTTTTGAGTGCCATCGAGATCATGAACCTCATGATTATTTGGCTAAGCTCATTTCCTATCATATCGTAGTTAATTCTTGGTGAACAACTCTTCATCACTCTTTTGCAGATCACACATTATTTTTATATAAAGTTAAAACAGTATGCCTTGAGAAAAATTGAATTTTCATCACTATAAGGATTATTCATAGTGAGATTTATAAGTGATTGTTATTGAAATGAGGTTGTTTATAAAACACTTTGGAAAACCTGATTGTTTTTTATGACAAAGAAAATCTTTGTAAATTTATTTTTGATTCTTATTTAAGAACTAAGCATGAAAATGTTTTTATTATAAACATGATAATAAAATTTTGACGAACTGAGTATTGCATCGTTAATCTTGAAATTGTATATAGTTGCGCGCCTACATACAATTCGGAATTGGCAATGCAAGGCTGATTAGTAGTCACCATAAAACTGGTTAATAAACACTAAATATTCTTTGAAGATTGTGAAAGATTAAGATTTATGAGATCTGCAAAAAGTACGAAATAGGGACATAATGTTAGGGACACCTACATATGTGCCTGTAGCATCTATTCTTCTGAGTCGAATTTACTCATCTATGGAAATTGTCTTATTTGACAATTGACAATTCTTCCTTGACAATTCTCCCGTAGTGAGATTCTTAGGAAAAGTATCTGATTATCGAGTGTTGATACCCGACTGGATGTATCGACGTTCTTATCATTTCTTATGATTTGATTTCATTTGAATGACCTGGGTAACGATCCGAGGAGCTTTCGAATGCGTACTCAAATTATGAAAACATGGGATATATTCATATTGGTTAAATGTTTTCGTCTGTATCTGATTTGAAATTCTCTCGCATAGATTATGCGTTGACCTTACTCTTTTAATAGTAGTTGTGTATCCTAATATCCCTGAACTTGTGAAGGATTATGAGTTATTATTAGTCTATTGAGAAGTTCACATCTTATCGACGGCAATGCAACTGGAAAGTTGATAGTGCCAGTAGAATGGATTGATTGATTATGACATGACGAAATTGTCTTAATTGATGGGAACTCGAGTAGAATTCCCCTAAATGATAAGATGTTGATTATCAAAAGTGATATAAATAATTCTTGATGGATGATCATATCCTGCATTTAGACTTAAAATTTTACCGTGAATGGTTGTGAACTAGTTATAGATATTGTAATATAGAAGAACCTGATATGAATGTATTAAAAGATGTTTATGTTATCTAAACTTTAGGAGGCATTTGTTAATAAACTACCTAGACTTTCGCCATTAAGGCAATTTAAATTTGATATTGATTCTATTCCCGGTGCTGCACCCGTGGCATGTGCACTGTACGTCAGCACCATCTGAATTTAAGGAATTACCGTACAACTGAGAGAGTTGTCGGAGAAATATTTTATTCTACCAAGCCTGTCATCATGAAGAGCTATGGTGTTATCATTCCTTATAGTTATAGGTTACTGTGACTGAGTAAATTGACAATCGAAAACGAAATCCATAACTCGAAATGGAAGATTTGTTCGATCATTTACAAGGTTCTAGCGTATGTTTTAAAGATTTGATTCACGACATGGTTATCATCAACTTCGCGTCCGCGAAGAAGATTATCTATTCCAATCACTACATCCGGTGCTTGTAATGAACATTATGAGTTTCACGTGATGTCGTTTGGATTGACCAATGCACATGTAGCATTCATAAATTTGGTGAATCACGTGTGTAGGCGGTAAATTGATAACTTCATGCTCATGATCATTAAGGACTATATGTTTGTTTATAAGAATAAGAATGAGTTAATAATTAATTATAGATTGCCCTGAATTGGCCAAACAATTAAAAATGGTGCCTCGAATATTTAACATAAGACTTGAGACTTAATACGTTACATGATTTAACCGTGTGATTAATAGATAATGGAATATAAATTGACTCTTCAAAATTTAGAAGTCATTTAGGACTTTGAGTTATACTAAAAAGAAAGTGAAAATATATTTTGACAAATGTTTTAACGAAGGATTTTAAAGGGATTATTCCCTTATACACAAAACATTTAACTAAACTCCTGTTTAGGGGTAAATGTTTTTGCTTACCTTAAGCAAACTTAAGAAGGAATGAGAAAATCATTTAAACCATGACTTGAAAATTGAAACGATAATTTACGCTTTTCAAACTAAGAAAATTTTGACCACAGTATAACCAAAGATTTTTCGAACATTTACGAATCCTATTAATTATTTTCGATAAATCAACAAAAATCGTGTTAATTTAATTCAAATTTATTTTTGAACATTTTATATAATTGGTCGAACTAAGAAATTTAAAACTTTTACGTTTACGCTTCATAAAAGTTAACTAATAATTATTTAATTAATCATAATAATTATCGACGCTTTAGATGACGGATTGAGTAAAACGGATAAAGATGATAGTTGAGAAGAAACTAAAACTCAGAAAATGTGAAGAAATAATTTCTGAATAAATATGGACATGATAATTATATCATTAGGAAAAATGAATATAAATACTGACACATTATGTAGAAAATATAAAGAACCAATTAGGATGTGTTCCTTCATAAAGAAGGTGCAAAATAAATTGCTGAACGATATAAAAATAAACAATGTTTGTAAAAAGGATAATATAAATAGTGAAAGGTTTCACGGCTAGTGTGAACCATTAGAGTTGAGAAGCCGACAGCGTTAAATGTTTTAAAGACCACATGTGATTGTCTAAATATGGAGGATTGTGAGATATAGTTATGTTGGAATTTGTAAGTATAAGTATTATATGTATGTCATTTTTGACTAAAAGTATCTTTGTCTGAAGAAGTTGTACTAATGGCAATTATGAAGGCAGACATCGCCTCATACATTAGTAAACGTCTAGCTATTGCAAAGGTCATCATCTGAATTTAATTCGATTTGGGTCATCGTCGACAGACTGACCAAATTTGCTAATATCATTCTCGTTAATGATAAATGCAAAAGAGTTATGTAAACATAGCATGCCTGTATCGATCATCTATATCAAGATCCTCGCTTCGCATCGAATTTCTAGAGATTTGCTCAGAAATCATTGAGAACGAACCTTGGTGAGAGTACTATGTACCACCTCAAATCGAAGGGATGAGGTAAAGTAACGATACAAGGTAATATAAGTGCTGTTTTGTGTTTGAATGATTGACCTTTGGTAATGAACCGTATAATCGTTTTCCTTTGGAGAGATTATCATTGATAATCATCGTGTTAGGATTGAGATCGAATCTTTTTAGGATCTAAATATTAGAGCATCTGTAAGCAAGAGTTGAAATGAAGACACCCGACGTACATCCATTGTGAGTTGGACATGTCTTTTAGGTTTAAGGTTTCCTATGATGGCGAACCTAATCTTGCAAAATACCCGACCCGTGAGATCTGAAATGAATATTGAAATTAGGATTTGATTATTGACAGCCGGTAGTGGGCAAGAGGTTATGTGAATGTGAAATGTAGATCTTGAAGTGCCAAATGGGTAGCAAAGTTATGCCACAATTTTTAAACTTGGAAAAATGAATTCACGATCTGACAAATCATGGGATATAAGTCCCCGTTGTATGGGACCATTGAGATGGTATAAAAGATTGGTTTGAAAGGCATATAAGCTGGATCTACCCTAGGACTTCAAAGACTGCGTGAATTATGTTTCGTATATCGAACTTGATGGAATATCTATCAAGTGAGAATCTGATTATTCTTAGTAGAGTTTAGATCGGCGAAAAGTTGCATTTATCAGAAACCCGTGAACATCATGGATAGAGAAAGTAAGTCAACATTAAGCCTGATCTTATTCCCGTAGTTATGTTTGATGAAACTCGCGTATTGTAACGAATTGCACTTGTGAGAAAAGACCGAATGTGGAGGAAATACCCACATGGCTTTAACTCTATAAGAAGCGAGTAGTAAGGTAAGATGATCTTTGAGGACAAAGATCCTGTTTAGGGGTAAATGCTGTGACAATCCATCAATTTATGGTTGATATTTTATTCTCAAGTATTATTTAAAAACATTATTTTAATGTTACATTATGAACTCACTTATTTTTTTGGGAAGTAATTTGGATTTACGTCCTGAAGTAGCGTCGACTACGTCTAAACCGGAGGATTCTACGTTACGTGCTTACGTTTACATACACCGTCTTTGGTGACAGTCTGACATTTCAGAAAATAAATTTATTTGTGAATATTATTTTGGAGTTTTAAATTTGTGTTAGTTCATAAACTCACAAATTTACGAGAAGAGATTAGGACTTACGATTTTATTTTAACGTCCTTCACGACTAAACCGGAAACCCTAGGATTACGTATTTACGTTTTCGAACTCCGTTTTTGATGAAACAATTTTTATTAGATTCGTTTTGTGCCGTTGATTCATAATTTATAAAAACGTTTTTCGTAAAACGACCCGAGGGCACGCAAATCGAGGAAACTAGAATCGAGGAGTACCCGTAAATAAATGGGGATGAGACAAGTGGGACACTTGCCCCACCCCCATCAAAACCGGCCACACTAGTCCACCAAATCAACTTGGTGGCAAGTTTACACACATGTATCTTACACATGTCCATTTAGCTTAACATGGAAGCTACATCTTCCACTAAACCACAAAACCACCCAAAAGAAACCATCTACTTCATTTTCCTCCATGCAAAAACACTCTCATCTCTCTCTACTCTATGTATGCCGTCCCATTTGCTCAACCAAAACACCCCATTCATGCAATTTTTAACCACAAACATATGTTATAATTAACATATGTTAATCTCTATTCAAAAAGATGAAGATTGGTGCAACTTATAACATCCAAGGAGGAGTATTCATGGTGTCTTGGGGCTGATTTTCCACAAGGTGTTTATGAAGAATGGTGGTCTTGAAGATGGTCATGGTTATTCACAAGTTTCTACATCAAAAACCATGTTCAAATCACAACCTACATCAACTTGGTGGTATAAAGATTGTCCTCCTCAACTTCTTGTTATTTTGATTATGTAAACATGTATTTTATTTCCTATTGTATATGTATATGATGATTATATGATGATAAAAATGTTATGTGGGGATTTGTTGTTGATAAACATGCTTAAAAAGATGAAAGACTATAAGAAACAAGGTTAAAATCTTGGTTAAATTTGATGCCTGTATAAAACAGTAAAGAACCATATGGTAAACTGATAAAATGATGAAGTAGAATGGATTTACAGTAAGCTATGGGTCTTTTACACATGTGAGAGTTGGCCATGCAATGGAATCATTGTAATGAGTGAGATATGATCAAAACAAGTTTAAGGTACAAATCTGAGTTCACTGTTTTGGACGATTTTTAAAAATTACTTAGAGGATGATTCAACAGTAGCTATAGGAGAGTTAAATGTAGCACATATCATGTAGTTTATGTGATAAAAATTGGAGCTTCTATCTCCATATAGAACTCTAGATATGGCAGTTTTGGTGAAAGTGAAGATAAAAATCAGATTTTGGAAATTAAAGTATAATACTATTATATAAGCACTCAAAATTTAATAGTATAAAATATAAATTAAAACCCACTAACTTATATAATACATTTATATAAATATGTACAATGGAAAATAAGTGGACATTTTATAAAAATGGTAACTTGTTAAGTTTTATAAGTCATAAAACTATAAACATGATTTTTACGACTTTTTCGGCTAATACCGTAAAGTTAACGTTTTTGTTAAATAAAACTTAGATGGTTGGACCCGACTAATGTAAACTTTATAAAACTTATATACTGATATATAAACATGTATAACAAGTAAAAACCGATAGAACCGAACTATAGGACATACGGACGTTAACGGACTAAATTAACGTTATTGGACTAATAATACAACAAAAATGGACTAAAACACTTATAAACTTATTATTGGGCTTAACCCATTTGGGCCCAACATGGAAAGTATATATATACTGATAATATAAGTATAACATGAATTAAAACAAGTTAAAGAACTTGTAATAAGTTTATTGGACTTAAAACACGAAAATAGGTAAAACTAGTAAACTAGTATAAAAGTTATCGACATATAACACTAAAATGAGTAAATGAGAATATGTAAACCCACTTGATCATCATATATATAAAATCATCATATGTATACATAATTGTTATTTTTATAAAGTCATTGGACATGAGTCTAAGACGAGTATTATTTGTCTAGGTTTCCATGATTGAAGCACGTACCGTACGTCCGAATTGCCGATAACCCGCCTTCCCACATCAACGTGAGTTCATAGCCTCGCACTCTTTTAAATGTTTTTATAAATGTTTTATAAACCCGCGAGGGAGATAACATGTTAGTTTTATAAAATAGGACACCATTTGTCCCGATTGTTTGATTATTGATTTTGGACCCGAATGATTGAATGACCCGATTGTATGACCCGATAAATGATTAAAGGACCCGATAGATGAAATTAAATGGATTATTAAAGTTAGGTTATGTCACTAAAAGTCCCATTAGCATGAATTGTGAACTACCGGGATTTGGTAGACGCTTATGCATTTAATAGTACTATTTGGGGACGATCACCCCAGTTCGCGCCTTGACGGTTGATCCCCGTCGTGCCACATTGATTGGTAAGCGAATTTATGTATGAGAAGGTTTCCATAGCATGAACTTTGTGACGACACGCTACTTTAGATGGGCAAAATTTGTATCGGGTTAGCTACCCGTTTTGTTTTACTAAGGTAACAATGTCATGCGGCTTATAATAATCCAAAAATTAACGAAATACTAATAGACGCTCTGAATTACGATGTATTGTCCGACTAGCAATACAGGGTCATACTATTGATATTATGTTCGTGTTTTGGTTTTCATAACCATATTCATATAACGGTTTTTATTTAATCTATACAACGTTGTAAAACGTATTGTATGATGTTTTTACGACATTGGCTCGTATAATGATTTTTAAGGCAAATGCCTATATTATGATTTTTGATAAGGATTTGTATAAAATGAGTTTGGCTATTTTATGGCCTATTAAAATGATTTGTACAAAATGATTTTCAGTAATAATTTTATACTGATATTATATTGATGGAATTTATTAAACTCTATGAATTCACTCGGCGTTATCGCTGACCTTTTCTTTTAACATGTTTTATCTCAGGTACTTGAAGGTAATTCTCGGGAAGACGACAAGAATTCATGGCCCGCACTTAAACAATATTTTCCATTCAAATACTTTGTAAAACTTTGTATGAAATAATATGACTTGGGACCGATGTAATTTTGATATTTATGAATGGAAATGATTTATTATTAAACGACGCGATTTTTAAGCGTTGTCTATGATGTGAGTAATGTGCTATCCCGTAACACCAACTAGTCTTCCGCTGTATTGAGTTGTATAAATTTGGGGGTGTTACAGTTTGGTATCAGAGCTCTCGTTATAGAGAACGAAAGATTTTTAAAACTAAGGTTTTGAATAAAACATTTCAAAATCTTTTTACTAAAAACATTTTTCTAAAAATGTCTAAAAATCTTTTGACTATAACTGTGCCGAAGAATTCCCGAGTTACCGACAAGGCCAAGACTGAGAAGTGTTATTTTAATATATATATATAACTTGGATTATATATATATATGATGTAATTTTATTACATGATTGTTTGATGATTATTTTGATTTTTATACGAGGTATTTATACGACGTAGATTGTCACAAGTAACCCTAACTCCCCTAGTAAATTAATCGAAGCTATTCTCGTAGGAATTCTAGCTATCCTAGATCTAAACCAAGTTGTGGATATTTATTATCCCAAAAAATGGTTGATATTCGTAGAAATGTAGATATTAGTTGATTGCGACATTGAAGAAGAATTGGCGAGATTAAATCTGATATCGATGTCATGACGATCTTTCCTTATAGAGTGGAGTTTAACAAAACGTTACCACCTAGAAAGATGTCATCTGATTCGTTGTCACCCAATTCTTAAATTTGAAATCGAAAGGGTGAATGTTGCACTTGAGGCTGTCATTGGAACCATTACCCAAAAGCCTCATGCCACAAATACCTTTCCGAGAAGTCTAGTTGAATGATCAAGTCATTTCATACTAGTGACTCATTTGATAATTGTATTGTAAGAGTTATAGGAATGGAAATTAAGTATTGATTTATACCGAGCTTTTATTGCCCTATTATGATTTAAGAATAAGGTTGTAAGTATTGGAGAATGAGGTAGGATATTGAATTGAGTATAAAAATGGTTGAAACTTGAATAAAGTAAAATTTAACCTGTATGGAATATGAGATTGTTAAGAGGAAGTCGTTAAGTTCATTGAATTATAAGGATTTAATTGATTGAAGGTTTGTGTTAAGTGTTGTTCCTAGGCCATTGTCCACTAACGAGGATGCCTAGTGTCCAAGAAATAAATTGAAGAAATCTTCTTCTAAATTGGGACCGATGGATCTTCCGGGACATGTGGAACACCTAATGACCCTTGTAGATTAGTATTCATGGTATCTTTTAAAAATCCCTAACTTAACTGAGATATCAGTTGGTAGGATGAGTTTTGAGAATTGTATGACATAGTGACACGTAATGTGTTACGGTACAATTTTGACTTGTTTGTGATTAATGAAAAAGACTACCTTTGATTGCTAAATTCTACATGTATCGATGTTATCTATCTCTTATTGCTTCATCCTAATGTTCGCATTAGTGATGCAATCATTGAACAAGTACTCATCTTGAATTGAGTTACGTTGTGGATTATTCTTTTGAGTGCCATCGAGATCATGAACCTCATGATTTTTGGCTAAGCTCATTTCCTATCATATCGTAGTTAATTCTTGGTGAACAACTCTTCATCACTCTTTTGCAGATCACACATTATTTTTATATAAAGTTAAAACAGTATGCCTTGAGAAAAATTGAATTTTCATCACTATAAGGATTATTCATAGTGAGATTTATAAGTGATTGTTATTGAAATGAGGTTGTTTATAAAACACTTTGGAAAACCTGATTGTTTTTCATGACAAAGAAAATCTTTGTAAATTTATTTTTGATTCTTATTTAAGAACTAAGCATGAAAATGTTTTTATTATAAACATGATAATAAAATTTTGACGAACTGAGTATTGCATCGTTAATCTTGAAATTGTATATAGTTGCGCGCCTACATACAATTTGGAATTGACAATGCAAGGCTGATTAGTAGTCACCATAAAACTGGTTAATAAACACTAAATATTCTTTGAAGATTGTGAAAGATTAAGATTTATGAGATCTGCAAAAAGTACGAAATAGGGACATAATGTTAGGGACACCTACATATGTGCCTGTAGCATCTATTCTTCTGAGTCGAATTTACTCATCTATGGAAATTGTCTTATTTGACAATTGACAATTCTTCCTTGTCCAATTCTCCCGTAGTGAGATTCTTAGGAAAAGTATCTGATTATCGAGTGTTGATACCCGACTGGATGTATCGACGTTCTTATCATTTCTTATGATTTGATTTCATTTGAATGACCTGGGTAACGATCCGAGGAGCTTTCGAATACGTACTCAAATTATGAAAACATGGGATATATTCATATTCGTTAAATGTTTTCGTCTGTATCTGATTTGAAATTCTCTCGCATAGATTATGCGTTGACCTTACTCTTTTAATAGTAGTTGTGTATCCTAATATCCCTGAACTTGTGAAGGATTATGAGTTATTATTAGTCTTTTGAGAAGTTCACATCTTATCGACGGCAATGCAACTGGAAAGTTGATAGTGCCAGTAGAATGGATTGATTGATTATGACATGACGAAATTGTCTTAATTGATGGGAACTCGAGTAGAATTCCCCTAAATGATAAGATGTTGATTATCAAAAGTGATATAAATAATTCTTGATGGATGATCATATCCTGCATTTAGACTTAAAATTTTACCGTGAATGGTTGTGAACTAGTTATAGATATTGTAATATAGAAGAACCTGATATGAATGTATTAAAAGATGTTTATGTTATCTAAACTTTAGGAGGTATTTGTTAATAAACTACCTAGAATTTCGCCATTAAGGCAATTTAAATTTGGTATTGATTCTATTCCCGGTGCTGCACCCGTGGCATGTGCACTGTACGTCAGCACCATCTGAATTTAAGGAATTACCGTACAACTGAGAGAGTTGTCGGAGAAAGATTTTATTCTACCAAGCCTGTCATCATGAAGAGCTATGGTGTTATCATTCCTTATAGTTATAGGTTACTGTGACTGAGTAAATTGACAATCGAAAACGAAATCCATAACTCGAAATGGAAGATTTGTTCGATCATTTACAAGGTTCTAGCGTATGTTTTAAAGATTTGATTCACGACATAGTTATCATCAACTTCGCGTCCGCGAAGAAGATTATCTATTCCAATCACTACATCTGGTGCTTGTAATTAACATTATGAGTTTCACGTGATGTCGTTTGGATTGACCAATGCACATGTAGCATTCATAAATTTGGTGAATCACGTGTGTAGGCTGTAAACTGATAACTTCATGCTCATGATCATTAAGGACTATATGTTTGTTTATAAGAATAAGTATGAGTTAATAATTAATTATAGATTTCCCTGAATTGGCCAAACAATTAAAAATGGTGCCTCGAATATTTAACATAAGACTTGAGACTTACTACGTTACATGATTTAACCGTGTGATTAATAGATAATAGAATATAAATTGACTCTTCAAAATTTAGAAGTCATTTAAGACTTTGAGTTATACTAAAAAGAAAGTGAAAATATATTTTTACAAATGTTTTAACAAAGGATTTTAAAGGGATTATTCCCTTATACACAAAACATTTAACTAAACTCCTGTTTAGGGGTAAATGTTTTTGCATACCTTAAGCAAACTTAAGAAGGAATGAGAAAATCATTTAAACCATGACTTGAAAATTGAAACGATAATTTACGCTTTTCAAACTAAGAAAATTTTGACCACAGTATAACCAAAGATTTTTCGAACATTTACGAATCCTATTAATTATTTTCGATAAATCAACAAAAATCGTGTTAATTTAATTCAAATTTATTTTTGAACATTTTATATAATTGGTCGAACTAAGAAATTTAAAACTTTTACGTTTACGCTTCATAAAAGTTAACTAATAATTATTTAATTAATCATAATAATTATCGACGCTTTAGACGACGGATTGAGTAAAACGGATAAAGATGATAGTTGAGAAGAAACTAAAACTCAGAAAATGTGAAGAAATAATTTCTGAATAAATATGGACATGATAATTATATCATTAGGAAAAATGAATATAAATACTGACACATTATGTAGAAAATATAAAGAACCAATTAGGATGTGTTCCTTAATAATGAAGGTGCAAAATAAATTGCTGAACTATATAAAAATAAACAATGTTTGTAAAAAGGATAATATAAATAGTGAAAGGTTTCACGGCTAGTGTGAACCATTAGAGTTGAGAAGCCGACAGCGTTAAATGTTTTAAAGACCGCATGTGATTGTCTAAATATGGAGGATTGTGAGATATAGTTATGTTGGAATTTGTAAGTATAAGTATTATATGTCTGTCATTTTTGACTAAAAGTATCTTTGTCTGAATAAGTTGTACTAATGGCAATTATGAAGGCAGACATCGCCTCATACATTAGTAAACGTCTAGCTATTGCAAAGGTCATCATCTGAATTTAATTCGATTTGGGTCATCGTCGACAGACTGACTAAATCTGCTAATATCATTCTCGTTAATGATAAATGCAAAAGATTTATGTAAACATAGCATGCCTGTATCAATCATCTATATCAAGATCCTCGCTTCGCATCGAATTTCTAGAGATTTGCTCAGAAATCATTGAGAACGAACCTTGGTGAGAGTACTATGTACCACCTCAAATCGAAGGGACGAGGTAAAGTAACGATACAAGGTAATATAAGTGTTGTTTTGTGTTTGAATGATTGACCTTTGGTAATGAACCGTATAATCGTTTTCCTTTGGAGAGATTATCATTGATAACCATCGTGTTAGGATTGAGATCGAATCTTGTTAGGATTTAAATATTAGAGCATCTGTAAGCAAGAGTTGAAATGAAGACACCCGACGTACATCCATTGTGAGTTGGACATGTCTTTTAGGTTTAAGGTTTCCTATGATGGCGAACCTAATCTTGCAAAATACCCGACCCGTGAGATCTGAAATGAATATTGAAATTAGGATTTGATTATTGACAGCCGGTAGTGGGCAAGAGGTTATGTGAATGTGAAATGTAGATCTTGAAGTGCCAAATGGGTAGCAAAGTTATGCCACAATTTTTAAACTTGGAAAAATGAATTCACGATCTGACAAATCATGGGATATAAGTCCCCGTTGTATGGGACCATTGAGATGGTATAAAAGATTGGTTTGAAAGGCATATAAGCTGGATCTACCCTAGGACTTCAAAGACTGCGTGAATTATGTTTCGTATATCGAACTTGATGGAATATCTATCAAGTGAGAATCTGATTATTCTTAGTAGAGTTTAGATCGGCGAAAAGTTGCATTCATCAGAAACGCGTGAACATCATGGATAGAGAAAGTAAGTCAACATTAAGCCTGATCTTATTCCCGTAGTTATGTTTGATGAAACTCGCGTATTGTAACGAATTGCACTTGTGAGAAAAGACCGAATGTGGAGGAAATACCCACATGGCTTTAACTCTATAAGAAGTGAGTAGTAAGGTAAGATGATCTTTGAGGACAAAGATCCTGTTTAGGGGTAAATGCTGTGACAATCCATCAATTTATGGTTGATATTTTATTCTCAAGTATTATTTAAAAACATTATTTTAATGTTACATTATGAACTCACTTATTTTTTTGGGAAGTAATTTGGATTTACATCCTGAAGTAGCGTCGACTACGTCTAAACCGGAGGATTCTACGTTACGTGCTTACGTTTACATACACCGTCTTCGGTGACAGTCCGACATTTCAGAAAATAAATTTATTTGTGAATATTATTTTGGAGTTTTAAATTTGTGTTAGTTCATAAACTCACAAATTTACGAGAAGAGATTAGGACTTACGATTTTATTTTAACGTCCTTCACGACTAAACCGGAAACCCTAGGATTACGTATTTACGTTTTCGAACTCCGTTTTTGATGAAACAATTTTTATTAGATTCGTTTTGTGTCGTTGATTCATAATTTATAAAAACGTATTTCGTAAAACGACCCGAGGGCACGTAAATCGAGGAAACTAGAATCGAGGAGTACCCGTAAATAAATGGGGATGAGACAAGTGGGACACTTGCCCCACCCCCATCAAAACCGGCCACACTAGTCCACCAAATCAACTTGGTGGCAAGTTTACACACATGTATCTTACACATGTCCATTTAGCTTAACATGGAAGCTACATCTTCCACTAAACCACAAAACCACCCAAAAGAAACCATCTACTTCATTTTCCTCCATGCAAAAACACTCTCATCTCTCTCTACTCTATGTATGCCGTCCCATTTGCTCAACCAAAACACCCCATTCATGCAATTTTTAACCACAAACATATGTTATAATTAACATATGTTAATCTCTATTCAAAAAGATGAAGATTGGTGCAACTTATAACATCCAAGGAGGAGTACTCATGGTGTCTTGGGGCTGATTTTCCACAAGGTGTTTATGAAGAATGGTGGTCTTGAAGATGGTCATGGTTATTCACAAGTTTCTACATCAAAAATCATGTTCAAATCACAACCTACATCAACTTGGTGGTATAAAGATTGTCCTCCTCAACTTATTGTTATTTTGATTATGTAAACATGTATTTTATTTCCTATTGTATATGTATATGATGATTATATGATGATAAAAATGTTATGTGGGGATTTGTTGTTGATAAACATGCTTAAAAAGATGAAAGACTATAAGAAACAAGGTAAAAATCTTGGTTAAATTTGATGGCTGTATAAAACAGTAAAGAACCATATGGTAAACTGATAAAATGATGAAGTAGAATGGATTTACAGTAAGCTATGGGTCTTTTACACATGTGAGAGTTGGCCATGCAATGGAATCATTGTAATGAGTGAGATATGATCAAAACAAGTTTAAGGTACAAATCTGAGTTCACTGTTTTGGACGATTTTTAGAAATTACTTAGAGGATGATTCAACAGTAGCTATAGGAGAGTTAAATGTAGCACATATCATGTAGTTTATGTGATAAAAATTTGAGCTTCTATCTCCATATAGAACTCTAGATATGGCAGTTTTGGTGAAAGTGAAGATAAAAATCAGATTTTGGAAATTAAAGTATAATACTATTATATAAGCACTCAAAATTTAATAGTATAAAATATAAATTAAAACCCACTAACTTATATAATACATTTATATAAATATGTACAATGGTAAATAAGTGGACATTTTATAAAAATGGTAACCTGTTAAGTTTTATAAGTCATAAAACTATAAACATGATTTTTACGACTTTTTCGGCTAATACCGTAAAATTAATGTTTTTGTTAAATAAAACTTAGATGGTTGGACCCGACTAATGTAAACTTTATAAAACTTATATACTGATATATAAACATGTATAACAAGTAAAAACCGATAGAACCGAACTATAGGACATACGGACGTTAACGGACTAAATTAACGTTATTGGACTAATAATACAACAAAAATGGACTAAAACACTTATAAACTTATTATTGGGCTTAACCCATTTGGGCCCAACATGGAAAGTATATATATACTGATAATATAAGTATAACATGAATTAAAACAAGTTAAAGAACTTGTAATAAGTTTATTGGACTTAAAACACGAAAATAGGTAAAACTAGTAAACTAGTATAAAAGTTATCGACATATAACACTAAAATGAGTAAATGAGAATATGTAAACCCACTTGATCATAATATATATAAAATCATCATATGTATACATAATTGTTATTTTTATAAAGTCATTGGACATGAGTCTAAGACGAGTATTATTTGTCTAGGTTTCCGTGATTGAAGCACGTACCGTACGTCCGAATTGCCGATAACCCGCCTTCCCACATCAACGTGAGTTCATAGCACTCTTTTAAATGTTTTTATAAATGTTTTATAAACCCGCGAGGGAGATAACATGTTAGTTTTATAAAATAGGACACCATTTGTCCCGATTGTTTGATTATTGATTTTGGACCCGAATGATTGAATGACCCGATTGTATGACCCGATAAATGATTAAAGGACCCGATAGATGAAATTAAATGGATTATTAAAGTTAGGTTATGTCACTAAAAGTCCCATTAGCATGAATTGTGAACTACCGGGATTTGGTAGACGCTTATGCATTTAATAGTACTATTTGGGGACGATCACCCCAGTTCGCGCCTTGACGGTTGATCCCCGTCGTGCCACATTGATTGGTAAGCGAATTTATGTATGAGAAGATTTCCATAGCATGACCTTTGTGACGACACGCTACTTTAGATGGGCAAAATTTGTATCGGGTTAGCTACCCGTTTTGTTTTAGTAAGGTAACAATGTCATGCGGCTTATAATAATCAAAAAATTAACGAAATACTAATAGACGCTCTGAATTACGATGTATTGCCCGACTAGCAATACAGGGTCATACTATTGTTATTATGTTCGTGTTTTGGTTTTCATAACCATATTCATATAACGGTTTTTATTTAATCTATACAACGTTGTAAAACGTATTGTATGATGTTTTTACGACATTGGCTCGTATAATGATTTTTAAGGCAAATGCCTATATTATTATTTTTGATAAGGATTTGTATAAAATGAGTTTGGCTATTTTATGGCCTATTAAAATGATTTGTCCAAAATGATTTTCAGTAATAATTTTATACTGATATTATATTGATGGAATTTATTAAACTCTATGAATTCACTCGGCGTTATCGCTGACCTTTTCTTTTAACATGTTTTATCTCAGGTACTTGAAGGTAATTCTCGGGAAGACGACAAGAATTCATGGCCCGCACTTAAACAATATTTTCCATTCAAATACTTTGTAAAACTTTGTATGAAATAATATGACTTGGGACCGATGTAATTTTGATATTTATGAATGGAAATGATTTATTATTAAACGACGCGATTTTTAAGCGTTGTCTATGATGTGAGTAATGTGATATCCCGTAACACCAACTAGTCTTCCGCTGTATTGAGTTGTATAAATTTGGGGGTGTTACATTTTATACTATTTTTATTTGAGTGCTTTTATAATACTATTATACTTTAATTTCCAAAATCTGATTTTTATTTTCATGTTCACCAAAACTGCCATATCTAGAGTTATATATGGAGATAGAAGCTCAAATTTTTATGACATAAATTAAATGATATGTGATCCATTTAACTCTACTATAGCTACTGTTGAATCAGCCTCTAAGTATTTTCTAAAAATCGTCCAAAACAGTGAACTCAGATTTGTACTCTAAACTTGTTTTGATCATATCTCACTCATCCTAATGATTCCATTGCATGGACAACTCTCACATGTGTACAAGACATATTACTTACTGTATATCCATTAATCTATGCCATTTTTATCAGTTCATCATATTATTCTTTACTGTTTTATGCAGCCAACAATTTAAACAAGATTTTAGCCTTGTTTCATATAGTTTTTCATCTTTTTAACCATGTTTATCAACACCAAATCCCCACACAATATTTTTAATCATCATTCATCATCATATACATATACATAAGTAAAATAAATACAAGATTACATAATAAAAAATAACAAGAGGATGAGGAGAACAATCTTTATACCACCATGATGATGTAGGTTGTGATCAAAACATGGATTTTGATGGAGAAACTTGTGATAAATCAAGACCATCTTCAAGACCACCATTCTTCATGAACACCTTGTGGAAAATCAGCCCCAAGACACCAACAAAACTTCTCCTTGGATGTTAAAACTTGCACCAATCTTCATCTCTTTGAATGGAGGTTAACATATGTTAATTATAACAAATGTTTATGTTTAAATTTGATCAAAGTGAGGTGTTTATGGGGAGTATGGGACGGCAAGCTAGAGAGAGGAAGAGAGAGTTTTGGTTGATTTGCATGCATGTAATGAAGGTAGTAGTTTTTGGTAGCTAGTTTTGATGTGCATGTAGCTTACAAGTTAAGCTTTAGCAACAAGTGTTGCTAGTAAGCTTGTAAACTTGACACCTCATGTGTTGAGTCCATGGTTTGGCCGTCCCATGTTAGTGGGGTGGGGCAAGTGTAAACTTGTCCCATCCCACTAATTTACGGGTATTCCTCGATTCTAGTTTCCTTGATTTACGTGCCCTCGGGTCGTTTTACAAAAAACGTTTTTATAAATTATGAATCAACGGCACAAAACGAATCTAATAAGAATTGTTTCATCGAAAACGGAGTTCGAAAACGTAAATACGTAATCCTAAGGTTTCCGGTTTAGTCGTAAAGGACGTTAAATTAAAATCGTAAGTCCTAATCTCTTTTCGTAAATTTGTGAGTTTATGAACCAACACAAATTTAAAACTCCAAAATAATATTCACGGATAAATTTATTTTCTGAAATGTCGGACTGTCACCAAAGACGGTGTATGTAAACGTAAGCATGTAACGTTGAATCCTCCGGTTTAGACGTAGTCGATGCTACTTCAAGACGTAAATCCAAATTTCTTCCCCAGAATAAGTGAGTTCATAATATAACATTAAAATAATATTTTCAATTAAATATTGAGAATAAAAATATCAATCATAAATTGACGGATTGTCACAACAGAAATGTTGAGATTAGATATGTCAACAACATTCACCATACCAACTGTGAAAGTGGTAAGGTTGATTAGTCTCAATTATCCAAATGTGGCCAAACTAATCCAAGTGAAAAAGAATAATTGAATTCAACCAGTTACAATAGCTAAAATACGAGTCAGAAAAATGACAAACTCACCAATTGGTGGCTTCCCAGAATCAATAATTTCTAACATAAAAAAGAACAAAGAGACATACATACAAACAAGATCTACATTCTACATATCGGCTTTACATCTATCAAATTATAAACTCAATTCCAATATGAACTATCAAAATATAAACTCAATTCCAGTATGAACTATCAAAATATAAACTCAATTCCAATATGAACTATCAAAATATAAACTCAATTCCAGTATGTACTATACTCAAGTCCAGTTGTTTCTTGACTTGAGAGAAAGTAGGGGAGAGAGGGACCCCTGAATTTGCAATGAACCCAGTTCTTGATCGTTAAACATCTCCATAAAATACAAAAAAGATCGTATATCACAGGTCACATAAATGGTTTAACAAGAAAATAAACTAATATCTGTAACCTACCGCGTAGACAACATATCATTCAACACAAATAATGTTTCATGTTAGATTAACATGCTTTTAAATGCATGTTACTTTAAACTAACAAATTTTATTAAAGGTATCTACCACCAAATTTACATCTCAATTCTCCCTCTTGCAATACCAAAACAGAACCTTGTACAATCACCATGGTGATGTTATTAGATACTGTAATAAATTGCCTCCTAATTTTGTCATGGAATTCATGACCTACATCTTATAAGATTTGAAACTGCTTTAATTTGAGCAAGAAGCAAATTAGAAACTAGACGACCAAACATCATATCCTGCAGCATACACCACGCCTTGCTTTCATAGGATTCTGACGAGTCATATAAAATATCTTATTGGAATCGCCGGGTAACATGTTGAATTAGTGCAAACCAAATGAAGTAAAAACAGAATTGGTGTAAGATGAAAAGATTCAGGGCAAAGGCAAGAATCTCTTGGAAGAATGTATGTAAGCCGAAAAGATGTGGAGTTCTAGGTTTCAAGCCTTTAGATTAATGGAACTATGTTCTAGTGATCAAGCATTTGTGGAATGTAAAAAGGATTTTCTATGGGTCAAATGAATTGTGCTGATAGGCTAAAATGGTGATCTGTATGGGAAATTCGAGTAGATGATAATGCTAGTTGGTATGGGAGCAGTTATATCCTCTAGCAAGTAAATGAAGAAGCAACAACAACAACTTGATGAAGTTTCATGTTCAAATAGTATGGAAGTACATGAGTGATCATTATGAAACTGTTTTGTGAAATAATGTAGTATGATATCATGCATTTATTCCAAGACATGCTTTTATATTAGGAAAAATGACGTATATGGTCATAATCCTATGCCTCTAGTCAAATGTAAGTCAAGTGGAAATACAGATTTGGTCATATATAATTGCACAATTGCATAACTCCATCAAATGGTGATGACCAAATTTGTCTTTTCCCCAAACATTTTGTATTGTAATGAATAAATATGTCAAATTCTTTTCACTAGACTTAGATTTGACTACAAAGTGCTCAACTTGACCAAATCCATCTTTTTCCCCTTTATATTATGGCTTCAAATACATCAAAGGCTAACAACTCAAGACAAAATCATTAAATGGAGTCCTAATCTAGAACTGAAGTGTCCATTATGTTCACAAGAAATTGATAGCCATGATCACCTATTTTTTAGATGTGCTTATTATGCATGTGTTTGGGAGTAGGCAAAACAATATGTAAGATGGATAATAGTGGCAATGAATGGAAATACCTACTGACTGAATTATGTTACCAAATAAGTCTAATATTTGGATCATTGTAAAGAAAAATGTCTTTGTTGCAAATGTCTACTATTTTTGGCAGGAAAGAAATATTAGACTATTTTGGAAGAACAAAAGAGATTGGGAAACTCTATGGGAATGTATGGAGGAGACTATGCAATTGAAACTCTCTAGCTTGAAAGTCCTTAATTCTGTGAATGTAAGGTTTTCACAGTACGAGGAGTTGAAAAGTAGAGGTTTTGAGTATTAAAAGGTGTTTGGTTGATGGGTTTATAAAGAATTAGAGTTGAAGTGGTTCTTAGGATTCATAGAGATGGATGGGCCTCAAATGTATAGGATGATGCTTATTATGTGTGTTTGTTATGGATATTATTGTGAGGTGGCAGATGTAATATGTCGATGACTGACTTCATATGGGAAATATAGTTTCTGTTTGAGGTAACAAGGCTAATGCTCAACTAATACCTCTCATGGATGCCAAGGTTTAGTTTCAGTCAGTGAGGATGGAGCTACATGGTGGTCTAATCTCTTGCCTTTATGAATGGAATGTAGTTTTTGCTTAGGTCTTACTGTCATTAGGCCTATAGGTATTAAGGAATTATGTAGATAATACATACTTGTCTTGATATTGAATAGGAAATGTAGTGACTATGGAAATTGAAAATGTGAATATAGCCTTAGATTGTATTTGGCAGTTTGTGATACGACCCTCTCGGGTAGTATCGGGATAGATAACACCACTTCAAGCGTGTGCTTGCTCTATAATAATTTGAGAAGAGAAGACCAGATTTATTGTTGTTTAACTTGATTGATTGATAAATGATTACAATATGAAACCTTAAATACTAGTGATTAGATAAACACTAAGATAACTTATAAATATAAAAGATACTAAGCATATATCCTAAACAAATAGAATATATCCATGCGTAACATTCCTCACTCCTTCGAATTCACCTTGCCCTCAAGGTGACGTCTTCAAAAACGCTCTTGATTCCCGGGTCCCAAATTTTGATATGTTTCCTAAGCATTTGCAGAGTCTGTTCCAACTTGTTCTTTGGCTCGGAAAGTAACAATTCTTGGATTTCAGCTCTACACTCCTTCCATTCAGATGTAACAGACCACATGCCCTTGTTAGGTCGTGATTCATCGATAGATTGCAATTTACCAACAACAACAGGTTGTGATTCACTAACCATAAGATGTAATGCACCAACTATTCGCGATTCACCAACCATTTGCGAATCACTAAGATTACGATGTGATTCGTCATCCACAAGTTGTGTTTCAACAACAACGGCCCGCTCTTTTTATTTTTCCTTTTCTGCAATTGCTTCAAACGAGCCTCAGAGATACGGGCTAAATAGAAAGCGTCTCCTAAAGTTGTAGGCCTTAACCTCAACAATTCCCGTTGCAACGACACTTTAAGGCCAGAGATATAAAAACATTTAAGCAAGTTTGTAGAGATCCCCGTTACCCGATTTGTAAGTATCACAAACTCACTTTGATATTCGGCCACGGTACCCATCTGCAGAAGTTTAGAAAGTGCGTCTCGATCGATGCTACTCGATGCCATAGCAAATTGAAAAACAATACAAAAAATACTTTTTTATTTTTTTTCCAGATGAACAGTACCCGATGAACAGTACCTGATGAACAGTAACGTCAGATGAATAGTAGCGCGCTGAACAGTACCCCGTCCGATGAACAGTGCGTCGGATGAACAGTACTTTCGGATGAACAGTAACATTTTTTTTATTTTTTTTTTTCAATGGGAAACCTTGATCAAAATCCCTCAACGAATTGAGGACTCTCAATGAAAGCACCAATTGATACGACCCTCTCGGGAAGATCGGGATAGGGCACCACTTTTAACGTGTGCTGGCTCCTTAAGAACGAGAGATGAGAGGACCAGACATTTGTTTAACTTTAACTTTGATTCATTATGATAATATGATTATAGAAAACCTTAAATACTAGTTAAGGGATAAACACTAGAATAAACGATAAACATAAAAGATACTAAACATATATCCTAAATAAATAAAAGATATATTGGTTGTATCATTCCTCACTCCTTCGAATTCACCTTGTCCTCAAGGTGATATCTTGAAAAGCTCGTGATTCAGGGATCCCATAATCTTCTTTGAACCACATCCCACTCCATTCTTTCACTCATGTAGTTTTTCACCCATATAGTTCTCCAACCTAGATAATTCTCTAACACATTTAGTACTCGAACATAAATAGTTTTCCAAGACAATTTATTCTCCACCAAAATTTGTTCTCCATCATCCATGAGTTCGTGAAAATAAACATCATTAACATTCGATTCTGTCGCCGACTCCTCAAACACACTAAACCCTTTTGTCCCATTATCATCGTCATCATCACATTAGGATTTTTCATAACTTCTTGATGACAAGCAATATTAACGACTTCCTCCTCTTTAATGGCCTGTACATTCTCCTCGATTGACTCAAAACGAGCCTCTATTATACGGGCACGAAAGAAAGTTTCTCCTAAAGTGGTAGGATTCGACCTCAATAGTTCTGAGTAAGTTCGTGAATCGTGCTTCTGCTTCACGGGCTAATGAAAAAGCTTCGTCTAGTGTTGCGGGCTTTGACCTCAAGAGTAAACATTGTAGAGCCGGTTTAAGTCCAGAAATATAGTAACATTTAAGTAAACTTTCTGAGATCCCCGTTATTCGATTTGAAAGTGTTATAAAGTCACTTTCATACTCGGCCACCTTACCCTTGTGCAAGAGCTTAGATAGCGCGTCTCGATCATAGTCGCTAGATACCATAGCAAATCGAAAATAAAAACAAAACAAAAATAATTAGCCTCTCAATGAAAGCACCAATTGATACGACCCTCTCGGGTAGTATAGGGATATGGCACCACTTTTAGCGTGTGCGAGCTCCTTAAGAACGAGAGATGAGAAGACCAGACATTTGTGTAACTTTTACTTTGATTGATTACATTCATTAATAAAACCTTCGGTATATATACCGAATAACATAACTTGTTAAACAAGCCAAAGATAAACACAATCCTAAATAAGATATATCCTAAACAAATAAAAGATGTGATGGTTCCTGTGGATATGCACAGGCGTATCATTCCTCACTCCTTCTGGTGCAACTTCTAGCGCAACGTTTGGTGTTATAGAAGAATCTGCTGCTTTCTTTTTAATAGTTTGCTTTTCTTCTACAATTGCATCAAGATGGGTCTCTACTATACGGGCTAAGTAGAAGGCTTCGCCTAATGTTGTAGGTTTCGGGTAATACCTCAACAGTTCTAGTTGTAGCTTTGGTTTAAGTCCGGATATATAAAACGAGGCAAGTAAACTATCAGGGATACCCGTTACTCGAGTTATGAGATACTTAAACTCACTTTGATATTCGACCACCGTGCCCATTTGCAAGAGTTTAGATAATGCATCCCGATCGCTAGTGTTCGATGCCATAAACAATAAATCGAAAAAAAATAAATTTTTTTTTTTCGGATGAACAGTACCCTGATGAACAGTAACGGCGGATGAACAGTGTCGTGAATAGTACCCCCAATGAACAGTACTTCGATGAACAGTAGCTGTGGTGAACAGTAGCCTCGGATGAACAGTGTTTTTCGATGAACAGTAACCTCTTTTTTTTTTAAACCTTGATCAAAATCCCTCAACGAATTGAGGGCTCTCAATGAAAGCACCAATTGATACGACCCTCTCGGGTAGTATCGGGATAGATAACACCACTTCAAGCGTGTGCTTGCCCCATAAGAATTTGAGAAGAGAAGACCAGATTTATTGTTGTTTAACTTGATTGATTGATAAATGATTACAAATATGAAACCTTAAATACTAGTGATTAGATAAACACTAAGATAACTTATAAATATAAAAGATACTAAGCATATATCCTAAACAAATAGAATATATCCATGCGTAACTGTTTGTATGTTGTATGTTGTAAATCTTGAGCATGTTCATGATTCATTGTATGCCTTGTGGCTCAAGTTTTTTTGGCAATAATACATTTCACATTTTCATCAAAAATAAAAACGTCTGCATGTTACACGACGGGATGATGGCTTAGTTATATAACTTAAAATAACAAGTAGCATTTGCATAACTTGTGAAAGTTTTTTACTAATTTTAATGGGTTAGTTAACTTAAAATAAGAAATAGCATAAATGAAGTTCCATAGAGGAAATGAGTAAGAAAATGATTATCGAAGAGTTACCTTACTGGAAAACAAGAACGCCTCAAGGAAATCGGGATTCATCACGGGTGTACGAAGGTATACAAACTCATTAAAACGACTAATCTCGGTCGTACCTTGACTTATTTTTGCATTGTCAAAGAACAACACTACCACCTGTGAAACATGGTCAGTCACTAGAAGAAAAAGCTTTTTAAGGATCCCCTGTTTAATTATCAAACATATAATTTAGTAAGAAACAGCTAATGTATTGAGAATATATTAAATACAATGAAGTAATGATCAAATGAAACTAACTTCTCTAGATGTTGTCTTTTACAAATTTCACTGGTTTCCGAAAGCCGCCATTAATAAGAACTTTTCTTGACATGTGAATTCACGATAAAAGAGAAAAGGGATGGTCTCAATTATAGGTCGGCTAAATGTAGTCTCTAATGTAACAAAATTGGGCTTTTTCAACCGCAAGAAGCACACACCCCTGTAAGTATGAACAAAATATTTAATCCACCAACCATCTTTTTTTCAGTCTTCAATCTTCCTATCATTAACATGTTCCTTTTTAGTTTGTTTCTTATTTCTCGCCGTTGACATTATGGTCTTCCATTAGCTGTTCAGCTCTAATGTCAATAACAATTGACCAAAAATTATGATTTTTCACTTTTGTACCCAATACCACCCTTGAATCACCTATATTTCTGATATATATCATCTTATTCGAAAGTATAACAGCCAAGAAAGAAGAGCACATTGACGTTATGTGTGGCATATCCGCGCGATGTGATCTGACATATTGGTCAAATGACTCTTCAATGTTCGCGAATGCGTCGCATAAGACATGTTCACTGATACAGCCTTCTTCACCTGCCACATCTATAAAAGGGACTGTTTTATAGGTTTCAGCAAAGGCATAAGCAGTATAGTAAAAAAAGGATTAAAGTTTCAAACTTTACCTGGATGATTTTATGATAAAATAGAGACCAAACATCTATCTATCTTTCACATGTTTAAATTAAGTATATAAGAAATTAACCCATTAAACAATAGCACACTTTCATCCAAATCCACACTTCAAGTTCACTATTTGTACATATCTCACACACAAAACAAATAGGCTCAATTTAGACGTTGCTAAAAATATGGAACCACTAAATTGACATCATTTATAGCATAAACTGGTCGCATCATAAACATATATTATAAACCTTAATTTTTAGAATACTCTGAGTTCTAAATTGGTGAAATATAGAACCACTAGATTGACATAATTAAACATTATCAATATTTAAATGTAACTTGAAGGTACTTGTAAAATTGCGGCCATCTGAGAACAAAATGATACGAATAGTGATAACTAGTAACAATGGATATCGAATATCTAAATGTAATTTGAGAATTTGGTAAGCGTGAACATAGAAACAATGGATATGAATGGAATGAAAACTATTTGTTTAAAATGTTCTAATAAGTGTGAACTATATATGAATATGTTTGCCTCAAATATAAAAGAAAAAGATAGAACAAAAGTACTATTCTGAATTTTTGGTTTGTTTTATGTGTTAATATGAATGAATTTGTTTGTTTTATGTGTTAAGAGGGGGTAAAAATGAAACTTTTGTTATAGATATCCATAATTAAATATAAATCTTAAAAGTAGATTTTCAGCAATTTCCAAGAAAAGGTATTAGATCAGTTGTGCACTTGGTAGTTGAGCGTCGTCAGTTGATCATTTGGTAAGGTAATATGACAAATATTGTTTTAGATTTGGGTGACATATATGAGACCGCAATTTATTAAAGATATGAGTTTCGGGTGGACACATGTCAATACATTATTGGAGTTGAACATTTGTGTAATTACGTATAACTAAGCATGTACTTCAAAGTAAAAGTGACCAAGAAGTGAACATATGGTCTCAAATATGACCATACACATCTTTTCCCAATATAAAATGCATAGCAGTTGTAAAAATATTATTTGAACAGACAAATGACACCCAAGGGTTTTTATGAATTCAAAACAACAAGTTCCTATTTTATTTTGGCGAGTAAGACCTAACCATTTTAATTCAATGGTAGGCTTTTAAGTCTTGTTAGAGACAATTTTGAAGATTTATTGCGACATACATTAAATGTGAAAACAGCTAAAAAACGTTACATAACTACAAACATTGAACATTTTTCATTACATTTTTAAGCTTGTCAACAGGTCGAACTATCCTAACCTATCTACTTTACTAAACGGCTAGTCACGTTGACCTAATTACAAATTTAGTTTAGCCTAATACTAACATGTTTATGCAAATATTGGTCTTATATCATATTTCAAGTTATGTCAAAATTTTCACTCTTATATGTAAGACTTGGTTAAGCTAAAGTTTTACATAAAGATATTGTATGAGTGACTAGTTTTACAGTACCGTGTACGTACGGGGTTCTATCAAAATTGCTTTTCGCAAGTATTTGTGTTTACATAGGTTTACATAATATTTTTTTAGAATTTATGTGTTACATTAGTACCTGTCATGTTGGTTTATAAACCAAAAAAAATGAGTTTTTAGGATGGGTTTATTTTATGTTCTAAGGTATTTTGTTTTATAATTTTTTTCATTAGTATGTTCTATATCTAAATAAATTTATTTTGATTTATGTTTCTAAAAGTAGTTAATTTAAGAATATTATGTGAATACATTGAGTTAATATAACCTTCGTTGTTTATATAAGGTATTTTTAAGTTTGAGGGTCACAACCTAGTGTCATCGTTAGAGGGTCGTTCGATGACATTTGATGGCCATGTTTTTGATATCTGAACGTGCTCTTTAACATTTGAGTTTTGGTATGTGTAAATGAAGTGCAATAAGAGTATAATTTTATTTTTATATCGATCAAGTTACATATCAAATCTTCTTCAAGTTTAATTAAATCTTATATTCTTCTAATTATAACTGTTGAGTTTTTAAAACATCTTATAATGATTCATAAAGTTCTAAATATATTTATAAGATAAGATGTCATGTAGGACTTCTTAAAAATATATCAAATGATAAGATTTTCTTTATTATAATAATATACAACGTTTACTTTCTCTATAATTATATTCTTAGCTAAAAATATAGTATTTCATGAAATATTTGTTTGTTTAAAATTCATGAAATTTATGCTTCACAATATATTATTCGGATTCATTTATGATATTTATAGAGACATGTACAATATATTATTCAGATTCAGTTATGCTATTACAATATAGAGACATAAAATATAAAAATATAAAACTTAACCCTAACTACCAGGTGGGCCTAACTTAACGGGCTTAGCCTATATGCTTTCTTAACTTAACCCCCCCCCCCCCCCCCCCCTCCTACCCTCAAACTCACAAGTCGCAGCATTAGGCATTGAGAGTTTGTAAACAAAAAATAAACTAACACTAAAAAAACAAACACGTAACTTCGAATCATCCTTGAGTGTAGACTTGGTGCTAGACGAAGTTCCAATTCGATGCCATCCAAACTGTAACAAGACGAAATCAGGTCTGAAACAAAAGGATCAGTTTGATGCAAAACCAAAGTCGATAGAAAACTAGAGTAGAGAAACACAAACACGGAGATGAACGAGAGCATATAAGGCAAGCAGGTGTAGAGTACAAAGTCACATAGAAACGAAGATGAACAATAGCCAAATAAGCAGATGTAGAGCATAGAGTCGTAAAAAAGATGAATGAGAGCAGAACATGCAGACAGGCAGAAAGTAGACATGTAGACAAAGCAACAGGTTCAGACAACAAACAATGGTTATGTAAGAAGATGAAACTAGGTGAAATCAGGCAGAAGAAGTGTAGACGTTACCAAATGCAGAAACATCCGCAACTGGACATATCCAAAACATGTTGATGCCGAGATGCTACACATAGCTACTCAATACATAGTCAGATTAGATAAGAATATAACACCACCATAACCAACACTAAACCAAAACCAAACTAACCAAGAATAATCCATCACAAACCGATACAAAAAAATCGATACCAATACCGATCCCAATACTGATACTAATACTAACATCATACCAATACTATTACTTATACTAATAAACCATAGATTATCGTACAAATTTGAAAAACAAGAAGGTGAATTAAACTCTCGGTCGTACGCAAACACACATAAACAATGCAAATGGTTGAATAGCAAATGAAATGGATACTTTAATATTCCATAATGAATTAAACAGTACCAATGTTCACCTATGACTGAAAAGTATTCTGAAAATTAAACTTCAAACGATTTACTATAACAAAATAGTACCAACTTGGATATCCAAGAATAAGCGTCGACAAGATGTGTAGACAAAAATAAATCCTATCCAAGCAAACAACCTAGTATTCTCGAAACAACGAACAATTATATACCAAATTAATCAGCAGCGAACAATAAGAAATTACAAACTTCTTGTTGTTATTATTCAAGTTTATACAATTCTGCTTAGAAGTGCCTTTTTTAATGTTTATATGCTTAAACAACTTGACACATAAATTACTAGTTTCTTTAGTTGTGAACAAGAAAGATATGCAAAATTTACATTTCATAGTGTTATTTAATTTAAAGATTAAGTTTAGATTTCACTTTTTTATTGAATAACTATTTATGAGTTATACAAGAATGTTTAGATGTTAATAGTGTTGAGGGTGGCTATTTGGTTGTCATAATGGAAAGGAGTATTTGACAGTTTGGTTGTGTCATAAATCAGCTAACACTACTTTGGTGTTTGGATACTAATGTAAGGTGATTTCTTTCATTAAAATATTTTTGGTATCAATCTGACTATCAGATTTTTCTCGTAAGAGGTGTTAATAAAATTTGAATCTCAATAAAATAATATTATTTGTTTTTACAATTACCTAAATGCTTTTAGTTGTCCAATTTAAGTATATATAGAACTATAACAACTAGATGAATAAGTAACTTAAATAAATTTTCAAAGACGGATATTTAAAAGAAAAAAAACAATCTTATATTTGCGAAAACATACTATCTCGATTCACATTTTGTCGACAAACACGTCACGGTTAAGAATTGTATTTTAAAATTCATTAACATATATGTTAGGTCAATTTAGTGCCTAGTGGTCTCACTGATGGGTTTGAATTACAATAAGTCTAAGTGTATATATAAACATTGAACACCAAGAGGTCACTAAGTGAGCAGTCACTCAGTGAGTTTTCTTTGAGTTCTCAGCCAGAGTCTATAAGGAAGACTCAAGTATTCAGTAAGGCGGCACTCAGTGAATGATGTACCTAAGACGAAGAAGAAGGTGATGGGTTCAATAAGTTGTGGCAATAGACTCACTGAGCCCCATACGATATCCTCAACAAATGTTGAAGTCCTAAAGACTGAAGAATGGGCGGGATAAGTTGGAAAATGATAAGATCATAGTAGATCTCGCAAATTATAACTTACCCTTTTAAGATAGACAAGGGTAGTGAGTATTAGGAATGACTTTATCTTGATACTCATACTAGGTATAAACAACTATATACCTTGTACCTTTAGCTAAATCAGAGTAAATGCATATGATAACTCTTTGTCTCGTTCCTAACTTTACTATAAATAAGATCAATGTAAAGGATAGAAATAAATTTGTGCACTTAATGTTGGAACATTCACAAACGAATTCTCTCCAAAAACTATCAAAAGCACTTGAGTTCTAAAGACACTGATAATCGTCGAATATATTAAATCGTTAGGACTGATATTATTCGTTAGTGAGGAGATCAAAACATATACATTGTCTATTCAACCCTATCATAGTTCCGCATACAATCTTAATACTTTAAAAACCATTTAGACCTTTTTATTTTTAAAAATCTTAAAAAGTTTAAGCCTTAAACATTTCTTCTTTAGGAAAGATATATATTAATTTTGCAACAAAACCATACATATATAACTAAAAGTTATAACTGAAAATTATAATGTCTTAATTTGTAATCAATTTTATAACAACCTAGTCAACTTTAACTATTATAACAACCCATTAAGTAAAACTAAAACTAATGACATATATATTTTTCACCCACAAACATACAAAACAAAGAAACATAGAATATCTCCATTGATATATCTCATAGTTACACCTACAAGCGAACCTCTCCTCAACCACAGTTATACCTAGACCACCGGAATGCTCTGAATCAAGTTTTGAGGTATCTTTTGAGTTTTTTTATATATCTCTCACAATTAATCAAGTATTGAAGCATTTCTTTTATGGATCTCTTGATTTCTAACTTTTTGACGTTTTTTTTACAGCCATCGGTTGCCTCGGCCTTTTTGTTTATATCAGTCGACATATGCGTTTCATTGAAGCCGAAATGTTGTGTCACTCATTTATGTGGGGCTTTCTATGATAAAAGTAAAGCTAGTTTTGAAACCATTGTGAATGAGTCAAAAATCTTCCTAACACTTAAGCATGAAACCATTAGACGTTTATGAGAGAAGTGTCATTTGAAATAAACGCTCAAACCAAATGTGCCATCTAAACTATATCATAAAAAATTAAAATATTTTGAAATGATATATTAATGATAGGGTTACATATATATTCATAATTCATATAAATATGACCGGGTGAATGTTGAAGTCACGTGAAACATACAAGTCAGAAAAACGTTTAATTTAATACGTTTGTTCGTCGCAAAATATAGTTACTGGGTATCCGCCGCCGCATTGCGTGGATATCCTGCTAGTATGGTATAATTCAAATAATAAGAGTTAAACGTTGAAAACTTTTGTGTCTTTATTTATTATGTTTATCTTGTTTTATTATTACTTTATCATAGGTTAGTCTTATGGTTTTATCTTTAAAGGCCCAAAGTTAACTTTAGTTATGAGCCAATGACTAGTAGTAACCCCAACCCAAATGATATAAGATATAAACCCTAACTTGTAAAGTTGTTTCTCTGCTATACTTTTCTATCGAAAACAAAGTACATCCTTTTTCTCCTATCATGTCCTAAATTATCATATTCAACTCGTATCTTCACAAGTGAGTCTCGAACAACAATCTCTGTTTAGCTTACAAGGGCCACGAAATACAAATAGACCATTTCTATCAAAAATCCAACCAAAAACTGTCGTGGTGGAGGCTCTTAATGTAGACGACGCAAAGGCTGGAGGTGACATGTGGTAGTTGTGAAGGGGTGGAGGGTTAATAGGGTTTTAAGGGTCGAATCAGATGTGCCACCACATTGACAGGGTCAAACGAGATATGTTGCATATGTCAAATTCTCGAAAGAAAAAACAAACAGCAAAAACATCTAACTGCGATTGACAGATTCAGACTTGGTTTAGATGTTTTTGGCAAAAACAAACAAACCCTAAATGCGTAAATGTGTACATAATATGCGAGGGAATTGTTTGAGAATGAGTTTGCTAAATTAAAAAATGACTGTTTTCTCACATCTTTTCGAAGTAATTATGAAAATAATGAGCGATTTATATAATCCTGATATATAAGATGTAAGTTGTAAGCTAATTAACAATGATTAATATAAAATAAAACATGTTCATCTAAATTTGTTAGAATTGAGCCATTTTTGTGTACAGTGATGCATCTTAAATTATTAACCAATCGGACAATTTGATGAGTTAATCTACTTTTATATGGGAGGTAAGACTAATGAACATGCCCCTGTGTTTGGAAAATACCAAGATTGAGCTGAGATGTTCATGTGTTCGTGTATGGGCAAGAGTTACGACCACAATGCTCAAAAGACTCCAGGAGGTCTAATTTACCTCCTCACTTTCTACTCCGACCACTTGACTTCTGCCGGAAAGGACTTGCAGTGTCCTACGGGCATCGTTGCACCTTCAGAGCTCTGGCATTGCAAAGTCTCAGGTAAACAAAAAGTTTAAAAGGATGATATTAGCTAAGCAGTATTAGCGTTGTACAGGTAAATACATATTTAAACTATATATGGTTCAACGAAACAACACATATGATATACACAGGTAGAAATCTAAATATATGTAGTCCTAAATCCAAAAACAAGTGACAGAAAATAAATCAATTTTTTACCGAACGGTTCACAAAATATCTCAGTTCGTTTATACTACGTATGGAACAGGTATTGTATGGAAGTAATAGACTCATAATAACTCAAGCGAAACGGATGATCGACATACATATTCCAACAGTAATTTCTTAAAGTAATATACTACAAAGTTACTAATAAAAACAAGACAGGATAAATTGTTGCATGTACTCCATGTTTTGTGGCTGCTGCATCATATCGGGTTTAAGATCAAAAGTTGGACCATCATAGCAATCGTTCATATCTTCCCTTTTACTAGACCTCGGGTATATATAATGCTTGCATCAAGTTTTGATCAGTACTAAAAACATTCTGGCCCATTGGCATTATCGGATAAAACCCGTTATCGACATCACTAACAATTCATGATCCATAAGACTCCATGTAAGTATCAGACATGATGCTCGTGTTGTTGTAATCAAAAGGGGTTATCATGGTTATCGGGTTATGGGTCAATTGTGGCATCTTCAACCAGCCTTGAAGTCCATGATTCTGCATATCTGACATCTTCTTGGTTTCAACTTGTTTGATTTTCGTTCCTAGCTCGTTAGCGACCTCTCTCGATTGCTCTTTCGAAGAATTATCCAAAACCTGGAACGAAGTAGGAAACTTGGCTTCCAAGTTCCTTTTTTTCTCTGTAGCAAGTTCATGTTCAATCTTATTTTTCCTGTCCTTAAAAAAGTCACACAAACTGTATGATTTAATCTTCCGAGAATCAGTCCCTCGTATTGTTTTGTAAGCCTTAATCATATCATCGAGTTTTGCACGATTTTGTGGGAAGATTTCGGGGCCTTGTTGATGGTCGGAACATATGATCATGGACACATCGACATCACAAAGAGTACTTAGCTCTAGAGCTTTCTTGAACAGACCCTCTTTTCGCCTCAGGAATGTGAGCCTGCGTTTCTTAGTGTCGTTTATCAGTTGCAAGGGTATCTTCCCTCGACCCATGTTTACAAATCTATCAGAAAGAACACCATGCACACATTAGGTAATTTAAATACACACAATCATGAAACATAAATATAACATGCAAATATTATTAACAGATTTAAATGAAAGAAAAAATAAACATACCAGTAATTAAGAAGTTCAAGTTTCTTTGTAATAAGATTAATGAAGGAAAGAGATGAAATCTCAACTTTAATTCGATAAAAAAAGATGGTAATAGAGATGCGATTAACTAATGATCAGAAAGATATATATTTATAGAGAAAGTTAATTTGATAAGAAAAAGATAGTATATTAGGGATAAGATTAGAAAGATATATTTATAGAAGACCTTGTCCCGTAATTACGAAGTTTAATGGCGGTTGTTAATTAAATTAGGAAATAACTTTGGTTAATTAATAAGCTATTCTAAATTTGAACTATTTTTAAACCGTCTTAAAATTTCTTGAAAAAAAAAATTAATCTTTTACTTTTTGTCCCAAAATTATTTTCTTTCCATTAAAAAACACTCAATTTAAAAGAAGTTTATTGTTACTGTTTTCATTCACTCAATGTTTTTAAAAAATTATTATTACTGTTTTTGTTTTTTTATTTTTGATAGAGTTAGAATTTTATTCTTAGATAATTAATTAAATTTTTTTTAATTATGCGATAACAATTTTAAACACAGGTAATATTCAAACTTTGTTATCTATTTTCAGTAATTAAATTAGGATATCTAAAAAAACGTAGATAACTATAGAAATTCAAGTACGTATAAGTTAGCTGGAAACTGTTAACGTTCATATTTTTTTGAGATGTTATAAAGTTTAATGTATACTTTATTTTTAGTATAGATCCAATCAACGAATTTCAGTCATTCACTTTTTTTACTGACAGAAAAATTCATTTTTATCATTTTTAAAAATAATAAATATCTCGCAAAACCCACATGTATATATACTTTCTACGAATAACGTATGAGAAAATCATATACGATTTTTCAAAATCATATATGAGTTTCTCAGACGTGATGTAACAAAAAAATTGAAAAAAAAAGTTCGTCCAAATTATATGCATGTGCCACTCTATAGAAAAATTATTTAATTCTTTTTAAAATGATATATTTTTTGTCGCTTAACGATGTATCGTTTGTGAGATATTTATATTTTTTAAAAGAGGTGAGAAACGGATTTTTAAATAAATGAGTGAATATAATTGACTGATTAAGTATATAGTAATTAGGGTTCTATATTTATCACAATATCTTTAGAAAAACTTTAAATTACTTAAATGTCTTAAAAATTTTGTGTAATGGGTTTCTTCGATAATTTTTATTACTATAAAAAACATTTAAGTACATAGAATGCATGTGAGTCTTATATCTTTGCTCGTTACATAGGCAAACAACTTCCTATCAGAAATAGAACACATAAAATTACTACAAAGTTACGTAGAAAATAAAGAAAACTACTATTTCTTGCTTCCAGAGACTCTGATTCCAAGATTATTATACTAATTAGTTTGGACGTCGCTCGAAATATCCCGATTATCATACATATAATCATCATATGGGTCCTAGTCAAAATTAACCCAATTTACTATAATGCCCTCATTAACTATGGTAAACTCTAACCACAATTGATTCTTACTCAAAACCCCTAGTTAAGCATTAAACACTCAAAAAGACCCCTAACTACATTGATAACATTTATTTAAACTCTAAACCTATACAATTACATCAAACCCTAACTACACTTTACACTTAACTAAATTACCTTCACTTAAGCCTAAACACTTAAACTAAAACCTAAGAACTAGGCTACATAAGATAAGATGTCATGTAGGACTTCTTAAAAATATATCAAATGATAAGATTTTCTTTATTATAATAATATACAACGTTTACTTTCTCTATAATTATATTCTTAGCTAAAAATATAGTATTTCATGAGATATTTGTTTTGTTTAAAATTCATGAAAGTTATGCTTCACAATATATTATCCGGATTCGATTATGATATTTATAGAGACATGTACAATATATTATTCAGATTCAGTTATGCTATTACAATATAGAGACATAAAATACAAAAATATAAAACTTAACCCTAACTATCAGGTGGGCCTAACTTAACGGGCTTAGCATATATGCTTTCTTAACTTACCCCCCCCCCCCCTCCTACCCTCAAACTCACAAGTCGCAACATTAGGCATTGAGAGTTTGTAAACAAAAAATAAACTAACACTAAAAAAACAAACACGTAACTTCGAATCATCCTTGAGTGTAGACTTGGTGCTAGACGAAGTTCCAATTCGATGCCATCCAAACTGTAACAAGACAAAATTAGGTCTGAAACAAAAGGATCAGTTTGATGCAAAACCAAAGTCGATAGAAAACTAGAGTAGAGAAACACAAACACGGAGATGAACGAGAGCATATAAGGCAGGCAGGTGTAGAGTACAAAGTCACATAAAAACGAAGATGAACAATAGCCAAATAAGCAGGTGTAGAGCATAGAGTCGTAAAAAAGATAAATGAGAGCAGAACATGCAGACAGGCAGAAAGTAGACATGTAGACAAAGCAGCAGGTTCAAACAACAAACAATGGTTATGTAAGAAGATAAAACTAGGTGAAATCAGACAGAAGAAGTGTAGACGTTACCAAATGCAGAAACATCCGCAACTGGACATATCCAAAACATGTTGATGCCGAGATGCTACACATAGCTACTCAATACATAGTCAGATTAGATAAGAATATAACATCACAGACAAGAATATAACATCACCATAACCAACACTAATCCAAAACCAAACTAACCAAGAATAATCGATCACAAACCGATACAAAAAAATCGATACCAATACCGATCCCAATACTAATACCAATACTAACATCATACCAACACTATTACTGATACTAATAAACCATAGATTATCGTACAAATTTGAAAAACAAGAAGGTGAATTAAACTCTCGGATTCGTACACAAACACACAAAACAATGCAAATGGTTGAATAGCAAATGAAATAGATACTTTAATATTCCATAATGAATTAAACAGTACCAATGTTCACCTATGACTAAAAAGTATTCTGAAAATTAAACTTCAAACGATTTACTATAACAAAATAATACCAACTTGGATATCCAAGAATAAGCGTCGACAAGATGTGTAGACAAAAATAAATCCTATCCAAGCAAACAACCTAGTATTCTCAAAACAACGAACAATTATATACCAAATTAATCAGCAGTGAACAATAAGAAATTACAAACTTTTTGTTATTATTATTCAAGTTTATACAATTCTGCTTAGAAGTGCCTTTTTTAATGTTTATATGCTTAAACAACTTGACACATAAATTACTAGTTTCTTTAGTTGTGAACAAGAAAGATATGCAAAATTTACATTTCATAGTGTTATTTAATATAAAGATTAAGTTCAGATTTCACTTTTTTTATTGAATAACTATTTATGAGTTATACAGAAATGTTTAGATGTTAATAGTGTTGAGGGTGGCTATTTGGTTGTCATAATGGAAAGGAGTGTTTGACAGTTTGGTTGTGCCATAAGTCAGCTAACACTGCTTTGGTGTTTGAATACTAATGTAAGGTGATTTCTTTCATTAAAATATTTTGGGTGTCAATCTGACTATCAGATTTTACTCGTAAGAGGTGTTAATAAAATTTGAATCTCAATAAAATAATATTATTTGTTTTTATAATTACCTAAATGCTTTTAGTTGTCCAATTTAAGTATATATAGAACTATAACAACTAGATGAATAAGTAACTTAAATAAATTTTCAATGACAAATATTTAAAAGAAAAAAAACAATCTTATATTCGCGAAAACATACTATCTCGATTCACATTTTCTCTACAAACACGTCACGGTTAAGAATTGTATTTTAAAATTCATTAACATATATGTTAGGTCAATTTAGTGCCTAGTGGTCTCACTGATGGGTTTGAATTACAATAAGTCTAAGTGTATATATAAGCATTGAACACCAAGAGGTCACTAAGTGAGAAGTCACTCAGTGAGTTTTCTTTGAGTTCTCAGCCAGAGTCTATAAGGAAGACTCAAGTATTCGGTAAGGCGGCACTCAGTGAATGATGTACCTAAGACGAAGAAGAAGGTGATGGGTTCAATAAGTTGTGGTAATAGACTCACTGAGCCCCATACGATATCCTCAATAAATGTTGATGTCCTGAAGACTGAAAAATGGGCGGGATAAGTTGGAAAATGATAAGATCATAGTACATCTCGCAAATTATAACTTACCCTTTTAAGATAGACAAGGGTACTGAGTATTAGGAATGACTTTATCTTGATACTCATACTAGGTATAAACAACTATATACCTTGTACCTTTAGCTAAATCAGAGTAAATGCACATGATAATTCTTTGTCTCATTCCTAACTTTACTATAAATAAGATCAATGTAAAGGAGAGAAATAAATTTGTGCACTTAATGTTGGAACATTCACAAACGAATTCTCTCCAAAACTGATCAAAAGCACTTGAGTTCTAAAGACATTGATAATCGTCGAATATATTAAATCGTTAGGACTGATATTATTCGTTAGTGAGGAGATCAAAACATATACATTATCTATTCAACCCTATCATAGTTCCGCATACAATCTTAATACTTTATAAAGCATTTAGACCTTTTTATTTTTAAAAGTCTTAAAAAGTTTAAGCCTTAAACATTTCTTCTTTAGGAAAGATATATATAAATTTTGCAACAAAACCATACATATATAACTAAAAGTTATAACTGAAAATTAAAATGTCTTAATTTGTAATCAATTTTATAACAGCCTAGTCAACTTTAACTATTATAACAGCCCATTAAGTAAAACTAAAACTAATGACATATATATTTTTCACCCACAAACATACAAAACAAAGAAACATAGAATTTCTCCATTGATATATCTCATAGTTACACCCACAAGCGAACCTCTCCTCAACCACAGTTACACCTAGACCACCGGAATGCTCTGAATCAAGTTTTGAGGTATCTTTTGAGTTTTTTTATATATATCTCACAATTAATCAAGTAATGAAGATTTTATTTTATGGATCTCTTGATTTCTAACTTTTTGACGTTTTTTTACAGCCATCGGTTGCCTCGGCCTTTTTGTTTATATCATTCGACATATGCGTTTCATTGAAGCCGAAATGTTGTGTCACTCATTTATGTGGGGCTTTCTATGATAAAAGTAAAGCTAGTTTTGAAACCATTGTGAATGAGTCAAAAATCTTCCTAACACTTAAGCATGAAACCATTAGACGTTTATGAGAGAAGTGTCATTTGAAATAAACGCTCAAACCAAATGTGCCATCTAAAATATATCATAAAAATCTAAAATATTTTGAAATGATATATTAATGATAGGGTTACATATATATTCATAATTCATATAAATATGACCGGGTGAATGTTGAAGTCACGTGAAACATACAAGTCAGGAAAACGTTTAATTTAATACGTTTGTTCGTCACAAAATATAGTTACTGGGTACCCGCCGCCGCATTGCGCGGATATCCTGCTAATATGGTATAATTCAAGTAATAAGAGTTAAACGTTGAAAACTTTTGTGTCTTTATTTATTATGTTTATCTTGTTTTATTATTACTTTATCATAGGTTAGTCTTATATTTAATACAAAGAAATAAAAATCTAATTACAAGGGACTAAAACTATAGCTTAGTTGTTACAACCGCAAATACTAAAATTATTAAAAATGAAATACCAATATATTTTCAGCCGAATAACTTATATCTATGATTTTATCTTTAAAGGCCCAAAGTTAACTTTAGTTATGAGCCAATGACTAGTAGTAACCCCAACCCAAATGATATAAGATACAAACCCTAACTTGTAAAGTTGTTTCTCTGCTATACTTTTCTATCGAAAACAAAGTACATCCTTTTTCTCCTATCATGTCCTAAATTATCATATTCAACTCGTATCTTCACAAGTGAGTCTCGAACAACAATCTCTGTTTAGCTTACAAGGGCCACGAAATACAAATAGACCATTTCTATCAAAAATCCAACCAAAAACTGTCGTGGTGGAGGCTCTTAATGTAGACGACGCAAAGGCTGGAGGTGACATGTGGTAGTTGTGAAGGGGTGTAGGGTTAATAGGGTTTTAAGGGTCGAATCAGATGTGCCACAACATTGACAGGGTCAGACGAGATATGTTGCATATGTCAAATTCTCGAAAGAAAAAACAAACAGCAAAAACATCTAACTGCGATTCACAGATTCAGACTTGGTTTAGATGTTTTTGGCAAAAACAAACAAACCCTAAATGCGTAAATGTGTACATAATTTGCGAGGGAATTGTTTGAGAATGAGTTTGCTAAATTAATAAATGACTGTTTTCTATCTTTTCGAAGTAATTATGAAAATAATGAGCGATTTATATAATCCTGATATAAGTTATAAGCTAATTAACAATGATTAATATTGAAAGTTTATGGACTTAAAATTAATAGTCGTGAGATAGGATCGAACTCGGGATCACGGGATTGCACACATAACGTAAAGGGTTAATTTATTTATTAAATATATTTTATATATATTTATTAAATCAAACCAAAGCTTAACTAACGATCGTTGATAAATAAAAGTTAAGTTATAACGACCGTTATGGAATTAAATAGAAGCTAAAAGAAGAAGGAAAAATTACACAAACACCCCTTATGGAGGGTGTTAACCGCCGGCTTGTAGAGGGGGCAAAGGGGAACTTCGGTTTCCTTATTTGTTTATGACTTGGAGCCCAAGGATTGTCAAGGCTATATAAACAAACCCCAAGCCTCATAATTTTTCAATCCCTCTCTCTCTCTTTTTCTTTGTTGATCGTCGGCCACCCCCAACCCAATTAGCGTTTCGTTTGGTTTTCGATCTTGTCTGTTTATCTAGTCCTAATCCCTCTCTAGGGTTATTGGGTAGATATTCCATAAGCGTTGAATCTCGGTTTGTTCGTGCTAGACTCACGGTTAACTCGCCGTATTACGTGTGTACAAGAGCGTGATATAATCTTCCTTTAGATTATATTCTTGGTGGTGTTCGTGATAAACCCTAGTTGCCGTTCGTTCCGTCGTCTTATGGATCTTGCTAGGATAAAGGTATGTAACCCTAATCTTGATTAATATAATTGTGTTAAATTAATGATCTTTTGAATCGCTTCCGCTATGTGCTCTTTGATCCATATTATGGTTTTAAATAATTGTTATGAACTCTATAAACCATCAGTGGCATCGAGAGCCGTTTTAACATGATTATAATTATCAAGATCTAAAGTTTTTTAACTAATATTGATTTGTGTTAAAAATCACATGTTGTTTTTTAGGTTTTATAAAAATTAGGGTTTTGTTTTTTATTATTTTTAAAATCGGCTATGCCGGATTTTTTATTAAAAAAATAATTTTGTAAACCCTAAAATTACATGGTAATTAACTTTAGATGTATGCATGAATTAATTGTTATTTCATGCGTGGTTACGATCCGTAGTGATTTCATTAATTGTTAAGTGATTTGGGTGGAATTTTGATGAATTGCATGATTAATTGTTATGTTATGTAAATTCATGTTTCGATCCATAGAGATTTAATTGATAAGATATGTGGGAGATCCGTGATGAACATGCATGTTTTTCATGGATCATATGATTTTATGTGGTAATTGTTACGTGTTTTGCTACATGCTTTATTTGATTCAATAAATCTTAAATTAGGGAAGACTTTTATATGAATATAAAAACCTAGATTTGATATAATTTATTGAATAAATCGTATGCATGTGGCTATTTGATTTATTTACTGCACATATAAATTGTTATTATGTGTTTATGATTTAGTTTTTTTTTGTACCTACTTGTTTTCATACGTTTTTGTTTTAATTGTATGTTGTAAACAAGGGTAATTTTTTACAAGAAAAATTAATGTGGACTAAATCATATTAAATAAATGAATTGTTTTGAGATCTAAATTACATATGATTTGCGTTGATTAGAATTGCAATAGCAATTTAATGGCCTACTCAATTTTGACAAACTATAAAGTGGGTATAACGCACCGCTGGTCTTGTACCCGGTTAAGGAAGGAGGTATTATGCTTCAGCGCTGACCAAATTTCCGGCTCGCCTGTGCGTCAAATTGGTATTACCTACGGTTGTTATTGGTACAATTCTTTAAGGTTGATTTAACTACATTAATTCACATCCGAAACACAATGAATAAGGTTATTGCTTTGTGCTATAACTAAGTTCTAGAAAAAGTACGGTGTGAATTTAGTTGTGTGTAAATTCTTTAAATTGGTTTAACCAATACCTCAACTTGCAAGTATATGATGAACTTTTAGTCTCAACAAAAGTTTACTAAACGTTTTATTAAACTTATGTTATGGAGATGTATGCATGCTTCTCCATACATGATTTTGACACCAAAATCAATACCCTAAAATTTAAGTCATATGCCCTCTAATTGACGAACACTTGAAGTTACAATTGTCGTCATATAAGATATCGGACGATGTTGTAATGGAGAGAAAACTTCATGACTGAATAAGATTGCACATGAAGGTTTTACGTTCTTTAGATTAGTCGACTTAATTGAGTTACTCAGTGAGATCTGGAAACTTAAGGCATAAAGAAGGGATGAAACGTGTTTACAATGCAAAATGACTTTTGGCAATGTAAATCCCTTAAAAATCTAGAAATTGCAAATTTGTTTGTCAATCATTGTTCGACAACTTACCATCTTGAATACTTTCATTGCTAGCAGATCAACTGATGTGATGAAATTATGTCAATTTAGATTCTAGTTTTCAAGGAAAATACTATGGTTATTATTACCGGGGTAATTTTATTTTTTTGAATGGCATTATCGAAAATACTAAATTGAATTTTGTAAATTCTTTTGCAAATGTATTAATGCAACGTTACACCGTAAACGTGGTTTATTCATTTATTGATCTACAAACCGTATCATTGAGGATAGAGTCAATTCACAATGAAAAGATAAACCTAAACTCTTTTCCATGAGTGAAGAAGGAGTAATAAGGATTTTAGAAATGTCAAATTCAAATCCGTAACTCATAGAAAACTTTAATAGTTAAGAAAGTGCATATTTTGAGTTATTAAAAGTTACCGCAAATTGGTTATAAGGCAAACTAGCATATTTGTCTAGTAGTTGTGCTTTGACCATTTATAGGCACTACATACCATTTTGGGGTTGGTAGACCTATTAAGGAAGAAATTGCATGTCAAGTCTTTCAAGTTAAAAAGCATTTGATGGGCAAGTCATCATTTACGAAGTAGAATACACTCTTAAACACTATAAGTAATTGTAGCGAATGTGTTTTTCAAAAGTGTAAGAAAGTAAACACAACACTAATTATTTTCATCGATTATGAAACATTTTCAATGTTGTCAAGTTCAGTGGGAGAATTGTGTTGTATTACTGATTTTGAGTCTATTAAAACATTCTCTAAGTCTGTGGGAGTTACAAGCTTTGTTGTCTTGGTAATAACCCATGTTATCTTTAGTATGTCCTAAGATAATTACTTTCGAATTGTTGACACTAATATCTTCAAAGATAGTTATGTACTGATTCTTGTTGATTAAGTGGTTCTACATCTACTTGTAAAAGCTAATATATGTGGCACAATCATATTTTGTATAGACGAACGTTAGACGTGATGTTTATCTTATATATGAGTTTGTTCCATGCACAAGTGGGAGAAATGAACATTGTGTGCAAGAAACAACTCATAAAGATATGATACTCTTGTCTTTAAGATAAGAGACTAACAATCTAATTAATATTTAGATCATGTGTCAATATGATTAAAAGACTACTTAAAAGTATATATATCATTCTCTTTAAGAAACACTTGATGTTTTGATTTAGTCATGTAAGAGCTTGAACTAAATTGTAAACACAAGGGTAAAATATCCACATGTCGTAAGATCGGGCGTGGAATGTTTTGGAGTTTCTTAAAATGGACAAATTCCTGGAATGACATAAGATACATAAAGTAATCTTATACTACTAATGAAACCTAGTGGTGTTCATATAATAGTATAGGAGTGAATTAACTTGAAAAGATGAATGAAACCTAGTGGTGTTCATGATTTACTTTAGTTATACATGTTTATGATTTATTGAATAAAGTCACAAACATAAAGTCTTGGAGGATGTATAATATAAAGTAAGACGTTAATGTATTGTCTCTATTTCACTAAAGACATATACATGTAACGTGTAATGGACTTATAACTTTTATGAAGTGACTTTGTATTAAAAGTACTTGAGTTATAAAGCATGCAAAATGGTTAGGAAATCTATTATACCATTAAGATGATTTAGTTGGTATATAGGTAAGCCTAAAGATATATATTTATCTTAAATATTGTTAAGATTGACTTACAATATTTCCCTAAATGAAATACATCATTGTTATGGTATGTTCATTAGGAGAATCAAAATTCTCAATATGATGGTGATGTGTGATTCAAGATAACTATATCTTCCTTTAATCCAAAAGAAATCAAGGTTAGAAAGTTGAGTATGACTTGATCTAAGAAGATTAATAAGATACCATTATATATGGAATGTGATGAATCACATTATATCTTAAATGAAGTTCGGATCTTGCTAAACTACTTATGAAGTGGATTGTTTAGAAAATAAAGAGTATGGAACTGTTATTGTGTTTTGTAATGTCCCATATAGATAACGTTGGAGTGTTGATCTATTTGCTATGTATTTAAGAGTAATTTTAAGTTACTAAAAGCAAGTGGGAGTTTTGATCTTGAAAGATAAAATTACAAGATACATGATCTTCTAAGATACATAAAGTAATTATCATGAGGTAGGCGTGTAAATGCTAAACCTCAAGATAAAGGAATTTATGTCATAGGTCCGTAAGGATATCTCGGATATGCGATTTATATGCTGAGAATTATGAGTTACAAATAATTGTTATGATTTATTACCAAATATTGTTTTGGGTAAACTACTCATACTATGATTGTTATAGATGTTGTCCAACAAGATAATCAAATTTCGGTTTTGGGTTATCTTAAATAGTTTGACTAGAAATTGAAGATGAGTTTCGTCAAAGGAAGAAAAACGCCAATTGTAGTGGTTTAATCTTTGTGTCGAAACTATATGGACAAAATTGTACACATATTTAATGTATGTATTGTGAATAGATTATTAGTCACATTTAAGTAATTAATTGTGATTGAGTATTCTTTCCTAAATACATTAAATATATAAAGATTTTGATGGTCATATTTTAAATGACAAATTTGGATATGAATGAACTATTTCTTGAATGACTACTTGAGAAAGGACTTAAGTAATCGAAATGAGTTTATTACTTCAAAATAAATCTTTGGAAAAGTACAAAATGCAATTATCCGTGAATGGATAAAAGCATTCATCTAGGAGATTATTCTTATGTTTAATTTGAAATCCAAGATTGGATTTAAATTTGAATAAGACGGTTTCTGAGTATTCCTAAAAGCTAGTGGGAGTATTATGGTTATTTTCTTAAATTATATGTGTCAAATAGACATGTAAGAAAGTAAGTTTTCATTCAAATTAAATGTTGATTTGGTTTAGATTTGAGATGAAACTTTACTTTGGAGATTTAGAAAATAAGATATACATAAACCTTGGGACAAATAAATTTATTTATTTATGCGGTGGAAATACAACGTAATATGCCATGTAGTAAGTTTACGTGGATATTTAGGACATGAAGAAATCTAAATCTGGTTTGAGAAATTTTCATGTGTGTCGTGTTGTATTTATATCATGCTTAAAATACATGATGATTTGAATATATTAATCTATCTAAAAAGTTATTAAATAACTTGTGTAATGAATATTCTGAAGGAATATGTTTGGAAATAGAATAACATCCTAAATCTTGGATCGGCTTTCATATTCTATAGATGAATAATTTGTCAATCGTTGTGCAAATTATCATAGCCAACAAACTTGAAGGTTTTGGTTGGAATCAAACATTACATAATAGATATTAATGGTAACGTATTTTGTATCTTTTATGACAAGTTGTAAAACTTGAAAAGATATAATTGAGGTAACACTCAATATTAGTCATGGGATCTTTGGAGATGACATGTTGATTAAAGTTACATTATACATTAAAGAATTAGAATACTTTGAACTTCAAATGTGTTTTGGAAGTTTAGGAAATTGGTGATCAAGGATGTTTCACAATTTTGATACTATGTGGCAATATCAAATTATTTGAATGCACATGTACAAGAGTTTCAATGAATTGAATTCTTGAAGAAAGTATTCTCAAAATTTCAATAGGTCAAGATTGGTTATTTTATGCTTCGCCAAACAAGTATGAATGTCATTACTAGAGGCATGACGCATGTACCAATTTTATGCATTGATCTATTTTTAGTATTTGGATAAAGGATGTAAGACATTATTGAATTGATGAAATAAAGATTGGATTCCGTTTATTTTTCTGTTATTTGATTTTGTATCCTATTTTATATGTTTTAAATCCATGAGCATTATGATGTTTCTAAATGTCCGTTGTCGATTAATAATATGGGAGTATTATTAAACTAAGACAATTCAAAATAGTGACAGGGTATACTTGAAAGTATATTGGTCAATTTTGGATGATATTTGATGGATCAAATATTGGACTTATCCCAACTATATGATTTTACTTTATGGATCTTTGTCATCAAGTAAAACATAAATAGTTATCCTTAGACCTGAGATACCAGGAAACTGTCGTGGATCTAGTACATTTCTGTGGAATAATCTAACGCTAAACGTAACTGGTAGCTATAAGGATTATTTCCGGAAGTGTTGCAAAGTTCATAAGTTTTGCTTGTAGTCAAAATGGGATTCGTTTCCTTCAAAATTTATTTTGAAGTATAATACAGCTGGGCCCCTCGGGGGAGTAGTAAGATATTTGTGCGGCCGCACCCAAATTTGTTTTGGTGATCTTGCTATATCCATAAACGAGAAACATAATGGTTAATGAAAGGAGTGACTTAGATCCATATCCTTATTAACGTTGTATTTGAAATGAAAGGATAATAATAATAATGATTATATATCGTTAAAAGGTTTTGTCCAAGAAACCTTACTCGAGTTGTACTAGTGACATTGCTAGTGTAACTAGACACTAGTCAATGTGATCACGATATTAGAATTTTGTCCAAGTGGGAGCTGAAAGTTTATGGACTTAAAATTAATAGTCGTGAGATAGGATCGAACTCGGGATCACGGGATTGCACACATAACGTAAAGGGTTAATTTATTTATTAAATATATTATATATATATTTATTAAATCAAACCAAAGCTTAACTAACGATCGTTGATAAATAAAAGTTAAGTTATAACGACCGTTATGGAATTAAATAGAAGCTAAAAGAAGAAGGAAAAATTACACAAACACCCCTTATGGAGGGTGTTAACCGCCGGCTTGTAGAGGGGGCAAAGGGGAACTTCGGTTTCCTTATTTGTTTATGACTTGGAGCCCAAGGATTGTCAAGGCTATATAAACAAACCCCAAGCCTCATAATTTTTCAATCCCTCTCTCTTTTTCTTTGTTGATCACCGGCCACCCCCAACCCAATTAGGGTTTCGTTTGGTTTTCGATCTTGTCTATTTATCTAGTCCTAATCCCTCTCTAGGGTTATTGGGTAGATATTCCATAAGCGTTGAAGCTCGGTTTGTTCGTGCTAGACTCACGGTTAACTCGCCGTATTACGTGTGTACAAGAGCGTGATATAATCTTCCTTTAGATTATATTCTTGGTGGTGTTCGTGATAAACCCTAGTTGCCGTTCGTTCCGTCGTCTTATGGATCTTGCTAGGATAAAGGTATGTAACCCTAATCTTGATTAATATAATTGTGTTAAATTAATGATCTTTTGAATCGCTTCCGCTATGCGCTCTTTGATCCATATTAGGGTTTTAAATAATTGTTATGAACTCTATAAACCATCAAATATAAAATAAAACATGTTCATCTAATTTGTTTGAATTGAGCTATTTTTGTGTACAGTGATGCATCTTAAATTATTAACCAATCGGACAATTTGATGAGTTAATCTACTTTTTTATGGGAGGTCAGACTAATGAACATGCCCCTGTGGTTGGGAAATACCAAGATTGAGCTGAGATGTTCATGTGTTCGTGTATGGGCAAGAGTTACGACCACAATGCTCAAAAGACTCCAGGAGGTCTAATTTACCGCCATAGAGAACAACTTGCAACTTTATAACAAGTGCTTTTTTCCTCCTCACTTTCTACTCCGACCACTTGACTTCTGCCGGAAAGGACTTGCAGTGTCCTACGGGCATCGTTGCACCTTCAGAGCTCTGACATTAGGTAAACAAAAAGTTTAAAAAATACCGATGGTCTAAAAGGATGATATAAGCTAAGCAGTATTAGCGTTGTACAGGTAAATACATATTTAAACTATATATGGTTCAACGAAACAACACATATGATATACACGGTAAAAATCTAAATATACGTAGTCCTAAATCCAAAAACAAGTGATAGAAAATAAACCAATTTTTTACCAAACGGTTCACGAAATATCTCAGTTCAGTTTATACTACGTATGGAACAGGTATTGTATGGATGTAATAGACTCATAAATCAAGCGAAACGGATGATCGACATACATATTCCAACAGTATTTCTTATAGTAATATACTACAAAGTTACTAATAAAAACAAGACAGGATAAATTGTTGCATGTACTCCATGTTTTGTGGCTGCTGCATCATATCGGGTTTAAGATCAAAAGTTGGACCATCATAGCAATCGTTCATATCTTCGCTTTTACTAGACCTCGGGTATATATAATGCTTGCATCAAGTTTTGATCAGTACTAAAAACATTCTGGCCCATTGGCATTATCGGATAAAACCCGTTATCGACATCACTAACAATTGATGATCCATAAGACTCCATGTAAGTATCAGACATGATGCTCGTGTTGTTGTAATCAAAAGGGGTTATCATGGTTATCGGGTTTGAGGTCAACTGTGGCATCTTCAACCACCCTTGAAGTCCAAGATTCTGCATATCTGACATCTTCTTGGTTTCAACTTGCTTGATTTTCGTTCCTAGCTCGTTAGCGACCTCTCTCGATTGCTCTTTCGAAGAATTATCCAAAACCTGGAACGAAGTAGGAAACTTGGCTTCCAAGTTCCTTTTTTTCTCTGTAGCAAGTTCATGTTCAATCTTATTTTTCCTGTCCTTAAAAAAGTCACACAAACTGTATGATTTAATCTTCCGAGAATCAGTCCCTCGTATTGTTTTGTAAGCCTTAATCATATCATCGAGTTTTGCACGATTTTGTGGGAAGATTTCGGGGCCTTGTTGATGGTCGGAACATATGATCATGGACACATCGACATCACAAAGAGTACTTAGCTCTAGAGCTTTCTTGAACAGACCCTCTTTTCGCCTCAGGAATGTGAGTCTCCGTTTCTTAGTGTCGTTTATCAGTTGCAAGGGTATCTTCCCTCGACCCATGTTTACAAATCTATCAGAAAGAACACCATGCACACATTAGGTAATTTAAATACACACAATCATGAAACATAAATATAACATGCAAATATTATTAACAGATTTAAATGAAAGAAAAAATAAACATACCAGTAATTAAGAAGTTCAAGTTTCTTTGTAATAAGATTAATGAAGGAAAGAGATGAAATCTCAACTTTAATTCGATAAAAAAAAGATGGTAATAGAGATGCGATTAACTAATGATCAGAAAGATATATATTTATAGAGAAAGTTAATTTGATAAGAAAAAGATAGTATATTAGGGATAAGATTAGAAAGATATATTTATAGAAGACCTTGTCCCGTAATTACGAAGTTTAATGGCGGTTGTTAATTAAATTAGGAAATAACTTTGGTTAATTAATAAGCTATTCTAAATTTGAACTATTTTTAAACCGTCTTAAAATTTCTTGAAAAAAAAAATAATCTTTTACTTTTTGTCCTAAAATTATTTTCTTTCCACAAAAAAAACACTCAATTTAAAAAAAGTTTATTATTACTGTTTTCATTCACTCAATGTTTTAAAAAAATTATTATTACTGTTTTTGTTTTTTTATTTTTGACAGAGTTAGAATTTTATTCTTAGATAATTAATTAAAATCTTTTTAATTATGCGATAACAATTTTAAACACAGGTAATATTCCAACTTTGATATCTATTTTCAGTAATTAAATTAGGATATCTAAAAAAACGTAGATAACTATAGAAATTCAAGTACGTATAAGTTAGCGGGAAACTGTTAACGTTCATATTTTTTTGAGATGTTATAAAGTTTAATGTATACTTTATTTTTAGTATAGATCCAATCAACGAATTTCAATCATTTATTTATTTTACTGACAGAAAAATTCATTTTTATCATTTTGAAAAATAATAAATATCTCACAAAACCCACATGTATATATACTTTCTACGAATCACGTATGAGAAAATCATATATGAATTTTCAAAATCATATATGAGTTTCTCAGACGTGATGTAACAAAAAAATCGAAAAAAAAGTTCGTCCAAATTATATGCATGTGCCACTCTATAGAAAAATTATTTAATTCTTTTTACAATGATATATTTTTTGTCGCTTAACGATGTATCGTTTGTGAGATATTTATATTTTTTAAACGAGATGAGAAACAGATTTTTAAATAAATGAGTGAATATATTTGATTGATTAAGTATATAGTAATTAGGGTTCTACATTTATCACAATATCTTTAGAAAAACTTTAAATTACTTAAATGTCTTAAAAATTTTGTGTAATGGGTTTCTTCGATAATTTTTATTACTATAAAAAACATTTAAGTACATAGAATGCATGTGAGTCTTATATCTTCGCTCGTTACATAGGCAAACAACTTCCTATCAGAAATAGAACACATAAAATTACTACAAAGTTACATAGAAAATAAAGAAAACTAATATTTCTTGCTTCCAGAGACTCTAATTCCAAGATTATTATACTAATTAGTTTGGACGTCGCTCGAAATATCCCGATTATCATACATATAATCATCATATGGGTCCTAGTCAAAAATTACCCAGTTTACTATAATGCCCTCATTAAGTATGGTAAACTCTAACCACAATTGATTCTTACTCAAAACCCCTTGTTAAACATTAAACACTCAAAAAGACCCCTAACTACATTGATAACATTTATTTAAACTCTAAACCTATACAATTACATCAAACCCTAACTACACTTTACACTTAACTAAATTACCTTCACTTAAGCCTAAACACTTAAACTAAAACCTAAGAACTAGGCTACATAAGATAAGATGTCATGTAGGACTTCTTAAAAATATATCAAATGATAAGATTTTCTTTATTATAATAATATACAACATTTACTTTCTCTACAATTATTTTCTTAGCTAAAAATATAGTATTTCATGAGATATTTGTTTTGTTTAAAATTCATGAAATTTATGCTTCACAATATATTATTCGGATTCAATTATGATATTTATAGAGACATGTACAATATATTATTCAGATTAAGTTATGCTATTACAATATAGAGACATAAAATACAAAAATATAAAACTTAACCCTAACTACCAGGTGGGCCTAACTTAACGGGCTTAGCCTATATGATTTCTTAACTTACCCCCCCCCCCCCCCCCTCCTACCCTCAAACTCACAAGTCGCAACATTAGGTATTGAGAGTTTGTAAACAAAAAATAAACTAACACTAAAAAAACAAACACGTAACTTCGAATCATCCTTGAGTGTAGACTTGGTGCTAGACGAAGTTCCAATTCGATGCCATCCAAACTGTAACAAGACGAAATTAGGTCTGAAACAAAAGGATCAGTTTGATGCAAAATCAAAGTCGATAGAAAACTAGAGTAGAGAAACACAAACACGGAGATGAACGAGAGCATATAAGGCAGGCATGTGTAGAGTACAAAGTCACATAAAAACGAAGATGAACAATAGCCAAAAAAGCAGGTGTAGAGCATAGAGTCGTAAAAAAGATGAATGCGAGCAGAACATGCAGACAGGCAGAAAGTAGACATGTAGACAAAGCAGCAGGTTCAGACAACAAACAATGGTTATGTATGAAGATAAAACTAGGTGAAATCAGACAGAAGAAGTGTAGACGTTACCAAATGCAGAAACATCCGCAATTGGACATATCCAAAACATGTTGATGCCGAGATGCTACACATAGCTACTCAATACATAGTCAGATTAGATAAGAATATAACATCACAGATAAGAATATAACATCACCATAACCAACACTAATCCAAAACCAAACAAACCAAGAATAATCCATCACAAACTGATACAAAAAAATCGATACCAATACCGATCCCAATACTAATACCAATACTAACATCATACCAACACTATTACTGATACTAATAAACCATAGATTATCGTACAAATTTGAAAAACAAGAAGGTGAATTAAACTCTCGGATTCGTACGCAAACACACATAAACAATGCAAATGGTTGAATAGCAAATGAAACGGATACTTTAATATTCCATAATGAATTAAACAGTACAAATGTTCACCTATGACTGAAAAGTATTCTGAAAATTAAACTTCAAATGATTTACTATAACAAAATAGTACCAACTTGGATATCCAAGAATAAGCGTCGACAAGATGTGTAGACAAAAATAAATCCTATCCAAGCAAACAACCTAGTATTCTCAAAACAACGAACAATTATATACCAAATTAATCAGCAACGAACAATAAGAAATTACAAACTTTTTGTTATTATTATTCAAGTTTATACAATTCTGCTTAGAAGTGCCTTTTTTAATGTTTATATGCTTAAACAACTTGACACATAAATTACTAGTTTCTTTAGTTGTGAACAAGAAAGATATGCAAAATTTACATTTCATAGTGTTATTTAATATAAAGATTAAGTTCATATTTCACTTTTTTTATTGAATAACTATTTATGAGTTATACAGGAATGTTTAGATGTTAATAGTGTTGAGGGTGGCTATTTGGTTGTCATAATGGAAAGGAGTATTTGACAGTTTGGTTGTGTCATAAGTCAACTAACACTTCTTTGGTGTTTGGATACTAATGTAAGGTGATTTCTTTCATTAAAATATTTTGGGTGTCAATCTGACAATCAGACTTTACTCGTAAGAGGTGTTAATAAAATTTGAATCTCAATAAAATAATATTATTTGTTTTTACAATTACCTAAATGCTTTTAGTTGTCCAATTTAAGTATATATAGAACTATAACAACTAGATGAATAAGTAACTTAAATAAATTTTCAATGACGGATATTTAAAAGAAAAAAAACAATCTTATATTTGCGAAAACATACTATCTCGATTCACATTTTCTCGACAAACACCTCACGGTTAAGAATTGTATTTTAAAATTCATTAACATATATGTTAGGTCAATTTAGTGCCTAGTGGTCTCACTGATGGGTTTGAATTACAATAAGTCTAAGTGTATATATAAACATTGAACACCAAGAGGTCACTAAGTGAGCAGTCACTCAGTGAGTTTTCTTTGAGTTCTCAGCCAGAGTCTATAAAGAAGACTCAAGTATTCAGTGAGGCGGCACTCAGTGAATGATGTACCTAAGACGAAGAAGAAGGTGATGGGTTCAATAAGTTGTGGCAATAGACTCACTGAGCCCCATACGATATCCTCAACAAATGTTGAAGTCCTGAAGACTGAAGAATGGGCGGGATAAGTTAGAAAATAATAAGATCATAGTACATCTCGCAAATTATAACTTACCCTTTTAAGATAGACAAGGGTACTGAGTATTAGGAATGACTTTATCTTGATACTCATACTAGGTATAAACAACTATATACCTTGTACCTTTAGCTAAATCAGAGTAAATGCACATGATAATTCTTTGTCTCATTCCTAACTTTACTATAAATAAGATCAATGTAAAGGAGAGAAATAAATTTGTGCACTTAATGTTGGAACATTCACAAACGAATTCTCTCCAAAACCGATCAAAAGCACTTGAGTTCTAAAGACATTGATAATCGTCGAATATATTAAATCGTTAGGACTGATATTATTCGTTAGTGAGGAGATCAAAACATATACATTGTCTATTCAACCCTATCATAGTTCCGCATACAATCTTAATACTTTATAAAGCATTTAGACCTTTTTATTTTTAAAAGTCTTAAAAAGTTTAAGCCTTAAACATTTCTTCTTTAGGAAAGATATATATTAATTTTGCAACAAAACCATACATATATAACTAAAAGTTATAACTGAAAATTAAAATGTCTTAATTTGTAATCAATTTTATAACAGCCTAGTCAACTTTAACTATTATAACAGCCCATTAAGTAAAACTAAAACTAATGACATATATATTTTTCACCCACAAACATACAAAACAAAGAAACATAGAATATCTCCATTGATATATCTCATAGTTACACCCACAAGCGAACCTCTCCTCAACCACAGTTACACCTAGACCACCGGAATGCTCTGAATCAAGTTTTGAGGTATCTTTTGAGTTTTTTTATATATCTCACACAATTAATCAAGTATTGAAGCTTTTCTTTCATGGATCTCTTGATTTCTAACTTTTTGACGTTTTTTTACAGCCATCGGTTGCCTCGGCATTTTTGTTTATATCATTCGACATATGCGTTTCATTGAAGCCGAAATGTTGTGTCACTCATTTATGTGGGGCTTTCTATGATAAAAGTAAAGCTAGTTTTGAAACCATTGTGAATGAGTCGAAAATCTTCCTAACACTTAAGCATGAAACCATTAGACGTTTATGAGAGAAGTGTCATTTGAAATAAACGCTCAAACCAAATGTGTCATCTAAAATATATCATAAAAATTTAAAATATTTTGAAATGATATATTAATGATAGGGTTACATATATATTTATAATTCATATAAATATGACCGGGTGAATGTTGAAGTCACGTGAAACATACAAGTCAGAAAAACGTTTAATTTAATACGTTTGTTCGTCTCAAAATATAGTTACTGGGTACCCGCCGCCGCATTGCGCGGATATCCTGTTAATATGGTATAATTCAAGTAATAAGAGTTAAACGTTGAAAACTTTTGTGTCTTTATTAATTATGTTTATCTTGTTTTATTATTACTTTATCATAGGTTAGTCTTATATTTAATACAAAGAAATAAAAATCTAATTACAAGGGACTAAAACTATAGCTTAGTTGTTACAACCGCAAATACTAAAATTATTAAAAATGAAATACCAATATATTTTCAGCCGAATAACTTATATCTATGATTTTATCTTTAAAGGCCCAAAGTTAACTTTAGTTATGAGCCAATGACTAGTAGTAACCCCAACCCAAATGATATAAGATACAAACCCTAACTTGTAAAGTTGTTTCTCTGCTATACTTTTCTATCGAAAACAAAGTACATCCTTTTTCTCCTATCATGTCCTAAATTATCATATTCAACTCGTATCTTCACAAGTGAGTCTCGAACAACAATCTCTGTTTAGCTTACAAGGGCCACGAAATACAAATAGACCATTTCTATCAAAAATCCAACCAAAAACTGTCGTGGTGGAGGCTCTTAATGTAGACGACGCAAAGGCTGGAGGTGACATGTGGTAGTTGTGAAGGGGTGGAGGGTTAATAGGGTTTTAAGGGTCGAATCAGATGTGCCACCACATTGACAGGGTCAGACGAGATATGTTGCATATGTCAAATTCTCGAAAGAAAAAACAAACAGCAAAAACATCTAACTGCGATTGACAGATTCAGACTTGGTTTAGATGTTTTTGGCAAAAACAAACAAACCCTAAATGCGTAAATGTGTACATAATATGCGAGGGAATTGTTTGAGAATGAGTTTGCTAAATTAAAAAATGACTGTTTTCTCACATCTTTTCGAAGTAATTATGAAAATAATGAGCGATTTAATGATTAATATAAAATAAAACATGTTCATCTAAATTTGTTAGAATTGAGCCATTTTTGTGTACAGTGATGCATCTTAAATTATTAACCAATCGGACAATTTGATGAGTTAATCTACTTTTATATGGGAGGTAAGACTAATGAACATGCCCCTGTGTTTGGAAAATACCAAGATTGAGCTGAGATGTTCATGTGTTCGTGTATGGGCAAGAGTTACGACCACAATGCTCAAAAGACTCCAGGAGGTCTAATTTACCGCCATAGAGAACAACTTGCAACTTTATAACAAGTGCTTTTTTCCTCCTCACTTTCTACTCCGACCACTTGACTTCTGCCGGAAAGGACTTGCAGTGTCCTACGGGCATCGTTGCACCTTCAGAGCTCTGACATTAGGTAAACAAAAAGTTTAAAAAATACCGATGGTCTAAAAGGATGATATAAGCTAAGCAGTATTAGCGTTGTACAGGTAAATACATATTTAAACTATATATGGTTCAACGAAACAACACATATGATATACACGGTAAAAATCTAAATATACGTAGTCCTAAATCCAAAAACAAGTGATAGAAAATAAACCAATTTTTTACCAAACGGTTCACGAAATATCTCAGTTCAGTTTATACTACGTATGGAACAGGTATTGTATGGAAGTAATAGACTCATAAATCAAGCGAAACGGATGATCGACATACATATTCCAACAGTATTTCTTATAGTAATATACTACAAAGTTACTAATAAAAACAAGACAGGATAAATTGTTGCATGTACTCCATGTTTTGTGGCTGCTGCATCATATCGGGTTTAAGATCAAAAGTTGGACCATCATAGCAATCGTTCATATCTTCGCTTTTACTAGACCTCGGGTATATATAATGCTTGCATCAAGTTTTGATCAGTACTAAAAACATTCTGGCCCATTGGCATTATCGGATAAAACCCGTTATCGACATCACTAACAATTGATGATCCATAAGACTCCATGTAAGTATCAGACATGATGCTCGTGTTGTTGTAATCAAAAGGGGTTATCATGGTTATCGGGTTTGAGGTCAACTGTGGCATCTTCAACCACCCTTGAAGTCCAAGATTCTGCATATCTGACATCTTCTTGGTTTCAACTTGCTTGATTTTCGTTCCTAGCTCGTTAGCGACCTCTCTCGATTGCTCTTTCGAAGAATTATCCAAAACCTGGAACGAAGTAGGAAACTTGGCTTCCAAGTTCCTTTTATTCTCTGTAGCAAGTTCATGTTCAATCTTATTTTTCCTGTCCTTAAAAAAGTCACACAAACTGTATGATTTAATCTTCCGAGAATCAGTCCCTCGTATTGTTTTGTAAGCCTTAATCATATCATCGAGTTTTGCACGATTTTGTGGGAAGATTTCGGGGCCTTGTTGATGGTCGGAACATATGATCATGGACACATCGACATCACAAAGAGTACTTAGCTCTAGAGCTTTCTTGAACAGACCCTCTTTTCGCCCCAGGAATGTGAGTCTGCATTTCTTAGTGTCGTTTATCAGTTGCAAGGGTATCTTCCCTCGACCCATGTTTACAAATCTATCAGAAAGAACACCATGCACACATTAGGTAATTTAAATACACACAATCATGAAACATAAATATAACATGCAAATATTATTAACAGATTTAAATGAAAGAAAAAATAAACATACCAGTAATTAAGAAGTTCAAGTTTCTGCGATAAGATTAATGAAGGAAAGAGATGCGATTAACTAATGATCAGAAAGATATATATTTATAGAGAAAGTTAATTTGATAAGAAAAAGATAGTATATTAGGGATAAGATTAGAAAGATATATTTATAGAAGACCTTGTCCCGTAATGACGAAGTTTAATGGCGGTTGTTAATTAGATTAGGAAATAACTTGTGCTAATTAATGAAGGGGAATAAGCTATTCTAAATTTGTACTATTTTTAAACCGTCTTAAAATTTCTTGAAAAAAAAAATTAATCTTTTACTTTTTGTCCCAAAATTATTTTCTTTCCATAAAAATGTTGGATACCAGCGAGCACACCTCGATCTCACTTAGCTCACAACTAACACAACTCACTGATATGCAAGTTATATATTAAAAGTGGGGAAAGAATACTAATAATGTGCTACTTATATTCAACAAAACAAAGGCTTTATATAGCCATACACAACCTACAAAATAGTAACAAAATTACCAACGTGGGTACATAAGACTTCTCCTAAAGTACCGGACACAAGTACCACCACTTTCCTAGTACACTACCTTAATACCAGGTCCAATATAGAATACTAATTCAAACTAATAGAATACTTATCAAACTAACCATGCTTATGTGAACCTAACCGATTAAATCCAACAAAAAAAACACTCAATTTAAAAGAAGTTTATTATCTGTTTTCATTCACTCAATGTTTAAAAAAAATTATTATTACTGTTTTTCTTTTTTATTTTGGACAGCTTTAGAATTTTATTTTTAGCTAATTAATTAAAGTTTTTTTAATTATGCGATAACAATTTTAAACACAGGTAATATACAAACTTTGTTATCTATTTTTAGTAATTAAATTAGGATATCTAAAAAAAACGTAGATAATAGAAACAGTTTAGGAAAACTAGTAACTTATTTAGTTATACGAGTTGTTTGAAGTTGATGTGATATCATAAAAAATATAGAAATTCAAGTACGTATAAGTTAGCGGGAAATTGTTAACATTCATATTTTTTTGAGATGTTATAAAGTTAATGTATACTTTATTTTTAGTATAGATCCAATCAACGAATTTTAATCATTCATTTTTTTATTGACATAAAAACTCACTTTTATCATTTTTAAAAATAATAAATATCTCACTAAACCCACATGTATATATACTTTCTACGAATTATCTTTTTCAATCACGTTTGAGAAAATCATATATGATTTTCTAAAATCATATATGAGTTTCTCAGACGTGGTGTAACAAAAAAATCGAAAAAGAAGTTCGTCGAAAGTATATACTTATATCACTCGATAGAAAAATTATCTAATTCTTTTTGCAATGGTGTATTTTTTATCGTTTAACGATATATCGTTTGTGAGATATTTATATTTTTAAAAAGAGGTGAGAAACGGATTTTTAAATATATGAGTGAATATAATTAATTGATTGAGTATATAGTAATTAGGGTTCTACATTTATCTCAATATCTTTAGAGAAACTTTAAATTACTTAAATGTCTTAAATTTTTTGTGAAATGGGTTTCTTTGATAATTTTTGTTACTATAAAAAACATTTAAGTACATAGAATGCAGGTGAGTCTTATATTTTCGCTCGTTACATAAACAAACAACTTCCTATCAGAAAGAGAACACATAAAATTACTACAAAATCACGTAGAAAATAAAGAAAACTAATATTTCTTGCTTCCAGAGACTCTGATTCCAAGATTATCATAATTAGTCTGGACGTCGCTTAAAATATCTCGATTATCATACATATAATCATCATATGGGTTCTAGTCAAAATTAACCCAATTTATCATAATTAGTCTGGACGTCCTCGAAACCCCTAGTTAAGCATTAAACACTCTAAAAGACCCCTAACTAGATTGATAACATTTATTTAAACTCTAAACCTATACAATTACATCAAACCCTAACTACACCTTACACTTAACTAAATTATCTTCACTTAAGCCTAAAAAAGTCACACAAACTGTATGATTTAATCTTCCGAGAATCAGTCCCTCGTATTGTTTTGTAAGCCTTAATCATATCATCGAGTTTTGCACGATTTTGTGGGAAGATTTCGGGGCCTTGTTGATGGTCGGAACATATGATCATGGACACATCGACATCAAAAAGAGTACTTAGCTCTAGAGCTTTCTTGAACAGACCCTCTTTTCGCCTCAGGAATGTGAGTCTGCGTTTCTTAACGTCGTTAATCAGTTGCAAGGGTATCTTCCCTCGACCCATGTTTACAAATCTATCAGAAACAACAACATGCACACATTAGGTAATTTAAATACACACAATCATGAAACATAAACATAACATGCAAATATTATTAACAGATTTAAATGAAAGAAAAAATAAACATACCAGTAATTAAGAAGTTCAAGTTTCTGCGATAAGATTAATGAAGGAAAGAGATGGTAAACTATTTTAAAAAAATTATTATTACTATTTTTTTTTTGACAGAGTTAGAATTTTATTCTTAGCTAAACTATTTAAAGTTTTTTTAATTATGCGATAACAATAGAGATGCGATTAACTAATGATCAGAAAGATATATATTTATAGAGAATGTTACCTTGCCAGTAATTACGAAGATCGACTTAATTTGATAAGAAAAAGATAGAAAGATATATTTATAGAAGACATTGTCCCGTAAACAATTTGTAAAGACGAAGTTTAATGGCGGTTGTTAATAAATTAGGAAATAACTTTGGCTAATTAATGAAGTGGGGAATATTGCGTATTTTAAATTGGAATTAGTTTTAAGAGTCTAGTTATTTTATAATTTTGTTTTTACTTGTAATTAAAGGGACTAATTTAACCTATTCATTACCTAAGATTAAATCCTATGGAAAAAACACCGATGAGTCATTTTTGCTAAAATATAAAAAAAGATGTAAAAGCTCGGCGGAGGGACTAAAATTGAAAATTATCCGAACTGATTTTTATTAATAGGATATTTCACAAGTAATAAAAACGACTAAATATCACCATTGATAAATGATTTTATCACCACTGATAAATTAGTTTATCATCATTGATAAATTATTTTATAACCATTGATAAATTATTTTATCACTGGTGATATTTCATTATTTTTTTCACTAGTGAAATATCACTGTTAATAAATTAGTTCGAAAAAATTTCAACTTTATCCCTCCGCCCAATTTTTGATACTTTTGGATTTTTTTTTGCAAAATTGGTCCCTCCGTATTTTTTCTTAAATCTTAGGTTAATCTCCACCTTAAAATCAAACCAAAATGGATGGTGGGGATTTGTCCCTCTGCATGTGAGAAAAAAATAAGCACTACAAGAAAATAGCCTTTTAGCGTCGTATTTTAGCGACATTTTCATCCAAGTCGCAATCAGCGACATGTTAGCGATATGTTAGCGACATACCATTTCGTCAATGTCGCAAAATATGACGCAAATGATGTCGCAACATTTCTAATCGCACATTTCTAATCGCACCGAGGAGCCTTAAGGTTGCATTTGAACTTTTGTCTTAGTTTTAAACCGTCTTATAATTAAATCTTAGAAAAAAACAATTATTCGTTTACTCTTGCCATCTTAAGATATTTTTGAAAAACAATATATTAAAGAAAATAAGGCCTAAAAGGATATTTAAATGTTTCGATCTTTTTACGTTATGATAATGAAAAAAATATAAAAACGTTATATCGCTAAAAAGAAACATAAACGAATTATTAATCATAAATGTCCATGCATTTCATCTTTAATCACTTCAAGCATAAACAGAGAATTCATAAGTAAAAATGTGTAAAAGTTCTGAATGTAAGGCTTATGCGTCTGGAGAGAAATTTGAAATACCTTTACAACCCAAAAAGAATCGACTCAATTACATTTACCCATCAACGGGAAAGTTCATTTTAGTGCAGCAACCTCTTTTACCCAAAGTGCCCGTTTTAGACACAAAATGGTTTTGACCGTTACGGACAATCCGTAAAAGCTTTTAACTTAATTCCAAAGAGAAAAGTCATATATTTGCCATATGTTCTGTATAAAAGCATAAAAACACCATTTTGACTTAAAAAGGTTTGACCTTTAACAAATTTTTGGCGCGAAATCACATTTTGACCGGTTTCACCGTTTTGACCATAAAATGAGTATCCGGATAGTACTATCGTCCATTCAACTCCTTACAAGCTTAGAACGACATTGGCTATCCATTTTTCAACAAAAACACAGGTCTTGTTTTTAAAAAAATTGGCCATAGGCTGCCTAAACCCACGAAATTTTCCAAGCGTTTTACACTTCCACAACATGTTCTAACAAACCCTAATTGTTATAAAACCATGAAAAATACTTGTACATATTTACCAAACACCAAAAACGCATAAGGTGCCGTTTGGGACAGCGGATATTTAGTTCATTTATCATAACCATTCTATATCACAAGTCCAAAATCATTGCATACATAAAAATATAGTTATTTAGGGTTTGAATCATACAAAAACACAAGTAAACTTGTGCTAGTAAATCAAAACCACAAAAACTTCTAGCTCCACCTAGTGAACTTGAACCAAATCAACCTAACAAGTGACCACATTTGATTTTCATTAGCAAATATCACATTCTAAGCATAACCCATCTCTTAGAACACGTTTTTAAACAAGGATTTACAAAGATTTTTGAAGATTTGAGCTATATCAAGAACATACAAAACGTGTTGCATGTGTAAATTAACACATGGGTTATGTTAGGAATTGAAAAAGAAACATAAAACAAGAAATTTTTACCTTGAATCAAAGAAAATCACTGGTTATGGTGGCCTTGTTTTGGTTCGTCGCACCACAGAAAGAAAGAATGATACTGTGTTTTTTTTTTGTCAAGTTTGATAAAAGGAAGTGTAATATATCCAGTTTTATAAAATAAAAATATATGGTGGACTCACTTGGGCTTGGGCTGGCCGAAATCCCCACAACCAAGACCAATTTTTCATTGTTTTGGCACAATTAATTTTACGGGTTTATTAAACGTGTAGTTTTCAACAAAAAACCGAGACCCGTTTAGACTTAAAACGAAATTTCTTTAAAATTTCTCGTAAACACTTGTTTGGTTCTAAAATCACTAAGGAAGCCTAAAAAGTCTAATATAACTCAATAAGTAGAAAATAAATTTTCGCATTGTCGGCTCCACCCGAAAAGTCAGCCCGACGCCCGAAAAACGCGAAAATATAAAAATTCACCGTTGTGTCTGTAATAGTCCAAGATAATGTTTTTCATTATTTTTCGAGTAAAATGTCAAGAATAAGTCATATAAAATATGTCGAAACCTCGTAAAACGTGTATTACTGAAGAATTCGAATTAACGAATAAGAATCGAGTAAAATAGAATAAAATGGAATAAAGTAATTACCAGAAAAGACAAGTTGTCACAATTATTATTGGAGTAAAATAACAGTAATAAGTTGTAGAAAATGTATCGAGACCTCGTTAACCGTGTAATACTGAAAAAGTCGTAGTAACCAATTAGAATCAAGTAAAACGGAATAGATAGAATAAACTAATCACTGGAAAAAAACGAGTTCTCACAGTCGTCCCCTCTAAAGGAACTCTGGTCCCTCAGAGTTCAATTGGAGAAGGTAAAACATGAGGAAGTCGTCAATGAAAACTATGATGAACATATCAAGTTAGGATCTGCAACCCTGTTCGTCAATCCATGAACACTGCAAGGGCGTTCGTAAGACTAAACGGCATCACGGTAGACTCAAAATGTTCGTAACGGGTACAAAAGGCAGTTTTAGGAAAATCACTTTCATGAACTCGCAATTGATGGTAACTAGATTTGAATTCTGTCTTAGAAAATAGCAAGCACTCATTCAGCTTCAAGGTGTTAAATGGTACGGAGATTTAGCAACAAGTAACGCACCAGGAATGAGATCAATTTTGGATTCAACTTCGCACGTAGGAGGTTATCTGGACAAGTCATTAGGAAATACCCCAGGAAAATCACAGACGGCACGGATATCGTCCAAACGCTTTTCAGCAGATGTAATATACTGCGTAGATTTTGAGTCATCCACCGGCTGATCGCCGTGGAGTTCCAACATCGCACCAGAAGGCAAAGGAATACGTAAAATTCGTTCAAAGCAAACAATGACCGCATGATGGATCACTAACCAATCCATACCCACGATGACATCAAAGTTGCCAAGTCGTGTGGGCAGGAGGTCAAAAGAAAACAGGTGACCAAGCAGGTCAAGCGGACAATTGTGTAAAACAGAACCGGTGGCAACATGATTGATGGCCTAGAAGGTAAATCGAAAACGGTTAAAATGTGCGAGAAGAGATTAGAATAAACCAAAACGAGGAAGCACAAAATACGTAAACAATGAAATCCAGAAATTCGCATTATTAAAAGGTAAACACACTGTACAGAATAAAATCGGCGTTAAAGATACCAATCACTTAGGTTTAGATCAATCATGGTAATAACACATTAAATTATAATGGCTTTCAAAAGAGCTTGGTGATTATAAGTAAGACCAGTATCAAATAAAATTTTCAACCATTCCAAAAATAAGTATAATAAGTTTAAATTTTTTTTTGAAGAAACTATAGGGTGTATGTATGAAACTGAAATTTGAAATCCAGGTTTAAGATTGCAAGTATAGAAATTCCATTTTTAGATTCTGAAAAAAACAAATCACCGAAAAGAAAACGTACTCTTTTTATTTTTAACCTCTTTTTATTTTTAACCGATATTGGTAAGGTATAATTGAAACGGGTTGAAATAACATATTAATATTTTGTTTTTAAAGAAATCCATGTATTTTAAAACGTTAGCCATTTATTTTACGGAGAAAGTGTATAAATCCACTTCTTAGATGTAAGAAGTTAATTTAGTAATTTTGAACATTTGTGATAATCTTGTAAATTCTCGTAAAACTTTGTAAAAATCTTTAAAAAGTTTCGTAGGTGTAATCAGTGCATCAACAGTAAGCAGGGAACACACTCGGAATTCCACAATATATAAGGTAGAAACAGAACAAGAATAATGAATACTAGTTCCATAATGCGCAAGCAATAATTATATTGCAGCACTTAAAAGTCGTACGGATCTTTGAAGCGAGGACACAATACACATGTCGACGATAAGACGGCGAAAACAACCAAGTACATCATCAAGGCGTCCATTCATAAAACAGGAAAAAAAATTACTCATAGAGTTCGGGAAGAATGATACACAACCGAGAGATAATAGATTTCATTCAAAAATTCCAAGTCAAGGGAAAAAGAAAACAATGTTTGTGACTTAAGAAAGAGTCACCGCGTAAACCGCACGAATAACATTTAAGTAAAGGGGAAAATAAACATCATTCACACCCTTTAATAACGGGTACACATAACCCGTGCATTCGTAACTCGTCATTCAAAGTCAGTGACATTTCGGAGATATACCAATGTCACTCGAAGACGTCAATAAAATAATGGATAAAGCATCGAAACTTCAAGTTGATCACCAATGATCGATGATTTTACAAGCAGTCAAAAGAACTTTCATCGTGAAGGGAGACGGAAGCAAAGTTTAAGGTGGCGATGGTCATGAACGGATACACCCACGTGTGGTGAATTCGTTCGAGTAAGGATATGGGCACATATGCAGATGTCCCCTGATAGAATTAATTGCAAACCCCATCAAGATTGTGTTTTTCAAGAATCTTGTTAAAAGTTGATCTTTATCAAAAAAAAAATTGGTGGTGACTTCTATTCAGCCGTGCATGGCTCCATCTAAATTATACACAGGTGCACAACTATGTATAATTTAGGCGCAGCAATGCAATGCTCAACTTCGTCAAACCATTATTATTATAATTCAATGTATAAACCATAACATTCATAAAGTAGAAATCAAACAATTTCTGAAGATCTTTTATAGTAGAGTAGTTATTTAATTTGCCAGATAATTTGTAAACAGTTTAAAAATGATAATCATTTATTCGCCAAGAAAGAGGCACCTGTGAATTTCTTGACCGACCCGTCAGATGGAAGATCCACACTGAGACCCGCTGATGTTTTGGTTTTTGGATGGGTTGGAGGTAAACATGCGTGCGTTGATTTGACAGGGGTTTCTCCTCTCGTGGGGCTAGGCAGTCGAGATTTTACAGCGGGTCAGGCTGCTATAAAAGCCGCCTGGTGCAAAGTGACTAAACACGAGAAAGCATGTGTTGAAAATCAACACGTGTTTATTCCTTTCGCGTTTGATACATTTGGTTTCCTTGCACCTGAGGCGGTGGAGCTACTTACGAGAATACAACGTGTTATGAATAGTAATGTTTTGACTCCTAAATCCACAAACGTTGTATTTAATAGACTTGGTTTTGCTATACAAAAAGGGCTAGCGGTGCAGCTTGTTGCCCGTTTGCCTTCTCCTAATATGTAAATTATAATTATTAATAAAAATTATTAAAACTCAAGCGAAATATCTCGTAAAATGATAGTATCGCTAATTTTTCCTTAGGCGGAATTAAATATACTTGGTAAAACAGTAACATGTTAAATTTTCTTGGGTGACATCATATTTACTTTGTAAAACACTCAGTGGTTTGCACAAGAGTATCAAAGAGTAGTTCATAAGAGAATGGGAGAATCAATCACGATACGATAGAAATTTTTTATTTTTTTTTGGATAGGTTTAGCCAGAAACTTCATGAAATAGAGGGTATTAAAGGCGATAGAATACGGAGAGGAGAATTGTCAATCACGGCTTCAAGCGATAGAGAGCGAATTGCAAAACACAAGTCAACACAAGGATTCAGTCAGAATTTGCATAATATGATATTTCAGATCCATGAACGAGAAAGTTTAGACAAGAAAGACTTTAGCATGCATAACTGAATAGTCTACAGAAAATGCAACACTGAGGAGTATCATTAGCAACAATGAAAGTTATAAGCGTAAGAATACTGTAATTTAGAGTAGTGCAACTGAAATCACATGACGACCAGGAAAATGGTAGTAAACCAAAGAATATAGTAGGAAATCGAGAATGTAGTAAGTCAAAGAATGTAGTAGCGAATCAAGAATGTAATAGTAAACCAAGAATATGATGGTAAATCAAGAATGTAACAAAAATCCAAGGAAGTGGTAATAAATCAAGGAGGTAGTGATAAATCATGAGTTTAGTAGTAAATCAAGGATGTAGTAAATCAAGGATGTAGTAAATCAAGGATGTAGTAAATCAGAAAACATCATTTTCCAAACAAAGTGGTAACCATGTTCGTCACAAGTAGTATATTGACATAGCATGTCGAATAGTAGCAAGATACTACAGTGAAAAGTGGAAACAATAACTGAAATACATGGAAATCAAAGTACATGAAATAAGGAAAAAGATCTAGAAGATCGAAGTAATCAAGTAGATGGACCAGCAGACGAAATCATCGCCGGTTGGGAAGAGATCGTTGTCCTCAGAAAGGTTGTTCGGGGTCATGTCCAAGTTGTACCATGTTCATGAAAAATTTTAACTTTTGAAGAGTTTCTATTTTTAGTAAGTTTCTATTATAGGAAAGTTTCAAATTTTGGAAAGTCTAGAAAGATAAGGAAATTTACATCGGCTCGTAAAGATGAATTTCAATTTTTTTTTATCAATATCGTCTTACTAAAACTTTTCTATAGAACTTCACTTGTAACTTCAACAATGTATTTTTTTTATTATCCAGATAAACACAGAAAACTTCGAGTTTTAGACCCGTTAACAACGTTTTTCGACTTAACAAGCCTCGCTGGGAAAGTAATACGACCCAACGAACAACTTTTCAGTTTTACACGAAACCCGAAAATCGACAGAAAATGACGTAAATGCCCCTACATCAGATCTGATGGAAAACGACATAAAATGAAATTACATATTTTTCGTTAACTTTTTGACACGTTATCACGCATTTTAGACCATGCTTTTATCGTGGTAAGCTAATCACGGCATTCTGAACAACTTTCATGTTTCGCTGGAAGGCTGAAACGGACTCTGAAGTGCTCGAAACGGCCGCTCAAAACTGCACCAGCAACTAATTTAACGTAATAGCTGAATTTTATGTATTAACATGGTGAACTGAATTTTGTTAAAAATTAAGCCACTTTTACTCACTTTCAGACTCCGAATTCCATAAGTAGACTAAAAACATCATTCCGGACAACTTTCGTGTTTTGGCCAAAGGCCGAAACGGACCAGAAGACGCTCAAAATGTTAAAATTCGGTTTTGCGCAGACTTCTTATTTTACCAAAAACTTGTTGAATTTTTATATGAATTCTCAAAAATTGAATCGGCTCTAAAATGTTCGTTTTTAGGAGTTAGAAGTTCTATTTTATGTCAAAACGATCGTCTAAACAATATTTATCTACCCATTCAATAAAAATATAGATTTTCGAAAATCTCGGACCTTGTTTTCCGCGATAAAGTTTCTGCAGCAATGCTGTTTGGAAATTAAAGAAATTCAAAATATTAAAATTTTGGCGCAAATCTTCGTTTTTAAGAGTTAGAAATCGTGCCATATATCAAAAGTTCGTAAAAACGACCCCTATCGTAATTCCAAGGGCAAAACTAGTTTCAATAACCTTAACAGGACCAAATTGAGCTCGCAAATTTTCTGCAATAAACATATTTTTCGAGACATCATAAAATCTCAACCAAAAACACTATTAACTTGTCACATGTATCACGAAAACATCTCAAATTGTTTAATTTAGTGTACTAACACCTTTTTAATATGATAATTAGTGTGCACGCACATCTCATGGAACTTAAATTGCCAAGAGATAATTAATCAAACGGACCTATATGAAATTATCATAAAATTGTTTCAAAAAAACCATCATATGGTAATAAGGTAAAGCGATGCATAATGTAATCAAGTTCAAATATTTAAATGTAGGTACTCAACGGTATTTTGAATCATGTAGTAAGAAATCAAGTTTAGTAAACGTTTAGGTACAATTATGTAGTAAAATCATACTACAATCGACGGACATATCTTAGGCGAGGAGGTCGTAAGACAACAATGACGTTTCATGGATGTAGTTAAATGCTATAATTCAAAATCGGAAAAATTGAATACGAAAATTAGAGCAATAATCAAATGCCATGCAATCATAACCCAAAGGGTTAACAGAAAGAATATGGAAACTCACGATAGAATCCGGTACAATACCAAAAGTAAATTCAAGAGATGTCGAAAGAACACGATGGCGCTCCAAGGCAATAATCGAATGCCACAATTTAAAGTCGGACAAATAAATAGATTGGTCCACGAACCAATAGACGAAATCGAACACACCCAAAGTGTTATATAAATAGTAACATAAAAAGGATCAAGGAGAGGGATATGAAATCCACAAAAAGAAAGAAAAAAAATTAATACGATCGAAGAATTATTCCAAAGGCTTTATTGCCGAAATCGAACCAATGATGATCAATAAAAATCCTCATGATAAAAAATGATCAACACAAATACGGCGCGGGAGGATAAAAAAGTAGAGTAGTGAATACTATAGCAATATAGAAATCTCGAAGTAAACCAATGTGAATGTGAATCAAGTGAAGTAAAGAAAATAGTGCATAATGTAACAAGTGTAAGAATCTCAAAGTAAAACAATATAGGCCAAAATCAAGTAAAGTAAGGATTAGAGAGTTACCCGTGGATGCTGACAATTCTTGGCATATTCTGTATTTGACACTAAGACTCAAGAAATAAATTTGAAAACTTTTATGGTTATAGACCAAGTTTAAAAGACACTTAGTTCCCTATAACCGAAGCTCTGATACCAAACTGTAACACCCCCGAAATCCGGTAGGTCCCACACAAGCAACATGGGGGTGCTACGTCAAGTAAATCAGAAAACTGCAATATAAGGGCTGTAAAATGACGTAATAAAACTTGTTTTCACATCACACCCTAACGGAAAATATTAAATAAATCAAGAGTTTTGCGGAATTTTAGATTAAATAGGTCCCAAACAAGTTTAAAGTTTCAAATTAAGCACATAGGCTTCTACCCAAGTCAAAGTTTAACCAAGTTTTACCGTAAGACATCTAACGGTGAATTTGTGTCCAAATGTTACCCTTTCATGGAATTTAATCATGGATACAACAAAATAGTTTAGAAAAAGGTAAGCATGTCAACAACAAAATACTACAGAATAAGCCGAATGTCCACAATATCCACGAGCTCCCATCCATGCAACTAAGCTTGATTACCTGAGAAATACATGTAGAAATCGTCAACAAAATTGTTGAGTGAATACCATAGGTTTTAGTAGTAATTTGAAACACAACATTCATTTAGCCATTGATAGAATCAGAAAGCAGCAATGTCAATAGACTATGGGATCAGCATAGCTATTAAAAACTATTATTGCATTAGTAGACATGAACTGAAGCCTTAACAACAAGCACCAAATTAATGGTAATGCCCTTAGTAAAACAAGAAAGTGTTTGACCAAACACTCATATATCAAGAAATCCAGGTGTAGAAACCTCTAGTATAAATGCATCAAGGAATTACTATAGACGAGGATAGTCAGTCCCGATAGATCCACCCATAACACTCGCGCTTTGCAAAAGAATGAATAATTAACAGTCACGTAAGGGTCTTTTGGTCACTACTAAGCAATAATGATAAGTAATCAAGTGTTCATCAGGAATAGCATCCAAGTGTCTGGAATAGCATACAATGGTATAATGAATGTGTTTTACGTAGTATATTTCTCACCCCGCATTTCAGCAAAAACAGTAAAAAGAAAAGGGGTTATGTACTCACCTTCGATATGCGTGCTAAGCTAAGAAGGAAAATGAACAGAACAATAATCTTCAAGGACCTACACAACGGTTTCGTGACGTACAAATAAAAGATACCAAGAACAAAGAATAGAAAAACTAGTAAACTAGTCACTAGTAGAAATACGTATAAAAGAAATTTAGTATTCGCGTAACTTGAAAGCACAAAATGATTCGGACTTGGAATGAGGTCAATGGAATGGGGTCTACTGTATGAAATCATTATCAAACTCATTTTAATCTTTAAACTCTTGTACATGATTAACTCACACAATTAAATTGCGAAAATTAGTTAACTAGTGCAATAGAAGCACATTTTGAAAACAAGTTGTCAAGATTAATTCATAAGTAAAAATGTGTAAAAGTTCTGAATGTGAGGCTTATGAGTCTGGAGAGACATTTGAAATACCTTTCCAACCCAAAAGAATCGACTCAATTGCATTTACCCATCAACAGGAAAGTTCATTTTAGTGCAGCAACCTCTTTTACCCAAAATGACCCGTTTTAGACACAAAACGGTTTTGACCGTTACGGACAATCCGTAAAACATTTTAACTTAATTCCAAAGAGAAAAGTCATATATTTGCCATATGTTCTGTATAAAAGCATAAAAACACCATTTTGACTTAAAAAAGTTTGACCTTTAATAAATTTTTGGCGCGAAATCACATTTTGACCGGTTTCACCGTTTTGACCATAAAATGAGTATCCGGATAGTAATATCGTCCATTCAACTCCCTACAAGCTTAGAACGACATTGGCTATCCATTTTTCAACAAAAACACAGGCCTTGTTTTTACAAAAAATTTGGCCATAGGCTGCCTAAACCCGCGAAATTTTCCATGTGTTTTACACTTCCACAACATGTTCTAACAAGCCCTAATTGTTATAAAACCATGAAAAATACTTGTACATATTTACCAAACACCAAAAACGCATAAGGTTCTATTTGGGACAGTGGGTATTTAGTTCATTTATCATAACCATTCCATATCACAAGTCCAAAATCATTGCATACATAAAAATATAGTTATTTAGGGTTTGAATCATACAAAAACACAAGTAAACTTGTGCTAGTAAATCAAAACCACAAGAACTTCTAGCTCCACCTAGTGAACTTGAACCAAATCAACCTAACAAGTGACCACATTTGATTTTCATTAGCAAATATCACATTCTAAGCATAACCCATCTCTTAGAACACGTTTATAAACAAGGATTTACAAAGATTTTTGAAGATTTGATCTATATCAAGAGCTTGTAAAACTTGTTGCATGTGTAAATTAACACATGGGTTATGTTAGGAATTGAAAAAGAAACATAAAACAATAAATTTTATACCTTGAATCAAAGAAAATCACTGGTTATGGTGGCCTTGTTTTGGTTCGTCGCACCACCAAAAAGAAAGAATGATACTGTGTTTTTTTTGTCAAGTTTGATAAAAGGAAGTGTAATATATTCAATTTTATAAAATAAAAATATATGGTGGACTCCCTTGGGCTTGGGCTGGCCGAAATCCCCACAACCAAGACCAATTTTTCATTGTTTTGGCCCAATTAATATTACGGGTTTATTAAACGTGTAGTTTTCAACAAAAAACCGAGACCCGTTTAAACTTAAAACGAAATTTCTTTAAAATTCTCGTAAACACTTGTTTGGTTCTAAAATCACTAAGAAAGCATAAAAAGTATAATATAACTCAAATAAGTAGAAAATAAATTTTCGCGGTGTCGGATCCACCCGAAAAGTCAGCCCGACGCCCGAAAAACGCGAAAATATAAAAATTCACCGTTGTGTCTTTTAATAGTCCAAGATAATGTTTTTCATTATTTTTCGAGTAAAATGTCAAGAATAAGTCATATAAAATATGTCGAAACCTCGTAAAACGTGTATTACTAAAAAATTCAAATTAACGAATAAGAATCGAGTAAAATAGAATAAAATGGAATAAAGTAATTACCAGAAAAGACAAGTTGTCACAATTATTTTTGGAGTAAAATAACAGTAATAAGTTGTATAAAATGTATCGAGACCTCGTTAACCGTGTAATACTAAAAAAGTCGTAGTAACCAATTAGAATCAAGTAAAACGGAATAGATAGAATAAAGTAATCACTAGAAAAAACGAGTTCTCACACTTGAATAATATGTTATTCTAAATTTTCTATGTCAATTGATTATATGGGAATATAATTGAATTAAGACATATATGATAGATGGTAATATTCGTAGAATATGTAAGAACGGTTCACCAACTCATACAATAATCAAAAGTTGTATATTGGACATCTCCTAGTAACAAGTCAATCACTATATGGATCGGCGTCTTCAAGTGAAACTTGTAAATGATTTAAATTACTAAATCCATTAACTTAAGATGCATTCAGGTCTTATATACGTGGATGGTACTTTTTGCAATAGTTCTAATGCTATCCTGAACAAGGTAGTAATAAAGGCTATAATCATTTGTATCTTGAAGTATGTAAGAGGCACGTGTAATCAAGATAGAATTTGTTCATTCAACTAGGATTGAAGAATAATGCTACTGGGCCCCTCGTTAATTAATTACTCCCTTTGTCCCATAATAAGTGTCCACTATGGAATATTCCAAGTCTTTTTTACTAAACTTTGACCATAAATATTTATATTTGTGTTATATAATCCTCGATGAAAATTATAGCGAATGAAAATATATTTCAAAACCGAATCTATTCATATGACTTCCGTCATATAACACAAATACAAATATTTATGGTCAAAGTTTAGTAACAAAGACTTTGAATATTCAATAGTGGACACTTAATATGGGACGGAGGTAGTAGATGTTTGTATGGCCATACCCAATGGTAATATAGATTTGTCTCGATTAGATTGGTTATCTATATTAATTATGTAATGCGAGAAATAGAATAGTTAAATGGAATGGCTTTGATACATATCCATTATTAACATAACATTTGAGAAACAAAGGGATTGTAAATGTTTAAGTCATTTAAATGTACTTTATGGAAAACTACACTCGAGAGCTTCTGGGAGAATTTGCGTGTTATTAAACGCTAACCAATGTAATTACTTTATTATCACATGTACAAGTAGGAGACTAGGAACTGTTGAATTATGTACATGTAATAAAAGTATTTCACTACAACAAACTTGGTCTATTAGGACTCCTAAAAAGGTTCTAATACAACACTTAATAGGACTTTTGACTTTTTAGGACCAATTAAAATGTGTTCTCCTAAAAAGGTTCTAATACAACACTTAATAGGACTTTTGACTTTTTAGGACTAATTAAAATGTGTTCTATAGGTAGGGGTTGTATTAGATATTTAGGACAATTTCAGATGTCCTAAAAGGTTCAATTCTTACAAAACCAACTTTATGGTCCCATAATGTATTTTACTTACTTCGAAGTGACTCCTCTCTTAACTATAATATATCGGACTCTCTTTAGTGTCACAATATACATTTACTTAATTTTCACATTTGAGGACATAAACAAGCGTCCTAAGAGACTACAATACATGACATTTTGGTGTCACAAAATCTATACACCTAATGTCACATTTAGTAACATAAATTGGCTTCCTAAGAGACCACAATATACGACACTTGCTACCCACAATATAATACACTTGGTATAAGTTATGACATTGAAAATAATTAAGCAAATAAGCAATAATATATCATTCAATAAAATCACTTACTATACAAAAAAAGCAATCTTATTAAACAATATGTATGATCATCCACAACAACTGATATAAATACAATATCATTGATATATTAAGCCATAATATCAACATTCCAATGTTGTAAGAAGATTAACATTGTTGGCCTCTTGAAGTCTTTTACTCCGTAACATATTCTTGAAGGTTTGTATAGTTTATAACAATTACACAAAACCCTAAACGAGATCAAAACACATAGCGGAAGCGATTTAACAAGATCATAATAATAACACAATTATAATTAATCGAATTAGGGTTACATACCTTTACTCTAAAGCAAATCCGCAAGACGAAGAACGAATCACCAATTCGGGTATATACCGTATATCACCAAGATATAGTCTAAAGAAAGACTATATTACGATCTTGTACACACGTAATACAACGAGCTAACCGTGATTCTAGCACGTGTAAACCGAGCTATAACGATAGTATAAAATCTACCCAACAACCCCAGAGACGGGTTAGGACTAGATTTAAACTAAAACCGAGCACCAAGAAAAACCACACCAAACCCTTTTGTGGGTTGGTGTTGCGATTGGCCAAGAGAAGAAAGAGAGAAGAGATTCAAGTTGTATAGAATTATGAGGGGTAAGGGGATATATTTATAGGCCTAGAAGTCTTGTATCCCAAACAAATAAAAGGAAAGTTTTGCCTTCCCCTTTTGTGCCCTAACCGACCATCGAACACCCCTTCATGGGGTGTTCCGGGACCTTCCATCCTTCTTTCTTTTTAATACTTTATATATATATATATATATATATATATATATATTATTTAACACTCGTTAATACTTAACTCTTAATTAATTAACGATCGTTAAAGTTATGTCTCGTTTTAAATTAATAAATACATAAATATATATTTTTTAAATAAATCAATTAATACAATAAATATATATATTAATTAATTAACTCTTTACGTATTATGTGCAATCCGTAATCTCGAGTTCGATCCTATCACACAACTATTAAATATAAGTCCATAAACTTTCAGCTCCCACTTGGACATATTTCAAATATCGTGATTACATTGACTAGCGTCTAGTTACACTTAGCAATGTCTCTAGTACAACTCGAGTAAGGTCTCCTGGATAAAATCTTTTAATGATTCATCGTTATTATTATCCTTTTATTTCTAATACAACGTTAATAAGGATATGGATCTCAGTCATTCCTTTCGTTAACGATTATGTTTCTCGTTCACAGATTCAACAAGATTACCAAAACAAATTTGAGTGTGGCCACACAAACATCTTACTAATCGCACGAGGGGCACAACTGTATTAAACTCCAAACCAAAATTGGAGGAAATAAATCTCATATTGACTACGAGCAAAACTTACGAATTTTGCAGCACTTCCGAAAATAATCCTTATGGCTACCAGTTACGTTTAGCGTTAGATTATTCCACAGAGATGCACTAGATTCATAATAGTTTCCTGGTATCTCAAGTCAAAGGAGAACTATTTTTGATTTACTTGATGACAAAGATCCACAAGATAAAATCATATAGTTGGGATAAGTCCAATATTCGATTCATCGAATATCATCCAAAATCAATCAATATACTTTCAGGTATACTCTATCGCAATTTTGATTTGTCTTAATTTAATAATATTCTCATATTATTAACCAACAACGGACATTTAGCATAACTTTTATTCATGGATTAAAACATGCAAAATAGGATACAAAATTAAATAATAAGAATAAACAAAACCCAATATTTATTTTATTAAATAATAATGTCATAACATCCTTTATCCAAATACTAATCACAGAATTGTTGCATGAGTTCGCTAGCTAGTTGCAGCCCAATCGCCTTGGCATGCTTAACTACCTTTGGTCTAGGCAAAATCTTAGTTAAAGGATCAGCTATGTTATCATATGTGTGAACTTTTATTAATTTGATTTCACGAGCTTCAACTTGTTCTCGGACGTAGTGATGTCTACGTTTAAAGTGTCTAGCGCCTTTCATGATTCCAGAATCATTGGCGAATATTATTGCAGCAAAATTGTCGCAATATATATTAATAGGTTCTTTTAATGAAGGCATAATTCCAAGATCTCTAATAAACATCCTAATCCAAACAGCTTCCATTGCAGCTTCTGAAGCCGCCACGCACTCAGATTGAGTAGCATGCATTGCAATCGTTGTCTGCTTCTTGCTCTTCCAGTCAACTACTCCTCCATTGATAACAAAAACGTAACCCGTCTGAGACTTCGTTACGCCTATCACATTGCCAAGACGCATCACAGAAACTTGTCACATTTACAACTGTGTCTGGTTTCCCTCCAAATACCAAGAACATATCTTTCGTACTCCTCAAATACTTTAGAATATGTTTAACAGCAGTCCAGTGGAGCTTTCCTAGATTTTGTTGGTATCTACTAACCAAATTCTGAGCAAACGCCACATCAGGCCTTGTGCATCTTACAGCATACATAATAGATCCTACTGCCGAAGCGTAAGGCACCTTCTGCATGTATGCCTCCTCTTTAGGAGTTGATGCATCCATCTCATGACTCGGATTATGCTTAACTTCCATAGGTTGAAAACCTTTCTTGGAATTATGCATATTGTACTCCTTCAAAATCTTATCTATATAAGCATCTTGACTTAGACCAATTAACCGTCTTTTCCAATCCCGCTAGATCTTAATTCCCAGAATGTATGCAACTTCTCCTAAATCCTTCATAGAAAAAAATTTACCAACATAATCCTTAACAGCTTTAAGTCTTGGAATGTTACTTCCCATGATTAATATGTCATCAACATATAGGACTAGGAATACTACGTCACTCCCACTAGCTTTGCGATATACACATGGCTCATCACGATTTTGAATAAATCCAAACTTTTTGATTTCTTCATCAAATTGTTTATTCCATTGACGTGATGCTTGCTTCAAACCATAAATGGATCATTGAAGTTTACACACGAGTCCTGGATTCTCAGGATCAACATACCCTTCTGGTTGGTGCATATATATGTCTTCTTCTAAGCGGGCGTTCAAGAATGCAGTTTTAACATCTATTTATTATTTCTCATAGACATAGTATGCTTCTATAGCTATGAAAATTATAATGGCTCTTAAGTTTGCTACAGGAGAAAATGTCTCCTCGTAGTCTACGCCAAAAGTTTGAGTAAAACCTTTAGCTACTAAACGAGCTTTATAGGATTGTACTTTTCCGTCCATGTAGGTTTTCTTCTTGTATATCCACTTATGTCTTGCTATTTTAGCATTTGGTGGTGGTTCTACAAGAATCCAAACATCATTAACTTTCATGGATTTCATTTCCTCATCCATAACAACCATCCACTTATCCTTCTCAGGATCAAGTATGGTGGATTTATAATTAGCAAGTTCACCAAGATCCCTTACTTCATCATCATCCTCTATGTTAAGACATATATTGCTATTTGCGTTTTTAATCCTTGCGGATCTACCCAGAGGAACTATTTCTGGTGGAACCGCCAGACTTTCTGGTTCTACAGGAATTACATCGCTAGTGTTTTCAGAAGGTAATGGATCTATATGACTCTCTTCAAGATCATAATTTCTCCCACTGAATTCTTGATTAACAAGATCAGATTCAAGGAAGTCTCCATACCTAGCAACAATCACTTTGTTCTTAGGTGGATAATAAAAGTAGTAACCCATAGTTTCTTTAGGGTATCCTACGAAGATACATTTTACAGATCGTTGTTGGAGTTTGTCACCCGAGTCACGTTTCACATACGCCTCGCAACCCCAGACCTTTAAATAAGACAAATATGGCTTCTTTCCATGCCATAGTTCATATGGTGTCTTATCGATCTTCTTTGTGGGAACCATATTTAAAATGCAAACAACAGACTCTAAAGAATAATCCCAAAAGGATAAAGGTAAAGTTGTAAGATTAAACATAGATCGCACCATATCCAATAATGTACGATTTCTCCTTTCAGATACATCATTTTATTGTGGAGTATAGGGAGAAGTAAGATGTTGAACAATTCCATTCTCACTTAGATAATCTATAAACTCTTGACTTAAATATTCACCACCTCTATCAGAACAAAGAGCTTTAATCTTCTTTCCTAGTTGCAGTTCTACTTTTGCTTTAAACACTTTGAATGTTTCAAATACCTCATGTTTATGCTTAAGTAAATAAACATAACCATAACGGCTATAATCATCTGTAAATGTTAAGAAGTAGCTAGCACCTTTCCTTGACACATGTCTAAGTGGTCCAGACACCTCAATATGTATTGATCCAAGTAGATCAGTATCTCTTTCAATATTACTATTTAAAGGTTTCTTGGTCATCTTTCCAGAGATACAAGACTCACATTTATCAAATAATTGATCATTGATATTTTCCAAAAGACCTTCATGTTGAAGCTTTTATATACGAGTCTTCCCAATATGGGCAAGTCTACAATGCCAAAGATAAGAAGAGTTCTTGTCAAACTTTCTCTTCTTATTCATGCTAAAGACAGATTTATTATTCTTGGATTCATTATCATGCATGTCAATTTCAAACACAACATTCACAAAAATTGCAATAAAATAGAAAATACCATTTTTCCAAACAAAAATTCCATTTTTATCAATCGTGTGAACGAATCCATTATTTAACAAACAAGAAAAGGAAATAACACCCCTAACAATTGTAGGTGCATAATGAAAATCATTTAAAATTAGTACTAAACCCGAAGGTAAAACTAAATTAAATGTTCCTGTAGCTTCAACCGCTGCTTGTGCGCCATTGCCCACTTGCAGAAATTGTTCCCCATAGGAAAGCTTCCTTTCCAAATTAAATCCCTGCAGCGTATTACAAACGTTAATACCGCATCCCGTATCATATACCCAAGAATTTAATTTGTATGTTAAATTGGACAATTCAATCATAAATAAAGTACCTGAAACTGCAGCGCTCTGCTCAGACTTCTTCTTTATTTCTCGTAACTCTTCGAGGTAAAGAGGGCAATTCCTCTTCCAGTGACCACTTGCCTTGCAATGGTGACAAGTCTCATCCTTCTGAGATTTATTCTTCTTGACAAACTTCTGCTTAGGTTTTGAATAAATCGCAACTTGCTTGCGCTTATCACCCTTGCCTTTGCCTTTCTTCTTGTTCGCTTGCGGTTTTGGCTTACTCACTCTACCCTTTTGTATGGTTAGTACAGGAGGCATAGAAGTAGATGCCTTGTCTTTTAACCCCTTTCCATAGTCAATGAGCATTGCATGCAAATCATTAACTGTCTTCCCCGTGCAATGCGTGTAATAGTTTCGAACAAAATCATTGAAGTCCTTGTTAAGGGACCTATTGATCAAGTTGATAGCCATATTATGATCATAAGGTTGTCCTAGTGCAATGAGTTGTTCCATATAACCCCTCATCTTCATATAATGGGCACTTACAGACTTTCCTGGAGCTTGCTTGCAGCTATGCAAAGCATCTACTAAATCGTAGATCTCCACAGCTTGCGGCTTCTCGAACATAGCCTTGAGCTCATCAAGCATTCACTTTGGTGGAAATAACTCAAACTTCTGTTGAAGTGGAGGATCCATTTTTCCAAGCATTAAGCAAGCCACCTCAGAGTGCTTCTTAACATTAGCAGCGTGTTCAAGCCTTTGCGTATCAGATGCTCCTTCAGCAAGATCCTCCGGATAGGGAGTAGTCAAGATATCAATAGTACCCGCTGCTCTCAAGACAATTCTTAGTGAGCGGTACCAATCATTGATGTTTGGACCAGTAAGTTAGGGACGTTCAAAGAATGCCTTGAACGCAAAACTTATAGTGTTAATGGTGGGTTGAGCCATTTCTACAGAAATAAGTTCAAATATTAGTATTTTCAATAACAAAATACTTTCAAGAAAATAAAATTACCCTGATATAAAAACCATATTATTTTCCTTGAATTCTAGAATTATATTGACATAGATCTATTACATCAGTTGATCTGCTAGTAATGAGTGTACTCAACATAGCGACTTGTCGAACAATTCAGTTGACAAACATCTTTCAATTTCTAGATTTTTAAGGGATTTACATTGCCAAAAATGTTTTGCATTGTAAACATGTTTCATCCCTTCTGAATACCTTAAGTTCCCAGATCTCACTGAGTAAATTAATTAAGTCGTCTAATATGAGTAACGTAAAACCATCATATGAATTCTCATTCTATGAAATTTTTCTCTCTATTACAACATCACCCAAAAATCTCATTTGATGACGTAGTAATTTTAAGTGTTCGTCAATTAGGAGCATTCTACTTAAATTTTAAGGGTATAAATTTTGATATCAAAATCAATGTATGGAGAAGCATGCATACAACTCCATAACATAAGTTTTAATAAAACATTTAGTAAACTTTTTCACGAGACTAAATTTCTACATAAATTATGTTGAGGTATTGGTTAAATCAATTAAAGAATTTACCCACAACTATTCACAATGTACTTTTGCTAGAACCCGGCTACGCACAAAGCAATACCCTTATTCATTGTGTTTCAGATGTGAATTTGTGGTAAATCACCCTTAAGGTATAATTCAATTAATAATCGTAGGTAATTTCAATTTGACGCACAGGCGGGCCGGGAATTTGGTCAACGACTAATGGCATAACACCTCCTTCCTTAACCGGGTACATGACTAGCGGTGCGTTAAACCCACTTTATAATTTGTCAAAAGGAGTAGGCCGTTAGATTATTATTGCAATTCATCAATAAATGTAATCTTATGTAATTTAAATCTCACACAAATCATTATTTTAATATGATTTAGTCCATATTATTTCTTTTCAAAAAAACCCTTGTGTACAACAATTCAACAATTTTTAATATAAACAAGTAAAAAACTAAATCATAAACACATACTAATAATTTATATGTGAAATAAATAAATCAAATAGGCACATGCATACGATTTATTTAATAATCATGAAATCTAGGTTTTTATATTCATATAAAAGTCTTCCCTAATTCAAGATTTATTGAATCAAATAATCACGTAGCACATAAAATCATATAACCATATAATTTGACGATCAATGAAAACATGCACGTTATCATGGATTCTCTCACAAATCTTAACAATTAAATCTCTTCGAATCGTAACCATACATGACATAACAATTAATCATGCAATTTAATCTAAAATTATCCCACATGTAATTTAGGGTTTCAAAACAATTCTTTTTTCTTATAAAAAATTCGGCCAAAATCCTAATTTTTGAAAAACAAAACCCTAATTTTAAGAAAACCTAAAAAACATGTAGTTTTAACTCAAAACAATTATTAGTTAAAAAACTTTAGATTTTTGATAATTATAACATGTTAAAACGGCTCTCGATGCCACTGAAGGTTTATAGAGTTCATAACAATTACACATAACGCTAAACGAGATAAAAGCACACATAGCGGAAGCGATTTAACATGATCATAATAATAACACAATTATAATTAATCAAATAAGGATTACATACCTTTACGCTAAAGTAAATCCACAAAACGAAGAAAGAATCACCAATTCGGGTATATACCGTATATCACCAAGATATAGTCTAAAGTAAGACTATATTATGATCCTGTACACACGTAATACAATGATCTAACCGTGATTCTAGCACGTGTAAACCGAACTATAACGATAGTATAAAATCTATCCAACAACCCTAGAGAGGGGATAGGACTAGATTTAAACTAAAATCGAGCACCAAGAAAAACCACACCAAACCCCTTTGTGGGTTGGTGTTGCGATTGGTCAAGAGAAGAAAGAGAGGAGAGATTCTAGTTGTATGACATTATGAGGGGTAAGGGGATGTATTTATAGGCCTAGAAGTCTTGTAGCCCAAAAAAATAAAAGGCAAGTTTTGCCTTCCCCTTGTGTGCCCTAACCGACCATCGAACACCCCTTCATGGGGTGTTCCGAAACCTTCTGTCCTTCTTTCTTTTTAATACTCTTTTTATACATTATTTAACACTCGTTAATACTTAATTCTTAATTAATTAACGATCGTTAAAGTTATGTCTCAGTTTAAAGAGTAAATTGCATGTTTGCTCCCTGTGGTTTGCCAAAATTGCATGTTTGCTCCCGAACTTCATTTAAATGCAGGCGGCCTCCCGGAGGACGAAGGTAAGTAGCAACGAGCCTCCCTGGATCTAACTCTCGTTACTTTTTGCTAGTTAACTTTTTTTTGTTCAAGGGTATTGATGTCCTTTCATAATTTCTTTTTAACCTAGCTTAATTTCATTGCATTGTTACTCCCTGTGGTTTGTAATTAAATAACCTTCCTTAACATATTTACAAACACACGCATAGATCAAATCCCCTTTTATAAAAAACACACAAATCCTAAATATGAACTGCTTTTCAACTCCCAACCTTTTCATCTTTGCAATCATGTTTCTTAAATAAACGACAAAGCACAAATGGGTTCTGCAAAATGGAAAATCAAAGCAAGAGGAAAACAATTGTCAAAAAATAATTCATTTCTGGACCTTGATTGTGTGCTGTGTGTTTGTGTGACATGTATACATACAGGTTTTTGATACATTACCACAAACACTTTTTAATATTATAGTCAACCTTGATCTCTAAATTGCTACGCATTTAACAAAACTAGAGTTCATCTAATATTATTAATAGCTTTTGAATTATAAAAATGGCCATTTCAACCCATTTTAGAGCTTGGATACTGGATACGGTTTCATTTTTTACACTGCTTTATTTATTTAACCTCACACATCTGTTTTGACCATACTAAAACCAATTTTAACCCAACTCACTCAGAGTTCCGCCTTTAATATTCATGCATTTGCTCTGTTCCAAATCATTACTAAATGAAGGTAGTGATCCTTGCTCAAACCTAGCACATTCAATGTACTTTAAATATTGGGATCGGCATACATCATCAATTTAGTACCTAAAAAGTATACATCTTGATTTTTGTACTTGTATACCTAATCTGTTTATCATAGTTACAATTGCACATTGGTTTCATATCTCAAGGGGTGAAATTCCTGTCCAGGATGACTTCCATCAAGTTCCTTTTCTGTAGGACAATACTCATGAATCACCCAATGAGTCCTTTCCCCTTTAGGAGCTCGACCAGTATAGAACACAAGCGTCTTCTTTCTCCCAATCACACGCCCCCTGCTAGTCTTGATCGTCCTATCTTTCCCTGTAGCTTTCCAGTACCCAGCTATAGTCACCCGGTTCAAACGCTCCCCATTTTGATACTTACTATCCTTTGGGTAGAAAAAGAACCACTCATTATCAATCGACGCTATCATTGATAAATCTGCAACCAAAAGCAGTTCAAAGTTCAAACATTATAAGCTGGTGATATGAAATGGGTTATAACCGAGTGATATGGGTAAACCCATGTACCAAAGCGGGTCTAATATAATTAATAAGTGAATTACCAAATATACCCCCACAAAAATATTACCTTTTAACGAGAGTTAGATCCAGGGAGGCTCGTTGCTACTTACCTTCGTCCTCCGGGAGGCCGCCTGCATTTAAATGAAGTTGGGGAGCAAACATGCAATTTTGGAAAACTACAGGGAGCAAACATGCAATTTACTCCGGTTTAAATTAATAAATACATACATATATATTTATTAAACAAAATTAATAAATACAATAAATACATTTATTAATTAATTAACTCTTTACGTATTGTGTGCAATCCCGTAAGCTCGAGTTCGATCCTATCACACGACTATTAAATATAAGTCTATAAACATTCAATTCTTGCCTTATGATCGGAATCCACTATGGTAAAAAAAATATACGAGAGTAAGTATTGAGTGTTAATTAAATATCGTTTCATTGGCCTTTTCAAGTTATTCGTAGTAAAATATTTACCTCGCTAAAATGATAGGATGGGTCACTCATATTTAGTCGAGTAGGCTCCTCAATTGTATGATAATGTATAAGATGCCTATCATTAATATTTCATTGAAGATAACTTCACTAGAACATGTAAAAAAAATAGTTGCAAATATTGTCTAATGTAGAACTTAACATGACTATATTTTGATGTCATCTAAAATATGTTGGCTGGATGCTTACTTCGTGTATAGGACCCAATGATTAGATCATTTTCTGTTCACCGTCTTCTCATGCCTGAATACAAGGAATAAACTCCAACCCTTTAATCAGTTTCATCATCTTCCACCAAGGGATGCAAATAAAAAGAAAAAATTATTGTATAAGCATACAAAATGATTATAGATAAAAAAAAATTAGAGTATTGGCATGAAGACACTATCAGGTAAAGGCGTAAAAATTACACCAAAAAGATGGCAAACATAGCAGAGACAATAGAAATACTAAAAAATAAAAACGTGAATACCTAAATCCTTATTTAAACAAAAATCACTATCATAATTAAACTTCAGTAACCAACCACTGTAGATGGAAAAAAATCAATAGTTAGAGAGAAAATTATACACGACAGTTGTAATGGAGATGTGGAAAGAAAAAGAATAGAGATTTTTTATTAGTGGATTAGTGAAATTTGGGATACCCGGATTAAGAAAAATTATAACGGAGATGGCAGTTTATTGAGAAATTGGTTGATCCAGTTTTAGTTTTTGGAGGGAGTATAAATTCAGGATTGGGAGGGGCGGAAAACAAATTATTAAGTGGGAGGTATTGAAACTATCACAATATTATAAAATGGTTGAAGCTATTATATAAATTGAACGTTCAACGAACCATCCGTTTATCGTTTGACGAAAAGCTCATTTATATTCGTTTATATTTAATAAATAAACGAACACGATCAAGATTTTTTATCCATGTGCATTCGTGAAAGTTCGATTATATTCGTTCGATTACGTTAAATTAGTTTGTTCGTTTACGCCCGGTTAATTATCGTTCGATTAACATCCCAAATATGGAAAAGATGTTAATAATTTATATATTAAGTATATCAAAGATCTCTAATAACTATAGTAGTATATAAGTTATATATTGGGTATTTCAAAGATAACATGGATCGTTTAAACTTCAAATGTATTTTCACGGTCGTTTATGTCCGTTCACGTTTATATATGATCATTTACATTCATTTATGTGTGTTTATGTTCGTTTACTTTCGTTTAACTTATTCATAGACGAATATAAACGAATATGAGCAATTTTAAATATAATAAACGAACATGAACAACCATATTGGTCTGATTACGTGTTCGCGTTTGTTTATTTGTTCAGCTAAAAATAAATTAAAAAACACGAACATACCTTCGTTCGCGTTCTTCTGATTCGTTTACAGTCCTACTCTTATATGATAACTACGAATATTTTTATATACAAATATATTGTTATTGTAGGTAACAAGGTGAATTCATTAAAATATTACGGAGTAGTTTATGTAAGTTGTTAATTAGGGATGGAAACGAGTCAGATCGGGATGGAAACGGGTAGGGTTGAGATAGGTTTTAGTGTACCTACGTTATGGTATCCATTAATCCATATCGGCACTCACATAATATTCGATTAATATTATTTAATGATTTTTTGGGTTCTTTGCACGTATCAAGGACCCGCAATTGAAAATTCTATATACAAAAAAGCGAGTATCAAGCAAGATTAATTCACACTCAAACCTGAAAAAATAAAACAAGACACACCTATTTAAATATTTTATAAGTTAAAGAAAAGCAATGGTAATTATCATGATCTTAGTTTGTTTGTTAATTCAAAATGGTGTGTTCACAAATTATCCGTTTTAAATGAAGTGGGCTGACCCGGCCCACTAAAATGGGTACGAGTTGGCCGATATTGACATACATATGTTTCTGGATTCGTTTTCTGTGCTTGTTCCAATTTTGTTCCCCGGGGTTGACTTTGACTTCATCATCACTTGTTAGATCCACAAACGTCGACGAGTCAATACGAAAATATCCGTTTTTGCTCCGTTTTCAATCCTTTTGTACCTAGAGGACATAAACTACAAAACGAGAATATTTGAAATATAATATGATATATTTTAGGGTTTTTAGTCATTTTCCGAGTTTTAAATGGCTAAAATGACGAGTAAATAAGACACTCATCAGTTGTCTTTGACTCTTTAGTGATGTCTATGACGTTAACCTCGTAGAGGTTAATTGCTTGTTGATTTCTTTGTCAGTGAGTCTTCTTATACTTCGAATAAGCATGTTTTCTATTCTTTAACGATTCATTATATAACATGTGTGGTGTGCTCTACACGTTATGTTAAGGACTATTTAGTTTCGCTGATCATTTCTTACTCTAACATACAAAGGCGTGATATGTATTGTGCTAAGGTAACATGTAATAGAAGCATGTATGAAGTTTTCTTAAAATAAGACCATATAAGATAAAAGTCCAATAAACTCAATGTAATAAGACATTTTAATCAAGTGTCCCATTTGGGTTTATTATAATAGGACCTTTACATACAAGCATCTTATAAAGTGAATGTAATAGGACATGCAAGTAAAGTGTTTTATTAGGATCTAGGAAAATGAGACCCTAACAAATAAGCATCCTAAAAGTATGTTGTAATGGGACCGATTTATCAAGTGTATTATAAGTTTAATCATAAACGGACTAAAAAACCAGTGCGCCCTTAAAAATATATTATTAGGACCCCGAGAAAAAAGGGGTCCTATGAAAAGGTCCTAATAGCTCAATTTTCTTGTAATGTATTCAGAAGTCGTCCCGAGCCTATGGAGACGCACGCGTTAATACGTAAACAATTAAACATTAATATATTACGTGTAATATATTAATTAGTGATAAGGTATAATGCACGTTCATTAATTAGTTAGTTAGCGGGATTTACAAATGTTAGTTAAACGTTAACTATAAAGAATTAATACGTAAAACAAATGAAAGAGAATTTGTACCAATGCCTTTTTGCCTTTATCCGTAAGTCTCGGTTTCCTAATTGGTTTAGGAATCTTAGGAAGGAACCGACATATGATATGCATGTATATATAATGAGATATCATTATCCATGCAGTTGGTTGACTACGACAAAAGTAAAAAGACCGATTTGCAAATTTAGTTTCTTTTTGTGTGATAGAAACAAAAGCAAGTTAACTTTGTGACTTGTTTTGTATTGCGATAAACCAAGACCAGGTCATTGGTTTTGGGTTTATTTTTTTTACAAATACTCATTAGCTTATCACAAGTTGGTACTAGCATACTTAATTGTTTGCTAAAGAACGTATTGTGTACGTACTCTTAGAGAGACCATTATTTGATCTTTATTGGGTTTTCAGTTATACTATTGGTTCGATAAAGGCAATGTATCCATTGCTAAAAGGTACCCAATTCTTTATCATTTATGTTAATTACTTGTCTATACGTGATCTTATTATTCTGTTGCGTACTCGTGTTATTAATGTGTTAATATAGTTAAGGGTTTTTATAAATTCCAACAGTTTGTCATACATTGCCGCAATTCTCGGGTTACCTTTAGCAAACACCATCTCGACTAAATCGATTATTACTCTAAAGAATGGCCACTCCTTGTACATCTACCTCAGTAATTCAATATTCTTCGATTCCTTTTGAATAGCATGTTTGAATGCAACTCCAAATGCAATTCATAAAGGAAGATGAAACCTTGTTTGAGTCCATGAAAATATCCAAGGGATTGCTCAAAGTGTATCAATTCCATCACTAGGTTTCCTTTTCAAGGACGACTCCCAATGTTGATGCGATCGTATTCCAACTCGCGTGTGGCGTGCATTTTAAGAAAAGTCAATCAGGAAAACTATGTGTTTGTAAGGTTATATTTGATATATTTGTTGTTTTTTTTCAAACGACATATTTGATATATTTGTATTTTGTGAATTATCAAACACTAACATGCAAAGGTAGAATAAATATTAAAAATATAAATCGAACGGATTCTTCGGTAAATTGCATATGAACTAACCATTCAGTATTCAAAGGTATAAGAAGCTAACATGAGATTAAAATACTTACGAGACGAAATTATTTCAAAAATCAAGGATCCTCGAAAACTATTGATCAATATCCGTTACTAGCAATAACCGCTAACTCATCCATAAGTGCACGCCATTCAGGTTTGGATGAAATAGGTGGATTCATTCCATGCTCAAGTGTAGCAGTCGTGAACCGTTGTAAGGATCTAAAACACAAACGCTCTTCCCCAAACGACTGTTCAATAACTTTACCTTGAACCGTGACACGTAGAGAACCATTAATAGTACCTGGTGGCTGAGACAATATAGCTAAATGGGTTGGCCCACCACGTCGACCCACGGTCCCACCTCGGCTATGAAACATAGTCAGCTTCACTCCAAGTTGTTGAGCTGTAAGCATTAAAGCCTCTTGCACCAAGTATAACTACCAAGTTGTCGTGCATCGCCCCGCGTCTTTCCTAGAATTCGAGTACCCGATCATGACCTCTTGCTTACCATTAATCTAGTTTTTATACCAATCAACGGAAAAAAATGAGCCATAGCAGCAGGTGTAGCTTTAAGATCATCTAGTTTTTCGAATAATGGTACAAACCTTAAAGGATTTTTTAAATGACAGTTGTGTTGTAAAAGTTCAACTGCAAGCACATCAGAAGGGACGGTGGCCATTGAGATTATAAAAACACCAAAACTATCTGATGGAAGTTTATATATGACCTCAAATGTGTCTAAAACATCCGAAATTTCTTTAGTTTTGGAAAATCCACGCCGTATAGAGGGCGTGCGCTATTAAGTTGGGCCACAATTCATTCTTGCTTTTGTTCCTCTGACCAATTTATATACGACCCAATTTTAAAATGCTTTGTAATGGTATCGATAACATCAGTGTGACGGTCAGATTCTTGACGAATATCGAGTCTAACAAATGAAAGTCTGAAAGTGCAAACTTGACGTAGAAAATCAAGAAGGCTTCCATCAGCGATTGCTTGATCACCACATGTACAGAGTGATCTGTTACATAGCTGAAGAGGCTCGGGAAACTACATGCAAAATGATATAAAAAAGTTCAGTTTGAAAAAAGAAAAAAAAAGTGACATAAATGAGCTTTGTAGTTTTTATTTTCATTTTTGAATACCTGGTCAACACTTGTAAAAGTTTGGTTCTCGAGAATTTCAAAGGGTCACCATTGGATAGTATAGACGGGAATGTTCACGTGTATTAGATAGCTTATCCCTCACATAACCAAGAATAATATTATACGACTCGTTCAGAGGAATTTGCTTACAAAATTCTGAATCATTTACATACCAATATAGTGCTTCACATCACCATTTTCATTTCGATACAAATTAGCACGAATACGAAGTTCATCGCTGCAACGCCACGTAGAGGTGATTTAAACATGTGATAAAGGATAACATACATAACACTAAAAAAATCATAAGAAACGTTGATGTTATGGTTTGAAAACAGCAAACTGAACCTGAACCATACACGATGGTTGACGTTTTAAGACATGGTTACTTATGTGTTACTATAACAAATGAAAAGTCAACTGTATATAGGACTATCTTGGAAATAAATATTATAATTTAAGTAATTTAAATCTTGCAAATAAATATTGTAATTTAAGTAGTTTAAAGTTTGAATGGAATCAAAAGCAAATCAGTGACATCATCAAAGATGTGTATGTGACTATTACCTCGAAGATGAGATCATATATCTGAGAAAATTACAGATTCACATCCATCATCTGAGCAAGTAAACATACATCTTTTATGACTTCAGGAGTCACCCTTGGGTTTCCTGAAACATAATCGAGTTCTATTTTAGTTTTCAAATAAGTTGTATTTATTGTAACGTATAAGAAAACGGAATAAGATAGTTACCATCACGATCACCACCCATCCAAGAAGAGAAATGAATAAGAGGGGCATTATACGGAAGACCGTTTAGAAATTATGATATTTTTCAAAGTAGTATCAACACGGTGTAAAAATTTTGGAACACCTTTCCAAATTATTTCATGGAAATAACTCATTCCTGCTCTCATCTCATCTTGTGGATGGAGTGGAAGCGTACATTCTGATTTAATGAGTGTGAAATGCATCTTGTATCTACAACATAAGATTTTTTTGTATTCAAACATTCAAAACGGGCTTGCCATAGACATTATGTACATTATGAAACATAACTGAATAGATAAGCCAAAAATTAAGCTTAAACAAACACTACTTCAATTTGCAACCGATCAACACACTGTAATTTCATTAAGGCATGTTATCAAACACTTGGTAGGAATGTTAGCAAATCCACATAATCAAACATATGAAATTGTAAAAAAGTGATTAAATTTTAGTAATTATACATACAAATTGTGGTGATTGGGTTTAAAATAAAAGGGTAAAACTGAAACTAATTAGAAAATGAAATTAGAAAAAAAAATGCTTACTTGAAGTGGTCTTGTTTAAAATTATATCAAGGGGTGCGTTTGGGGAAATCAGTAAGTGACAGCAGTGTGTGTTTGCATGATCTTGTGGATCTTATTGCATTTATGGGATTCAATAGATGAAGACATATTAATATGATAGGTATATTTGTGTTTTTTATCTTTAGATCCACAAATGTTATAATTTAATATTTTCAAAAAAAAAGTAATATTTTATGTTAAAATATTTATTAAGTACAAGTCGCTTAAAAGGACAGTTACACATTCTTACATAAAATGTACAAGTCGCATAATTATATTAGAAGTTGCATAATATATTTTTATAAATTAAAATTTCACTAAAATATATTATAATTCAAAGTCGCTTAATAAATTAACCAGAAATCGTTTAAAAGAACACTTACACACACTCTTACATACATGTACTTGTCTCTTAACACATTGTACTTTTTCAGAGATGAATAGTGTTTTTTTTCAAAAAAGTGTAAGGCGCATAGGTTGCATAAGTACCAAAAGTCGCATTGGTCTAAATGTGGAAGTTTTATGTCGCATGTGGCAATTTCACAAAGTGACTATCTTTTTTGTCTATTTGGGTAAATAGCTCTTCTTTTTTTATGATGTGGCGTTACATTAACACTAATCATGTTCGTTTTTAAATGACGAAATATATTTTCTTTGGATGCTTTAGTTACTGTGTACTTTATATAAAAAATCATTAGTACGTTTTATACCTAAACAAATTTATTTTAGTGTATAATTTTAAAAGTAGACTTTTTAATCATATTATGTTAATACATTGACTTGATATAAGCTTCCTTGTTTATATTAAGGGCCCGTTTGTTTTAAAGTCGGGTTTATTTTAGGTGTGGGTTTGTAAAAAGAGGATTTTGGATTGGGTTAGATTTGAATTTTATATAGGGGAGAGAAAATATATAAATAATAAATATATTAATAAAATAAAGTTTTATTTATAAAATACTTAAAAAAAATAAAGATAGAAATTATGCCACGTTAGAAGATCAATGGTATACCTACAATCCCCAACATCAAGCCCAACCTTTGAGTAATCAGAATATATGAAGTTTTAAGTGGGCCACCTTTGTCTACCTTTATAATCAAACATGGGTTTTTAAGCAAAATTCAAATATTTACTGTCACCCCCCAATACAAACGCACCCTAAGTCTTTTTAAGTTTGAGGGTCCCAACGTAATGTCACCGTTACACGGTCGGTCGATGAAAATTCATTGTCATTTTTGAGATATTTGAACTTGCTCTTTAACATCTGAGTTGGGGTATGTGTAAATGAAGTGCAATATGATTATGATTTTGTTTTTATATCGATCAAGTTACATATCAAACCTTCTTTCAGTTTATATAAATCTTCTACTCTTCTAATTATAATTGTCAAGTATTTAAAACATCTTATAACGATCCGTAAGGATCTAAATATTTTTTATAAGATAAGATGTCATGTAGGACTTTCTTAAAAATATATCAACTGACACCGTTTACTTTTCTATAATAACCTACAACGTTTACTTTCTCTAAGATAATATTCTTAGCCAAAATATAATATTTCACTAGATATGTGTTTTAATAAAAATTTCCGACCAAAAATTTATATTTCACATAAGAATAGAGTTTAAAATCATAAATATTAAAGATAAATGAATTAAAGTGGAGAACTCATAAACAATATCGTTAGAATATGATGACAAACAACATAATTAACGAGTCACGTAATTTCTTATGTTTCTAGGTTGTTTTCTCCGCCAAAATCTTACTTTCGTCATAATCTATACCTTCTTGTTGGTTATACCCTTGAGCAACAAGCATAACTTTGTTTCTCGACACTAAACCATTTTCATCTAGTTTATTTAGAAAGACCCATTTTGTTCCAATTACCGTTTGATTTTTAGGGCTCGGTACCAAGTACCAAACATCATTAATCATAAATTGATTTAATTCTTCTTGCACAACAAAAACCCAACTTTCATCATTGATAGCCTCATCAATATTATTAGGTTCAATTTAAGACATGAAACAAAAGAATTTACTTTAATTTTGAGCTTGACACCTTAAGATCTGTTCATTTAATTTACCAATAACGTTATTTAGAGAATGACCTTTTGACTCTTTAATATTTTAAAGTTCAATTTTTAATGGTTCATTTTCCTTGTCTTCTTCAAAATTAACTTGTTGGTTATTGGCTTGACTTTCAACTAGATCATCATCTACCAAAGGTAATGTTCTAGGGGGAGATGGACTTTCATCGAAGGTTATGTCCAACGATTCCTCGACACACATGGTTTGTTTATTTTAAAACAATGTAAGCATTAATATTTTGAGAGTATCCAAGAAAAAGTCCTTCGTATGACTTTGGGTCGAACTTAGTGAGATAGTCCTTAGTGTTAAGAATAAAACATTTGCTTCCACACTTTAAAGTATCCAATTGTCGGTTTTCTTCCTTTTAATATTTTATACGATGTTTTATCTAGAAGTGGTCTAATTAAAACCCGATTTAAAATATAAGTTGAGGTATCAACCGCATGACACCAAAACTTTTGAGGCATGTTTGACACATTTAGCATTGTTCTACTCATTTCTTTAAGTGTTCTATTTTTACGTTCAACTATCCCGTTTGATTGACGTGTTCTAGGAGCCGTTAAATTATGTGTGATACCTTTAATGTCACACAATGCTCCGAATTGCACCTCATTGTCAAACTCCCGACCATGATCCATGCGAATTGACACAATTTGACAATTTAATTGATTTTCAATTTTCTTGCTTAAAGTCTTAAAATGATCAAAGGCTTTGTCCAAGTATATCTTGAGTAGTCATCCACAATAACCAGAGTGTACAAATTACCCCCGTAACTTTGTACCGCGGATGGACCAAACAAGTCCATATGTAAGAGTTCTAAACACTTATGTGACAACCCCAGTTTTTTAGGTTCGTCATTTAGTATTATTTTTAGGGTGTTTTATGTGACTATGTGTTCTATGTGATTTATGTGTTTATATGTGTGATTTTGGGGATGAGAATAGATGAAATGAGGTACATGATTTGTAAATCCTGGTACGGGTTAGAAATGAAATGAAATGAAATGAGCTCAGAAATGAACTGCAGAAAAGTTTGGATATCGTTTTTACAAGGCTTCGTGTATGTATCGTATGTTTTATGTATGTATTAAGCATAGATTATATGTTTAGGATAAGTTTAGAGATAGTTTCCATAATTAGAAACATTTTGAAATGACGGTTAGTTCGGAAATCGCGTAGAAAGTCGAAAAAACCAACGTAAGGCTTTCGGGTTATGGTCCGGATGTAACCCGAATGTGAGCTTTAGTTTAAGCATGATATAAGTTATAAAATAAGGTTAAAAACCAGATCCTTAGGTGATTTGGGCTTGGTTTGGGCAGTCAAAAGAAAAGAAAGAAAGAAAATAACCAAAAAGCCCAAAAATAGGCCCAATGGACTTGTAATGGGATTAGAGGGACTTTAGGACTTAACCAAACCCATCTCATAACCAAAATAATCAGATTTTTCACCCCCATAACATCTCATAGTCGAATTTTAACAATGGTGGCCAATTAGGGTTTCAAAGATAAAGATCTCCCATAATTTTTAAGGTAAAATCTTCAATCCCTTTTTAATTAAATTGTTTTTATGCATCTATTAATCAATACATGATGGATCTATGATTATGTCTAAATTAAAATCTGAGTTTTAATGATATAACAATGATTAGATTATTTAGGGTTTATAACTAAACAATTAAATTCGTAACTAAAAACTGGGTAGAATTTTAGGTCACTTGTTTTGATCATTTCTAGAGTTCTACAAACTTTTAGGTTTTTAATCTTATGTTCCTGGAAAGGTAATTGAATTAACGTTCAAATGCAAGAAACGAGAACTAAATTGGAGGTAGGTAAGTGTAACACCCCACTTGGATAAGTGGACCGTTACGTGTATTTATGGCGTGTCATCAAAGCATAAGGTAAATGTCCTAAAACATTAACTGACCGTAAGGAATACCGGAATCAAACATCGGTAATTCAAACATAAGCCCAAAACATGAAAAGTAAAATACTGAAGAAAGGACTAAACAATGTCCAAATAAGCAGAATAATGTAAGAAATACATAGAGTAAGAAGTCTGGATAGCTTCCATCCAAATGTACTTGCTCTTAGAATCCTAAAAGCATCCTGGTGTACCTGCCGTTAGAACATGAAAGGAACTACGGCTGAGCATAACGCTCAGTGAACGGATATAAAGCATGATAAGAATATACTGAATGAAACAGGAGATAGAATACAGAAGCTGTAAGACTGATATGTAACATGTGGTAGAACTCTGCATAAAATCTGAGCAACCTGGTTCATATATACTGATACTGAAATATAACTATTAATTCTGAAAACATGCATTTACTGTATTTTATTTGCCAGAGCTTATATAGGTCACGTGCTGTAACAACCGTGCATGAATAACTGGAGGGGTGACCTCGTCATGTTATAGAGGGTGACCTCTAAATAACTGTGCTGGGTGGAGGGATCAGCTCCAATGTGAAGGATGTAGAGCACACACCACATTCACCCTGATAACTTGTAACACATATAAGCCTAGGATGCATCCATACGCCCCACTAAAAATACTGATAAAATGGCCAAGCTGAGCTGAGTGGGACGATGCAGGATATCACTCTCCTGCATGTGAGTCACGACACCGGTGCCTCTAGTGCCGTGGTTACGGTACCTCCGTAACTAGTACATAAACTGGTCGTGCTTGTATATAATGCTCAGGAAATTTATTTAGTTATTAACATGATTACTGATAAACTTAAACATATACTGGGGAAAACATTTGGCTGCAGACGGGAAATCCTAATCATGCATAGGAAAGGAAGTCCTTACTGAAAGGACGGGAAATCCATACCTCAAGTCCAGTGAATGAACGGAAGAGAGATTCCTACTTCTGGATCACTAACGCTACATGAATACACACGTGTATAAGTATCGAATTACTGAATACGTACTGGGTTTTACGTCTTGTCTTAACTTATTTTATATGTTTTAAGTCACGTTTTACTGTTTTAAGCTTTAATCTGTGTTTATCTTATATTCTGATTAATCTGATTAAGTATCTCTAGTATTTCATGTATTATTATGCTTACTGAGCAATATTAAGTAACTTTCCAAAAATAGCAGGTTTCCTAAAATAGAAAGTTTCCAAAAATAGATTAGCTGTCTTGATTAAATAGTTTCTAAAAATAGAAAGTTTCCATAAATAGAATTACTGCTTAAAATAGATAAGTTTCTAAAAATAGAAAGTTTACATAAATAGTTATAAGCTGGTTAAATAAGCTAATAAATAAGCTTAAGTGTTTACTGATTAATATTCTAAGTCATAATGATATAATGTATAGTTTATTAATTATTACATGTCATTTAAATAAACTATAGGTTAAAGGCATTTAATTAAATATAATGTGATTTAATTAAATAAAGATATAATGCACTCGTAATAATAAGTCGGGTTTTATTAATTTTATTTACCTTGAAAATAATATACATGTTACGGCTAATTACTTGTAAAGATGAAAACCCGTAACCATATATTATTTATCAAAAGCATCGAAACCGAACCCGTGTCTTATTAATTTAAAAGGTGAAACTCGTGTTATGTTTTTAAAAAATAAGTCTAGCCAAACAGCCCCTTAATCTGCCCTTAAACCCGTAGCCAAACAGCCCTAAATCTGATTTTAAACCCACTGCCAAACGCCCCCTTACTGTTCCTAAACCGGGTTGCCAAACACCCCGTTACATCCGTAGCCAAACACCCCCCTTGCTCTGGTTTCCCCCTGCTGGTTACCAGTTCCCACCGACTGGCTAATTCTGCCAGCCGTGGCTTCCCACTGTTAGTACAACACCCCTGCGGGGTTCCCACTGGTAGCACAATCCAGCCCAAACCCTAATTAGGGTTGCGGCTGGTGCCATTTATTCATCACCGAGACTCATATGAGTCTCGGTTCGTGTGCCTTTCGAATCCAACAACAGACAACCGAAACCCCTCATCAATTTATTGTCTGAACACGTTTAGACACCCATGAAATCGGATTGAAAGAAAAGAAAAATAGAATGAATTAGGGTTTTCACTTACATGTCGTTTAGGGTTTAGAAAACACACATATCATCTCGATTACTTGCATCCAAACGCTCCTGCCTTTGATCCTTGGTGTTTAACCGTCGGCAGAAAAAGGAGGCAAGGAAGAAGGTGGTGGCTTGTTTAGTTTTAGGGTTTCCTGTGTGTTTGTGTCGGCAGAAAAAGGAAGACAAGAAAGAAAAAAATACAACCCCCCGTCTGTTTTATTTAAACGGCCAAAACAGTGTTCTTGGGCCTTGAGCCCAAGTCCCATTATTTTTCTAGTTGTCTAAAAAAATCCCCTTAAACCACTTGTAATCTTTATTAAGTCGCGTTATTAATTATGAGACTGCGTGATTCTTGTTAACGTTTAATTATTTCTATAAAATAATTAATTCATCAGTAATATTTTATGAGACTAAATACTTATCATCTGAATAAACTGTAATATTTAGTATTTAATAAACTGGGATTGCGTATTTAATTTCTGCATTTATATCTCTGTCTAATAATTAATACTTATATAATTTATTAAAATTAAGCCACGTATTTAAATGTTCTGATATTTAAATACGGGTTTTACAATTCTTCCCCTCTAAAAACAATAATTCCTCCCCGAATTAAAGGTAATAAGCTGATGAAGTTATAAGAACTGAAAGAACACGTAGACTGAAAAGACAATTAAACTGGAGGATAAATTGTCTTCTAATTAAGACATAATGCTGCTGATAGGTATAAACCTGCCATGACTGAAATGGTCATGTAACGTGACATGGCTGAAGAGAACATGGAACGTGACATGACTAAAAGAACTTAACTGGATTTATTGAAGGAAAGGGGGTGAGAGGTCCGGATGGACTCCTCTGTTTCGAGTGGCCTCCCGCTCGAAACGATTCCTTCAAGGGTCTACACATAATAATAAAAAAAAATCTTGGTCCTGATAACCCTTTACTGATGATGCTGAATACTTCCAGGTTCCATACTTAAGATGGATTTTCTGAATCTGATAGACTGAATAACTATAACATGTATGATATATGAAACGACACGTGTAAATATTCTGAAAAGATAACATTTATATTTCTGAGAAAGCTGCTGAAATATGGAGATGAACTACGTGAACAATTGTAAACGTGTTGAGTGAGCAATTGTGAACGTGGTTCATGATTATATGAGGAGCTTTGGAATGGAATATATCATGAATGTGATACGTGAATCATACTGTGAACGTGATACTAGAACATATCATGAACGTATGCTGACTGAGGAATGAATGCCAGACGTTACGGCCTGAGATGTGGAACGTCTGCCTGGTTATGGAATAGTTGTGCTAGACTTGAGTCTAATTTCTCAAGCTTTCTGTAACCGTATACGGTGATAAACTGAGAAACGTGTATCGTGAACTGGCACACGAACTTGAACGTGAGAAATGTTATGAACACAAACGTGAGCTTAAATTATGAGCTAGCATAAAGATGAACTGAAAAGCATCATTCTGCGAATGAGACGTATACGTGAAAGTGAAAATAATCGTAACGTAAACATCCAAGTGATCGTGAACATGAATTTTTGTCTGATATGATGGTCGCCGGAATACTTGAAATCGTACGATTTACTGCTAATTTTCTGCAGGTCCACTACTGCGTAATCCTTCCGGATGAGAGGAAACGCGTAGGTTGATTACATGGTCGACAATCACTTAGATAGTATTATACTTTTTCTGAGTCTGACAATAATCTCCATGGAATCCTGTCTTTTTCTGTTCAGATTTTCTAATGGTAACACACTAACATGAAGGCGTTCTATCTTGAACCTGCGGTATGTCAGGCATCTAGATATGAACATAGCTGTATCAATGTGTGATACGGTTTCTATCAAAATTCTGCCTAGGCTTATGGGACATTCTGGTGGAAATCTGGTTGAATAGTCTTACAATATTTTTAGTGAGAACTGTCGGCAATTTCTGCGGTAGTAGTTAATTGAGTTCTAGAAAATTTGTACTTCGTTTACATTCGTCAGTCGGGACCATCAGGTGATGGCCTTCACCTGCGCAGGATTGTCTGAAATTTCTTTCTGCTAAAGTAGAATGGTTCAGAAATGCCACTTGGTTCAATTGGAGTTCATATCTGGAAAGCTGTGTATAAAATAACTCCTATCAAAGATTCTATACAACTGTGAGAAGATGACTCTCGTATTCTTCTCTAGAATTTAGCAGACCAAAATGTGATCAATGGTTACGCTGACGATTTTGTCTGAGAATCCTAGAAAAAAAAATGATTCATAACTTCCATAATATAGCTGGAGTGTTAGGGAGTTCAGAAGTATAAAATTCAAAATCTTTAGAGAGACTATAATATGTGCGACAGCAGTCTGGAAACATCATGTTCTTTTCTCTCACCATTGATGGTAGTATGATCGGAAATTGTTCTGGAAAATATTTAAGATGTCGTAGCAGGTCAGGTAAACCTTCTATATGTGAGATGACATCGATTTCGAATGATGATCTTGTAATGATTTTCAGTGGTCGCTACATGATCTCATGATAGCGGCCTTCTTTCTGATGGACAGAAACGATACACCTCCTGGTGGTGCGTTAGGGCGAATAAAGCCCCGTTCCGGTAATTCTTGCAGCACTTGCTGCAACTCTTTTAACTTAGCTGAAGCCCTGTGATCAAGAATTCTGAAAACAGGTTCTGTTCTTGAGACTAGTTCGATGTTTAAATTCCTGTCTCGTGGTTAGGAAGGAATTTATTGGAAACCTTCTGAATTTATATCCGGAGCTCTGGAATAATCTGCTAATCATGAACTTAAGGAATTTCGGAAGTGAATTATAACTGGTGGCTAGAAAATCTTCGTAGCTATGGACTGATAAATCACGCGTTTGTAAGGCAGAAACAACTTGTACTGATTTTCCTAGCAGAAATATATAATGAATATATTTGGGATTTAGTAAGACGGATCTCGTCGTTAACTGAAAATAAGACTTTAATAAATATGGTGATACTGTTGAGTCCTTTCTGGCTGAGAGGCAGGTAACTACCTGATTTAGGATAAAGCTAGCATATGAATACTTGAAGTAAACGTGGCAACTTTCACTGATTGTATTCGTCTGTAACCTCACAGAATGAACACTGTGTGTCTAACCTGAATAGTACTCTAATGGTGATAACTGGATCTTTGATGGTCTGACCTATGCGTGTCATGACAAAACAGTATACCCCTTTGGAGGGTTCTCTGAATTACTGAGGACCTGGTTTAGAAGGCATACTAGAATTATGAGTCTTGACTAGTGCCTTGAGATGACTGGTATCCTGACATGTGTCTTCAGAAATGATACTTGAGACCCACGTCTTGACTGTTGTCTGGACATGTATTTTAATGGGTGAGTCTAAATAAGGTTAAGAATTTCTGGTAACTGTCGACGATTGGTGGACCAGTTAGACTACTGACCTTTGTATTTCTTATCACGTCCGTACCGGAGTTCCAATGGTTATTGACTGATTAATTATAAGCACGGTGGTTGTCACTACTACTTTGTCTGCCAGTTTCCTGACGGTCGTTATCATGACCGTGATTAATGAAATTATTTCTGCTAAGTGGTCGGCTGGTTACCGGTTCCCACTCTTCTGACAGAAAGATTAGCTGAGTGATGTGTGACATCTGACTGAGGAAGTAAAAACATAAAATAGAATGGTAGTGTCTGATGGTTGGATTTATTATTGTCAGAAATTTCAAGTTTATATTTTTCGTCCTTGTTCCGCGGCATCAGCATCTTGAGAAATCTCTAAAGTTCAGCAGCGTCAACATCCGTGTGGTCTTCAGAGTGTTAGCAGCATCAGCATCTGGTAAAATCTTCAACTCACGAGCAGCATCAGCACCTGGTAGAATATCGACAAGTGGAAACGCCTGAGATGATTGAGGATCGATTAGCATGGAATAGGGTACCTGGGGTACACTTGGACTACTGTACATGAAGTACGAAGTGAATACTGCACATGGAGAAAATATGAGACACTGTACGTAGAGTACACGTGAAATACCGTACATGGAGCTGGTGGAAATTTTATGGGATGATCGATACTGGTGTCGCTTGTCTAACATTATCAACGGAAAATAATTTGATTTAACTGGTTAGCAACTGAACTGAAACAGTTAATATGATGGCTTAAAATTTCTGCGGGAGACTTCATGCTGGTTGTATAGAGGTTAAAAGTGTGATTAAACGGAGTTTCATCAACATTTAGTATAAAGACATGATTGTTAAAGACCAGAACATGATTTATCATGAAGTAGTATTTTACTATAATCCTTCTGTATCTTATAGTGAAAAGCACTATCACCTTGTTGAAAACCTAATCCTCATAAGGAGACCTGAACTTAGTCAGTATGAAAACGACATTCTCGTGAAAGTATAAACTTGACTGATACAATTAACATAGGAGAATAATCAACTGAGGTTTAGCATCAACTGATGTGGATAGCTATGGTTCAATCCTCAGAATCCAAAGGAGAAAACATGAGACTAAGTATGGGTTATTCTTGTTCGATCCATACTAACCAAAATTTTCTGAGAACTGTCATGTATAGAAATTTATAATCTGGTCTTAAATATGGATGGCTGTAGTCCAATCCATACTTGTCAAAATTTATAGAATGTCATGGTATGTAAAAAGGTGAAGATCTATGGTTCAGTTCACAAAACATCATTTGACTGAAAAGCATGAAATTTGACTCGAGAAATGATGAACGTTTATGGCTGGTTCACCAAGTAATATTTGACTGAAAACATGAATATGACATGAGTAAGGATAAGCGCCCATGATCTGTTCATCTATACAAAAATCCGAACGGGCAAGGGTGAACGCCTATGGTCAGTTCACCAAAACGATAACTCGCTAAAAAGCACATGTGACTAAGTATGGCTAGTTGTGTACCAACCCTTTTACTTAGTCAAAACCTTAAGAAAAATGACTGATAAATGAAGAAAACTGACTGAATAATCCATGAGAAACATGAAAGATAACAACGCCATAATCTGGGAAGTTCCTGGTGACTACCCACTAGTCACAGGTCAAGTTTTAGAGCCTACAGGTCGAACCTTGCGCTCTGATACCATAATTGTAACACCCCACTTGGATAAGTGGACCGTTACGTGTATTTATGGCGTGTCATCAAAGCATAAGGTAAATGTCCTAAAACATTAACTGACCGTAAGGAATACCGGAATCAAACATCGGTAATTCAAACATAAGCCCAAAACATGAAAAGTAAAATACTGAAGAAAGGACTAAACAATGTCCAAATAAGCAGAATAATGTAAGAAATACATAGAGTAAGAAGTCTGGATAGCTTCCATCCAAATGTACATGCTCTTAGAATCCTAAAAGCATCCTGGTGTACCTGCCGTTAGAACATGAAAGGAACTACGGCTGAGCATAACGCTCAGTGAACGGATATAAAGCATGATAAGAATATACTGAATGAAACAGGCGATAGAATACAGAAGCTGTAAGACTGATATGTAACATGTGGTAGAACTCTGCATAAAATCTGAGCAACCTGGTTCATATATACTGATACTGAAATATAACTATTAATTCTGAAAACATGCATTTACTGTATTTTATTTGCCAGAGCTTATATAGGTCACGTGCTGTAACAACCGTGCATGAATAACTGGAGGGGTGACCTCGTCATGCTGTAGAGGGGTGACCTCTAAATAACTGTGCTGGGTGGAGGGATCAGCTCCAATGTGAAGGATGTAGAGCACACACCACATTCACCCTGATAACTTGTAACACATATAAGCCTAGGATGCATCCATACGCCCCACTAAAAATACTGATAAAATGGCCAAGCTGAGCTGAGTGGGACGATGCAGGATATCACTCTCCTGCATGTGAGTCACGACACCGGTGCCTCTAGTGCCGTGGTTACGGTACCTCCGTAACTAGTACATAAACTGGTCGTGCTTGTATATAATGCTCAGGCAATTTATTTAGTTATTAACATGATTACTGATAAACTTAAACATATACTAGGGAAAACATTTGGCTGCAGACGGGAAATCCTAATCATGCATAGGAAAGGAAGTCCTTACTGAAAGGACGGGAAATCCGTACCTCAAGTCCAGTGAATGAACGGAAGAGAGATTCCTACTTCTGGATCACTAACGCTACATGAATACACACGTGTATAAGTATCGAATTACTGAATACGTACTGGGTTTTACGTCTTGTCTTAACTTATTTTATATGTTTTAAGTCACGTTTTACTGTTTTAAGCTTTAATATGTGTTTATCTTATATTCTGATTAATCTGATTAAGTATCTCTAGTATTTCATGTATTATTATGCTTACTGAGCAATATTAAGTAACTTTCCAAAAATAGCAGGTTTCCTAAAATAGAAAGTTTCCAAAAATAGATTAGCTGTCTTGATTAAATAGTTTCTAAAAATAGAAAGTTTCCATAAATAGAATTACCGCTTAAAATAGATAAGTTTCTAAAAATAGAAAGTTTACATAAATAGTTATAAGCTGGTTAAATAAGCTAATAAATAAGCTTAAGTGTTTACTGATTAATATTCTAAGTCATAATGATATAATGTATAGTTTATTAATTATTACATGTAATTTAAATAAACTATAGGTTAAAGGCATTTAATTAAATATAATGTGATTTAATTAAATAAAGATATAATGCACTCGTAATAATAAGTCGGGTTTTATTAATTTTATTTACCTTGAAAATAATATACATGTTACGGCTAATTACTTGTAAAGATGAAAACCCGTAACCATATATTATTTATCAAAAGCATCGAAACCGAACCCGTGTCTTATTAATTTAAAAGGTGAAACTCGTGTTATGTTTTTAAAAAATAAGTCTAGCCAAACAGCCCCTTAATCTGCCCTTAAACCCGTAGCTAAACAGGCCTAAATCTGATTTTAAACCCACTGCCAAACGCCCCCTTACTGTTCCTAAACCGGGTTGCCAAACACCCCGTTACATCCGTAGCCAAACACCCCCCCTTGCTCTGGTTTCCCCCTGCTGGTTACCAGTTCCCACCGACTGGCTAATTCTGCCAGCCGTGGGTTCCCACTGTTAATACAACACCCCTGCGAGGTTCCCACTGGTAGCACAATCCAGCCCAAACCCTAATTAGGGTTGCGGCTGGTGCCATTTATTCATCACCGAGACTCATATGAGTCTCGGTTCGTGTGCCTTTCGAATCCAACAACAGACAACCGAAACCCCCCATCAATTTATTGTCTGAACACGTTTAGACACCCATGAAATCGGATTGAAAGAAAAGAAAAATAGAATGAATTAGGGTTTTCACTTACATGTCGTTTAGGGTTTAGAAAACACACATATCATTTCGATTACTTGCATCCAAACGCTCCTGCCTTTGATCCTTGGTGTTTAACCGTCGGCAGAAAAAGGAGGCAAGGAAGAAGGTGGCGGCTTGTTTAGTTTTAGGGTTTCCTGTGTGTTTGTGTCGGCAGAAAAAGGAAGACAAGAAATAAAAAAAATACAACCCCCCGTCTGTTTTATTTAAACGGCCAAAACATTGTTCTTGGGCCTTGAGCCCAAGTCCCATTATTTTTCTAGTTGTCTAAAAAAATCCCCTTAAACCACTTGTAATCTTTATTAAGTCGCGTTATTAATTAAAACTGAGACTGCGTGATTCTTGTTAACGTTTAATTATTTCTATAAAATAATTAATTCATCAGTAATATTTTATGAGACTAAATACTTATCATCTGAATAAACTGTAATATTTAGTATTTAATAAACTGGGATTGCGTATTTAATTTCTGCGTTTATATCTCTGTCTAATAATTAATACTTATATAATTTATTAAAATTAAGCCACGTATTTAAATGTTCTGATATTTAAATACGTGTTTTACAGTAAGTGGGTCAAAAACAGGTTACATCAGTCGGGTATCAAAGCAGTTTTTGGATCAGCATGTTTACATTTTATGTTTTGAGTTGGTTAGGATGCTTAGGGTTATATATAGACCTTCAAACGAATATAGGAGTTAGATTATATATTGTAGAAAGGAACCAGAGTGGGGATAAGTAAATGGAATAGGTTAATACCCTCTGGTCATAACAAACTTTTCATATGTTCAAAATCAGTAAATTGTGGATAGGTAAAAGTATATATATATATATATATATATATATATATATATATATATATATATATATATATATATATATATATATATGGAGGTCTTAACAGTAGCTTTAAGGTTGCGGCCAAATAGGAGAGTTAGATAACACATTTAAGGGCATAGGGTTTCTTTTACAGGGCATGTTATTTTGGTTAAGGGGGTGTGCGACCCATAGTTTGAAGTATGAAATACGGGACTGATTTGGATAAAATGTTAACGGGACGAGTTATGAACTAAACTAAGTTAAGGGCTTTATAGAGGGGTGTAATGAGATGAATATGGCATATAAATAGGGTTAAGTTGTAGGAGAAGGTTAGATATCCATCATAGATTGATGAGCCATTTTGGTATGTGGTTCATGTCTTGATTGTATACGTTTGTGTGTTTAGATTTTTGCTAGAGCGCGGATACTTAGAGAAGCTTGTTTAGGTGAGTTTCATAGTCCCATGTCTTTTTAATGATTTTGACTTCCAGATGGGATGGAAGAGACACTTATGGTTTTGTAACTTATGTTGTGAATGTTTATGATTGGTGATGGACTTGTGTATACTTATGTGATTAACTACTAATTGATTCATGATTGTTTTGTGGTTTGACTTGGTACCAAGGGATGTTGACAAAGCGGGGCCTTGGGATTGGTTCATAGGTGTATGGGCGCCTATGAGACCATGGTGGTAAGGCTTGGAGCCTTGGAATTGTGGTTATTGGTAAGGCTTGGAGCCTTAGATTTGTGGTGACTGGTTAATCTTGAATGCTAGTTGTTAATACATAATTGTAGCACATTGTCTATAAATTCTTTTGTTAATGGTTGTTATTCACAGCTTATAATTGATTTGGAGTTGGAGTCTAAACCTATGACTCTCACCAAATTTATGTTGACGTGTTTTAGTGTCTCTTTCAGGTGAGAATGTGGTTAAGCGTGAGAATAGGAGTGGCTAGCTAGGAGGCTTAGGATTGCATTGGAGGAACCCTCTTTCCTCTTAGTCTTTATTTGATGTTTGTATAAGTGATACTTTGTTGACACCTATATGTTTGCTTTGTGTATGTTAATTGTTTGTCTCGGGTAAGCGGTAGGACTGTTACCTACTTACCTAGTCTCCTGCATTGTTGAGATATTGTCATGACATTTGTAATTGTGTCACCATTTTATGACATTTCTTATTTCATTTAGTTATCTCTATAGACACGCTATTATTGTGATGATATCCATACGTCGTGCCCCATATTCTGCCATGGTAGGGTGTGAGAGATTGGTATCAGAGACAATGGTTATAGAGAATTAGGTTGCCTAGTCTATAGCTTAAGGGTCCCTGCATATAGGCGTCATAGGAATATGTGTGCATAGATTTGGCCAATATAAATATATATTTCGTAATATTTTGGATTCGTGTTTATGATGTTTCATGTCGGGTTTTGACTAGTATGGATCGAACGATAATCGCTCATACTTAGTCGCATGTTATTTTCTTCTTTGAATTTTACTAGTGCGGATCGAACCTTAATCGTCTACACTAGTCATTATTATATGTTGTATTAATATTACATTATAGTACATAATGTGGTTAATAGTAGTTTCCGTCTTTGGCGTTATTTCCATGCATCTAATGTATAGTATGTTCTTTTGATGTTTAAGTTATGTTCTCTAAGAATCATGTGGTGGTTCGAGTTACTAGGAGTAGGTGGATAGGAAGGATGTTAAGCTGTTACCACTCTTATGGGAAACATGACTTATAACTGATTATGTTTTCGTTTTGGATTTTGTCTATGCTATTTTAGCTAGACTATGGATTTATGTATTCCAAGAGTTTGACTATGTTATTTTGATAGATAGAGTTTTGAACCTCTTTTTATGTGATTGTATTATTATGTGAGTTGGTAGATTATGTGTTATATGTTGTATTGATTCTTATAAGTGCCGTCATAGGAGGGAGTGCATTGGGGAAAGGGTAATTGTATAAGTGTGGTGGCCAACATAGTTATACAAGTACCACAACTTCAATGAATTCCTAAGTATGATTTCTTGAAAGAGGGTTAATACATGCTTGTATAGTAGATGTTAGACGGATTTACGTATATGTATCCCGATATTACCTACATATGTATGATCCCTCGTTATTATCGATTGTATCCGTAGTAGGGTTTGCTAGCTCGCTTCTTTCAGGTATTCGACCTCTGTTGTGGCGTATTCTTCGAGTTTCCTATTTCACGTGTCCGTTTTAAAATGGACTTTTAATGGAATTAGGGGAACTTTAGGACTTAACCAAACCCATCCCATAACCAAAATAATCAGATTTTTTACCCCCATAACATCTTATAGTCTAATTTTAACAATGGCAGCCAATTAGGGGTTTCAAAGATAAAGATCTTCCTTTATTTTTAAGGTAAAATCTTCAATCCCTTTTTAATTAAAATGTTTTTATGCATTTATAAATCAATACATGATGGATCTATGATTATGTCTGAATTAAAATCTGAATTTTTAATAATATAATAATGATTAGATTATATATGGTTTATAATTAAACAAGTTATGGATATTAATTAGGTTAATTAAATTAAATTCATAATTAAAACTGGCCAGAATTTTAGGTCACTTGTTTCGATCATATCTAGAGTTCTACAAACTTTTAATTTTCGAATCTTATGTCCCTGGAAAGGTAAATGTATTAGCGTTCAAATGCAAGAAACGAGAACTAAATTGGAGGTAGGGAAGTGGGTCAAAAACAGGTTACATCATCCGGGTGTCAAAGTAGTTTTTGGATCAGCCTGTTTACATTTTATGTTTTGAGTTGGTTAGGGTGCTTAGGGTTATAGATAGACCTTCAACAATATGAGAGTTAGATTATATATTATAGAAAGGATCTGGAGTGGGGCTAAGCGAATGGAATAGGTTAAGACCCTCTAGTCATAACAAACTTTTCATATGTTCAAAATCAGTAAATTCTGGATAGGTAAAAGTATATATATATATATATATATATATATATATATATATATATATATATATATATATATATATATATATATATATAGTGTAACTTTCTTTTTAGAACTCATATTAGTGTCAGAACTATCAGAACTTTTTTTGCACCTTTGGATGAGAAGATCAATGACTAAAAATAGATATGGCAGTTTTGTAATTAATTTGAAAACAAATTTTACTTATTTAATAACAAAAGGGTATTATAGCGTTTTTTCAAATATATAAAAAGTAATCAAAATCTCATTTATCTTAAAAGAGAAGATTCAGTTACATCAAACAAAATCATATTCATATGTAACTCTGCTAATCGCTTAGATATGACCGTCGCCCCCTCGATTTCTTCATCACAAACTCGATGGAAAAATCATTCTTAACAAATACAACCATCTCATTCTCATTTTTCAGGAAAAAAAGTCCATGTGAAAAAAATATTTTTTATACTCATACTCAAGATCGATTGATCCTGCTACAATGATATTGTTCCAATCAGGTTTGTACTAACATGATTTAACTAGATCCAAACGAAAATAATTTTTTTGTTTATATGATTGGATATATATTACGATAATTATTTGAGATTAGTAATTTGAATTGACTAATTTGCTTATTGGAATTAATGAATTGATTAATTTGGATGTTTATATATTTATGAAACTTGATGCTTAATTGAACTTTTGATGGATTTGTTTATTATAGATAACCATGGATATTTACCGGTGGCTTTGTATACATCAAGAATGTTCATTTTTTATTACCGTCTCACTAATTCAATAAAAAAATGTGATTGATGTGTCCATCTAAGGTAATAACCATGGCTATTATTCGGTGGTTTTTTTTTCAAGTATTATAAAATTTAGCATCTAGTGGTATGCAAACGTGTACTACTTTTTCTAGGCAAAAGGTATGTTAGATTATTAAAATATTATATTTAATACGTCTTCGCTTAAATGTGTCGATACCCTTTCATTCTTACTCAAAATCGTTAAAAGGGAATCAGGCGTCTGCTGCTAATGATGATGTTTTCGACGAATACATGTATGTTTTTTATATATTTATATTTACGAACATGTATGTTTTAGAAAATAAGAATGAGCATTATGTGTTTACTACGAACATGTATGTTTTTTTAACAAACATGTATGTTTTTTTACAAACATGTATGTTTTTTTTGTTACAAACATGTATATTTTTGTTCCAAACATCTATTAATAATACATACTTGTTTTTTTAATAAAACATACATGTTTTTTTGTAATAATACATGCATTTACTATTATTTAGAAAATAATTGGTACATTAAGTTGTTTGTAATATATTTTTAAGTTGTTGTAATATATTGTTAAGTTGCAATAATTGTGTTATTGTTTCATGTACACAGATAAACATCTTTTGTTGTAGCAAGGCGTGCATGTATGTTGTTACAAGGCGTGCGTGTATCTTCGGAAGATTCTGATGAAAAAGAGAAGTACATATATGTTCTTGGAAGGCTTCGAACGATTAGATTCATTTATTTTTCGCTTTCTAGAAATTTGTATTTCGTTGATTTCAATTGATATCAAATTCTGTATATTTTGAATTTTAAAAGATGTTTGCTACATAATAGACATGATCATTATCTTAAGCAAAACACAATAAAATTCTATATACATCTTTTATCTCAAAACATACATGTTTGATCCAAAAACATACATGTTTTATCGAAAAACATACATGTTTTATCGGAAACATACATGTTTTTATCGAAAAACATACATGTTTTAATCGAAAAACATACACATACTTATTTCTCCAAAAACATACACGTTTTTTTTTATCAAAAACGTAAAAAAATACCAAAAAATAAAATAAAATTTAATATCGAAAAATAAGTTTTTTTTAAATAATACAATTTGAAAAACATAAATGTTTATGTTTTATAGGATAACTTATTTTTTAAAAAGAATTTTTAAAAACACAAAATAAACCTGAGGAAAAAAAACATAAGACCGAGTTTAAAAAAAAATATATCCCGAAATATTTTGAAAAAAAATACAGCGACATTATCTCTTATAGATGATTTGGGATGTAAAAGTTTCTATAATTTGTTAACAACCCACTTTTACATAATTGCCCTTATGCATTTTTGTCTATTAAATTAAATCAAATTAATTATCTAAATAGTGATTGGTCTATAATGGTTTTGATAGTTCTCACACTTATTATGGTTCTGACAAGAAAACCCCCCTATATATATATATATATATATATATATATATATATATATATATATATATGGAAGCCTTAAAAGTAGCTTTAAGGTTGCGGCCAAATAGGAGAGTTAGCTAACACATTTAAGGGCATAAGGTTTCTTTTACAGGGCATGTTATTTTGGTTAAGGGGGTGTTCGACCCATAGTTTGAAGTACGAAAAACGGGACTGTTTTGGGTAAAATGTTAACGGGGCGAGTTATGAACTAAACTAAGTTAAGGACTTTATAGAGGGGTGTAATGAGATTAATATGGCATATAAATAGGGTTAAGTTGTAGGAGAATGTTAGATATCCATCATAGATTGATGAGCCATTTTGGTATGTGGTTCATGTCTTGATTCTATACGTTTGTGTGTTTAGATTTTTGCTAGAGCGCGGATACTTGGAGAAGCTTGTTCAGGTAAGTTTCATAGTCTCATGTCTTTTTAATGATTTTGACTTCCAGATGGGATGGAAGAGACACTTATGGTTTTGTAACTTATGTTGTGAATGTTTATGATTGGTGATGGACTTGTGTATACTTATGTGATTAACTACTAATTAATTCATGATTGTTTTGTGGTTTGACTTGGTACCAAGGGATGTTGACAAGGCGGGGCCTTGGGATTGGTTCATAGGTGTATGGGCGCCTATGGGACCATGGTTATTGGTAAGGCTTAGATCCTTAGAATTGTGGTTATTGGTAAGGCTTGGAGCCTTGGATTTGTGGTGATTGGTTAATCTTGAATGTTAGTTGTTAATACATAATAGTAGAACATTGTCCATATGTTCTTTTGTTAATGGTTGTTATTCACAGCTTATAATTGATTTGGAGTTGGAGTCTAAACCTATGAATCTCGCCAACTTTATGTTGACGTGTTTTAGTGTCTCTTTCAGGTGAGAATATGGTTAAGCGTGAGAATAGGAGTGGCTAGCTGGGAGGCTTAGGATTGCATTGGAGGAACCCCCTTTCCTCTTAGTCTTTATTTAATTTTTGTATAAGGGATACTTTGTTGACACCTATATGTTTGCTTTGTTTATGTTAATTGTTTGTCTCGGGTAAGCGGTAGGACTGTTACCTACTTACCTAGACTCTTGTATTGTTGAGATATTGTCATGACATTTGTAACTGTGTCACCATTTTATGACATTTCTTATTTCATTTAGTTATCTCTATAGACACGCTATTGTTGTGATGATATACATACGTCGCGCCCCATATTCCGCCATGGTGGGGTGTGACATAATGGTATCAGAGACAATGGTTATAGAGAATTAGGTTGCCTAGTCTATAGCTTAAGGGTCCCTGCATATAGGCGTCATAGGAATATGTGTACATAGATTTAGCCAATATAAATATATATTTAGGGTAATTTTGGATTCGTGTTTATAATGTTTCATGCCGGGTTTTGACTAGTATGGATCGAACGATAATCGTTCATACTTAGTCGCATGTTTTTTTCTTTTCGGAATTTGACTAGTGCAGATCGAACCTTAATCGTCTATGCTAGTCATTATTATATGTTGTATTAATATTACATTATAGTACATAATGTGGTTAATAGTAGTTTCTGTCTTTGGCGTTATTTCCGTGCATCTAATGTATAGTATGTTCTTTTAATGTTTAAGTTATGTTCCCTAAGAATCATGTGGTGGTTCGAGTTACTAGGAGTAGGTGGATAGGAAGGATGTTAAGCTGTTACCACTCTTATGGGAGACATGACTTATAACTGATTATGTTTTCGTTTTGGATTTTGTCTATGCTATTTTAGCTAGACTATGGATTTATGTATTCCAAGAGTTTGACTATGTTATTTTGATAGATAGAGTTTTGAACCTCTTTTAATGTGATTGCATGATTATGTGAGTTGGTAGATTATGTGTTATATGTTGTATTGATTCTTATAAGTGTCGTCATAGGAGGGAGTGCATTGGGGAAAGGGTAATTGTATAAGTATGGTGGCCAACATAGTTATACAAGTACCACAACTTCAATGAATTCTGAAGTATAATTTCATGAAAGAGGGTTAATACATGCTTGTATAGTAGATGTTAGACGGATTTACGTATATGTATCCCGATATTACCTACATATGTATGATCCCTCGCTATTATCGATTGTATTCGTAGTAGGGTTTGCTAGCTCGCTTCTTTCAGGTATTCGACCTCTGTTGTGGCGTATTCTTCGAGTTTCCTATTTCACGTGTCCGTTTTAAAATGGTGTCCTTGGTGTTAATTATATTGAAATAAATTGGGATTTATTTTGGGATAATGAAATCTTTTTTGTTGAGTTTTACATTCCTTTTAGTCGGTATATACTAAAAAGACTCGGAAATCTACTATAGAGTTGGATAGTTGGTTGTATTCTGTAAAATAAGGGTAAGGTGTTGGAGTCATGTTTGAAACAAGATGTAACATAAGAATTTAAATCAACACTTATTTATTTCAAAATTCTAAAAGACTCTATAAAATAAAGCGAAATAAAATTTCTTTCTACTTAAATAGTTTATATAATTGAGTTTCATCGATTTATGTCGTTTATAATTATGGGTCATTTTCATATTTCCCCACCTAAACATCCATATTGGCATATTTCCTCAAACTGCGCTTAAACCGTATTGTAAATATGCATTAAAACCTTGTACCTTGGGGAAATATGCAAATAAATCCCTTTAGTTGGGTATATTTGCAAATCTCCCTATAATTATTTATACAAGGTTAAATTGAGTTTATGAAAATTTCACATACAATTATTTTTTTTATATTTTTATTTAAAAGGGTTACATTAATCACTAAGATGATTCTTTAGTTATTAAAACAACTATTATAAAATTGTTTTGGTCGTAACTTATTCTTTTTTAAAGCCTTTTGGGTGATTCAAAAGGCTAAAATTATGTACTCGGAACGTATTTTTCAAATATGAGGGATGTATATTCATGGGAGGTCAGTAGCTTGGTCAAAATGTTTGTACACGTGTCGGGTTCAAGGTTGAGTTTTGAATAGTAGTTTTAAACTTATGTTTTGGGATGTTCAGGGTACCTAGTCTTTGAGTTGAGTCTTGAGATCGTCTAGAGGGTTGTTTTTAGATTGTTTAAGTCACATGGATGTAGTGAGGTAAAGAAAAATATTCCTTTGGGAAAAGTCGATTTTGCGCACGATTTAAATAATATGTCGTGGGGTGTAAGTTGTTTTGGTTGCTGATAGGTGTGAAAACACTCATCCTTTTACCACTTAATTACAATAATAACCAAGCCAAAACGTGTATTTTATGTCGTAAATGTCGGAATTATACGTGGTTTGTGTTTTTGTTGTGATTTAGGACCAAAATGTGAAAAGGGAAGAAAACACGGGCTTTCACGGGCTTTTATCGAAGAAAAAGACAAAAGACGAAGTCAAGAGATCAAGAGTGGAAAAAGAACGGAAGTCCAAGACCTATTCTGAAGATTTATCGAAGAACAAGTCTAAAGAAGGAAGTTTAATAAAGCCGAAGAACTCAAGTCTTATTAATGAAGAATTTTCAAGATGAGTTTAATTAATCCCGAGACAACGTCGAAAAAGTCGAAGAATTAAGAAGACGGAAAGAAAGAAAGAAAGATAGAAAGAAGGAAGCAACACATGCTTCCCTTCTCCCTATATATAGTTCACTTCCACCTCATTTCACACTTGTTAGCTAATGTAACAATTAGTCTTTCCACCATTTTTCTTTACTTGCACAACTTTAATTTTCATGTCATTTACTATCTTGTTCTTTAATTGTGACAATCCGTCAATTTATGGTTGATATTTTATTCTCAATATTTATTTGAAAATATTATTTTATGAACTCACTTATTTTTGGGAAGAAATTTGGATTTACGTCTTGAAGTAGCATCGACTACGTCTAAACCGGAGGATTCAACGTTACGTGCTTACGTTTACATACACCTTTTTTGGTGACAGTCCGACATTTCAGAAAATAAATTTGTCCGTGAATATTATTTTGAGATTTTAAATTTGTGTTGGTTCATAAACTCACAAATTTACGAGAAGAGATTAGGACTTACGATTTTATTTTAACGTCTTTTACGACTAAACCGGAAACCCTAGGATTACGTATTTACGTTTTCGAACTCCGTTTTTGATGAGACAATTTTTATTAGATTCGTTTTGTGTCGTTGATTCATAATTTATAAAAAAGTTTTTCGTGAAACGACCCGAGAGCACGCAAATCGAGGAAACTAGAATCGAGGAGTACCCGTAATTAAATGGGGATGAGACAAGAATAAACTTGGCCCACCCCCACTCTTGGACGGCAAGAATGAGCCACACCAACACATTTTGTGTCAACATTTTATAAGTAACAAGGACACTTGTCCATTTTAGGCTTACAAAGTAAGCTACTTCTCACCAAAACCATTAGCTTCTTCATTTCTACCATTACACACATGCAAAAACCACCTCAAACTCCCTCACCCTCCTCAAATGTGTCGTCCACTTCCCCTCATCAAACACCACTTTTGATCAAAATTTACCATGGAATCTTATGTTATTTACACATAAGTTGAAGCCCTTTTGAAGCTCTATAGATTGGTGGTTCTTATAACATACAAGAAGGAGTTTTCATGGTGTCTTGGGGCTGATTTTCCACAAGGAGTTCATGAAGAATGGTGATCTTGAAGATGGTCTTGATTATTCACAAGTTTCTCCATCAAAATCCATGTCCAAATCACAACCTACATCAACTTGGTGGTATAAAGATTGTCCTCCTCATCCTCTTGTTATTTTTGATTATGTAATCTTGTATTTATTTTACTTATGTATATGTATATGATGATGAATGATGATTAAAAATATTGTGTTGGGATTTGGTGTTGATAAACATGCTTAAAAAGATGAAAAACTATAAGAAACAAGGTTAAAATCTTGCTTAATTTAGATGGCTGTATAAAACAGTTAAGATTCATATGGTAAACTGGTAAAATGACTTGAATAGATTGATATACAGTAAGCTATGAGTCTTGTACACATGTGAGAGTTGGCCATGCAATGGAATCGTTGTAATGAGTGAGATATATTCAAAACAAGTTTAAAGTACAAATCTGAGTTCACTGTTTTGGACGATTTTTAGAAAATACTTGGAAGATGATTCAACAGTAGCTATAGAAGAGTTAAATGGAGCACATATCATGTAGTTTATGTGATAAAAATTTGAGCTTCTATCTCCATATAGAACTATAGATATGGCAGTTTTGATAAATATGAAAATAAAAATCAGATTTTAAGAATTAATGTTTATTATTATTATATAAGCACTCAAAATTATATTGTATAAAATGTAAAATAAAAACCCACTAACTTATGGATTTTATTTATATAAATATGTAAAAGGTTAAATAAGTGCATAAATTATAAAAATGGTAGTGGAATAATACTTATAAGTAATAAAAACTATAAACTTGATTTTTACGACTTTTTCGGCTATTATCGTAAAATTAACGTTTTTCGCCAATTAAAACGTAGACGATCAAACCCGTCTAATGTAAAGTTTTTAAAAGTCATATACTGATATATAAGTATCTAATACAAGTAAAAACCGATAAAACCCGAACTATAGGACATACGGACATTAACGAGCTAAGTAAACATATTGGACTAATAATTGGACTAAATAAGTTAAACACTTATAAAAAGAACTTATTGGGCTTAACCCATTTGGGCCCAACTTGTGAAGTTTAAATACTGATAATATAAGTATAAAATGGATTAAAACAAGTTAAAGAACTTATAATAAGTTTATTGGACTTAAAACACGTAAATAGGTAAAACTAGTAAACTAGTAAGAAGATACCAATACGTAAACACTAAAATGAGTAAAAGAGAACATGTAAACCCACTGGGTCATCATATATATAAAATCATCATATTTATACATAATGGTTATTTTTATAAAGTCGTTGGACATGAGTCTAAGACGAGTATTATTTGTCTAGGTTTCCGAGATTGAAGCACGTACCGTACGTCCGAATTGCCGATAACCCGCCTTCCCATATCAACGTGAGTTCATAGCCTCGCACTCTTTTAAATGTTTTTATGAAATGTTTCGTAAACACGCGAGGGAGATAACATGTTAGTTTTTATAAAATAGGACACCATTTGTCCCGATTGTTTGTTTATTGATTTGGACCCGAACGATTGTATGACCCGATAAATGATTAAAGGACCCGAAAGATGAAATTAAATGGATTATTAAAGTTAGGTTATGTCACTAAAAGTCCCATTAGCATGAATTGTGAACTACCGGGATTTGATAGACGCTTATGCATTTAATAGTACTATGTGGGGACGATCACCCCAGTTCGCGCCTTGACGGTTGATCCCCGTCGTGCCACATTGATTGGTAAGCGAATTTATGTATGAGAAGATTTCCATAGCGTGACCTTTGTGACGACACGCTAATTTAGATGGGCAAATTGAGAATGGGGTTAGCTACCCGTTGTTTGGTTTAGTAAGGTAACAATGTCATGCGGCTTATAATAATCCAACTAACGAAATACTACTAGACGCATCGAATTACGATGTATTGCCTGACTAGCAATACGGGGTCATACTATTGATGTTATGTTCGTGTTTTGGTTTTCATAACCATATTCATATAACGGTTTTTATTTTCATACGTCATAAGACGTATTGTATGATGTTTTTACGACGTTGACTCGTATAATGATTTTTAAGGCAAACGCCTATATTATGATTTTGATAAAGATTTGTATTAAATGATTTTGACTATTTTATGGCCTATTAGAATGATTTGTACGAAATGATTTTTGGTAATAATCGCTGACCTTTTCTTTTAACATGTTTTATCTCAGGTACTTGAAGGTAATTCTCGGGAAGACAACAAGAATTCATGGCCCGCACTTAAACAATAATTTCCATTCAAATACTTTGTAAAACTTTGTATGAAATAATATGACCTGGGACCGATGTAACTTTGATATTTATGAATGGAAATACTTTTATTATTAAACGACGCGATTTTATGCGTTGTCTATGATGTGAGTAATGTGCTATCCCGTAACACCAACAAGTCTTCCGCTGTACTAAGTTGTATAAATTTGGGGGTGTTACATTAATCAATCTTTTCTTTATATTTCTCATCCTACTTTTCTTGTTTTGATTTGATTTTGGTTCGGATTAAGGTTTTATTTTGCTTATTCATATTGCTTATTTGATTAAAAAGTTCACCTTTTTATTTCTATCTAAGCTTTCATACGAAATAAGCTATAAGTTTGACAATCTTATTGGCTTATTTTGTATTTAGCTTATTTACTTTTTAGTTTTCTTAAAAAGTTTAGTCTTTTTAACGTTTGCTTATTAGTAATTTAAAAGTTTTCAAATTTATGCTTATTGATCTTTTAATGTTTGATTTTTATAGCTTAAAGTGTTTTAGTGCTTATTGTCTTAATTTTGTTATTTTTGATTGAGTGCTTTTTAGTTAATTTTTATAAAAAGTTATTTTTAAATATTTTTTATTATTTAGTATTTTTAAAAGTTTTTAAATTTTGGTCTATTAGCTTTTTCTTAAATTTGATTTGGTTAAGTTTTTAGATAAGTGCTTATTTGTTATTTACTTATTTGCTTATTGTATGCCATCGTAATGCTTAAGGGTTTTACCAGTACGATCCTGTAAGTGTGATCGCATAAACCCCGAGGGTTTCTACTTGCGATCCATTACTGCGATCCTTAGTACGATCGTCACCACGATCACACTCCATAATCCTCACCACGATCACTTGTTTCGATCGTGGGTGCGATCCGTGGCTACGATCCTTGGCTACGATCCTTGTTACGATCCTTGGCTACGATGCATGAGTACGATGCATGAGTACGATGGAAGTGACCAGCTAGCCTGCTAGCTTCACAATAGTACGATGGAAGTGCGATGGAAAAGTACGATGGAAATGACCTACATGTCTGCTAGCTTAACCCTTTTTTGCCGCCAAATTAAGCAGCTAGCTTGCTAGCTTCCAGCAGCTAGCCTGCTAGCTTGTTTATTTAATAGTATTGTTCCGTAATTGTTTAGTTTTATCTGAAAGTTGTTCCGATTTTATTTTTCCAAGTTACGTATTTTTAGTTGAATTTTTTGTCGATTTTTAGTATTAATATTTTTACGTAAAGTTTTAGTTTTATCTTTTATTTAGTACCCGCTTTAGGTTTTGCCTCGTTTAGCTTTAAAGTACCATTTTAGTTTTATTCTCTCCTTTTTCATTTAGTAAAATTTATTTTCGAGTCGATAGTTAATTTCGTCTTTTAGTTTTATTTTTATTAATTGTTTCGCTTTAAATTTCAATTTATTGTTCGTTTTAATATTCGTTTTAATATCGTTTTAATTTTTAGTTTTTAGTATTCACCTTGTTTTACTTTTATTATTTGGACTTGTCTTTAGTTTGTTTTTAAATACTTTTCGCATTTACTTTTAAATTAGATAATCAACTTCCCTTTTTCTTAACCAAAAACAATTGAGTCGCACTTTGAACCTGAAATCAATTCGTTAAGACACCGAGAAAACGAACCTTTCAACTAGCAAAATCTCAATTTCAAATGGCGCCGCTGCCGGCTCTTTTCGTGAAGATTAACGGTTTTTTGTGAGAGACGCGTTGGCTTTTGGGATCCGTTCACTCGTGAACGTTATTTTTCGTGTAAAAAAAATAAAATAAATAAATATTCAAATATCCCAAAAACATTTGAAAAATCATAAAAAGCATCTCTTTTTCAAAGTCTTGCACCAAAAATATTCATCTTGCTTATCTATTTTTCTTTATGGATCCTTATGTCCATTGCGTCGGGTGTGGGAGACGATTATACGAGAACGACTCATGTCAATGGTGTACATGTGAGCGGTGCAGAAACGATATCGATAATACACAATTCGGATTTTGTCCATCGTACAACTCGACTAATTCGTCCTTTTATAATCCACCTCCTATTCCCCCTTGCATCTATTGTGGAAGCGATTCTCATTGGCATGTTTCGTGTCCGGTTCGATACCCGTATGGTCACGGGCAAGAACCGGGTTACAATTATGACAATGGAAATAGCTATCTACAAAACTCACCGGGTTTTTCTCCATACCCATGTTGCCAAAATTATGGGGGCCCTCACGATACTTCTTATTGTCAGCCAATGAATTATTATGAGCCAAATTCGTGTCCTTATTTTTCTTCACCGATGGATTATTATGAACCAAATCCGTGTTCTAATTCTTCTCAACCGATGACTTCCTATGAGCCACATCCGTGCTATAATTCTGGTTTTCATAACTGTGAGCCCCCACATCCCACCCTCAATCATCAATCCTCTTAGAGAATTCGTATTACCCAACAACTCACTACTTTGAATGACGAAACACAAGCCATTATTTTGCAACTTCAAGAAGCCGTTGTTCTGCTAAAAGCAGTTAGGGAGGAGGAAAAGTGACAGCAACAAGAGCAAGTATCTAATCTTAGTGATTATACCCCTCCTCTTGTGCGTTCATACTATTATGATGATGATGACGATGAGAATACTATTTCTTGGAATGATCTAGTTGCTCAGTGTCCTAGCGCGATTGCACTTCCCTCTCTTAATATCCCCAATGCCTCTAAGGATTGTGATACTTCGAGTGAGATTAGTGATTTTGGTCTTGATAAATTCTTTGATGAGGTTTGTGATGTGCTAACTTTTGAGGAGCTTACGGAAGAGGTCGTTCTTAATGATGATGTTCCTTCTACCAACACTTTGGGAGATGATTCTTTGGCTTTCTCTAAACCTCTTTTTGATCAAGATGATGATTTTACTTCTAGTGATGACGAGTCACTATCCGATGAAGACGTTCCGAAAGAAACTTTCAACATTTATTCGAACCCTTTATTTGATTTTGATGACGCCTACATATCTAGTGAGGTGAATCCCCTCTTTGACAAAGGGATTGAGGACATTGATAGCCCTGATTCTCTTGCTATTAATGAGCATACTTTGTTGGCCATACCTCCTTCTATGTCAGAGGTGGAAAGACTTGACTCTACTAAAAAAGGGACGCAGGTGGAAGGTAATTGTTCTCATACTTCTCATATTATATTGCCACCTCATCCTACCGCATGCACACCCAAGCGGGTGATGTATCTCTTTTACTCTCCTCGTTTCATACCGGGAAATGAGGATGAGTGCTTTGACCCGGGAGGTGACAATGACCATTCTATGATTGATACCTTCACGGCTTTGCCGAATAGTGACCATCCATTGTCTTTGGGGGATGACAATTTGTCTCCTTTACCCACCCCACCTCCCGTGGATCAAGACTTCACATACTTCTCGTATGTTGAAAGGACTTTTCTACCTTTCAAAACTTATCCTCCGGCCTCTCCTTTATTATTTTCCTCCGGGAACGAGGACAAAGTTTTTGATCCCGGTATTACATTCGAGGCTTCCCCATGGACCATTTAATTCGGGGACGAGTAAGGCTCGTGACTCGGTTAACATAAACAAGCGCTTTTTGGGAGGCAACCCAATTATCTATCTATCTTTACCTGTTTTCACCATAAGTGTAGGGGGAGCCTCGTTGGTTTGGCCATTTGATCACCACCGAGACCATATGGTCCCGGTTGGTTGGTGTGGGTCCCACGGCAGCATCAAGACAAGGGTAACACCGACTTGGTTCGGGGTATGGTGTCGATTTCATGTCCGGTTCATGGTTCTTAGTCAAGATCCGGTTCACGGTGTATGTTTAGATTTTTATTTTTTTATGATCTTATGTTAAAATTAAATTAATAACATGACATGATTAATTTAATAACATGACTTAGGTTATATTAATTATTAAAATCATGAAATTATTAACCTAAGTATTTTTATATTTTATAAATTAATTAATTATTTAAAAACCATGGTTATAATTAATTAATTACATGACTTAGATTATATTATTAATAAATAATAATACATGTTTTAACCTAAGTATTTAACTTTATTTAATTAAAAACATGTTATACTTTAATTAAATATTTTAACCTATAGTTATTTTAATTACATGAAATAATTAATAAACTATACCTTATATCATATGACTTAGAAAATAATCATGAAAACACTTAGGCTTATATACTTAGCTTATTTAACCAACTTATTTCTAATTATGGAAACTTTCTATTTTTAGAAACTTAATTAAATAAGGCAGCTAATCTATTTATAGAAACTTGCTATTTTTAGAAACTTATTTATTTCAGGAAGCTAATCTATTTATGGAAACTTATTTAATTAAGGCATCTGATCTATTTATGGAAACTTTCTATTTTTAGAAACTTGTCTATTTTAAGCAGTAATTCTATTTCTCGAAACTTTCTATTTTTGGAAACTTTCTATTTTTGGAAACTTTCTAGTTTTTGAAACTTTCTATTTTTGATAACTTTCTATTTTTGGAAACTTTCTATTTTTGGAAACTTTCTATTTTTGCAAACTTTCTATTTTAGGAAACCTGCTATTTTTGGAAAGTTACTTATTATTACACAGTAAGTAAAATAATACAAGAAATACCAGAAATACTTAATCAGAGTAAAACAGAATATAAGATAAACACAGTTTAAGGCTGTAAAACAGTAGAACTTGATAAGAACACATAAAATAAGCTAAGACATGACATAAAACCAGTTACGTATTTAGTCATCAGATACTTATTCATGTATGTATTTATGTAGCATTAGTGATACGGAAGTAGGATTCCTCTCAGTTCATCTTCTTCGTTCACTGGACATAAGGTACGGATTCTCGTCCTTTCAGTATGGACATTCTTTCCTTATTTAGGATTCCCCGTATGCAGCCAAATGTTTTCCCGTAGTATAAGTATGTGTTTGAATTACTTATGTTTAATTTAGAATACCTATAGCCATATACATGCATGACCAGTTTCACCTAGTTATGGAGGTACCATAACTATAACATTAGAGGCACTGATGTTATGACTTCACCACGGCGGAGTGATTGCTCGTGGCGTCCCTTCAGCTTTTGGCCATTTATATTATATTTATCATGTGGGGCGTATGGGTGCATCCTAGTTACATGTTTTCAGTCAGGATTTCATGGTGAATGTGGTGTGTGCCTTGCATCCTTCACAAGGAGCTGATCCCTCCTACCTAGAACCAGTATATTAAATTAGAGGCAGCCCCTCTAATTTGCATGATGAGGTCACCCCTCCAAGTATTCATGCACGGTGGATTTTTATGACCTATATTGGCTAATGGTAAAATATGTTAAACAGTTTTCATAAGATAAACATAAGGCTTTTCAAACTATAAAACTAGTTTTATGAACATGTTCCAGGTTTTCTAGGACTTATACTTTTCCGCTGCTATTAAGTCTTTATTATGCTTAGTCATTCATACTATGTCTATATCCGTGCACTGAGCGTTTTGCTTAGCCGTTACTTTCCTTTCCATGTCCCAAAACGGCAGGTACCCTAGGGAAGACTCGAGCATTTGGAGGACGTGCATAGGATGGAAGCTGCTAGAGACTTCTTTTCCTTTTTGCCTTCATATACTTATGCTTGTTTAGTCTTTAATTCATTTCTTTTGGCTTTATTATGTTTTAGGCTTATGTTTGGGAACCGATGTTTGATTCTGGTTTTCCCTATGGTCATGTATGTTTTAGTACATTTACCTTGCATGCTTTGATGACACGCCATAATTACGCGTGACTTTCCGTTTATCAAAATGGGGTGTTACAATTATGGTATCAGAGCCCAAGGCTTTGACCTGTAGGCTCGAAAACTCGACATGTGACTAGTGGGTAGTCACCAGGAGCTTCCTAAGCCAACGTTTGTTATTCTACGTATTGATGTTTTCAGCGCATTGTCGCTTTAACCATGATGTTTTCAGCACCTTGAGGTTTTAACCTTGATGTTTTCATCGATATTGTTTTACTAATATGGATGGACAACTGTCATTCATATTTAGTTATGTGTCATTGTTTCATGCATAATGTTCCTCGAGAAATGTGGCTATGTGGATTGAACCCCAGTAGTTCATAATTAGTCACATAAAAAATTTTCTGATAAGTTTTGACAGATGAGTTTCATTTATTTATGTTTCATGTATCATTGTTGCAGGGATTATGACTAAGTAATGGTTGGTACAGGACTGGCCCTATTTAGTCGCATGTGCTTTTATCGAAACTTTTAACTTTGGGACCGACCCATAGGCGTCCCCTCGCCATGTCTTTTGTTTTGGGACCGACCCATAGGCGTCCCCTCGCACATCTAAAGGTTTTTATAAATTACATTACGCATTCATGCATTGTTTTTCATGCATAAAATTTTTTCTCATGATTTTTGGCATAAAATTTTTTTATGTCCCCTCATAAGTTACTATGTTTTTATGTCAAGTATGTTTTCATACTGTCATGGTTAAACTCAGTTTCATGCTGATTATGTTATACACTCCTCCATGTTAAATCGTTTCGTGTTTCTTCATGATAATTCCGTCTTTATGTGGATTACGTCTTATGCCTCATTTGTTATTATGCCTTCATGCAAGACATAGTTGGATTCATTGAATTCTGCTTTCATGATAGTCATGGTTAGTTTTCATTGATCATGCTTTCAGGAAAATCATCTTAAATTTTGTATGACCACACTTTAACGTTTCTCTATGCAACCAGAATGAGGTATATACTGGCATTGCCAGGTTATCATGATGGTTTTCCTAACCGTTTAACCGATATACTCTCCTTAAATCATGATAAATGATCGACCCCATACCGATCATTTCATGTGCATTCCACGTGTACTACATGTACTGTAATTCAAGTGTATTACACGTACCTTAATCCATGTGTATTTCGCTTGCAATACTTCACGAGTATTCGCTAGTCGATTCTGAATCACCTCAGGCGTATTTTCAATTTGCTGATATTCTACAAGATTGCTGATGCCGCTCATAACTGGGAGATGTTACTAAAGGTTGATGCTGCTGACGTTCGGAGACGCTACGAGATGCGGATGCTGTTCATAACATGGAGATCCTACAAGACGAAGACAAAGGCGTCAGAGCAAAGCAATCAAACGAGAAGATGCTTCACCATCAAACGATTTTCATCAATCATTGTCCCTAATTCTTAGTTACATGTCAAACGTCATTCGGCTGTCATTTCAGCCATATGAGTGCAAACCGGTACCAGCCGGCCACTCACCTGAATAGTTACATGAATCACGGTCATGAGAATGACCATCATGGAACTGACAGACAAGACGATAGTAACCACTACTATGACGGAACTATCCTAGAAATCGCAACCGAGCCTCCGGCCTCGGACGTGATCAGACATACAAAGGATCAGTAGTCCAACCGATCCGCCAAGTCTGGCATAATAACCTAATATTGTAGTTCTATTGAATTACGTCTCAAGACACATGTTAAGACATCACTCAAGACACATATCTCACGTATACTTTCTGAAGACACATGTCAAGACATCAGTCAAGACACATGTCTCACGTATACTTCCTGAAGACACATGTCAAGACACCAGTCAAGACATATGCCATGCTTATAGTTCCAAGACACTAGTCAAGACACATGACTCACGTCCAACTATGGGACATTTCTAAGAAATTCAGGGTACCCTCCAAAGGTATATCCATTTTGTTGTGCCATGTATTAATCAGTCCACAAGAATTTCAATACCATTATCGGCGCATCAGTGAGAACTGTCGCGTTACTGATGTCACTTTTATTTCTTTCATCATATTTCTTATGATTCATGACCATGAAGGACGCCTTTCGTATTCCCACGTATACGAAGGATTTCCTTCAGCTTAATGATGAGATCCAAGCTGCTAACGCATTTCCTCGGACAGACACGAGATGAACTTTATCCTAATTATGGACTATGAACATCACACCATGCTACGATTCATAATTATGTACAGTAATGTTCAGGCTCCTAAATACATTCAACTTGATTTTCCATCAGAAAAATCTGTACAAATTATCTATGCTTACAAGCATGTGCGTTGTTAGCCATGGTCGCTAAAACTTTCTACCTGTCAGTAAGACACGACTACTTAAGTCCTTTTACGCATAGCCAGTTGATTATTCCAAAATCTTCCCATATATTCCAGAAGAACCTTCAAGGAGAAGGACGGTACCATGAGATTATGTATCGACTACCGTCGGCTTAAACATATCCCCATTCATGACCGTTATTCTCCTCTACTTATTGACAACATGTCCAATCGACCTTATAGTGTTAATCACTTTTCCTAGATTGAACTCATGATCATGCTGCCAACAGTGACGAGGGAAAGATCAGGACATGTCCATGACTGCTATTCGTACACGACTCGGTCATGCTAGATTTATGATTTTGAATTAGTCTCATCAATGCTCCAACGGCATTATAAGAATGAGTTTCCATGAACTCATAGCAAATTCATCAGTGTTTTTATTGAGGATAACCTGATTTCCTTTAAGCCTAGAAGAAGAACAGGAAGACCATATCTGCACTATGTTGCAAATTCTATGACAAGAGAAATTTCACCCTGGAAATATTTCCAATATCAATTCTGGTTGATTACAGTGACACGCTGGATCACATGGATTTGCATGGTTAATCTTACCATGACTCAGCTTATGCTTAAAGGAGTGAACCCTAAACTACATTAGGTGTTATAGAAAATCCTACGCTAGGAGAAGTCTAGATTCAGAAACTCAGAGTTTCGCAAACTCCTATGTATCAAGTCCTACGAAGCAAGATACAGTTATGTTCATATCTAAGTACCTGACATACCAACAGGTTAAGATAGGACACCAACAAACTGGGATGTTTTCATCATCTGAAATTGTGAATTGAAATGGGAGAAGATCTCCACGGATTTTGGTTACCAGATTAACGCAAACTCAGAAGAAGCATGATGCTATCTGGGTTATTGCAAACAGTTTGATCAAGTCTGCAGAATCCTTACATCCGCAAGGATTGCAGAACCAACAGATTGATCGGACATGTTCCAACCAAGGCTCATCCGACCACTTGGTAATCCCTCAGCTATCGGGTCAGACAAAGATTCGCAATTGTACTCCTAAATTACTTCACATCTTCATTCTGATTCCACGACTTGCTTTCGCCTCGCGTTCATGACACTATTCACGTTCATGATCGTATCTGGGCTTACGATTTTACGTTCATTTCGTACTGGGAAGTTTTGCAAGAACTTGAGAGACCAGCCCCAAGTTTAGTATAACTCTCCATCATCAGATAGACGTTTCACGTCATATTCCATGTCTCACCTTGTAGCGTTTGGCGTTACCGCCATTATATTCTATGATCACGATATGTTTTACATGTCATGTTCATTCCACGTTCCTCATATCATGATCAAGATATGTTACACGTATCATGGATCACGATATGTTTACTCATACTACACTCGCCATATCTCCACGTAGCACGTTCAAAATTTTTCACGTATCACGTTCAAAATTTTTCACGTACTACGTTTCTTTATGTCTCGCGCATCGTTTCTAATTATCAGGTTAAGTCAGATTCTCTTGCATCGTAACGTTTCAGTTACCCTAGCACGTTAACTCTTATTTTCCTCGATCAAATTTAGGGGATCTACCTTCCGTTGATAACCAAGAATTTCTTCGTATTGCAAGTCAAGGTCAGGAGGACCAAGATTTATCATTAGTGTCAATATCTTCTGAAGGAACCGTTCCAAGAGGGAGGCCACTTGGAAACGGACAAGTTCATCCGGACTTTTATCCGTTTTCTCTCATCAATTAGATATGTCCTTTCAGTCACGTCACGTTCCATGTCCTTTCAAGACATGTCACGTTGAACGTTCCTTCTACCATGTCACCTGTACGTTCATTAATCTTACATACCCTCTCAGTTTGATTCGGGTATGTTTCTCTTTCAGTTACGTTATCTATAATAAGGGGACGAATTATTCTTTTTAGGGGGGAAGAGTTGTAAAACCCGCATGCTTTTACCATGAATAGTACCCTTAAGATCGTACGTACTAGATTAAAACTTTCCTATTATAGCATGATTTCGATTACGTGTTAGGATTTTACGTATTACGTACGTGTTAAAACACGATAAGTATTTACTACGCACGAGCACGTAATATTTATTTGACAATAATTAATCTCGAACATGCGATCATGAAATCATGAACGTAATTAAATCACGAACTATTATTAATTACATATATATATTTATTACGAGCGTAAATAAATATATTAGGTCACGGTAATTATTTAACGAGAACATACAAAACGCGAACACAAATAAACACGAACAAACACGTAAAACACGAACACGAGAACACACTTATTAATTAGACACTGAAAATGATCGGGTTACCCCATGTGGGCCCCATATGCCACGAAATTAGGAAGGAAGATGGGCCAAGCCCATCAAAATTTACTAAAAGGGGGTTAAGGGGAAAAACACTACTCATTTTTCTTTACAGAGGATTTTACAGAAAACCTAAAACTTATCCTCCTCCTTCTTTTTCTCTTTTGGCCGCCACCCTCAAACACACCAAAGGGGTGTGATTTCATCTTTGATCTTGGAATTATTGCTAGTGTTTGTGTTTGTTCATCGTTCTTTAGATCCACGCATTCGGTAAATCCTTTAACCCTTTTCTTTTGATTTAATCTTTTAAATAATTAAGAACATGTTATGTTTTTTATAAAACCTAATTAAATCATAGATCTAACATGATATTGGTTTTGGTATAAATAAAAAAGGGTTGTTAAAGGGGTGTTTGTTCTTGGCCGCGCCTAAACCGAACCCGAGAGGGTCTCGGTTTGGCCATTTGACCACCACCGAGACCATATGGTCCCGGTTGGTTGGTGTGGGTCCCACGGCAGCATCAAGACAAGGGTAACCCCGACTTAGTTCGGGGTATGGTGTCGATTTCATGTCCGGTTCATGGTTCTTAGTCAAGATCCGGTTCATGGTGTATGTTTAGATTTTTATTTTTTTATGATCTTATGTTAAAATTAAATTAATAACATGACATGATTAATTTAATAACATGACTTAGGTTATATTAATTATTAAAATCTTGAAATTATTAACCTAAGTATTTTTATATTTTAGACTTATAAATTAATTAATTATTTAAAAACTATGGTTATAATTAATTAATTAACATGACTTAGATTATATTATTAATAAATAATAATACATGTTTTAACCTAAGTATTTAACTTTATTTAATTAAAAACATGTTATACTTTAATTAAATATTTTAACCTATAGTTATTTTAATTACATGAAATAATTAATAAACTATACCTTATATCATATGACTTAGAAAATAATCATGAAAACACTTAGGATTATATACTTAGCTTATTTAACCAGCTTATTTCTAATTATTGAAACTTTCTATTTTTAGAAACTTAATTAAATAAGGCAGCTAATCTATTTATGGAAACTTGCTATTTTTAGAAACTTATTTATTTCAGGCAGCTAATCTATTTATGGAAACTTATTTAATTAAGGCAACTGATCTATTTATGGAAACTTTCTATTTTTAGAAACTTATCTATTTTAAGCAGTAATTCTATTTTTCGAAACTTTCTATTTTTGGAAACTTTCTATTTTTGGAAACTTTCTATTTTTGGAAACTTTCTATTTTTGGAAACTTTCTATTTTTGGAAACCTGTTATTTTTGGAAAGTTACTTATTATCACACAGTAAGTATAATAATATATGAAATACCAGAAATACTTAATCAGAGTAAACAGAATATAAGATAAACACAGTTTAAGGCTTTAAAACAGTAGAACATGATAAGAACACATAAAATAAGCTAAGACATGACATAAAACCAGTTACGTATTTAGTAATCAGGTACTTATTCATGTATGTATTTATGTAGCATTATTGATATGGAAGTAGGATTCCTCTCAGTTCATCTTCTTTGTTCACTGGACATAAGGTACGGATTCCCGTCCTTTCAGTATGGACATTCTTTCCTTATTTAGGATTCCCCGTATGTAGCCAAATGTTTTCCCGTAGTATAAGTATGTGTTTGAATTGCTTATGTTTAATTTAGAATACCTATAGCCATATACATGCATGACCAGTTTCACCTAGTTATGGAGGTACCATAACCATAACATTAGAGGCACTGATGTTATGACTTCACCACGGCGGAGTGATTGCTCGTGGCGTCCCTTCAGCTTTTGGCCATTTATATTATATTTATCATGTGGGGCGTATGGGTGCATCCTAGTTACATGTTTTCAGTCAGGATTTCATGGTGAATGTGGTGTGTGCCTTGCATCCTTCACAAGGAGCTGATCCCTCCTACCTAGAACCAGTATATTAAATTAGAGGCAGCCCCTCTAATTTGCATGATGAGGTCACCCCTCCAAGTATTCATGCACGGTGGATTTTCATGACCTATATTGGCTAATGGTAAAATATGTTAAAAAGTTTTCATAAGATAAACATAAGGCTTTTCAAACAATAAAACCAGTTTTATGAACATGTTCTAGGTTTTCCAGGACTTATAATTTTCTACTGCTATTAAGTCTTTATTATGCTTAGTCATTCATACTATGTCTATATCCGTGCACTGAGCGTTTTGCTCAGCCGTTACTTTCCTTTCCATGTCCCAAAACGGCAGGTACCCTAGGGAAGACTCGAGCATTTGGAGGACGTGCATAGGATGGAAGCTGCTAGAGACTTCTTTTCCTTTTTGCCTTCATATACTTATGCTTGTTTAGTCTTTCATTCATTTCTTTTGGCTTTATTATGTTTTGTGCTTATGTTTGGGAACCGATGTTTGATTCCGGTTTTCCCTATGGTCATGTATGTTTTAGTACATTTACCTTGCATGCTTTGATGACACACCATAATTACGCGTGACATTCCGTTTATCAAAAGGGGTTGTTACAGGTTGAATGGTCTTATAAGAGGAAGTATTGGTCTTTTAGAATGCGTGTAGAATTTTACGAGTAGAACGAGGTAGGAATTTATTCGTATTGCCGCTATGAGAGGGTGCAAGGAGGAGGTAGTTGAAACTGCTAAGGATGTTGTATGAACGCTTTGGATTTACGGTTATGCATTTGGCTTCGCCAAAAGCACTAGAGGTTTTCATGGAGTCAATGAACCAAGTGTGCATGAACATATATAAACGAGTTGTCATCGGGAGTATCGAAGGCATCTTGATTTACTCAAAGTCTAAGAAGGAGAGTGAGGCGAATTATGAGTTGGTTTTGGAGTTGTTAGGGAAGGGAATTATACGTAAGATTTTCAAGTGTGAGTTTAGGATTAAGTTGACCAGGATGAGTAGTTAGAGATGATGGTATATCATGGAACCAGCAAGGGGCGAAGTAAAGAAGAACGAGGAAGCGTTTTGGAGGCTAAATAGGTGGATTGGATAATGAGTCAATCTTGGCATTATCAGAAGGACTGGATGAATTCGCGAAGCATGACGATACGTGGAGCAATGATTTGGATGTGTACGAGAACGACAAAGAAAGGCGATTGCTTATATGTTGCAGGAACTGAAGATTTGGAAGAACTAGATAAGACTTAGTTAGTGGAGTTGGATTGTTATATCTGCCTAGAATGCTAGAGGCATTTGGGGTACGATACGTAGAGAATGATCTATACGAAGCATGAAGGTCTCCAACACATATTCAATCCTCTTGAAATTTGGCAAAGGTGATGGGTGGAGTTAAGTGATGAAAGAAAATTGCAAGGCCAAGTACCATCTGTGAAAGGCAAGCATGGTTGATGAAACATGTAATAAGAAGAAGGAATTGAAGTTGTGACGAACTTGAACTATATGGATGACGTATTAGGGTGGTTTAGATGAAGGATGTAGATTGCACGAGTTGAGTTATCTAAAGCAGAGAACACGTCAACATTTATGTTGCATGGCTTGGACAATCGCATGTAGAAAAGGGACGTTGACTATACTTCCTACATAGATAGGAGTAGCTTATAAAGGGCGATGTAAGGACGAAGTTGGTGGAAGGGATACATAATAGGGTGGAGGAATAAGTACAATGAGAGTTAGGTGATAGTCGATAGACTGACTATTTCATCCCATATTTCAAGAGGAATGAGAAGTCACGTAGTTGAGAAATTGGAAGGATTGTGTACAGATACGATGGAATAGGAGGTTTTAAAGTTAAGCTAATAGGTATGGAATGCCTTATGAAGGATTATGGCAACGGAAGAAATGATGGGAAGCAAGCGTAGTATACTGTTGATAGACTAATGGTTGGTATGGGCATACTATAAGGGTAATTGAGAAAGACGCCTAGAGCATTGGCATGAGATGTGGAGGTAGTTGGAGAACGCATTATATTAAGAATAATTCTTCTACAAAGAGAGAGTCACCGATAAGAGGGGCATATTCCCCATTGATGAGAATGTAGGGAATACAGGAGGAAACGCCTAAATTATAGGCTGAAGACGGGATATAAGATGGTATGGAAATTTAGATTTTGGAAAAAAAAGCAAAAAGTAGTATGGAGAAAGAATGATTCAATGGAGAAAAAGGTTGTCAAGATAGTGGGGTGATATTGAAGGGAAAACCGTTAGACCAAGAGGTTAGTAGTCACGAATAATGAAACGTCCACCTAGAGAAAAGGTGTAGCACCAATTAGTATGAAGGATGGTTAGTTACTTGGTGTCGAGCATGGTAAAGCAAGGATGAGGTGGTGGTCATGACATGTTTCATGTGAATGTTATGGGAAGCTTTTGGTTATGCAATCCTGCATATACCATTGGATGTAATTAAGGTTGGGAGAACTTTTGAATGATGGAAAATCCGTAGAGGATAGAAGCCATTATGTCTGGTGATAGGAATTGTAGTAGAAACTGCTGGAGTTAGTTAATAGGAGATGAGGTGGATCACCGTTATAGTGTTATGAAGTTAGAAGCGGCCAACGTATTGGACCGGAGGTGTATCGGAAAACTATGGAGGTGGTGGCAGGATGAAAATGGCAAGGAACCGACAAGAGAGTTGTGTGGACGAGAGGCATAAGCCGTTGGGATTTAAGATTGGAGGTAAGGTTATGCTAGAGGTTTCACCATGAAAAGGAGTGATGTGGTTTGGGAAGAAAGAGAAGATAGCACCTAGAATCATGGGTCCGTTTGAAATCCTCGAAAGGATTGGACCAGTGGCTTATAGGTTGAGAAATTACAGGGAGAATTGAGTAGTGTGCATGATGTATTTCATGTATCAATCTTGAGGAAATGCTTAGCAAGAACCAACTTGCAAGTACCGTTAGATGATATTAGTATGGATACGAGTCTTCATTTCATCAAATATACCATAGTTATGGTTAGATGGAATTTGGAACATGGACTACAGTTCACGTGGGAATGGGAAGGATTTATGAGGAACAAGTATCCTTATATATTTTCTAATGATGATCTTAAGGAGTAAATCTCGGGACGAGATTTCTATTAGGGGGGAGTGATGTGACAACCCTGGTTTTTGAGGTTCGTCACTTAGTCATATTTTTGGGGTATTTTGTGTGACTATGTGTTCTATGTGATTTATGTGTTTATATGTGTGATTTTGGGGATGAGAATGGACGAAATGAGGTACATGATTTGTAAATCCTGGTACGGGTTGGAAATGAAATGAAATGAGTTCAGAAATGAACTGCGGGAAAGTTTGAATATTGTTTTTACAAGGCTTCGTGTACGTATCGTATGTTGTATGTATGTATTAAGTATAGATTATATGTTTAAGATAAGATTTAGAGATACTTTCCATAATTAGAAACTTTTTGAAATGAGGTTAGTTCGGAAATCGCGTAGAAAGTCAAAAAAACCAACGTAAGGCTTTAGGGTTATGGTCCGGAAGTAACCCGAATGTGAGCTTTAGTTTAAGAATGATATAATTTATAAAATAAGGTTAAAACCAGATCCTTAGGTGCTTTGGGCAGCCAAAAGAAAAGGAAGAAATAAAATAACCAAAAAGCCCAAAAACAGGTCCAATGGACTTGTAATGGGATTAGGGGGACTTTACGACTTAACCAAACCCATCCCATAACCAAAATAATCAGATTCTCACCACCATAACATCTCATAGTCGAATTTTAACAATGGTGGCCAATTGGGGTTTCAAAGATAAAGATCTTCCCTTATTTTTAAGGTAAAATCTTCGATCCCTTTTTAATTAAATTGTTTTTATGCATTTATAAATCGATACATGATGGATCTATGATTATGTCTGCATTAAAATCTGAATTTTAATGATATAATAATAATTAGACTATTTAGGGTTTATAATTAAACAAGTTATGGATAATTAATTAGGTTAATTAAATTAAATTCGTAAATAAAAACTGGGCAAAATTTTAGGTCACTTGTTTTGATCATATCTAGAGTTCTACAAACTTTTAATTTTTGAATCTTATGTCCCTGGAAAGGTAACTGAATTAGAGTTCAAATGCAAGAAACGAGAACTAAATTGGAGGTAGGAAAGTGGGTCAAAAACAGGTTACATCAGTAGGGTGTCGAAGCAGTTTTTGGATAAGCCTGTTTACATTTTATGTTTTGAGTTGGTTAGGGTGCTTAGGGTTATAGATAGACCTTCAAACGAATATGGGAGTTTGATTATATATTATAGAAAGGATCCGGAGTGGGGCTAAGTAAATGAAATAGGTTAAGACCCTCTGGTCATAACAAACTTTTCATATGTTCAAAATCAGTAAATTCTGGATAGGTAAAAGTATATATATATATATATATATATATATATATATATATATATATATATATATATATATATATATATATATATATATATATATATATATATATATATATATATATATATATATATATATATATGAATATATATATATATATATATATATATATATATATATATATATATATATATATATATATATATATATATATATATATATAGGATGGTTCATGTGAGAACAAAATTAAAGTTATAAAAGTAAGAACTAACCTATACCGTTAGATTTATCATTTGATAGTAGATGAAATTAACATTAAATGAATATCATTAAATTAATTAAATTGAGTTTGAAGGGTATTTTGGACAACTCAAATCTAAATTTGGTCAACTATTTTTTAACTTTTGGCTGCTACTTTTATATAGGAATGTCATGCATATTTTTACACATAACGTGATTTACAAAGATTATTTTAAATAAAATATTGTTTTTCTATATATTTTACCAACTATTTTTAGAAAGGTGATACACATAGTTGATATACTTGCATTAAAATATTATTGAGAAGAAAATTACATAAATATTACTTTTATACATCAACGCTTATATATATACCACCAACTGATGCATCACTAGGATTTATATATACATTACCGATGCAGCAAGGTACATAATCTCGAAATAACTTCTGCATTTTGAGTTTGTGATACATTCACTCGAAATTAAGTGATCCGTCGTTATACATTAACACGACTTGACTGATCCATCATGATACATTAACTTGAAAAAAACTGATGACTCTTGATACATTAACTGATCCATGCTGATGCTTCGTGATACATTAACTGATCCATACTGATGCCTCGCGATACATTAACTCAGAAAAACTGATAACTCGTGATACATTAACACGAAAAAAACTGATGACTCGTGATACATTAACTCGATATAAGTTACGCACGTATAACATCGTAAGAGAATACTTATAACTACAACATAATAGTAACAAAGCCTCCCCGGTAGTTCTTGATACACTAATAAAAAACAAACAGTAGCATATGACACACCAGATATATAGTGATAATGGTTGACTCCGGTACGTAGCAGCAAACGGCGGTGTCGAGATCTCTGGAAACAACAACAGCGTGACGAGCTCCAACAAGAGAAGCAGCATGACGAGATCCGACAACAACATCGGTGCATCAAACTCACCACCATCATCTTCGGTAAACCGGTACATGAGCAGACTAACCCAACGCCATCAGACCCACCACCATCATCTTCGTTACAACGGTACATGAGAAGCACTAGCACAACACCATCAGACCCAGTACATCGGTGCATCAACCCCACCACAATCAGCCTTCGGTCGATTGGTATGCCAGCCTCCGGTACACCGGTACATAAAGAAATCGAATTCGAATGCAGCAGTTGAATACAAATCTTTTTACAAACAAATCAAAAGCGAAGGTACTAGATCTGGTACATAAACAAATGGAAGAAGTTTTGCATCAGTTTTATACATATCTTGATAAATAAACAAATATATGTATGAAGAAAAAACAAAATAGATCTATGATAATTATTTTCGACATAACCATGGTTTTCGGCGAGTAAGGCGCATGACAGAAAAAAATTTTAGCCATGGTTTTCAAAAACTAAATCGATTCCTTAAAGAAACTATTGTTGTTTGTTATAGATCGGTGGAAAGGTTACAAAAATCGAGTAAGTGGTTTTCTTTATTATGGACCGGAATATAATTTTTTGTTATAAAATGGTACCGTATTGTTTATAAAAAAGGAAAGATGGAGGCTGAATTTAGAGTATATGATTATGAGGGAGGAGAAGTTGTTCGTAATAAAGGATAAAGAAATAAGATTGCAAAATCCCTATAATACCCATTCGGGTCATATTTTTAATTCTTAGTTTCACCAGCATTAAATTTCTTTTAATAAAAACTTACTTGAATCATATTGGTTAGATTAGTAGTTCTTATTTTTAGAATATTAAAAAGTTCTCATTTGATCTAGAATCTATATATATATATATATATATATATATATATATATATATATATATATATATATATATATATATATATATATATATATATATATATATATATATATATATATATATATATATATATATATATATATATATATATATATATATATATATATATATATATATATATATATATATATATATATATATATATATATATATATATATATATATATATATATATATATATATATATATATATGTATATATATATATATATATATATATATATATATATATATATATATATATATATATTATATATATATATATATATATATATATATATATATATATATATATATATATATATATATATATATATATATATATGTATATATATATATATATATATATATATACTAGCCTTTAGACCTGTCCGGTGGACGAGCTAGCTTTAAGTATATAGTGTTTGTTATGATATTAATATTTTAATAATTTAGCATAGAATGAACAAAAATAACGTAATTTAAGATATTTTATTTATTTAATAATATTATGATATAATTGAATTTACATACGTTAATATTATGAATAAGTTTGTTACATTAAAACTTTTTAGAATTTAATAATATTGTATAAATATTTTATGTGTTTTTGAATTTTATGAGGTAATAAATCTTGTATATGTTAACGTTATAAATAACTTTTTTACATTAATTTTTTAAAATTAATATTATTGTCAAGTTTTTATTGTGAGCAAAAACATTATAGTTAAATATTTTTTAGAAATTAGTTTGTTTTGTAAGTTTTGTGGTAAAGTGTATTCTAGCAAAAGTAAGCCCAAAAAGCTCATTCCTGGTTTTATCTTTTGTCACATGTATAATATAGCAACAGTATATAGCCCAGTCCAACACTTTATAGTCCGAATATAGAAAACTATTTACATTTTAGTAGGTCAAACTATTGTGAATAATTTGTAATTCCTATTTTCTTTTTGAAGAATTTTATGGAAACCCTTTAATGAATTACATATGTCATTTTTATAGAATTTTGTATTTAAGGCATCATTTGTAATTCCTATTTTCTTTTTGAAGCATTTTATGGAAACCCTTTAATGAATTACATATGTCATTTTTATAGAATTTTGTATTTAAGGCGTCATTTGTAAATCCTATTTTCTTTTTAATGCATTTTATAGAAACCCTTTAATAAATTACATGTGTCATTTTTATAGAATTTTGTATTTAAGGCATTGTTTCACTATCCTTCGTTATATATTTTTATAGAATTTTGTATTTAAGGCATCATTTGTAATTCTTATTTTCTTTTTGAAGCATTTTATAGAAACCATTTAATAAATTACATGTGTCATTTTTAGAATTTTGTATTTGGCATCATTTGTAATTCGTATTTTCTTTTTTAAACATTTTTTGGAAACCCTTTAATGAATTACATGTGTCATTTTTATATAATTTTGTATTTAAGGCATTGTTTCACCATCCTTCCTTATATATTTTTATAGAATTTTGTATTTAAGGCATCATTTTTAATTCCTATTTTCTTTTTGAAACATTTTATAGAAACCCTTTAATGAATTACATGTGTCATTTTCATAGGATTTTGTATTTAAGGCATTGTTTTACCATCCTTCCTATATAAGGGTTTTTGTTTTTGATATATATATATATATATATATATATATATATATATATATATATATATATATATATATATATATATATATATATATATATATATATATATATATATATATATACTAGTTGAAAAACCCGTCCGATGGACGGGTATGATGTCTGATTGTCATTTAACTTTTTTATAGTTGGTAAATATTTGTTTGTGAATATCGTTTATAAAAACTTTACTAAAAGTATATCAGCCAATTTACTTATTTATTTATTTAATGCACGAAAAAAAATTCAAACATATTATCATTTTTATTTTTAGTGGCATTTTTTTTTGTTTAAAGATAATATAAATTAGATTTCGTCCACAAAGATGTAGCGTTGAGCAACATTTTAAAGTCGATCCAAACCGAGTAAACTTGACCTGAACTTTAAACTGAATTTAAGGAGAACACGAACCGAAAACCAAACCAAAATAAACCGAGTTAAATCAAAACCGAATCAAAACCGAACCTAAACCATAATAAATGGAACCGAATATTTATCTTATGAGTTTTGTTCATGTTTTTAACCCCAAAACCGAACTGAGCAAAACCTAACGTAAACATAAAAAACGGAAAATTGATTTTTTTTCATGAGTCTCTTTTTTTTATAAACTTTAACATTTAATTTACTGCCAAAAGATAATAAATGTGTATTTATTGTCGCATTATGCGAGTGTGATGCTAATATTATGTAAAATATAATATTTTATAATCTTAAATATATTGTAGACTTTACACGTCAATAGTTAAATCGGTTATTTAAAAGCATGACCTACTTTATACATTAATGATACTTCAATAAATTATTTTGAATCTTATAGTTAATATATTTGGTATAGTGAATAATTTATTTTTAATATTATGATACTTTGATTAAAAAAATGAATATTATGATACTGATTTGTAAAAGCGGCAAAACGGTGGACCGGAGGATAAAAGGACGCGCGCTAAACGGATGCAAGATAAAACGGAGAAAACATATAAAAACATAAAAAAAATACAAAGATAAAAAGTTAAACATAAAAGATCTGTCGAGTAAGTTTATTAGTATTTTACATACGCCTATTAGCCTATTTAATGTCTTAAATGTGCGTTTATTTAAGTCATTAACAATAATAAATGAGCAGATCTTTTTAGAAAAGTGTTATAGGCAAAGTGCCCATATTTTAAAAATGTGTGACACCTGTATATTTTGTTGAATTTTTAAGCGCTTTTTTTCTTTAGAGTTGCTTATTGTTTTAAAGAGTACCCGCACTTCACATAAGTAAAATCATTTCATCACAACTGAATACAGAATCATCTCATCACATGACTTGATACCTACATTTAAGAAAACCGTCATTCCTCTAGTTCAAAATCTATCGTTTCAAAAAACTACATTTAGTGAATCGGTAACGATTAGGCATACCCAATACTATAAGTGTTGGTTATAATTATTTCAGTTATAAGTTAACAAATATAAACAATTAGGTGTCTTGAAATTTTTCGAAGTTTCTTAGCAGCCATAGAAACTTGCATCATCAAAGCATCATCAATATAATAGTACTCATGAAAAAGATCACAATGATGATGTAAAGCTCACCCGATGATGGACAGACATTACTTGTAAATATTATTTTTGTTTAGCAAAATATTGGTGTTAAAAAAATTGTATTGCTCTAAGGTTTTTAAAACGTAGTACCAATGTTTATCAAACTGTTTCTGTACATTTAGTATACTGGTAAACATAATCTAATTTTCAAATGTATAGATAAGATATTAAGAAATGTATATTTAGTTGCAAAGCCCGTTCGATGGACGACCATGACTTGTAATTGTCGTTTTAAATTTTTTTGTTTAGCCAAACATTGGTGCACTAATCATAACTCTTAATCGTTATAGTATCTTCACGAGCTTATCCGGCTACGAAGTTACCATCGAGTTTCTATAAATTGTTGAGTTTGTTCCGTAATTACATAGACTTGTACATTATGTAATGAAAATATTAAAAGTTGTTATTTAAAAAACTTTGTAGTAATTTATAAACTTTTTTTTCAACTTGTGATTATCCTTGATGTGAAAACACTTTAAATTTCTCTCAGTATTTTTAAAGCATATCGGTGATGTTTTTTGATCTTGTTTCTATATATATGCTTTTGTACGTCAAGTAATATAAAATTCTTTTTAAAACCTTGTTGTAGATTATATTTTTTTGATAAAAATGTTCTTTAATAATAAAATTATACATAAAAGTGCATAATAATAAATTGTACAATAAATAATTTTTAGTGTAAATGTTTTTGTTAATTATAATGTTTTTTAGTGAGTCATTACCTACATTGTTGACACATTAGATTTCTCAGCGAGGTGTTTGTAAATTCTCCATTCTTTGTTACAACAGAGAAAGTTGGTGAAAATGTAAAAGAAACCACCAAATATTGTGTCAAAACATGTGTCCATGTAAATGCCACTGTAAAAGATCAAACCAAGCACATTTAAAAATATATTTTATTTTTGAAAGGTGGCATCACACATTTAAAGATATATAAAACATGATAACTTTATATCATAACAACAATTTGATATTTTATCCCAAAAAAGGGTTTTAATTAAAGATATATAAGAACATGATAACTTTATATCATAACAACAATTTGATATTTTATCCCAAAAAAGGGTTTTAAATTATTTTATAAGAATATAATCTTTAACTTATTCTTGATATAAAAAATTCAATACTACTACTGAATTCATTTAATCATATGAATCAGTTTATAAGCTAAAGTGATTGTATCAAATCCCAGCTCACATGTAACCATCTCCATCAACAATTTCAAAATAGAAAGTCAACCAAATGGGTTTGATTTTCTATTAAAAAATAACTATTAATATGATATATCTTTCTCAGTACATTTCAAAACTTGCACACATGACTTTTAAATAATTTTCATCACAGCTCACACATTGCACACCTACGTTAACTCTCCACTTTCCCAAACGTTTACCAAAAATTTAGAACTGTTCTCCGTGCACTTATATTAATACCATGATCTTATGATTAACTCAAATACTTTGAGCCGCATAGACAACAGACCCTCAATGCTAACTGATTCATTAAAAAAACAAACGTGAAAAAATGATGTAGGTTCACAAGTATACATGATGTATATCTTAGATTCTAAAAAAGGGGACTGGTGATATTTCGAAGCATTCTAACGATACACACATTTAGCTGCAGATTTCCGTACTCACTATTTATGTACATGCATTTTCTGAAACAATAATCAAACTACCATTAGCTAATCAAAAATTAGAATTTCATTAATGGTGCTTTTCAAAGAAAAATGAGGAAGATCATCAGTCAAAAAAGCATGAACAACAGCATAAACATGTTATGAGGATCGAGTGCACATCAGGTTCGCGAAGTTTAAATATGATAGTTTCATATAACCGGCCATGGTTATTTACAAATTTTCTAATATTATATCTCTACACATGTAAAGATTTTCAAATAATTGGTATGTGGACAGTTCCTTAATTCTGATGTTATTTGGTGTCGGTTATTATGCACATGGCTAGGCGTAATGGTGCTCGAAGCGTTAACCATGAGCTTCAGGCGTGAAAGGTGCATCCTTGGTCGATGTCCTTATCGGGCACACATGAGCTTCTTACCATTATAACAAAATTATGCAAGTCAATATCAAGATTTGCTTTCATTAATAATATGGAGTTATAGGTGCACCGGGACATAGTAAATAACAAAGACAGGCACTTGCAAAAAAGAAATATGGATTGCACTCAAATGTTGAGGCGAATCTTAATAATTTTTATCCAAAGAGCATTTATCACCCGTGATCATGTTGTTGGCTTGAACCCTTTCAAACAGCCACAATTTCTATAGTTATCACAGTTAACGCAAAAAAAGTCCAATTTTGGGATTTGGTGTCGTCACAATCCTGGTCGTAGAATTCCATCCTTACATAAGCAAGAAACTTATTTTAATATATATATCACATAAGTCATGAAATAAAAAAAAGGTTTGTACCTGCTTATTTATAACTCTGAAATAAGCAATCCCAAACACCCTCTTACATCTAAGAATTTCTGTCACCTAGTCCACCTTATATCAGATTATCAATATTGATAGGTGTCTCCTCTTCACTTTCTCTAAATGTTATTGATTTACATTACTATGTAGTAGAGCACAAGATATGATTGCATAAACTTTCTAGTGGCATTACTTCTCAGTAAATTTCAAACATCTATAGTTTTGGTGAAACAAAACCTAATACTGGTTATGGGGGATACAGGAGTTAAATGGCAGTAGTAATGCTGGCTATGGTGGTCCTGCTGAGGCATACCCAAGTGGGACGAACTCTGGTTATTTAGGACATTACTAAAAGAAACTTACCAAGTTATTATCAACCTGTAATTAACTCATAAATTACGTGCGACGGACAAAAACAGATATACATCATCTGTAAAAATAAAGTCAAGAGGGTCACCTGGACCATGTTAGCACAAACATGTTCTGACCAGCCCATTGGCTAAGTAATCCGTCTCTATTGCGAGCCATCAACCTGTTTGATCATCTTCTCTTCAACCTGGTACAAAAAAACTGTATGTCCAAATTAAACATATAATTCAAATAGAAGGATAGAACTATATACTGAAAATTAAACTAATGATATGACCAAAATGGAGGGCTTGACCTGGACGATTTATGATTGTCCTAATTATTAACTTTATATTTTCTAATTACTCCTTTCACCAGCTAGAAATAGAACATAATCAAATGGTTCTGTTCATAAGTAAAGGGAGAAAAAACATGACATCAGATAATGGTTACAGGACATGAATATTATGGTATTGATTCAAGTTACAATACTAAGCTTAAGTGCCTAACAAAGACTAATGTGCTCATTTGTTTCCAAGTAATGCTGACGTATTGTATGCATCAACTTTAATATATAGTTTCTTTGTTTATATAATTTGCTAAATTATAAAGTTTGGTGGTAGAATACGACCCAAGGACTAATGTTGTTACTTGAGCATAGTTTCTGAACTTATTTGGAACCAAAATAACGTTAGTTTTTTTCAATCTTTTACAATAATCCACTATATAGTTAATAGCTAGTTGAATATTTTATGTCTTCTCATGGTATTTATGGACTTAGCCTATTCATGTGTCATTGTTTCTGAACCGAGAGATCTCCCTGGTATTATTATTAAAGTATATGTAAGTAGATCTCCACAACCCGTAGGGCATAACCTCATTTCATCAGCTGTCTATAGATATAGTGTGTGTGTGTGTGTGTGTCAATCCTTTAAAAATCATTATATCAAGAAAAAACAAAAGGAAGACTCGATTAACAAATGTCAAGTATGATAAAGGTAATAGAAATAACTTGCAGTCAACCAATGGCTATAAGAGCTCCAACAACAAATATTATGTTATTTGCTTACAGAATAAAAGATTCACATTTAATTATATCTCAAATGGGTAAAGCAAGCAAGATAGCTTTCAACATAACAAATCAAATGGGTGAAAGCGAGTATAAAAAATAGTAATAGGCATGCACAGGTTTAAAGTTTTATCCAATACATATTCGTTTTACATATTTACCTCATTTAAATTCATTTACGGACACCTCATGCAACTTAAAGTGATGCAATCACCAACATTTTTATAGACATTCCCTGCACAACAAACGTAAAAATCATGTTTTAGTTGATATCGAATTGTCTCTTGGTGAGGTCAGCTCAACATACATAAATCTAACAATCTAATGAACCTAGTGAGCGTGACATACTCACATACCTGATCAAGCGCGCAATGAGACGATACACAACCCCATCATTTAAGTTCTAGTACCCCGCTTTGATCTGCAGTATAAGTATCATCCTTATACCAACTATGAATACCCGATATCTGTTTCATCAAAAAACTGATATATGATTAGTATATGACGAAGGTACTCTGTATGCACTTACGATTTTTCTCCATTTTTCTACTAAAAATTTTCTTTTTCTGCTTTTTTACCATAAGAGGAGAGGTTTTCTAGGATGTGCACTGTAAGCTGTTACTTTTATGCAATTCTTTTAGTAGGTTTATACTAATAGGTCGATTTCAAACATTTATACATGTAATATGATCTCAAAGGATACATAATGTAGACATTGAGCTGCATATGTGAATCCTTCCAGAATGTGCAATAAAATGCAGCACTTCGATCATCACTCGACCACCTAAATGTAATCGGATCCTAGATATAACTTAAAGGGAAAATATTTTGTTTAGTTTAATTGAAGTATATAAATATCGGATATCAACTCACATTCGACTATGACAAAGTAGATTTATCCATATAGACATAGTCTTCATTATCCCTTGTGAATATAAAAATGAAACCATAGAAACACGTAAATATAGTCTTCTAATTCCCGTACGGAAAGATGATTTGTTCACATGACATTAATAAATCCTAACATTTTAGTAACTTTATATTCGTCATAGATTTTTGTGACTTAGATTATTCACTATAAATAGCAGCACTTGTTATATAGACTATAAACAATTAAAATGACCTGATATGTACACGACAAAAAGTTTTTTCTGCCTTTAGGCTTCGGTAATTGCTTCGATAATAGACCTTTAAGTTCAAGATAAGATAAGATTGTTCCATCTGTAAAAATTACAAAACATTACAACTTTCTGTCACTGGGCGAGATACACAAGGATACATTGTTTAAGCTTATATGCTTTAAAAGAATGCAATCCCAAACACTACATAACTGATATAACAGAACATCTTTCAATATTTAAGGGCAAGCACACTACAGTTCCTTATGTACAAAGAACCTCACATTAATCATCTTTTGATATATTAAGAGTCTGTAATTATATATAGAAATAAAAGACGTGTACTTGGAAGTCCTAAAGTAAGTAAATAAGTTGGGACGGCAAAGGCACTTAAGCAAAACTTGTTAATCAGCATTCAACAAATATTGCACTCACTTTTAGAAACCACATTGCTACTACTAAAAGCACATTAGGATATTTAGAGAGGATATATGTACCCAAGATCTAATAAATAGGTGTTTGGGATTGAACATCATAATTATAGTATATAACCTGGTCAAATGGTACTTAACTTTTCACACGATACACCTGCTAACATTAATAAAGAGGTGTTTGGGATTGCAAGGCTATACTAAACTGTTTATTTGACCCCCAAAATAACCAATACAAATTAATTAGTTGACTACTAAAAGGGTGTTTGGGATATTTTTATTGGAATTGTTTATCAGCTTATTGCATTATGACAAAGCATATAAGCAATTTCACAATGAATGAGTCAAAGAAAAACACCCCTTAAAGTCATTGGTTCAAGAACTTCAAATTAGAACCTTGACAGGCATAATGGCTGCAAATATACAAACAGTCCTCTTGAAGTTTTTATTCTTAATCAACTTTTGGCCATCATAAAGAAATATAAGTGGATTCAAGGAGTGTCATATTCAAAAATTAAAAGAGGAGCAAATACAAAGAAAGATAATACTTATTAATAATACTTCTTAATAGCTATAGTAAACTTTGAAGAGAGTAGAGTTCTGAAATCTTAAATTAATTAAAAGCCAATGTTCTAGTTATCTCGTTACATATTGTAGTTGCCTAACCCATTTTTTCACAATAGATATCCTTCAAACCTGCAAATGCAAAATTACAAACATAATCAACCTAAATTACAAACATAGCCTTCTGTAGCTTGCTCCCTCACCTAAACTGATCATGTACTTTGAATCAAACACCACATACATAATATCACTCTAGCTAATGATTCAAGCTTTATATTCTCAAAAGGGTAATTTATATCCAAATTCGACAGATTAGATTTGGAAATAAGCAACAAAAATCGTAGAATCATGTATTTGAATTGAAACAAAATATTGTAATTCGGAACCCTAAATATTTAAATTAAAATTCATACCTGCAAACTAATCCATATCCATATATCATCATATATATCGATGATCCGATTATGAATTTTACTTGATGTTTACAATTTTGGATCGTCGTATGTCGTTGGAAGTTGGGTAAAGGGTATATGCGAAGGGAATGAGAACGAATCATAATTATATAACCGACTTTTTTTAAGCAGCTATGTCTGGATTTTATATGGCGCGAATGTGCGATCAAGTTTATTGGGTTCGGGAACTTGTAAGCCCAAAACGTAAGCCCATGTGCTGACTGGGATTAGTACTCTGATTGATGACGTGGCAAATCCCTCCTTTTATATATAATGTAAAGATATATATATATATATATATATATATATATATATATATATATATATATATATATATATATATATATATATATATATATATATATATATATATATATATATATATATATATATATATATATATATATATATATATATATATATATATATATATATATATATATATATGGAGGCCTTAACAGTAGCTTTAAGGTTGCGGACAAACAGGGGAGTTATCTAACACATTTAAGGGCATAGGGTTTCTTTTACATGGCATGTTATTTTGGTTAAGAGGGTGTTCGACCCATAGTTTGAAGTATAAAAAACGGGACTGTTTTGGGTAAAATGTTAACGGGACGAGTTATGAACTAAACTAAGTTAAGGGCTTTATATAGGGGTGTAATGAGATGAATATAGCATATAAATAGGGTTAAGTTGTAGGAGAAGGTTAGATATCCATCATAGATTGATGAGCCATTTTGGTATGTGGTTCATGTCTTGATTGTATACGTTTGTGTGTTTAGATTTTTGCTAGAGCGTGGATACTTGGAGAAGCTTGTTCAGGTGAGTTTCATAGTCCCATGTCTTTTTAATGATTTTGACTTCTAGATGGGATGGAAGACACACTTATGGTTTTGTAACTTATGTTGTGAATGTTTATGATTGGTGATGGACTTATGTATACTTATGTGATTAACTACTAATTGATTCATGATTGTTTTGTGGTTTGACTTGGTACCAAGGGATGTTGACAAGGCGGGGCCTTGGGATTAGTTCATAGGTGTATGGGCGCCTATGGGACCATGGTGATTGGTAAGGCTTGGAGCCTTGGAATTGTGGTTATTGGTAAGTCTTGGAGCCTTGGATTTGTGGTGATTGGTTAATCTTTAATGCTAGTTGTTAATACATAATTGTAGCACATTGTCCATATGTTCTTTTGTTAATGGTTGTTATTCACAGCTTATAATTGATTTGGAGTTGGAGTCTAAACCTATTACCCTCACCAACTTTATGTTGACGTGTTTTAGTGTCTCTTTCAGGTGAGAATGTGGTTAAGCGTGAGAATAGGAGTGGCTAGCTGGGAGGCTTAGGATTGCATTGGAGGAACCCCGTTTTCTCTTAGTCTTTATTTGATGTTTGTATAAGTGATACTTTGTTGACACCTATATGTTTGCTTTGTTTATGTTAATTGTTTGTCTCGGGTAAACGGTAGGACTGTTACCTACTTACCTAGACTCCTGCATTGTTGAGATATTGTCATGACATTTGTAATTGTGTCACCATTTTATGACATTTCTTATTTCATTTAGTTATCTCAATAGACACGCTATTGTTGTGATGATATTTATAACACCCCCAAATTTACACAATTCAATACAGCGGAAGACTCGTTGGTGTTACGAGATAGCACATTACTCACATCATAGACAACGCATAAAAATCGCGTCGTTTAATAATAAAGCATTTCCATTCATAAATATCAAAGTTACATAGGTCCCAAGTCATTGTATTTCATACAAGTTTTACAAAGCATTTGAATGGAAATTATTATTTAAGTGTGGGCCATGAATTCTTGTTGTCTTCCCGAGAATTACCTTCAAGTACCTGAGATAAAACATGTTAAAAGAGAAGGTCAGCGATAATGCCGAGTGAAATCATAGAGTTTAATAAATCCATTAATATATCATCGGTATATAATTATTACCGAAAATCATTTTGTACAAATCTTTGTAATAGGCCATAAAATAGCCAAAGTCATTTTATACGAATCCTTATCAAAAATTATAATATAGGCTTTTGCCTTCAAAATCATTATACGAACCATTGTCGTTGAAAACTTCATACACTACGTTTCATAACGTTGTATAGAGTTAAATAAAAACCGTTATATGAATATGGTTATGAAAAACCAAAACACGAACATAAAATCAATAATAAGACCCCGTATTGCTAGTCAGGCAATTCATTGTAATTCAGTGCGTTTAGCAGTATTTCGTTAATTGGATTATTATAAGCCGCATGACATTGTTACCTTACTACAACAAACAACGGGTAGCTAACCCGAAACTAATTTGCCCATATAAATTAGTGTGTCATCACAATAATCACGCTTGTGTAAATCTTCTCATACATATATTCGCTTGCCAATCAATGTGGCACGACGGGGATCAACCGTCAAGGCGCGAACTGGGGTGATCGTCCCCAAATAGTACTATTATATGCATAAGCGTCTACCAAATCCCGGTAGTTCACAATTCATGATAATGGGACTTTTAGTGACATAAACTAACTTTAATACTCCATTTCATTTATTTATCGGGTCATATAATCATTCATCAGGTCATACAATCATTCGGGTCCAAATCAATAAACAAACAATCGGGACAACTTGTGTCCTATTTCATAAAAACTAACATGTTATCTCCCTCGCAGGTTTATAAAACATTTCATAAAAACATTTAAAAGAGTGCGAGGCTATGAACTCACGTTGGTTGGGAAAGGCGGGTTATCGGCGATTCGGATGTACGATACGTGCTTCAATCACGTAAACCTAGACAAATAATACTCGTCTTAGACTTTTGTCCAATGACTTTATAAAAATAACAATTATGTATACATATGATGATTTTATATATATGATGATCAAGTGGGTTTATTAATGAAATGATTTTTGCTAGGTTCAATTGTTGTTCTCGGTATCTTAACGAATTGATTTCTGGTGTAAAGTATGACTCTATTGTTTTTGGTGAAACAAATATTTTTGGTTGTTTTTAAATAAAATGTGCAAAACTTTAAAGTAAAAGGCAGGTAATTTAAATCTAAGTCTAATTAAAATAAAAGGGCAAATATTTAAAAGCGTGACTGAAATTAAAAGGCACTAAATGTAAATGACGCAAACTTAAATCTATCTACGGCAAACTTAAAACGCAACTAAAACTTAAACTAAGGCAAGGCTAAAATAAATCTAAGGCAAAAGTAACTTAAAGTGCGACTAAGGAAAAAGCCGAGAAAAATAAAGCTTGAGACAAAAACTAAAAACATAAACTAAAAAGAACCTGAATACAGCTCATTCGGAACAATCCTTCGTCTGGAACAATCACTCATCCGGAATGTCACCTTCGTTCGGAATGATTCTTCTTTTCTCGGAATATTACCAAAATCCTTGATCCGGAACAAATTCTCTATTCTGAATATGTCACTTATCCAGAACAATCCTTCGTTCGGAACTTAACTGATTCGGAACTTAATTGGAACAAAACCTTGGTTCGGAAGTTTGGTTCAGAAGTTCTTGATTCGGAACCTTAAACTGGTTTGGAACTTTTTGATCCGGAACTCTTCCGGTTCGGAACTCCTTGATCCGGAACTTTCTGATTCGGAAGTTTCCTGATTCGGAACTTTCGTTCGAAAGTTTCTGATTCGGAAGTTTCCTTGTTCGGAACCTTGGTTCGGAAGTTGGTTCAGAAGTTATCTGGTTCGGAACATCCAATGTTTCGAATGAGAAAGCTTGATTCGGAACTTCCTAAGCCAACTTCTTGGTTCGGAAGTTTCTGCTGATCCGGAACTTACCTGGGAAAGATCAGAAACAGGAAAACAAACACCCCGAAGAACAGGGAACACAATATACACGAATCTAATCCAAACTTAAGCAAAATCAAACACAAGATTAAACCAAACTAATAACAAAACATCCAATAATCATAAACAAACTATCCAAATAAATAAAACTAACAAAACTAACCACAATAATCAAAACCCACTTTGATCAAAATAAGAACATGAACATGAACATAAACATAAAAATCAAAGATTAAGAATGGTAGATAGGAGATTAACAAGATAAAGTAAAGATTGACAAGAATTAAATGGAAACTTACTTGAAATTAAAGGAATTTAAGGTGCAAGACAAGTATTTAAATTTGACAAGTATTTAAATGACAAGGTAATTAAAGGTGGAAGAACTAATTGTCACTATTAACCAACAAAAATGAAAATGATTAAGAACTAATCTATATATAGGGGAGGATTAAGGAATGCTTAGGAAGCTTCCTCCCCTCTTTCCTTTCTCCTTAATTGCATCATTAGGTCCTTCCTTCTTAATCTCTTTGTTAATTGCACCATTAGTCCTTAAGACTTTAAATCTTCTTTAATCTTGGACTTTAATGACTTTTGGCTCGGGATTTCTTTGAACTCGTCTTTTAATTCTTCAATAAATTAGACTTGAGTTCTTCGGCTTTAAGTAAACTTCCGTCTTTCGACTTTTTCTTCGATAAATCTTCAGAATTGGTCTTAGACTTCCGTTCTTTTTGCACTCTTGACTTCTTGACTTCGTCTTTCATCTTTTTCTTCAATAAAAGTCCGTGAATGCCCGTGTTTTCTCCACTTTTCACCTTTTCGCCCTAAATCACAACAAAAACACAAACCACGCATAATTCCGACATAAAAGACATAAAATACACGTTTTGGCTTGGTTATTATTGTAATTAAGTGGTAAAAAGGATGTGTGTTTACACACCTATCAAATCCCCTACACTTGACCATTGCAATGTCCTCATGCAATGCATTAGTTACAAAGCACGTTTACACTTTTCATCATAATCAATCCATAGTGGCCTTTATTAAAGAGATAGAAAATTATAAACATTCAAAGTAAAGAAATCAAAAAGCATACCTTGGGTTTCGGAAATGTCGTGAATAATCATCATCCTCAAGTTTTCACTTTCTCCAAACCAAGCTTAAAAACGAGATCATTGTTATTATAAGTTAGCAGACTAACACGAACTCATGTGGGCCAATTACTCACTTAGACTCCCTTATTCCTAGGTGTATCTCTTATATTTTATTGTTGTCTTGAATGATCACTAGGATGCATTGTTTGACTTATTTCGATAGTTTATTAGGCTGAAAATAAAGTGAACGATTTAATCAATAGTTAGCTAAAGGACAAAATCTTTTAAAACTGCTTCTCGGGACCTCATAAAGTTCATATCTTGGCATAACTCGCTTCACGATTTGAGACCTTTCTCGGACCGATATATGGCAGCGACTTCATACTTCAAACCTTGAGAGACGTTCATGAAATTATGGTCTTCTCTTCATATAGGAATTTCTTCACTTGAAGTTTTGAGAGATTCATACTTGGACCACGACTTCTTCATTTTTCTCCAATCTTTATTTTGGACTTTGATATACAACGATCCGCCTCCTTTTATGACTTGGATCTATTTATCCTCATACCTTGCTAGGGTCTTTTCGGATACACTTCTCCATGACTTTTGGGGAGTTTTTGCTTTTCATCGTGTGTCTCGATCCTTCATATTGATTTTCGATAAATGATTCTTCACATCACTTTGGATCTTTAGCAACAAAATATAGCCCTCATGCCTTGTTAGGACCTTTTTGGACTCACCAATCTTCGCATCCCGCTTCAATAAGTTATGCCTTGGCTATGAACTCTAATCCATACCGAGCAACTTTTAAACGATCTTGGGCTAGAAGCTAAGTAACTTTTCAAATCGTACAACCTTATTTATTGCAGATAAATTTATTAGCAAGCGATGGGAGAATAGGCTTATAATTAACTCACATAAATTCCCGAAAGAATACCGAACTTATAATTGACTCTATCATCTCTCGTTCTCCACAGTTTAAAATCTCAAGGAATGAGACTCATGGATGCTTAGCCTATTAAATTAATGTTTTGGGTTTTCGAGTCGCCTATATGATCTTGCAAACTCTTAGACTTTTTCAAGTTTAGAAATCGCGTTTTAAAGTTCCCTTGATAAACGACTCTCTAGGTTCAATTATAGGAACTTGCGAAAAGTTCTTGTTCTTAACCCGTGAGAGTTAAGACTTTCGCGTTTTATAGCTCCCTATATAAAAGCCTAGCAAAACTTGACTTAAACACATTTAGTAGCAGTCATCCCTTGAGATATAAGGGTACATATAGATCCTTGCTGAGGCTGTGATGGCAGCTGATAGTTGGACTGCAGCGTTGCTAGGTGGGCTCCAATGTTCTAATGAAGAATGCCCTACATTTTCTTTGTAGTTTATCACAAAGGTGTTATCTCCTACCAGATCAGCTACATCAAAATGAACAAATGGTATTAATCTCTTGAGCTCCTCAATATCACCTACTGTAGTTTTAGAGCTTAATGGGTTAATCCCGAATCTACCGTAGAGTGAATTCATAAGGATCTTGTACACATAGGACAAAGCATCATTTCCTTCTTTCCTTGCTTCTAACCTGCTTGAAAAGAGCGAGCTAACAAAGTCTTTGAAAGGACTTTCCTTCCTCTCAAAGAGGTCTGGGCTTTCGAAAAGATGAATATGCAAAGGGTAAGGTAAAGAGAAAGTCTTTTGAACAACCAACCTGACATAAGGATTCTAGCTCGCCCACTTAGAGCAGATGGAGATTCTCGGACGGGGAAGGATACTAGCTAGAGTAACTTAGATAAGTAAACTCGGGTTGAGTCAAAAGATTCACAACGTTTGAAAACTAAAACCACTTTATTCAAAGTTTATTCTAGCAAAGAAAGAAAATAACTATACAAAAGGAAAAACTAATAGGCCAAAATAGATTAAAAAATTTTGAAAAATGTCAAAAAATTGATTTTCCGGTTAAAATGAAGACAAATACAAGGAAAAGGCCACTTAACTTCGATAGAAGTCCCCCTATACTTAAGATAAACATTGTCCTCAATGTTTAAGCATGTGGGAGTAAACTCCCCTACACTTAGGACATTGTGCACTTTGTTTAAATCTTGCTAAGGAAAGGACAACTAAAGAGATTCCTATTTTAATATTGAGAAAATATAAAATAGTGAATCGAAAAGAGTTTAGGATAGAACCGGGAAGAAGTGAACACGGAATCACGGGTCGTCAAGAATCATCAAGAGTGGATCATTGAAGCTCGAATCCCTAATTAAGAGAGGAGAGGAAATAGCAAACCAAAGGGTCCCCCTACACTTAGGATAAAGAAAGCGAAAAGATAGATACATGGGTTTCCTCCCAAGAAGCGCTTGATTTTTGATTACCGAGTCGTGAGCCTGACTCGACCTTGATCGTCATAGGAAGAAGCATGAAAGATATCCACCGGGATCAAAGACATAGTTTTCGTCCATCAAATAGCACAAGCTTAAGGCGAACAAGGCAAGCCAAAGAAGAGTAGGCAAGGTTCCCTTAAGCAGCGATGGAGCACGGTGGAAGCAAGGGTGAAGTGGTGCAAGCAGAGTTCCATAAGTTCCAAAGATTTTTCCTTTTATTTCATCAGGTGGATACTGAGATGGCTTAAAGATTTCAATACCAGGGTCAAAAACCTTTTCCTTTAGGGGAAAATAGCACTCAGGCTCAGCAGAATATGAAGAAGATCCGCGAAGAAGCACAACCTCGTCCTCAGAAGGGGGACAAAGAGGTGTCAAATCATATGTGCTGCGGATATTGGTGTCGATCGGTTTCTTCTCCTTTGAAAGAATGTTCTTCAAATCCAAAGTAGGATCAAGACGATAATCTTCAAAGTCCAAAGGAGGAGCATCACTCTCATGAGGGAAGTAAGTGTTAAGAAATGTAGAGAAGTCTTCCTCAAATGAGTAATCGTCCGAAGTAGGATCGAGTGATGGTGGTGGATCTTCATTATGTGAAGAATCGCTCGAAAGAGTATCGGCCTCATCAAAATCATCATATGTGGGCAGATCGGGATACTCAGAAGTAAGGTCATCATAATCATCCGAATCTGAGCTAGAATCATCATCATAAGCTTCGAAGATCGGTGGAGAATCATAAATGGGAGAAGCGTCCAAATTGGATAGAGAATCATCCACATCATCTTGAAAAAGTGGATTATCAATGGAAGAATCGAATAGAGGATTGTTGTAGACAACAAAGTCATCAAGCACATTAATCATATTCATTGATTCTCGTCCAAAGGATTTGCTTGTAAGCTTCCCCATTTTAAAAACTTGTGAATCATTCCCGACTCTTAAGATTAACTCACCTTCGGCCACATCAACTAAAGCACGTCCGGTTCTCAAGAATGGCCGACCAAGTATTAAAGGAATACGAGGGTCCATTTCATAATCAACAACGACAAAGTCGACCGGGAAAGTAAATGTGCCAACTTTAATGAACACGTCTTCGGCTATACCAACGGGGTAAGCGAGAGTGCGATTTGCAAGTTTAAGAGTCATCTTTGTTGGAGTGAGGTCGGGTAATGATAGTGTTTTCCAAACACTCAAAGGCATAAGATTAATACTGGCCCCGAGATCAGCAAGGGCAGTAAATTCTTCAGTTTTGTTGAACACGCAAGGCAACACAAAACAACCGGGATCTCCAAGCTTTTCCGGAAGTTCTTTAAGAATAACTGCAGAGCAGTTTTCATTTAAGCGTGTGTTGGCGAGCTCAATCAGCTTCTCCTTCTTGTTAAGCAATTCCTTAAATGCTTTGACAAATTTTGGCATGTGGACAAGTTCTTCAAGAAAGCTAATGTTGAAGTTCATTTGAGAGATCATCTTCACATAGCGCGATACTTCAGAGTCATCCTTGGTTAGCATTTTGGTCTAGCCTAAACGAGAAGGATAAGGGATATTGGGTTTTGGTGGTGAAGGTGCAGGTGTAGCAGGTAAAGGTTGAGATGTTGAAGGGTCCTTCCTAGGTACATCGTCATGACGAGGCGGAGACGGTAATGGTGCACTAATACTAGGTGTAGGAGGAGTAGGGATAAATGGTGGTGGAGGAAGTGTAGATGATGGGGGTGGGATTGGTGGATCGACAATGGTAATTCCACTACGAGTAGTAATAGCACTCACATTTGCTCGCGGATTGGTGACGGTGTTTGAAGGTAGAGAACTCAAGGAAGAAGGTTGAGCGGCGGGCAAGAAACTAGCAAGCATATTCTTTAGATCATTCGTTTGATTGCTGAAGGAGGATTGAATATTATCTCAAAGCTCGGATCTTATCTCATTTCCTTGCTTGGTAATATCTCCTTTAAGATTGATAATTTGGCTCTGCAGATTCTTGATTTGCTCACCTTGGGTTCTCATGATGGCTTCAACATCCGGGTTAATGAGTGGGGCTTGTTGGGCGGGTGGGTGATAAGGATTAGAAGCACGAGGTGGGATTTGGTTGCTTCTATTGTAGTTGTTGGCGGGGTTTTGGTTTTGAGGAGAAAAACTGGGTGAAAGGTAGTTGTTGGACCGGTAACTCAGCAAATTTCTATCCCCTTGTTTTCGAGCTTGTTAATTTTCCGGTGAATAATTACCATAAGCTGCATACACATTTTCCGGATTTCCTTGTGTAGAAGAACAATCGGTGTATGAGTGAGGACCGCCGCATGTTTCACAAGGATTAGCAACCGCTTTAACTTGTTGTTGTTGTTGGTTTGAAGCGAGAAGCATGATACTTTTGCTCATTTCAGTCATCATGCGGGTGAGTTCGGTCATAGTGAGTTCGGTCATATCAGGGTTTGCTGAGGTAGAAGAAACATTGAATCTCGGGTTGTTCCTTGAAGAAGCGGAGGAATCCCAGTTTTTGTGGTGAGTAGTCTTGTTCTCAATAAGCTCTCTACACTCCTCGGGTCTCCTTTTCATAAATGTGCCACCGGCGGCTGCATTAATCGTATCACGATCACGAAAAGTCAATCCGTTGTAGAAAGTATCTATTAGGGTCACAGGGAGCATGTTGTGGTTTGGACAACTATCGATCAAGACATTATATCTTTCCCAAGCGTCAAAAAGAGATTCATCGGGTTCTTGCATGAAACCGCTGATTTGATTGCGAAGGCTTGTGACCATGGATGGTGCAATGTAGCGCGACAAAACGCGTTGAGTCATGTCATCCCAAGTATGAATAGAATTCTTCGGGAGACGATCAAACCATTTCTCGGCATGATGTGATAAAGTATGTCGAAAGAGTTGTAGGCGAAGAACATCCATTGTGGCACCAGGCAACTTCATGCTTTGGGTGATTGTAATGAACTTGTCGAGGTGTTTGTTGGCATCATCATCAGGCATTCCTCTAAAAGGATTTGTTTGTACTTGCTGAATCATGTGGTGCTTCAACGAAAACTCCGGAGCGTTGATTTGCATCGGCGCAATCGGTCCTCCTCGTCCAAACATGATAGGTTGACAAAGCTCCTCCATTGTCCGAAGATCGGGTTGTGGAAGAACATTGTTGTTATTATTGAGGTGCGGTGGATTGTTGTTGTTGTTAACACCTGACATACTTAAATCTTCTCGAGTCTCGGGCTCTTGATAATTAGAAGATCTAGTATGCATACACCTGAAAATGCAAAGGAAAAAGAAACCAAACACAAAGACAATATATATACACAATAAAGATAAAATCTTTTTGGATTTTTGAAATTTTAATTTTTATGGATTTTTAGAAATTTTTAATTTTTATGATTTTTTGAATTTTTAAGCAAGAAAATAACGCTCACAAGTGAACGGATCCCCAAAAGCAACGCGTCTCTCACAGAAAATCGTTAATCTTAACGAAAAGAGCCGGCAGCGGTGCTATTTTAATGAAATGATTTTGCTAGGTTCAATTGTTGTTCTCAGTATCTTAATGAATTGATTTCCGACTTAAAGTATGACTCTATTGTTTTTGGTGAAACAAATATTTTTGGTAATTTTTAAATAAAATGTGCAAAACTTTAAAGTAAAAGGCCGGTAATTTAAATCTAAGTCTAATTAAAATAAAAGGGCAAATATTTAAAAGCGTGACTGAAATTAAAAGGCACTAAATGTAAATGACGCAAACTTAAATCAATTTAAGGCAAACTTAAAACGCAACTAAAACTTAAACTAAGGCAAGGCTAAAATAAATCTAAGGCAAAAGTAACTTAAAGTGCGACTAAGGAAAAAGCCGGGAAAAATAAAGCTTGAGACAAAAACTAAAAACATAAACTAAAAAGAACCTGAATACAGCTCATTCGGAACAATCCTTCGTCTGGAACAATCACTCATCCGGAATGTCACCTTCGTTCGGAATGATTCTTCTTTGCTCGGAATATTACCAAAATCCTTGATCCGGAACAAATTCTCTATTCTGAATATGTCACTTATCCAGAACAATCCTTCGTTCGGAACTTAACTGATTCGGAACTCAATTGGAACAAAACCTTGGTTCGGAAGTTTGGTTCAGAAGTTCTTGATTCGGAACCTTAGACTGGTTCAGAACTTTTTGATCCGGAACTCTTCCTGTTCGGAAATCCTTGATCCGGAACTTTCTGATTCGGAAGTTTCCTGATTCGGAACTTTCGTTCGGAAGTTTCTGATTCGGAAGTTTCCTTGTTCGGAACCTTGGTTCGGAAGTTGGTTCAGAAGTTATCTGGTTCGGAACTTCCAATGTTCCGAATGAGAAAGCTTGATTTGGAACTTCCTAAGCCAACTTCTTGGTTCGGAAGTTTCTGCTGATCCGGAACTTACCTGGGAAAGATCAGAAACAGGAAAACAAACACCCCGAAGAACAGGGAACACAATATACACGAATCTAATCCAAACTTAAGCAAAATCAAACACAAGATTAAACCAAACTAATAACAAAACATCCAATAATCATAAACAAACTATCCAAATCAATAAAACTAACAAAACTAACCACAATAATCAAAACACACTTTGATCAAAATAAGAACATGAACATGAACATAAACATAAAAATCAAAGATTAAGAAAGGTAGATAGGAGATTAACAAGATAAAGTAAAGATTGACAAGAATTAAATGGAAAATTACTTGAAATTAAAGGAATTTAAGGTGCAAGACAAGTATTTAAATTTGACAAGTATTTAAATGACAAGGTAATTAAAGGTGGAAGAACTAATTGTCACTATTAGCCAACAAAAATGAAAATGATTAAGAACTAATCTATATATAGGGGAGGATTAAGGAATGCTAAGGAAGCTTCCTCCCCTCTTTCCTTTCTCCTTAATTGCATCATTAGGTCCTTCCTTCTTAATCTCTTTGTTAATTGCACCATTAGTCCTTAAGCCTTTAAATCTTATTTAATCTTGGACTTTAATGACTTTTGGCTCGGGATTTCTTTGAACTAGTCTTTTAATTCTTCAATAAATTAGACTTGAGTTCTTCGGCTTTAAGTAAACTTCCGTCTTTCGACTTTTTCTTCGATAAATCTTCAGAATTGGTCTTAGACTTCCGTTCTTTTTGCACTCTTGACTTCTTGACTTCGTCTTTCATCTTTTTCTTCAATAAAAGTCCGTGAATGCCCGTGTTTTCTCCACTTTTCACCTTTTCGCCCTAAATCACAACAAAAACACAAACCACGCATAATTCCGACATAAAAGACATAAAATACACGTTTTGTCTCGGTTATTATTGTAATTAAGTGGTAAAAAGGATGGGTGTTTACACACCTATCATTTATACATTCTCATTTACTCATTTTTGTGTTATGTATTGGTAACTTCTATACTAGTTTCACTAGTTTATCTTGTTTATATGTTTTAGGCCCAATAAGCCTATTACAAGCCCAATACTTTTCATTAGCCCAATAATGCTAATTTAGCCCGTTAATGTCCGTATGTTATATAGTTCGGGTTTTATCGGTTTTACTTGTATTAAGTACTTATATATCAGTATATGACTTTTAAAAAGTTTACATTAGACGGGTCTGATCGTCTAAGTTTTAATTGACGAAAAACGTTAATTTTACGGTACTAGCCGAAAAGACGTAAAAATCATGTTTATAGTTTTTATAACTTATAAAACTTACCAAACTACCATTTTTATATATTTTCCATTTATTTATACTTATGCATATTTATATAAATGAAATATATAAGTTAGTGGGTTTTAATTCACATTTTATACTATATTTATTTGAGTGCTTATATAGTAATATTAAACTTTAATTTCACAAAATCAGTCCTAAATTTTAAGTTCACTAAAATGTCCATATCTAGAGTTCTATAATGAGATAGGACCTCCAATTTTTATCACAGAAACTATATGATATGTGCTTCATTTTATTCCTTAGCTACTGATGAATCAACCTATAAATATTTTAATAAATTCGTCCAAAACAGTATAGGCAGATTTGCACTCTAAACTTGTTTTGATTATATCTCACTCATTTTTATGATTCCATTGCATGGCCAACTCTCACATGTGTATAACACCTAATACTTACTGTATATTGATTCCACGTTACCATTTTATCATTTTAAAATTTGGTTTCTTACTGTTTTTATACATCCAACTTTATAATCAAGAATTTAGCCTTTTTACCTATGGTTTTCCATCTTTTTAACCATATTTATCAAATCTATCAACACCAAATCCCCACATAATATTTTTAATCATCATTCATCATCATATACATATACATAAATAAAGAAAATACAATATTACATAATCAAAATAACAAGAGGATAGGAAGAACAATCTTTATACCATCATTAGTGATGAAAAGATGAGGTTTTTGATGAACAAGACTTGGTTCTTGTTATCAAATCTTCAACTTTAGCAAGGAAACTTCTTGGGTCCTTTGGATAGATGAACACCTCCATGAATTCAGCCCTTTAACCTCATGAAAACTCCTTTTCATAGGTTATGATCACCTCCAATCTTCATATCTTCAAAGGTTCTTCAACATATGTGTAAATAACACATGATATTGTGGTTAATTTAAGATCAAATGGTGGTGTTGTGGTGAATATGGGACGAATTTTTAGTGAGAGAAAGGGAGGATGCGTGGTTTGGCATGTAAGATGAATGAGGGAATGGTTTGGAAGAAAATGGTTTTGTGGTATTAAGTTAGCTTGTTATGTTAAGCATACAAGTGTAACTTGTAAGCTACCATTTGACACCTCATGGTGTTGTTGTCCTTGTTTGGCCGTGGGTTAGTGGGGGTGGGACAAGTGTCCCACTTGTCTCATCTCCACTAATTTACGGGTAATCCTCGATTCTAGTTTCCTCGATTTGCGTGCCATCGGTCGTTTTACGAAAAACGTTTTTATAAATTATGAATCAATGGCACAAAACAAATCTAATAAAAATTGTCTCATAAAAAACAGAGTTTGAAAACGTAAATACGTAATCCTAAGGTTTCCGGTTTAGTCGTAAAGGACGTTAAATTATAATCGTAAGTCCTAATCTCTTCTCGTAAATTTGTGAGTTTATGAACCAACACAAATTTAAAATCTCAAAATAATATTCACGGACAAATTTATTTTCTGAAATATCGGACTGTCACCAAAGACGGTGTATGTAAACGTAAGCACGTAACGTAGAATCCTCCGGTTTAGACGTAGTCGATGCTACTTCAAGACGTAAATCCAAATTGTTAGCCTTAAAATGTGAGAGCCATTTACGGAATTACATTTTATTCAGATAGGCAAAACAAGGAGGGACTACTATTGACATGTTGTCAAAGTAACCTCTTGCTTGGCCTATATATACCCCTCCATACTTCCATGGAGGGGTGAGGATACTTCTTACTTGTGTATTTCCCTTTCTCTCTCTAAATACACACACTACATTTCAAGCTTTACTTTCTCTCTCTAAAATGTCTAAACATTTCTTTTATCCTCCCCGACCTCCGGATCACCTCTTGTTAGCTTGAATCTTATGTGTTAACAATTGGTATCAGAGCTAACCGGGGGTGTTTTGTGTTTTGTGTTTGCTGATTTGTGGCTTTTTCGGCTTATTTTTTAAGTTGTTACAAGTCACGAACTTTTTGGTGTTGATTAGTTGGTTTCCGTCCAAAATATGTCCATTTGTCCCCAATTTGTCCCCAATTTGTCCAATGTCTCGGTATTATTTAATGGTGTTTGGTGGTTTTCTCTTTTTCTCTCTATTTTTCTATTATTTTAATGTATCAGTTCTGAAAATCACCAGATTCATTCTTTTTGGAAAAAGGACAATATATCCAAGATACTGTTTTTTCGGCTGTATAACCCCCATTCAGATATGCTATCATTCCGATGGCTATTTAGATCGCATGGATTGCGATGGGTAGTTTTCTTTGACACATTCCGATGGGTTCGACCTATCCATTGCGATGGGACTCATTCCGATGAGTCACATTGCGATGGGTGGTTTGACCTATCGGAATGACATCTATGTCGTTATGCTGCCAAAATTTTCCCAACATTGCGATGGTTTTCAGATTATATTGCGATATGATGTGACTTTTTCTATAAAAACATTGCGATGTCTCATTTTTCTTAGAAAACATTGCAAGATTTTGACCAACCATAAAAAAAAAAAACCGAGATCTGTCAATAACAAAACCGACTCGTGCTAACCTATATCCCAGCATCACATACATTCAACCCAACCTTCACACTCCACTTGCCTCGAAAAAAAAAAAATAATAAAAAACAAAAAACAGATCTCATTTATCATTTTTCTTGTGGCACAAATGCATGTTTAGATCCCTTAAGATCAATAACAAGAAAAACTCAATCATCACAGATCCTGTAATGGTTCTTAACCATATTTGATTTACGAATTTAAAGAGAGATTAATAACAATTTATGTTATAATCAATCTTCTATTCGATTTAGGATGCTCGAATTAGATCAAACCTAATTATACCTACCCGAGACCTTATGGTTCAAGATCTTGAAGCTGTGACTATTTCCTCTTCATCTTAAATCAGATGTATGATGATTGTTACTTGAAGTTCAAAATAATGTGAAGCTAATCGAATGATAAGACATACGGTTGAGGGATTGTATTATTTGGTTTGGGATGAAGATTGTTTGATCATTTTTGTTGCTGGCTGAGCATTCGATGATTATGATATGAGATGGGGCGGATTTAATGAGAGAGTGTTTATTTGGGGGCAGAGAAACTTTGATATCTGTTTAGGGTTAGCAAATTTATTTAGTTACCTAATTTTTAGGTGTACACTTATATCAAGACCCAAAGTGTTGACTATGTATAGTAGTAGTTTTTAAGTGGTCTACCATATTCCCACGTGTCGTAGTGAGTCACGAGTATACTTTGTGTTGGGTATGGTAACTTCCTTTTATACCCCACGTGGAGGTTAAAAAAAAAAAAAAAAACTAATCAGTTCCACATTTTGATGAAGTATGGTGGACCGGCGGCACACATGATCTACATTTGATATTATTTTTTGCTAAATGTGTGGGCCAAAGATTTTATCTAGGATGCAATTGGGTCACAAAGTTAATAGCATTGGGATGAGATGAGGACCAGTTTAGATTTTATTGATTGGAATGTGATTTAGATCGGGTTTCATTTATCGGGCTATGATGACATTCATTTTGATGTCGGATATTCGTTATGTCTCGATCGAAAGTGCTTAAACGACATAGAAAATTATAGGTTTTAAACCTAATATTTTCAAAAATTTTCGACGACCTCACCGCGGAGGTCGATCCGCGCATCAGTGGGGTATATGACTGACGTTGGGGCTTCAATGACAAGTTATCTAGACAAATTTTGTCCCTTAATGACAATTCTTTTCAGAATTTGTTCTAGTTAACGACATTCACACACACAACACCAAAGCAAACAAAACACTTAACGCTAAAACGATCCGATATAAGATTCACTTTAACGACAACGGCTAGTTTTGGTTCTACAAAGACATGTGATCACGAAGTGGATTTGGTATTCTTTATTTGAAGTTGAAGTGGGATTTCACGAAGGCGTCTACTTATTTCATCATCGAGCCTTCCTTCTATTTTTCTACCCCTTTTCTTCAAACCCAGTCTATCGATTGATGACTTGCTTGGGCGATAAAATTTATGATTGAGACTTGAATTATCTAGTTTCCACTGTCAAGGGGTGGATGGTCGACGACATGGATTACTATCATTTGTGGGTGTCACACGCAGTTGCTCGTGTGGATAACTTCAAGAGATGTTAGAGACTTGTTTCTGCATCGTTCTTCAATCGACATAAGTGCAAGCTTAAGTAACAAATTTGGGGGATTGTACTTCAGTTTCAAGTTTGGAATATCGGATTTACTTCACATGTGGTCACAACAAATAGCCGAATGAATTCGAGGTTGGTAAGTTAGACAGAGAGAGATGGAATCAGCAATCAATTCTCACGGGATATTTATGAGCTTCATAACGACAATGGTACTTCATAGTCTAAGCAAAATTTTTCAAAGTTTCTCAATGACTTTCAAAACTTTTCAAGACATTTGCTTAAGACTAAGAACTTCTCGAGTATATGGAAGTCCACGATAATGATGCTTCCGAGAGTTCGAAATCATCATGGGGGAAGATCGTGTACTTTGAAGTAATCGGATCAACTTCCAGGGGGAAGTAGTGTACATGGAATGGTATCTACTTACGTTATATGATTTTTATGAAGTATTCTGCAGGCGTGAGAAGAATTGTTGCTGATTTCATGCATGTTACCCCAAACGGATTATCACCAAAACATAAACGACATGAAACAGTATAAAAGCAGTGTTATTTGGTGTGGTTCTTCTACAAATTTCCGCTGTGCACTTGAACCGATGAGCTAGAAGATTGTTCAAACTACATCAAAGTGTCAGAATCTGCTTAAGATACAGATATTGGTTTGGGGGGAAGCTGATTCAGAAACTTCGTAAAAAAAGAAGTCTATGAAGAAAGTTTTTTAAATACATGCTGCATGAATTGGGGGGAAGTTAATCCAAATCATGCATATTACAATTGTTCCACAACAAGCAAAGACAAAGAGGATTCAAGCTGAGGTACAAGTTATGAAGACCAGAAGAATTAAAAGACATCCTCAGCATTGGAAGCGCCTTGGAAGACTTTATTTTTGTTGTATTTTTACTTGTTAGGAACATTGTAAGTAATTCCGTATGTCTCCACATTGGGGGAAGATTGTTAGCCTTAAAATGTGAGAGCCATTTACGGAATTACATTTTATTCAGATAGGCAAAACAAGGAGGGACTACTATTGACATGTTGTCAAAGTAACCTCTTGCTTGGCCTATATATACCCCTCCATACTTCCATGGAGGGGTGAGGATACTTCTTACTTGTGTATTTCCCTTTCTCTCTCTAAATACACACACTACATTTCAAGCTTTACTTTCTCTCTCTAAAATGTCTAAACATTTCTTTTATCCTCCCCGACCTCCGGATCACCTCTTGTTAGCTTGAATCTTATGTGTTAACACAAATTTCTTCCCAAAAATAAGTGAGTTCATAATATAACATTAAATAATGTTTTTAAATAATATTTGAGAATAAAATATAAACCATAAATTGACGGATTGTCACAGCATTTACCCCTAAACAGGATCTTTGTCCTCAAAGATCATTTTATATTACTACTCGCTTCTTATAGAGTTAAAGTCATGTGGGTACTTCATCCGCATTCGGTCTTTTCTCACAAGTGTAATCCATTATAATACGAGAGTTTCATCAAACATTACTATGGGAATAAGATCAGGCTAAATGTTGACTTACTTTCTCTATCCATGATGTTCACGGGTTTCTGATGAATGCAACTTTTCGCCGATCTAAACTTTACTAAGAAACAATCAGATTTTCACTTGATAGACATTTTATCAGGTTCGATATACGAAACATAATTCACGCAGCTCTTGAAGTCCTAGGGTAGATCCAGCTTATATGCCTTTCAAACCAATCTTTTACATCATCTCCATGGTCCCATACAACGGGGACTTATATCCCATGATCTTTCAGATCATCAATTCATTTTTCCATAGTTAAAATTTTTGGCATAACTTCGCTACCCATCTGGCACTTCAAGATCTACATTTCATATTCACATAACCTCCTGCCCACTACCGGCAGTCAATAATCAGATCCTAATTTCAATAATCATTTCAGGTCTCGCGGGTCGAGTATTTTGTAAGGTTAGGTTCGCCATCATAGGAAACCTTAAACCTAAAAGACATGTCCAACTCACAATGGGTGTATGTCGGGTGTCTTCATCCCAACTCCTGCTTACAGATGCTCTAATATTTAGATCCTAACAAGATTCGATATCGATCCTAATACGATAATTATCAATGATAATCTCTCCAAAGGAAAGCGATTATACGGTTTATTACCAAAGGTCAATCATTCAAACATAAAATAACACTTATAGTATTTTGTATCGTTACTTTACCTCGTCCCTTCGATTGGGGTGGTACACAGTACTCTCATCAAGATTCGTTCTCAATGACTTCTGAGAAAATCTCTAGAAATTGGATGCGAAGCGAGGATCTTGATAGAGATGATCGATACAGGTACACCATGTTTACACAAATCCTTTAAATACAAAAGAGTCAATTTCTTCATCAAGAATTTATCATTAACGAGAATGATATTAGCATATTTGGTCAGTCTGTCGACGATGACCCAAATCAAATCAAATTCAGATGATGACCTTTGCATTAGTTAGACGTTTACTAATGTATGAGGCGATGTCTGCCTTCATAAATTGCATCAGTACAACTTCTTCAGATGAGATACATTAAATTAGAAATGACAGGAATAGAATACTTATACTCACAAGATTCCAACATAACTATATCTCACAATCCTCCATATTTAGACAACCACAAGTGGCCTTTTATACATTTAACGCCATAGGCTTCTCAATTCTATTGGTTCACATAAGCCGCGAACCCCTTTTATTATCTATATTATCTTTTTTTTACAAGCATCGGCTATATTTTAAATTGCTCGGCAATTTATTTTGCAGAATCATTACTAAGTAACACATCCTAATTGGTTCTTTATCCTTTTTACATAATGCGTCGGTATCTATATTCGCCTTTCCTTATGAAATAATTATCATGATCGTATTCATTAAAAAATTCTTAGTTCGACCAATTATATAAAAATGTTCAAAATAAATACGAATTTAATTAACAAGATTTTTGTTGATCTATCAAAAATACTTAATAAGATCCGTAAATGTTCGAAAAATTTTTGTTTATACTTTGGTCAAAGTTTTCTTAGTTGAAAAGCAAATATTATCGTTTCAAATTTCAAGTCATGGTTTAAAAGGTTTCCTCAATCCCTCTTAGGTTGTCTTGAGGTATACACAAACATTTACCCCTAAACAGGAGTTTAGTTAAATGATTTGTGTATAAGGGAATAATCCCTTAAAATCCTTTTTTTAAAAACATATGTCAAAACATATTTCTATTTTCTTTTTGGTAAAACCTAAAGCCTTAATGGTTCCAATTTTTGAAGAGTCAATATGTTTCATTTTCTATTAATCACACGGTCAATTAATATAAAGGATTAAGTCTTAAATCACATATTAATTATTCAAGGTACAAGTTTTCATTGTTCGGCCAATTCAGGGCAGTTTATAAATAATTATTAACTCATTCTTATTCTTATAAATAAACAAATGGTCCTTAATGATCACAAGCATGAATTTATCAAATTACAGCCTACACACGTGATTCAACAAATTTATGGATGCTACATATGTATTAGTCAATCCAAACGACATCACGTGAAACTCATAACGTTCATTACAAGTACCGGATGTAGTGATTGGAATAGATAATCTTTTTCGCAGATGCGAAGTTGATGATAACCATGCCATGGATCAAATCTTTAGAACATATGCTAGAACCTTGTAAATGATCGAACAAATCTATTATCTTGGGTAGTGGATATAGATTTTTAATCGTCAATTTACCTAGTTCATGGTAATTCAACAAATATAAGGAATAATAAAACCATAGCTCTTCATGATGACGAGCTTGGTAGAATAAAAGCTTTCCCCGACAACTCTTTCAGTTGTACGGTAACACTTTCGATTTAGATGGTGCTGATGTATAGTGCACATGTCACAGGTGCAGCACCAGGAATATAATCAATACCAATTCAACTTGCCTTTATGGCGGAAGTCTAGGTAATTCACCAACAAATACTTCCTAAAGTTTCAAATAACAGAAATATCTTTTAATAAATTTATATTAGGTTCTTTCTAGATTACCATATCTATGACCAGTTTATGACCATTCATGGTATACTTTTAACTCTAAAAGCAGGATAAAACCACCTATCGGGAATTATTTAAATCACTTTTGATAATCAGCATCTTATCTTTTAGGGGAATTCTACTCAAGTTCCCATCAATTAAGACAATGTCGTCATGTCATAATCAATCAATCCATTCTAGTGGCACTACCAACTTTTCAGTTTTATTACCGTTGATAAGATGTGGACTTCTCAAAAGACTAATAATAACTCATAATCCTTCACAAATTCAAGGATATATGGAGACAAAACAACCATTAAAAGAGTAAGGTCAACGCATAATCTATGCGAGAGAATTTCAAATCAGATACGGACGAAAACATTAACGAATATGAGTATATCCCATGTTTTCATAAGTTGAGTACGCATTCGAAAGCTCCTCGGATCGTTACCCAGGTCATTCAAATGAAATCAAATTAAAAGAAATGATGGGAATGTCGATACATCCAGTCGGGTATCAACACTCGGTAATCAGATACTTTTCCTAAGAATCTCACTACGGGAGAATTGGACAAGAAAGAATTGTCAATTATCAAATAAGACAATTTCCACAGATGAGTAAATTCGACTCAGAAGAATAGATGCTACAGGCACATATGTAGGTGTCCCTAACACTATGTCCCTATTTTTCACTTCTTGCAGATCTCATAAAATTTAATCTTTCACAATCTTCAAAAAAAATGTAGTGTTTATTCATTAGTTTTATGGTGACTACTAATCAGCCTTTCATGGTCCATTCCCAATTGTATGTAGGCGCGCAACTATATACAATTTCCAGATTAACGATGCAATACTCAGTTCGTCAAAATTTTATCATCATGTTTATAATAAAAACATTTTCATGCTTAATTCTTAAATAAGAATCAAGAATAAATTTACAAATATTTTCTTTGTTATGAAAACAATTAAGTTTTCCAAGGTGTTTTATAAACAACCTCATTTCGATAACAATCACTTATAAATGTTACTTTGAATAATCCTTATAGTGATGAAAATTCAATTTTTCTCAAGAGATACTATTTTATCTTATAAAAACAATGAGTGATCTGCAAAAGAGTGATGAAAGCTTATTCACCAAGAACTAACTACAATATGATAGGAAATGAGCTTTAGCCAAATAATCATGAGGTTCATGACCTCGATGGCACTCAGGAATACAAAGAGAATAATCCACAACGTAACTCTATTCGAGATGAGTACTTGTTTAATGGTTGCATCAGTAATGCGAGCATTAGGATAAAGCAATAAAAAATAGATAACATCGATACATGTAGGATTTAGCAATCAATGGTAGTCTTTTCATTAATCACAAACAAGTCAAAATTGTACCGTAACACATTATATGTCACTATGTCATACAATTCCAAGAACTCATCCTACCAACTGATGTCTCAGTTAAGTTAGGGATTTTTAAAAGATACCATAATGAATACTAATCCACAAGAGTCATTAGGTGTTCCACATGTCCCGAAAGATCCATCGGTCCCAATTCAGAAGAAGATTTCTTCAATTTATTTATTGGACACTGGGCATCCTCGTTATTGGATAATGGTTTAGGAACAACCCTTAACACAAACTAACAATCATTTAAAACCTTATAATTCAATCATAGAACTCAACAACTTCCTCTTAACAATTTCTTATTCCATAGAAGTTAAATTTTACTTCATTCAAGTTTCAACCAAATCATACTCAATACGATATCCTACATCATTCTCCAATACTTTCAACCTTATTCTTAGACCTTAATAGGGCATTAAATGCTCGATATGAACAACACTTAATTTCCAATCCTAATAGCTCTTTCAACAATAGTTATCAAATGAGTCACTAGTATGAAATGACTCGATCATTCAATTAGACTTCTCGGAAAGGTACTAGTGGCATGAGGCTTTTGGGTAATGGTTCCATTGACAGCCTCAAGTGCAACATTCACCCTTTCGATTCTCAAATTTAAGAATTGTGTGACAACGAATCAGATGACACCTTTCCAGGTGGTAACGTTTTGTCAAACTCCACTCTATAAGGAAAGATCGTCATGACATCGATAGCAGGTTTAATCTCGCCAATTCTTCTTTAATATCACAATCAACTAATATCAACATTTCTACGAATATCAACCATTTGTTGGGATCATAAATATCCATAACTTGGTTTAGATCTAGGATAGCTAGAATTCCTACGAGAATAGCTTTGATTAATTTACTAGGGGATTTAGGGTTCCTTGTGACAATCTATGTCGTATAAATACCTCGCATAAATATCAAAATAATCATCAAACAATCATGTAATAAAATTACATCATATATATATATATATATATATATATATATATATATATATATATATATATATATATATATATATATATATATATATATATATATATATATATATATATATATATATATATATATATATATAATCCAAGTTATATATATATATTAAAATAACACTTCTCAGTCGGGCCTTGTCGGTAACTCGGGAATTCTTCGGCACCGTTATAGTCAAAAGATTTTTAAACATTTTGTTCAAAATATTTATTTAAAATATTTATGGTTAAAAGATTTTGAAATGTTTTATCCAAAACCTTGGTTTTAAAAATCTTTCGTTCTTAATAACGAGAGCTCTGGTACCAAACTGTAACACCCCCAAATTTACAAAATTCAATACAGCGGAAGACTCGTTGGTGTTACGAGATAGCACATTACTCACATCATAGACAACGCATAAAAATCGCGTCATTTAATAATAAAGCATTTCCATTCATAAATATCAAAGTTACATAGGTCCCAAGTCATTGTATTTCATACAAGTTATACAAAGCATTTGAATGGAAATTATTATTTAAGTGTGGGCCATGAATTCTTGTTGTCTTCCCGAGAATTACCTTCAAGTACCTGAGATAAAACATGTTAAAAGAAAAGGTCAGCGATACCGCCGAGTGAATTCATAGAGTTTAATAAAACCATTAATATATCATCGGTATATAATTATTACCGAAAATCATTTTGTACAAATCTTTGTAATAGGCCATAAAATAGCCAAAGTCATTTTATACGAATCCTTATCAAAAATTATAATATAGGCTTTTGCCTTCAAAATCATTATACGAACCATTATCGTTGAAAACATCATACACTACGTTTCATAACGTTGTATAGAGTTAAATAAAAACTGTTATATGAATATGGTTATGAAAAACCAAAACACGAACATAAAATCAATAATAAGACCCCGTATTGCTAGTCAGGCAACTCATTGTAATTCAATGCGTATAGTAGTATTTCGTTAATTGGATTAATATAAGCCGCATGACATTGTTACCTTACTACAACAAACAACGGGTAGCTAACCCGAAACTCATTTGCCCATCTAAATTAGCGTGTCGTCACAATAATCACGCTTGTGTAAATCTTCTCATACATAAATTCGCTTACCAATCAATGTGGCACGACGGGGATCAACCGTCAAGGCGCGAACTGGGGTGATCGTCCCCAAATAGTACTATTATATGCATAAGCGTCTACCAAATCCCGGTAGTTCACAATTCATGCTAATGGGACTTTTAGTGACATAACCTAACTTTAATAATCCATTTCATTCATTTATCGGGTTCATATAATCATTAATCGGGTCATACAATCATTCGGGTCCAAATCAATAAACAAACAATCGGGACAACTTGTGTCCTATTTCATAAAAACTAACATGTTATCTCCCTCGCAGGTTTATAAAACATTTGATAAAAAAATTTAAAAGAGTGCGAGGCTATGAACTCACGTTGGTTGGGAAAGCCGGGTTATCGGCGATTCGGATGTATGGTACGTGCTTCAATCACGGAAACCTAGACAAATAATACTCGTCTTAGACTCTTGTCCAATGACTTTATAAAAATAACAATTATGTATACATATAATGATTTTATATATATGATGATCAAGTGGGTTTATACATTCTCATTTACTCATTTTTTGTTATGTATTGGTAACTTCTATACTAGTTTCACTAGTTTATCTTGTTTATATGTTTTAGGCCCAATAAGCCTATTACAAGCCCAATACTTTTCATTAGCCCAATAATGCTAATTTAACCCGTTAATGTCCGTATGTTATATAGTTCGGGTTTTATCGGTTTTACTTGTATTAAGTACTTATATATAAGTATATGACTTTTAAAAAGTTTACATTAGACGGGTCCGATCGTCTAAGTTTTAATTGACGAAAAACGTTAATTTTACGGTACTTGCCGAAAAGACGCAAAAATCATGTTTATAGTTTTTATAACTTATAAAACTTACCAAACAACCATTTTTATATATTGTCCATTTATTTATCCTTATGCATATTTATATAAATGAAATATATAAGTTAGTGGGTTTTGATTCACACTTTATACTATATTTATTTGAGTGCTTATATAATAATATTAAACATTAATTTCACAAAATCAGTCCTAAATTTTAAGTTCACTAAAATATCCATATCTAGAGTTCTATAATGAGATACGACCTCAAAATTTTATCACAGAAACTAAATGATATGTGCTTCATTTTATTCCTTTATAGCTACTGATGAATCAACCTCTAAATGGTTTAATAAATTCGTCCAAAACAGTATAGGCAGATTTGCACTCTAAACTTGTTTTGATCATATCTCACTCATTTTTATGATTCCATTGCATGGCCAACTCTCACATGTGTATAACGCCTAATAATTAATGTATATTGATTCCACTTTACCATTATATTAATTTAACATTTGGTTACTTACTGTTTTTATAGAGCCAACTTTATAATCAAGAATTTAGCCTTTTTACCTACGGTTTTCTATCTTTTTAACCATGTTTATCAAATCTATCAACACCAAATCCCCACATAATATTTTTAATCATCATTCATCATCATATACATATACATAAATAAAGAAAATACAAGATTACATAATCAAAATAACAAGAGGATAGGAAGAACAATCTTTATACCACCATTAGTGATGAAAAGATGAGGTTTTTGATGAACAAGACTTGGTTCTTGTTATCAAATCTTCAACTTTAGCAAGGATACTTCTTGGGTCCTTTGGATAGATGAAAACCTCCATGAATTCAGCCCTTTAACCTCATGAAAACTCCTTTTCATAGGTTAAGATCACCTTCAATCTTCATATCTTCAAAGGTTCTTCAACATATGTGTGATTAACACATGATATTGTGGTTAATTTAAGGTTAAATGGTGGTGTTGTGGAGAATATGGGACGAATTTTAGTGAGAGAAAGGGAGGATGAGTGGTTTTGCATGTAAGATGAATAAGGGAATGGTTTGGAAGAAAATGGTTTTGTGGTATTAAGTTAGCTTGTTATGTTAAGCATACAAGTGTAACTTGTAAGCTACCATTTGACACCTCATGGTGTTGTTGTCCTTGTTTGGCCGTGGGTTAGTGGGGGTGGGACAAGTGTCCCACTTGTCTCATCTCCACTAATTTACGGGTACTCCTCGATTCTAGTTTCCTCGTTTTACGTGCCCTCGGGTCGTTTTACGAAAAACGTTTTTATAAATTATGAATCAACGGCACAAAACGAATCTAATAAAAATTGTCTCATCAAAAACGGAGTTCGAAAACGTAAATACGTAATCCTAAGGTTTCCGGTTTAGTCGTAAAGGACGTTAAATTATAATCGTAAGTCCTAATCTCTTCTCGTAAATTTGTGAGTTTATGAACCAACACAAATTTAAAATCTCAAAATAATATTCACGAACAAATTTATTTTCTGAAATGTCGGACTGTCACCAAAGACGGTGTATGTAAACGTAAGCACGTAACGTAGAATCCTCCGGTTTAGACGTAGTCGATGCTACTTCAAGACGTAAATCCAAATTTCTTCCCAAAAGTAAGTGAGTTCATAATATAACATTAAATAATGTTTTTAAATAATATTTGAGAATAAAATATAAACCATAAATTGACGGATTGTCACAATATTCATACGTCACGCTCCATATTCCGCCATGGTGGGGTGTGACAACTTAGTTGTGGATACAACATTTTTCGGCTTATGGCTTGAGTGTGTTTGTTTTTCCGATTTTACACGCATCACAAAAGTGTTGTTTATATTTTACTTTTGGTAGATTTCTAACAAGATCTTTGTTGGCCAAAGATTGTAAAAGACCCATGTTAATATGACCGAGACGCCTATGCCAAATGGTAGAGGTGTCATCGATAATGGTCAAACAAATGGCATCTTTTGATGAATCAAACTTCATCACATATATGTTTGTTTTTCTAATTCCTTTTGCTATGGTTATCCCATCTTTTAGTATTTTGCTCCGTTTTCTTCGGAAAGAACTTTGCATTTGTTACTAAAAAGTTGACTAATACTAAGTAGATTAAAACCTAAGTTTTCAACATGAGCAACATTATCTATGGTGATATGGTCATTAGAAGTCATACCTTTGCCGATGATTTTGCTTTTAACGTTGCCACAAAAAATAATATTACCTCCATCTGTTGATGTGTAGGTGCTAAAAGATTTCTATTACCCGTCATGTGTCTTGAACATCCGCTGTCGTTGATACATTCATCCGGTTCAAGTCCAACCTTCAAGCATACCTACGCATTATGAAACTCAAACGTTTGGTCCTCATCGTCTCATGGGTACGTTTGGGTTAAACATACTTCTCATGGTAATCCCAATAGGAGTGTTGCCAAATACATCCAAGGTACCAAATTTTCCATTGAGAATTGGTTATGGTAGTCATAGTTGAACGGTACTTGATTATATCTTTTTAGTACTCCTTGGTTACTTTTTGAAAATGGGCGTTTGGGGTAAGATGGTTTAGGTCGAGTTTGTATGTTTCTAGCTCTAGTAATTCTTTATATGTTTAATAAGTGTGAAAACACTTATCATTTTACCACTTATTTCCAATAATAACAAGACCAAAACATGTATTTTATGTCGTAAAAGTCGGAATTATGCGTGGTTTGTGTTTTTATTATGTTTCAGGATAAAAATATGAAAAAGGAAGAAAACACGGCTATCACGGGCTTTTATCAAAGAAAAAGACAAAAGACGAAGTCAAAAGGTCAAAAGTGCAAGAAGAACGGAAGTCAAAGGTCTATTCTGAAGATTTATCGAAGAAAAAGTCTAAAGACGGTAGTTTAACGAAGTCGAAGAACCAAGTCTACTAAAAGAAAAAAATAGAAGACGAGTTCAAGCTATCATTCGACTAATCCCGAGACAAACACTACTACAAAAAAGGCTATAAACACCTTTTAATATAAACCACTTATAAAATAACCGGTCTATATTGTTGGAAGTTAATGGAAATGGGAATGATAAGACCGGTTTATGTGAAAATGACCACTCTTTAATACAAAGAAACCGATTGTGTTGAAAAAACCAATGTGTATACATAGTTATCGGTTTTCTATGCATATCAATGTTTTGAAACCCGGTTTTTAAATCGACCCGGTCGAGTCACAGGACTCGGGTCTACCTTGTTTTTTATATTTTAATAATTAACAAAAATTATATATAAAAACCCTAAAAATTTCAAATATTGAAAATATAAATTGTTTACCAACCAATATAATATGTAAAAATAAAATTTCATCGCAAATACATAAAATTTACATATATTTTTCAAGAAAAACCCGAAGAAATCAAAACCCAGTCGGGTTTCAAGAAGCGGGTTGACCCGGGTCACCCCAAACCCGCCGGGTCAAACCGGGTTTCGAAAATGTAAACCCCGGGTCAATATGACCCGTTTTTTCGACCGGATCAACCGGTTGATGACCCGGCCGGGTTAACCCGGGTCTGAGAACATTGACGCAGATAAATTTCTCCTTTATCTATAGAGACCGATTTTTACTCCTCAAAAACACGATTATGTTCTCGACAAAAGCTATAGATCAAAGATTTTATTTTATTGATATAAATTATGGAGTACATAAACATCATTAGCGTGATGAAAAAAAAATCATTATATTACTTATTTTTAAGTATTCTAAGGATTAATAAAATGATTTTTGCATTACATGTTCAATTCGTGTCAATAAAAATTATTATGGCTGGAAGGGGACTATTTCCTCTAAAATGAAATTTCGAGCGCCACATTTTCCTCTAAAATGAAAATTCAACCGCCACATTTTTCCAAATGAAAGTTCAAGTTTTTTCAACATCCCGCTATAATTTCACAAATGAAACCCCACCACTACCAGTTACACATTTCTCTCCTACCAAGCGTTCCTCAATCTCTTATATGTGACACAAACGATCCACAACTGGTATATCTATTTCCTTTTTAGTTTTATTGTGTTACTATGACAAATGCATACAAAAACTTTTTTAACTAAGTGGTTTGGGTAATCTTTGTCATCAGGTGTCATGTGTTCGAAAATAACTATGCTGGTGATTTTGAAAGCCTTCTATATAAGAGTTTAAGTGAGCTATCTTTTTCTCTAAATAAAGTTTGTACTATGAATAGTTGGCTACTATTTCATCATATGATGTCATTATTATGTACTGTCTTTGTGAAAGTGTAATTATTATGTTTTAGAAGTTAATTACGTGGTAATATGAGTTGCCCACCAAATGTTTGATGGAAGTTCTAACTTCATTTTTTTGAGACTTAACTGATAACAGTTGTATTGTATCTCAGTTGATTTATTAGACCACCACTAAGTAAGTTGGATGGCATTGGTTTCATGTAATTCGTTAAACTTTTTTTATAAGTTACTAATTTATGTCGGCAATGACGGGTAATTGCTTATTTTTTTAACCCATTCCTTTGTTAATTCGCAGGTTCACGTATTAAGTAAGTCAACAACATGTATCCACTGTCGCGTAACTTCATTCAAATTTTACATCAAATTATGAGGTAGTTTTATATCAACCATTACGTTTTAATTTTAATTTTTGTTTTCCCTGAGCATGTTCATTACCAAGTGTAAACAATTTAGGGTATCCAAATGTCACATTGCTCTAGATTATTTGTGTATTTGTAAAGATACATAGTAGATATTTATTACCAATAATTTATATTTGGCACTTTCAAGGTGTGAAGTGAATGAGTTAATTCACTTAATGAAACACCAGTACAAAGTGATTTAGACAAAGTTTAGCATTGTTTGAATGTGCCTATTTGCTAAGCAGATAACATGTTCTCATAGCGTTTGATAGCTAATCAAAGTTATTGCAGGCTAAGAAGGTTATGTACATGATGCTCAATGGTTTCTCTCATGAAAAGAATTTGTATCTGTTTGTGGGTGCATCCCTCTCAGGTACTTTTCATTTAGTAATCACGTGATAACTTTCTGTTCATGTTTGTGTGCTAAATCATTTCACATGTTGATCGCAAAGCAGAGTCACCTATAACTTTGGTGACATTAGAGAAACTTTCTACAGCAGTATGTTGTCTTGTTAAAAGTAGACAACAAACCACAAGGTTTTGTATGCATCTTATTTATTTAATTTGTTTTGGACCAGATTATTGGTAATCTCGTTGTGGAAATGACGTATTATAGGTGATATTTAGGACAAGAATGAAAGTTTTCTCAGGCATTGTGGAGCCCATCAATCCTCCTAACATTCAAGAAGAAACCTGGTGCATACAAACGACCTATTACAAAGGTTGCAGCTTCCAAAGAAGAAGAGGTGCGTCACAATACATTTCTTCTAGATTCTATGGAACTTAGCATTATGATTTTACAGTTAACTCTTATTGCATGTTGTCAAGTGGATGTTTCGATCTATTTTTTAGTTGGTTATGTTATATCTAAAACGGGTCAATCCAAAAGATAGCTTAATGGAAGATACAAAATGTATCCGAAGTATGCCTTTACTAAGTATCCTAAATCAATAATTTATCTTGTTTTAAATTTTGTTACATTTCAAAACTTAAACATGTTTGTATCCTTTTGTGTAGCTCATCTGTATCAAAAAAGAAGAAAAAACAAGAAAATCCATGGAATCTTGATGAAAGGAAGGACGCAGATCGTGAAAGCATAGGAGAAAAATGTTGGATTAGTTAGTTATGCACAATAAGTTGTAAATGACTAATTTCTGCGACACAAATCCTATCAGGATTATAGTTTAGTGTTTTTAGTGATGTTTTGTTGTAGCACACAATTTGATATTGTTAATACTAAAGTTATTCTATTAGCTCCAACTGTGACTATGTGTTTTAGCTAAAATGTTGATTTAGGAAAATCTATAAAATGGAATTTTTTGTGAAATTATCTAAAAAAATATATTCTTAAATAATTCTCACAAAGACTGGTTATAAGATTCAAAAAGGAGTTTGTTTGCCCTATAATAGATACCGGTTCTTAATAGGAACCAAGTCTTGATGCTCATAATAAAAACTGGTTATAGAACCAGTTTCAATGACTATGGGGCAAAGAAATACCCCCTCGGGAAGAGTGGTTCATAAACCGGTCTTCATGAGCCATTCTAACCAATGTCCATGACATTTTTTGTAGTAGTGAAAGTCGAGAAAGACGAGTTAATTAAAAGTCGAGAAGACAAGAAGAAAGAGAGAAGACACAAGACCCTCCCCTTCTCCTATATATACCCTCTAATCCTTCATTAGGAGGGTGTTAGAAGTAGTTAATTTTAGTCTTTAATTTTTAGTTTTATTTTTTAAGTGTGTTTTATTTTTTAAGTGTGTTTTATTTTTCTTCTCTCTAGTTTTTCAAGCTCATCAAACCTTAATCTTGTAATCTTTGATCTTAATCTTCAAATTAATCAAGTTTATTTCATATCTCTCATTCTACCTTTCTTAATAATCTATTGTTTTTGCATAATTAATCATGTAGTTAGTTTAATTTTGTTGATGATGTGATTGTTTTGCTTATTTGATTATGCTTATTGAGTTGGTGTGTTTAGAGTTTTTAGATTAAGTTGCTTATTTGCTTAATTTTTATGTATTGTTAGTTTTTAAATAAGTTGATTTTGGTAGTTTAATATTTTTATAAAAAAGTTGATTTTAAATTTTTGCTTATTTTGTGTTTTTAAAAGTTTTTAAATTTTGGATTATTTACTTTTTCTTAAAATTGATTTGGTTAAGTTTTTAGATAAGTGCTTATTTGGTTTTGGCTTATTTTTGTTTTTACTTTTTTTTATATAGTTCGGGTTATACCAAAACCCTAATTACCCGAATTAGGTGCAGCATTCGTTTATTCCGAGTTAAGTACATGTTTCTCCCATTCCGAATTACATACAGGATCTCATTCCGAACTAGTTCTTTCTTTATTATTCCGAATTAGGTTGATCTTCAGCATTTCCCGAATTGAGTATCAATTGGTATATTCTGAACTACGTTCAAATAGGTGAATCCCGAATTAGGTTGGGATTTGCCTTATTCTGAATTACATCCGGATCAGCATTCCGAATTTGGTCCATCGTTGTGTATTCCAAATTACAAGTGAATCCCTTATTCCGAACTAGGTGGTGAATGTGGATTCTGTGACAATCCGTCAATTTATGGTTGATATTTTATTCTCAAATATTATTTAAAAACATTATTTTAATGTTATATTATGAACTCACTTATTTTTGGGAAGAAATTTGGATTTACGTCTTGAAGTAGCATCGACTACGTCTAAACCGGAGGATTCTACGTTATGTGCTAACGTTTACATACACCGTATTTGGTGACAGTCTGACATTTTAGAAAATAAATTTGTCCGTGAATATTATTTTGAGATTTTAAATTTGAGTTGGTTCATAAACTCACAAATTTACGAGAAGAGATTAGGACTTACGTGAATAATTTAACGTCCTTTACGACTAAACCGGAAACCTTAGGATTTCGTATTTACGTTTTCGAACTCCGTTTTTGATGAGACAATTTTTATTAGATTCGTTTTGTGCCGTTGACTCATAATTTTTAAAAAACGTTTTTCGTGAAAAGACCCGAGGGCACGCAAATCGAGGAAACTAGAATCGAGGAGTACCCGTAAATAAATGGGGATGAGACAAAACAACTTTTGCCCCACCCCCAATAAGGGACGGCTAGACTTAGCCACATACACCATGTGGTGTCAAGCTTACAAGATAAGCTAAGACACATGTCTTAGTTTACTTGCAAGCTAGAAACCAACATCAAAACCACCATCTCTAAACCACTAACCTCATTTCCACTCATGCAAAACTCACAACTCTCTCATCTCTCTCTCAATATTGTCGTCCCAACTCACCCCCAAAACACCCATTTGATCAAAATTTACACGACAAATCCTATGTTATTCATACATAAGATGAAGAACCTTTGAAGCCTTGAAGATTGGAGGTGATTCTAACATCCAAGGAGGTGATTTGGTGATATACAAGGGCTCATTTCTACAAGGAGTTTACAAATATTGGTGGTCTTGAAGATTGGTGTTGATCTATCACAAGTTTCTCCATCAAAAATCCAAGCCTTGATGAATACCTACATAATCTTGGTGGTATAAAGATTGTTCTCCCCATCCTATTGTTATTTTGATTATGTAATCATGTATTTTCTTTCTTATTGTATATGTATATGATGAATATATGATGATAAAAATGTTGTGTGAGGATCACGTGTTGATAAATATGATTAAAGAGATGAAAAACCATAGGTAACAAGGTTACAATCATGCTTAAAATGATGGCTGTATAAAAACAGTAAGTAACCAAAAGTTAAACTGATAAAATGGTAAATTGGAATCAATATACAGTAAGTATTAGGTGTTATACACATGTGAGAGTTGGCCATGCAATGGAATCATCAAAATGAGTGAGATATGATCAAAACAAGTTTAGAGTGCAAATCTGAGTACACTGTTTTGGACGAATTTTATAAAATACTTAGAAGTTGATTCATCAGTAGCTATAATGGAATCAAATGAAGCACATATCATGTAGAATATGTCATAAAAATTTGGGGTTCTATCTCCATGTAGAACTCTAGATATGACCATTTTAGTAAACTAGATTTTTAGGACTGATTTTGTATAAATAATATATAATATAAGCACTCAAAATTTATATAAAATATACATATATAAAACCCACTAGTTGATAATAATTATAAATAAAGAGGTATATATATATTGATATTAAAATAGGACATGTTATATAAATTACAAGTATAAATGTTTTTCCAAGTTATAAAACTCTATACTAAGTTTTACGTTTTTTCGGCTAAAACCGAAGAATTAACGTTTTTGTCAAATAAAACTTAGACGGTCGGACCCGTCTAATATAAAATTTTATAAACTCACATACTGATATATGAACTTATATAACAATTAAAAAACCGATAAAACCCGAGCTTTACAACATATAGACAATAACGGGCCAAAGTAGCCTTATTGGACTATAAACCCGACTAGTTAGTAAAACACTTATAAATTTACTTATTGGGCTTAACCCACTTGGGCCCAAAATGTAAAGTATAATACTGACAATAAAAATATAATTGGGCTAATATAATATATTGGGCTTGTAATAGGCCCATTGGGCCTCAAAATGTAAATAAATTGAACTAGTATAACTAGTATAAAAATGTTACTAACACATAAACACTATAATAAATGAGTAAAGATGTATAAACCCACTTGATCATCATCATATATATAAAATCATCATATGTATACATAATTGTTATTTTTATAAAGTCATTGGACAAGATTCTAAGACCGATTATTATTTATATAGGTTTCCGTGATTGAAGCACGTACCGTACATCCGAATGGCCGATAACCCGCTTTCCTATATCAACGTGAGTTCATAGCCTCGCACTCTTTTAAATGTTTTTGTGAAATATTTTATAAACCCGCGAGGGAGATAACATGTTAGTTTTGATAAAATAGGACGCCATTTGTCCCGATTGTCTGTTTATTGATTTGGACCCGAATGATTGTATGACCCGATGAATGATTATATGACCCGATAGATGAAGTGAAATGGATTATTAAAGTTAGGTTACGTCACTAAAAGTCCCATTAGCATGAATTGTGAACTACCGGGATTTGGTAGACGCTTATGCATATAATAGTACTATTTGGGGACGATCACCCCAGTTCGCGCCTTGACGGTTGATCCCCGTCGTGCCACATTGATTGGAAAGCGAATTTATGTATGAGAAGATTTACACAAGCGTGATTATTGTGACGACACACTAATTTAGATGGGCAAATGAGTTTCGGGTTAGCTACCCGTTGTTTGTTGTAGTAAGGTAACAATTTCATGCGGCTTATAATAATCCAATTAACGAAATACTGCTTTAAGCATTGAATTACGATATATTGCCTGACTAGCAATACATGGTCTTATCATTGATATTATGTTCGTGTTTTGGTTTTTATATAACCATATTCATATAACGGTTTTTATTTAATCTATACAACGTTATAAAACGTATTGTATGATGTTTTTACGACTTTGGTTCGTATAATGATTTTGAAGGCAAAAGCCTATATTATGATTTTTGATAAGGATTTGTATAAAATGACTTTGGCTATTTTATGGCCTATTACAAGGATTTGTACAAAATGATTTTCGGTAATAATTTTATACCGATGTTATATTAATGGTTTTATTAAACTCTATGAATTCACTCGGCGTTATCGCTGACCCTTTTCTTTTAACATGTTTTGTCTCAGGTACTTGAAGGTAATTCTCGGGAAGACAACAAAGAATTCGTGGCCCGCACTTAAATAACAATTTCCATTCAAATCTTTTGTAAAACCTGTATGAAATACATTGACTTGGGACCTATGTAAATTTGATATTTATGAATGGAAATGCTTTATTATTAAACGACGCGAGTTTTAATCGTTGTCTATGATGTGAGTAATGTGCTATCCCGTAACACCAACGAGCCTTCCGCTGTATTGAATTGTATAAATTTGGGGGTGTTACAGTGTTTTACCAGAGCTCTCGTTATAGAGAACGAAAGATTTTTAAAACTAAGGTTTTGAATAAAACATTTCAAAATCTTTTAACTATAAACATTTTTCTAAAAATGTCTAAAAATCTTTTGACTATAACGGTGCCGAAGAATTCCCGAGTTACCGACAAGGCCAGACTGAGAAGTGTTATTTTAATATATATATAACTTGGATTATATATATATGTTGTAATTTGATTACATGATTGTTTGATGATTATTTTAATATTTATACGAGGTATTTATACGACGTAGATTGTCACAAGAAACCCTAACTCCCCTTGTAAATTAATCTAAGCTATTCCTGTAGGAAATCTAGCTATTCCAGATCTAAACCAAGTTGTGGATATTTATGATCCCAACAAAATGGTTGATATTCGTAGAAATGTTGATAGTAGTTGATTATGATCTTGAAGAAGAATTGGCGAGATTAAATCTGATGTCGATGACATGACGATCTGTTGGGTCCACTAGATGTGGATCTTGCAGCCTGTCAGGAACGGTGAACGACTTCTGTAATCACAAGTCTATTCAATGAGAGACTCTATACACAATATAAATGCAGAATACAAATATAATAAAGAAGAACATAATAACTATAAAGACTTGATCCTTTCTAAGGATTTCTAATATTGATAATGACTAGAACTACGTTTGATGAAGGTGTGTCTAACCCTTCTTCCTAAGGTTCCTTTTATACTACAAGGAAACCCTAATACAACATTAAACAAAACGTGTAAAACTGATATGCATATCCTTTCCTAACATATCTCATGCATATCCTAACAGAATAATAAATAAATAATAAAGTTTGACTTTGACTAGGACCAGGAGCACGACTTGCTCCTACTACTACTAGGACCAGGAGAAACTACATACCTCCTAGTCTACCTATTACAATTAACTATTCCAATGGTCCTAACAATCCTCCCCTAAACTTGAATTTGACCTGTTAAGTTCAAGTTTCCTGGTAAAACGTGCAATAAAGCTCGAGGATTGAATCAGCAAAAGAAATAGCAGCATCAGCAAGATAAGTAACAGAAGAACTGCCGTAACATGGAACACTAGAAGCTTCTCCAAAGCTTGAAACAAATCAGCATCGTGTTGAATCTTTACAGCAACATGAGCAGATTTGATGAGCCTTTACCAAGTAGCTGCTCGCTCTTGGGCTAGCCAGTCTTTCTGGTGGAATAAGCATCACCCTGGGAGACCAGAACCCAGCCTAACTCTTAGAACGTGAATCAATGGTGAGTGGGAGTACCCTGATGATTTTAGGAAAACCATCACAACCGTCAACGGATTTGATACGTGTTTACCAGAAGCCGTACCCCTCTGGACTCGCCAACTCTCAGCAATGAAGCATCGGTGAGTTGAAAACCCTATAGCTTTAAGCAAGCTATTACAGCTATCAACGGATTTGATAAAATCTTTACCAAGAGCCGTACCCCCTTGGATTAGCCACTTTTTAGTCTAGGACCATGGCAAGTGAAAACCATCCAGTTTTGGGTAACCTTGCAACCATCAACGGATTTAAGAATCACACCAGGAGCCGTACCCTCAAGGTGAATCAACTCTTTCTTGTCGATTAGACATGGTGAGTTGAGGACCATTTGTTGTGAGGACCAAGTCCAACACCAGATGAAACCTGTAACCAGCACAAGTAGGAATCAGCAACCAGAACCCATAGTTTGAATCAGCAAATGGTATTATATTCACAAGTGTAAAATCCATGATGTGTTTAAAGTATAAGCAGATATTATATAAAAAGTATAATTTTTTTTAACTATAAAGAATGAAAGTCACCAATCACTTTACATATCGGTGAAAAGAATTCCAGTATTAACAAATGAACAAAAACACAAAACATAAAACTTACAAACCAACCATTTCAGAGACCAGAAGCAGCCATCTTATCCGCTTTCAAACGAGCTTGGATCCCTTCCACCAAAGCAGTGGCCATAGAAGACTCATTCCCGGAGGGGGCATTAGAAATCTGCAAGTGACAAGCCAACATAGCCTCCATCGAAGCAATCGTCAACGGATAATCCAAGTCTGTCAGCATGAATACCAGATGACCAGATTCCAACTCTAACATATGCACACCACAGCCCGCATATAACTTCCATCGCTGAATAACCCATTGTAGCTGATCCTTCCAGACACCAGAAATAGGAGAATGAGGAGGGGCATCAAGCATCATCTTTAAATCAGCCCATACTCGTAGACCAGGCCAGGAAGACACAACATTAGGATCAACAGGCATGCCGGTATCCACAAACCCATATAAAGCCATAAGATCCTTACGATCCACCCAAGACAAAATACCTTGCAGACCCGAAGCAAACCTAACAGACCCATCACTAAGAGTAATCCGATGAGATACCGTACCAGGAAGAGTCATGGAATGCGCAACCGTCCAACCAGTAATATATCCATTACCCAAAGGCAAATCAGAGTCACAATCAGAAGCCGCATCAATAAGATTTTTGGGAGCAAGCTTCTCATAGGGAACAGTCTTGCCACGACGAACACGTCGAGCCGATTTCTTGCGAAGCGAACGGCGAGGTGTGGGATCACTAGGCGAGGGTTCAACCTTTACCTTTACCTGAGCAGCAGAAGTGGGAGCAGGAGAAGTAGACTCAATAGTTTGCCCACCCAAAGGATCAACAGGAGCTGCACTAGAAGAAGGAATAGGTTGAGAACCAGGCACTGGTGGTGATGGTGATGCCATAACAGGTGTAGCAGTAGTGGTGGTTGTGGTAGCAAAGGTGGTGGTGGTAGCATGTGTGGTGGTGGTAGCAGGACCTGAAGAAGAAACCGGAGGAGCAACCAAAGGAGTAGGGGTGGTACCAATTGTAGAAGCAACAAAAACCAATGGAATAGCAGCAGAACCAGGAGTAGTATCAGATGTAGGGCCAGTAGTAACAGTAGGTGAAGAAGTGGTCATCACACGTGGAGAAGGACGATAAATAAATCGCTCCGGAATGGGGGTGCTCTGATGCTTGACCATACGTTCATAGAGTGCCTTAAGCTCATCAAAAGACAAAGCCCGAACCCTGTCCCACTTCCAACCAGTAGTGAAATAGGCAGCCGACTGATACTTCACATATCGCTGCATCTGCTTACGTTCCTCAGCTCTCGACAAAGGTCTGTTTTTACACTTCTCACGAAGCTGTGCAGCAAGCGCCAATTAATGCTTGCGCATTAACACCATGGCCCGAGGAATACAGTTATGCTCATCCACATCCGAGCCCAAAAGATCAGTGAACTGGGAATAATCCTTGGTAAGAATAGTCAACACCTGCATCCAATCGCTATCATTCCAATGCATAGCATCATGCTGCACTTGTTCACGTCTCTGCTGTTGAAGCGCTTCCTCCTCAGCCCGAGTAGCTTGATCAATTTCGGCTTGCATCCTTTGAGCAGCCTCCTCACCCAACCTATCCTCCTCAAGCTGTCTGCGTGTACGCTTGTGAGGTGGTGAGGGAGCATCAGTCATTGGGGCCTTCCCCTTTGGATCATGAGATGGACCAGCATTGGAACCAGCAGTAGGACCAGAAGCACCTTCCATTGGTGTGGGAACAGCAACAGGAGAAGGAACGCTGGAGGAAGTCGGAGGAATCGGCAAATCATCATACAATTTATCAGCAAAGGCAGCCTTTGCCAATAAAGTCAAACCATCCTCAACACGATCCTTAACCTCCTCATCAGAATCAGAGTGAACCACATGCTTCTTTCGTCGTCGTTGCTGAGTCTCCAAGGCTTTGATTCGATCAGCCATGGGAAGAACAAATTCCCTAGTAAGCTTTCGGTGTTGATTCAAATCTGCTTCCAAGGAAAGAATCCGTGCATGATACCTGTGCATAAGATCAAGTAAAGAAGTAAGTGTTATAGGCTCCTCCACTTGCCCACCAAGAGGACTTGGGTCAGGGAAGGCGTCATTGGAGCCAGAAGCAACAGATGGGTTAACATTAGGAGCACTAGCACCAAAAGGCTTATCAGAAGAGTGTGGAGCAGGACTAGGAGGAGGAGTCTTCACAAAGGGAGGCGAATGTGGCAATGAAGAAGGAGCAGCCTTGGAAGTGGATGGCCTTTCAACCACCACCTCCTCAACCGGCTCTTCCTCAACCACATGATGTGCACTACCAGCATGATCCTCCTCCTCCATCGGGTCATCACCTAATTGAGGTTTTTCCTCGGGTTGTTCAACTGGAGGAACCACAACATCAGGAGGACCCTGAGCCAACCCCAACATGGCCTCAGTAAGGGGCCTCCACTCCCCTCTAAACCCATGGACCATATTATAATACACTTTGGCAGTAAGCTTAGAAGGCACATGTTCAGCCCTATCACGAGGTATACAAACAAGTATCTGTTGTAAAAACCTAGGATACATCAGAAACTTCTTCCTAGAACCAGCACTAGACAGATTGCTAACCATCCCCTCAAACAAATAACGAGAGAAATTAAAAACCCTACCCTGTGCTAAACAAATAAGACCAGTAGCCAAAGGAGTAGGGAAAGCATCCCAACTCCCAGACTTGGGACTTAAACAATGAATCAGAAAATGCACCAGAAGCTTCCATTGGGGGGAAAACCGATTCTTTTGGAAGTTAAACTTCCCCCCATGATTATACCCAAGTGCATCCATCCCCTCCAACACCTCCGCATTGGGGATGGACACAACACCACCTTCATCTTGAAGATGAAGGGAACTACGAATAGAAGCCTCAAAAACCACGTATGAACGGCCATCTATGGTAGCATGGAGTTCACGTGGACGACCAACCACAGCCACAAGACGAGCAGAAGCCCAAAACTGACGAATGACACTATCATAAATAGTAGGACATACAGTAAAAGCATACCTTAGGTTTGAAGCCTCAATGAAGTCCAGAGTGTCAGTGAAATCATCACGGTGTGGACCATCTCCTAGATAGGCGACCTTGTTGTGAGCAGGTTGGTATACCAGGCAGCCATGTATCTTGATTAATGGGAATGGAAGATGATTTGTGTGAGGGTTGAGAGAGTAGGATCGGATTTGTGTGTGTTATGAGTGAGATGAATGAGTCAATGGGGGTTAATTGACCATAAATAATGGTGGGAGTAACTGTTCATTGACCCCTAATAATGGGGGGTTGCCCTTTCAAATTAGACAGTTATGGCAAAGTAACCACTTGCCCCTTTTAACATTATTTCCAAATTCCAATTTACCAAAGTTAAATAAGAGTATAAATACCAGAATTTGAATGCGTTGACTAAAATTCAAAGCGCACAATGGTCAATACTAGAAGCGCACAATAAGATGAACAGTGTCCCAGACCAGTACCAGAAGCCAACCATCACTTGACAAAGAAGGATTTTTATCCACCAGAAACCAACCAATAATGACTAGAAGCTAACCAATAAGGACTAGAAGCCAGTCATGAAAGAATATAACCACCAGAAGTGAGCAAAATCCTCCACCAGGAGTAACACACACCACCAGAACCAATGCAATATGTTGTTAAAATCTACCAATATGTTAGTCTGTGCAAAGAACTATGTACACGAAGCCTCCCCTTAGGCTTAGCCTCCCCTCAATCCTAGACCTCAAGGATTGACCATCCCAATGTGAACCACCAAGTGGTTGAACCGAGGACCATCAAAGGCTTTTGTCAACAAATCATCAACATTATCATCCGTATGAACTTTAAGAACCTGTATCAACTTCTTCTCATTGGCATCCCGTATAAAATGGTGCCGAATTTCAATATGCTTTGTACGTTGATGAAAAACAGGATTCTTCACAATCCAGATAGTACTTTGATTGTCAATGAAAATTTTGGTGTTCATAAAAATGAACCCATAATCCAACATCTGGTTTTGGATCCACAATACTTGTCCACAACAGCTAGCAGCAGCAATGTATTCAGCTTCTGTTGAAGAAGTAGCTACTATCGTCTGTTTCTTGCATTGCCATGAAATAAGTCGTCGACCCAAAAATTGACAACCACCAGTAGTAGATTTTCTGTCATTATTAGCACCTGCATAGTCACTATCACTATATGCTTCAAGAACAAAAGGTGATTCTTTAGGATACCACAAGCCCAGTTTAGGTTGAGCCTTGATATACTTGAAAATCTTCTTAACTGCATTCAAGTTAGAAACCGTTGGAGACACCTGATGTCTAGAACAAGCACTTACTGCAAACATGATATCCGGACGTGATGCAGTCAAATACATGAGTGAGCCAATCATAGACCTGTACATGTGAACATTGACCGGGGGATCTGGCTCATTCTTGAGTTTGACTTTCGCAACTTCATAAGGAGTTGCTGCTGGTCTAAGAGGATCCATGTCAAACTTCTGAAGGATCTCATGAACATATTTATCTTGACTGATGAAGATCCCATCCGACTGTTGCTTGACTTGAAGACCAAGGAAGAAAGAAAGCTCTCCCATAGCACTCATCTGAAATTCGCCTTTCATCAAGTGTTCAAACTCATCACATCATTCCTTCTTAGTAGAACCAAAGATAATGTCGTCCACATAAACCTGAACAAGGATAATGTCCTTGGTATTCCTCTTAAGAAATAGTGTTTTGTCAATAGTACCTCTTCTATAGCTATTCTTTAACAAGAAAGTTGAAAGACGCTCATACCAAGCTCTAGGAGCCTGATGTAGTCCATAAAGAGCCTTGACCACCTTGTGAACTTTCTTGGGATGAAGTGGATCTACAAAGCCCTTAGGTTGAGTGACATACACTTCCTCATCAATCTTGCCATAGAGAAATGCACTCTTGACATCCATCTAAAACACCGTAAAGCCCACATAAGAAGCAAAAGCCAAAAACAGACGAATAGCCTCAATCCTTGCAACCGGAGCAAAAACTTCGGTGTAGTCAATGCCCTCAATTTGAGTGTGTCCCTGTGCGACAAGCCTAGCTTTATTCCTCACGACAATTCCCCGTGCATCCTTCTTGTTCTTGAGAATCCATTTGGTATTGATTGTTGTCTTGCCATCTGGTAAGTCAACTAGAACCCAAACATTCCGAAACAAGAATTGCTGCATTTCCTCCTGCATAGCCTCCACCCAACTTTGATCCTCAAGAGCATGAATGACCGATCTGGTTCCACCTGTGAAAGAAAACAAGCAAACAAATAGTGTTGAAAGTCCGTATGATTATTACGCTTTTGATCTTCAATATAGCTCACAAGAGCATGATGATCAGACGAGGCCTTCTTATGCATTCTGCGTGTCTTGACAGTAGAACCAGGATCTCCAATGATTTGAGTGGTAGGGTGATCTTTGTGTGATTGTAACACTGGATTGGAAGCTACCTCCACTTCTGGTGCCAAGTTATTGAGATCCCCAGCAAAGTCAGCATCATATGAAGCAGCGTTGAAAATGCCATCTATCGGTTGTTTATGAATATCATCCAGCTTGGTAGAAGACCTCTTTTGATGGTTCCCCAAATCAGAAGGACCGGGGAATCGAGTATGTGAAGCAGACTCACTAGCTGGAATACCAATAGGTGATAAGCTAGCACTAGGAGTAGAAGCAGGGGTACCAGGAGTAGCTTTGTCAGTAGGCGTATTCAAGGGAAACTCAAAGCCACCTTGAGCAGCTGCTGTAGTAGCTTCTTGTTATTGTTTGAGTAGGGTGTCAAGAGCTACATGGGAATCCAGTACATCCAATGGAGTTGCATCACTAGGAGGAGTAGGAGAGACTGTGGTGGAGTAGGATGGAACCACAAAAATATCATCCTCGTCATCTGAGTCAGAAAGACTAGAAGGAACACCGATACTAGAAGTTGTAAACACTTGTGGACCTGCATCATGGTTAGTTTTGAAACGAAAATATCCTAATGAATCACTAAGATAATCAAGATCAAAATACCATTCAGGACCCTTGCCTTGGATGTTTGACTTCTCTTCAAAATACCTGAGATTTATAGTTTCAATGACCCGCTTGGCTTGGAGATTGTAGACACGATAAGCCCGAGAGTGAGCTGAATATCCCACAATGTTTCCTTCATTTGCCTTGCCATCAAACTTCCCCAAATAGTCACTATTATTCAGAATGGTGACAGGACACCCAAAAGGCTTCAAATGAGCAATATTTGGAACTTTGGCCGTTAGAAGCTCATAAGGAGTCTTCTTGTGAGGATTGTTAATAGAAACCCTATTCAAAACATAACTTGCAGTATTAACAGCTTCTGTCCAGAACATGGTTGGAAGCATGGAATCGGCAAGCATTGTTCTTGCTGCTTCTATTAGAGTCATGTTCTTTCTTTCTGCCACGCCATTCTGTTGAGGAGTTCTTGCTGCACTATAATCTCTTTTGATTCCCTTAGCATTACAAAGTGCTATGAGGTCTTTATTTATGAACTCGGTTCCATTATCACAAAGAATACCTTTAACCTTCTTGGACAACTGGTTCTCTATAAGGGTAAGAAAATCTCTCAGAAGTGAGTAGGTCTCACTCTTGGCAGCCATGAAGAACACCCACGTTAACCTGCTATATCCATCAGTTACCACCAGATAGAATTGTTTGTGGTCAATGCTCCTAATGGAGGTAGGACCAAATAAATCCATGTGTAGTAGCTGCAATGGTTCAGTAATAAGACTAAGAGCAGTAATGGCCTTGAAGGATGCTTTATGTTGTTTGCCTTTACTGCAAGCAATACAATTTATATCATTTCGAAATGACTTGGGAGGTAAACCCGAGACCAGATTCTGATTTGCTAGTTTGTGAATGGTCTTGAAGCTTACATGCCCCATCCTTCTGTGCCATTGAGTGGCTTCATCTTCTGAGGCTTTAGCAACCAAACATGCTAGTTGACCAGTAGGGTTGACTTCATTCAGCTTGATGCTATAGAGATTGTGTCTTCTAGGGATTCTGAGCAGAACCTGTGAGTCATCCGGAAGTTTAAAGTCTTTGGAGAGCACAAGTGCATCAGTATCCGTAAAGAGAACAAACTGCTTCTTGTCACAAATCTGAGAGACAGATATCAAGTTGAAGTGCTGAAGTGCTTCCACATAGTAGACCTGCTCAAAATTTAGATTAGGCGTCTGAATTGTTCCTTTGCCAGTGATCCTGCCTTCACCTCCACCAAAATAGACCTTGCCGCCTTGAAATGGTACAAAGTTAGAGAGAAGACTTTTATTTCTTGTCATGCTCCTAGAGCAACCACTATCAACAATTCCTAGACTAGGATCTTGGTATGGAGTAACCTACAACAACAAGATAAAAATGCAAACGTTAGTGTCTTAAGGGGACCCAAACCTTTTCAGGTTTGAGCCTGACTTGTGGATCTTTAGTAGAGAGCCAAGAAGATTGATGAGATCCACCGTTGTTCCTTGGTTGCCTATGCATCGTATGGGTATTATTGTTTGACCAAGAACAACCTGCTGAGGGCTTAACAGCAGTTCCCAAACTTCCCAAACCAAAATACATGTGGTCAAAATTATGTGGATAAATTGGATTAAAATTTTGAAAATAGTTACCGGTGGTTCTATTTGTTGTTAATCCAATGTTTCTCCAATAATCAGAAGCTAATGGAGAGGACCTTCTAGAAGAAGAAAACGATTGAGCACTAGGATTGAGTCTTCTAGAAGTATATGAAGCAACTCCTGGTGGACCAGAAGTAGGAAATGCTTGATGAGCAGAAGCATGTGTGTCATAAAAATCACAATCTTTAATCAAATGAAATGCACTTCCACAAACAAAACATGTTTTAATCGACCTTTTATTAGAATGACAATGTTTCATATTGCTAACATTATTACATACAATTCTAGGAGAATCAATCTTCCTAGGACTCAATGAACCAGGACCAGACACAGTTGACTTAAAAGTAACTTTCTCTTCACACTTCCTAGCACTAGTAGCAGCATGATCTTTCTTCTTGGAACTTGTAGGTCTTGACTCTTCACTTGAACCACTTGATGTAGAGTCGCTGGCTTTGTCACTGAAAGTACACGAGACAAAGTCATTAGAATTTGTAGAACTTTTTGGGGACTCATGCATCTGTGATCCATACAAGTCATTATGCCTAGAGGTGGGCATGAAAGTTCCAGTAAGAGGGGGAGGGACAGCATGCATTTCTGCTGTTGGTTTAAACCTATTGTAACTAGGTTCTCCCTCTTCCTCTTTGTCGGCATCAAAGACACTTGAAAAAGATAAATCAAACACATCTTCTGAATCAATATATTTATCAAATCCTAACCCTCTTTTAGTCCTACCAGACATGCTACTATCGATTAATTTTGAAAGATTTTTAGGTGCCTTTTGCCATTTTTCAAATCTCAACATTGTAGCATCTTATCTTTCTTGCATCTCCTGTTTTTCTTTGATACTGGCATCTTTTACCTTTTCTGTATATTTAAGCATATTTGTTGTGTTTTCTAAATCGATGTTCAGTATCCTAATCTTATCCTCATACTCACGTTGAGTATCTTGTAGCCACCTCTTTTGTTGTTCCAATGTGTTTAAAGAAGCCTTATAGGCTTGAACCTCTAAAAAATACTTATCATTCTGATCATTTACTTCATTAAATTGGGACAACAATTCTGAATATTTATCATGACAACCAAGAGGACAATGTTGTACCTGAGGTGAGATGCCCATAAGAGCAAACTCGTCTGCTTCTTCTGCATCAGATAGATTCCCAGCAATCATTCCAAACACGTCAGTCGAGGACTCAGCTGATTCCAAAGTGGTAGTCTGATGATCATTCCAGTTGACCATAGAGTCAACAGATACCAATGCCTTCTTGTCATCTTTTACCTCCTGAACCTTAAAAGCTGAGTACCTGCTCTTTTCCTGGTCATTCTTGCTAGGGCATTCCCTTGCAAAGTGACCTTGCTGCTGGCAGTTATAGCATCAAACCTTGCTTCTGTCGAATCTTGCTGGCTCCCTTGGGTTGTAATTAAATTTTCGACCTGCTTTCTTCTCAAACTTGTGAACCCTAAGAGTGAGCATGGCCATCTACCATTTAAGATCCATTTCATCTAGGTCAAGTTTATCGACCTGTTTGAAGTCATCAAAAGCAAGTTGTTGTTGAGCATCAACATCAGCCACAAAAGAATGAAGAACGGCTTCTACCATACTACCAGACTTGGCTGTAGGATCAGGAGCAGAAGTATGCTGAAAAGTATGTTGAGAAGACACAGTATTGCTTGGGCTACTAGCATACGACATGGGACTCGATTCCATAGAACTCACAAAGGCAGAATTAGCATGAGTGGGAAAAGAATCACTTGAATACCCTCTCACATGAGGTTCAAAAGTTTTGAGCTTATGAAATAGATCATCAAAATTGAGATAGTCAAGCCCACCTTTTGCTTTGAGAGAGATTACTACCTGATTCCATGAGTAGGGTAAGGCTCTAAGAAACCTTGCATTAATATCACCATCGTCAGGCTTTGACCGAAGTTGATTCAATTGGCTCAATATCTTTTGGAACCTGTCATACCCTTGATGTAAACCTTCAGTTTCTGAGATTTTGAATTCTGTGAATTCATCTCTCAGCATGGATCTTCGCATTTTCTTTGACACCTCATTCCCACCAAACCTTGCTTTTATTCCATTCCAGATCTCTCTGGCATCATCCAAATGGTAGAAGTCACCCATGTGATCATCAAGAAGAGATTGAAGCAAAATAGTTTTTGCTTTGACCTCCTTCTGAATGGCTATGATTTCTTCATGAGTTTTAGGGTCAAGAAGAGTAATATTACCATTCTTGTCTCTTCCAGTTAGCTTCCTGTTGCTCCCATTCAGAATAACCTTCCAAAGGTCTTGATCAGTATTGGTGATCCACCATTCCATCCTCATTGCCCAACTATCATACTCGTCCTTTTTTAGAAGAGGGAATTTACCATTCGTGTTGGAAACCGTAGCAACGATCTGCTGAGGTTGCACAGTTTTAGGAGTGCGGTCTTCTCCTGTTTGAGTAGAAGTTGAGGCAGACATGATAAAACAAAAATGTCAGTAATAAGAAAACTTGATTCTTCTTGTATAGAGACCCTCCCAGGCTCTGATACCACTTGTTGGGTCCACTAGATGTGGATCTTGCAGCCTGTCAGGAACGGTGAACGACTTCTTTAATCACAAGTCCATTCACTAAGAGACTCTATACACAATATAAATGCAGAATACAAATATAATAAAGAAGAACAGAATAACTATAAAGACTTGATCCTTTCTAAGGATTTATAATATTGATAATGACTAGAACTACGTTTGATAAAGGTGTGTCTAACCCTTCTGCCTAAGGTTCCTTTTATACTACAAGGAAACCCTAATACAGCATTAAACAAAACGTGTAAAACTGATATGCATATCCTTTCCTAACATATCTCATGTATATCCTAACAGAATAATAAATAAATAATAAAGTTTGACTTTGACTAGGACCAGGAGCATGACTTGCTCCTACTACTACTAGGACCAGGAGGAACTACATACCTCCTAGCCTACCTATTACAATTAACTATTCCAATGGTCCTAACACGATCTTTCCTTATAGAGTGGCGTTTGACGAAACGTTACCACCTAGAAAGATGTCATCTGATTCGTTGTCATCCAATTCTTAAATTGAAATCGAAAGGGTGAATGTTGCACCTGAGGCTATCATTGGAACCATTACCCAAAAGCCTCATGCCATAGTACCTTTCCGAGAAATATTAAATGTATGAGTCATCTCATGCTAGTGACTCATTTGATAACTATTGATGAAGGAGCTATAGGATTGAAAAATAAGTGTTGATCATATCGAGCTTTTATTGCCCTTCTAAGGTTTATGAATAAGGTTGAAAGTATTGGAAAATGAGGTAGGATGTTTCATTGAGTATAAGTTGGTTGAAACTTGAATAAAGTAAAACTTTAACCCGTATGGAATATGAGATTGATAAGAGGAAGTCGTAAAGTCCTGTGATTGAATTATAAGGTTTTCATTGATTGTTGATTCATGTTAAGTGTTGTTCCTAGGCCATTGTCCACTGACGAGGATGCCCAGTGTCCAATAAATAAATTGAAGAAATCTTCTTCTGAATTGGGACCGATGGATCTTTCGGGACATGTGGAACACCTAATGACTCTTGTAGATTAGTATTCATTGTGGTATCTTTTAAAAATCCCTAACTTAACTGAGACATGAGTTGGTAGGATGAGTTCTTGGAATTGTATGACATAGTGACACGTAATGTGTTACGGTACAATTTTGACTTGTTTGTGATTAATAAAAAGACTACCGTTGATTACTAAATCCTACGTGTATCGATGTTATATATCTTTTATTGCTTCATCCTAATGTTCGCATTAGTGATGCAACCATTGAACAAGTACTCATCTTGATTTGAGTTACGTTATGAATTAATCTTTTTGAGTGCCATCGAGGTCATGAACCTCATGATTATTTGGCTAAGCTCATTTCCTATTAGATTGTAGTTAGTTCTTAGTGAACAAGTTTTCATCACTCTTTTGCAGATCACTCATTGTTTTATAAGATAAAACAGTATCCCTTGAGAAAAATTGAATTTTCATCACTATAAGGATTATTCAAAGTGAGATTTATAAGTAATCGTTATCGAAATGAAGTTGTATATAAAATACCTTGTAAAACTTAATTGTTTTCGTAACAAAGAAAATCTTTGTAAATTTATTTTTGATTCATATTTAAGAATTAAGCATGAAAATGTTTTTACTATAAACATGATGATAAAATTTTGACGAACTGAGTATTGCATCGTTAATCTTGAAATTGTATATAGTTGCGCGCCTACATACAATTTGGAAGTGACCATGCAAGGCTGATTAGTAGTCACCATGAAATTATTAATAAACACTAAATTTTATTTGAAGATTGTGAAAGATTGAATTTTATGAGATCTGCAAGAAGTGAAAAATAGGGACATATTGTTAGGTACACCTACAAATGTGCCCGTACCATTTATTCTTCTGAATTGAATTTAATCATCTGTGGAAATTGTCTTAATTGACAATTGATATCCCCTCCTTGTCCAATTCTCCCGTGGTGAGATTCTTTGAAAAAGTATCTGATTACCGAGTGTTGATACCCGAGTGGATGTATCGACGTTCCTATCATTTCTTTTGATTTGGTTTCATTTGAATGACCTGGGTAACGATCCGAGGAGCTTTCGAATGCGTACTCAAATTATGAAAACATGGGATATATTCATATTCATTAAATGTTTTCGTCTGTATATGATTTGAAATTCTCTCCCGTAGATTATGCGTTGACCTTACTCTTTTAAGGTTAGTTATTTCTCTAGATATCCTTGAACTTGTGAAGGATTATGAGTTATTATTAGTCTTTTGAGAAATTCACATCTTATCAACGGTAATGAAACTGGAAAGTTGATAGTGCCAGTAGAATGAATTGATTGATTATGACATGACGACATTGTCTTAATTGATGGGAACTCGAGTAGAATTCCCCTAAAAGATAAGATGTTGATTATCAAAAGTGATCTAAATAATTCTTGATGGATGACCATATCCTGCATTTAGACTTGAAATTATACCGTGAATGGTTATAAACTGATCATAGATCTTGTAATATAGAAATAACTTAAAAGTAAACTTATTAAAAGATGTTTCCGTTATCTGAAACTTTAGGAGGTATTTATTGGTGAATTACCTAGACTTTCGCCATTAAGGCAAGTTGAAATTGGTATTGATTATATTCCCGGTGCTGCACCTGTGGCATGTGCACTGTACGTCAGCACCATCTGAATTAAAAGAATTACCGTACAACTGAGAGAGTTGTCAGAGAAAGATTTTATTCTACCGAGCTCGTCATCATGAAGATCTATGGTGTTATCATTCCTTATGTTTACTGATTACCGTGAACTAGGTAAATTGACGATTAAAAATCTATATCCACTACCCAATATGATAGATTGTTCGATCATTTACAAGGTTCTAGCGTATATTCATGAATTTGATCCACGGCATGGTTATCATTAATTTCGCATCCGCGAAAAAGATTATCTATTCCAATCACTACGTCCAGAACTTGTAATAAACATTATAAGTTTCACGTGATATCGTTTGGATTGACCGATTCACATGTAGCATTCATAAATTGGTGAATCACGTGTGTAGGCTGTAATTTGATAAATTCATGCTTGTGAACATTAAGGACCATTTGTTTATTTATAAGAATAAGAATGAGTTAATAAATATTTGTAGAACGCCCTAAGTCGGCCGAGTAGTGAAAACCTATACCTTGAGTATTGAACATGTGATTAAAGACTAAATCCTTTACATTATTTGACCGTGTGATTAATAGATAATGGAATATAAACTGACTCTTCAAAAATTAAGAGCCCTTTTAAGACTTTGGGTTTTACCAAAAAGAAAGTGCAAATGTGTTTTGACAAATGTTTTATCAAAAGGACTTTTAAGGAATCATTCCTTATAACTAAAACATTTAACAAAACTTCTGTTTAGGGGTAAATGTTTGTGTATACCTCAAGACAACCTAAAAGGGATTGAGGAAAACATTTAAACTATGACTTGAAATTTGAAACGACAATTTTTGCTTTTCAACTAAGAAAATTTCGACCAAAGTATAAACAAAGAATTTTTCGAACATTTACGAATCTTATTAATTATTTTCGATAAATCAACAAAAATCGTATTAATTAAATTCAAATTTATTTTGAACATTTTTTTTCTATAATTAGACAAACTGAGAAAATTTAAAATTTTTACGGTTACGTTTCATAAAATTAAATATTTATTATTTAATTACTGGTAATAATTATCGACGCTTTAGACATCGGATTGAGTAAAATGGATAAAAATGATAACTGAGACGAAACTAAAACATAGAAATATGAAGAAAGAAATTTTGAATGAATACGGTCATGATAATTATTTCATCAGGAAAGGTGAATGTAGATACCGACACATTATATAGAAAGGATAAAGAACCAATTAGGATGTGTTCCGTAATAATGACTGTGCAAAATAAATTGCCGAACAATATAAAAATAAACAATGCTTGTAAGAAGGATAATATAGATAATAAAAAGGGGTTTGTGGCTAATATGAACCATTAGAATTGAGAAGCCGATGGCGTTAAATGCTTAAAAGGCCACTTGTAGTTGCCTAAATATGGAGGTTTGTGAGATGTATTCATGTTGGAATCTCGTAAGTATAATGTTGTCCCTAATTTATGAGTGATGTTATACACGAATTTAAAGAAGAAAGTAAGATATGAGATGAATTTTAGAGAGAGAAACTAGAGAGAGAAAAGAGAGAGAAGTGTGTGAACTAGGTGAGATTAGATTAAGAAAAGTGAGAAATACAAATGACCATCCACCCTCCTAACATGCTAGGAGGGTAGTATATATAGTCCACCCACATGCGGGCTTTAATGGACTATATATTGGGCCGGGCTTGTCTTTTGGACTTTAATTAGTTTAAATCCAAGCCCGTGAACCACGACTAAATAACTACTTATTACAACGTTCTAATAAATATTACAATAGAAACCTATGACCGAACATTCTTGTTTGACTCAATATTTTGAGGCTAACAATCTCCCCCAATGTGAGGTCATTCCTCTTTGATATTTGAATTCCAATGGAGATTTATGAATTTCGTCATAAATGAGTCTTGAACGTGTAACAGTAGTTTTGTTCCTTCATGCTGTGATCTTTGAGCCTTTGTCGTTGTCTTTCGACTTTGTCTTTAAGTCTTGAGATCTTCAAATCATTCTTGACTTGTCTTTGCCATCTTGTGATCTTGTGTCTTTATCCACATGCTCACACTATCAAGTGTTGGATAAGTCTTTGGGCATGAATATGTGGTTGTGAATCTTTGACTTTGCTGAGTACACCGTGACGCCACCTTCTCGAGACAAAACATAGACACGGACTGAATGGCTTTGACATTCGTCCTAAATCGGTAGTGTTTTACCTCCGGTCGGTGAAGACCGTTATACGATATTAAATATCGTACCTGTGATCAGGTAGATTCAATTAAGAATCTCCTTGACAGGGTTTCGCGGCTGTACTAGCCGTTCTCTTTACTCGACCGTCTCAAAGCAAGACTGCGAACATAAAGAGTAAATCAATTGGATAGATATCCGCTTGATTAAAGTCGTCAATTCAAATTCCTGGAACAAGTTTGATTCTTAATGAATCTTACCATTGTTGCTTTCCAGTTGACACAAGTTTGATTCATAAGAATCTCACAAGTCACCTACCGTAGCGCTGTTTGAGGTTGACGCTAGAAGGATTTCCATTCGTCACTGTGAATATTAATGAATATCACTCTGAATGTTCTGGCAAGACCATAAAGATATTGCGTAGAAACCTGAAACGAGTTTGAATCAATTCAGAATCAAACCACTGTTGCTTTTCAGTTTTACATATGTTCAATTCACAAAGAATCTTGCATATGACCTACCGCAGTGCTGTTTGATGTTAACACTGGAAGGATTTCCACTCATCATTGTGAATACTAAGTAGTATCACTCTGAGTGTTCTAGCAATATCGCAAGGATATAGCGTAGGACTCTCTTGATCTTCATCCGTGTGTCCTAACGAGATTTGATTGATCTCTTGGCTCTAGACTCGATTTGTGCACTTTTAGTGGTCGGAGGCTGGAGCAGATGCCACCTATTCAATATCAACTATCTCGGAGTGAGAAAGTCAATAGAAGTCGTGTTGATCTCCGTGACAATTAAAACAAACTTCTTTTGAGAGAAGCCTGAGTAGCTAGGAAAGGGTTGTGCTTCACATCACTGGGTCCATGATGAGTTTGTCTTCATGATGAGTTGACCCGGTTTCTGCCTAAGTTGTATGGAGGGCTTCTTTCTTTACACCCTTTATCCTTACATTTCTTTTTCATTCTTCAACCCCTTCAATGCTTACCAAGACATCATTACTAGCACCTTGTTGTGATTGTTCCAGTGCTAGCATCAGTACTTAGTCGGCATTCAGCTACGTTCACATTCTACTCCATCTTTCCTAAGGACTTCTAATAATCTATTGGATTGTCCCTGGGAAGATCCCTCCGGTTCTGGTTGGATCATAGGACTTAAACCTAACCACCCTTTTGACACCAATAACGTCGTGAATTAAAGATGTTGTGGGTATTTGATCGTAACCATAAAAACCACTTTAAATTCTAACAAAGTGTTTGAAAAACATTTAACACCTTGCTAGTTTTGTCGTTTTAGAAATGCTCCCCCTTCACAAGTGCATCGATAATCGAAAGTGTTTCGCACATGTAGGTAAGAGTGAAAGTGCTTGAGTCTTATATTAGATCACATTTTAATCACATTTTCTCCCCCTATCTCTAATATATAAAATCTTTTGATATTAGAGATACCATATTTGATTAAAATATATTTTGAAAAATAGTCTTGAAATCTCCGGGAGAAAGATGTGTTAATCTTTTGCATGAAGTTTAAAATGCTCCCCCTCAAAAATTGATCCAATTGAATTTTCATTGTGAGGATATGATCCACATTTCGCTTTTTGAGGATGGGAGTTGTTGAACACACAATTTTTGAAAGATTTTGAATAATCATTGAGAAATTCTTGAAAAAATTGTGTTCAACGCTTTTTGAAAAATCCTATTTCTTTTTGTCGAAGAGGTTTTTCTGAAGCATAAACTTGAGTTCATAGACGTTGAATGTCATGACAAATCCACTCAAGTGTAAGAAGATTTCTCTTCTTTTGCTAAGGGTAAGGGCACGAAATCGTACACTCCCCCGTGAATATAGAACCGGGTTGCAATCTGAAAGTGATTACAAGCCATTGTGTTGAGCTCAAAACGTTGAATGTTTTGTGACAAGCTCAACCCAAGATAGATTGCTCTACCCGTTGTTGGAAATATTGTCCAAAATAAACAATTTCCTTTTGAAAAAAAAAAAATAGAAATGACATGTTTTGAAAAATATTTACAACTTTCATTCGAGCTTTATGTACACACCCGTGTCGTTATTGAGCGACATTTCTAGGTACGTCCATATTATCGATACTGAAAGACATGTCGAGAAGAATATTTTTTTGGATTATCAAAGATTTTTTTAATTTTGTATTTTCTTTTTCATTAATATTTACAGGTAGATGTTTGATAGGTGAATCAAGCAGGCTTCTTTGCCAGAACCTCCAGTTCTGCTGGAGTCAAACATCTCATACCAATTTGCCTAACTAGATACGCAAACCTCTCTTTCGAAAGAGCTTTTGTAAACAAGTCAGCTAATTGGTAATCAGTTCCAACAAAGTATAATTCAACAATACCCTTTTCAACTTGTTCCTTAATGAAGTGATATCTGACATCAATGTGCTTCGTGCGGGAATGCTGAACCGGATTGCAGGAGATGGCTATGGCCGACTTTGAGTCACAGTACATAGGTACTTTATCAAAATGGAAGCCATAATCCGTGAGTTGTGTTCTCATCCAAAGAACTTGAGCACAACACGCAGATAGAGACACATACTCCGCTTCGGCTGATGAAAGTGATGTGCAATCCTGCTTCTTGGAAGACCATCCCACAAGCTTGTCTTGACCTAGAAATTGTGCACCACCAGAAGTACTTTTACGTGTATCAAGACACCCTGCATGATCAGAATCTGAATAGGCCGTTAGAAAGAAACCGGTTTCCCTCGGATACCAGAGTCCCATGTGAATGGTATTCTTAAGGTACCGAAAGATCCGTTTAACCTCCTTGAGGTGCTTTTCAGTGGGTCGTGCTTGATATCGTGCACAATAACACGTAGCATGATGAATATCAGGTCTGCTTGCTGTCAAGTACATGAGGGACCCGATCATGGAACGATATCTCGTTTGATCTATGGGTAATCCCTCCAAATCAGCATCTAGGGATGTGGTTGATAATGGTGTCCCAACGGGGTCACATGATGTCATACCATGCTTTTTTATTATCTCTTGACAATACTTAGCTTGGTTAATGAAGATACCACTTGGGGATTGGTGAACTTGAATTCCGAGAAAGAATTTTAGTTCGCCCATCATAGACATTTCAAATCTGCTGTGCATTACTTTTTCAAACCATTTTGAAAGTTTTGGGTTTGTAGACCCGAAAATAATGTCATCAACATAAATTTGCACAAGCAGAATGTCATCCCCATATTTATAAGTGAACAAAGTTAGATCAATGGAACCTTTTGAGAAACCTTTGGATACCAGAAATTTCGAGAGCTCGTCGTACCACGCCCTTGGAGCTTGCTTGAGTCCATAAAGTGCTTTGTGGAGACGATACACCTTGTCAGGATAATGAGGATTGACAAATCCTTCTGGCTGCGTGACATAAACTTCTTCCTTCAAAGGACCGTTAAGAAACGCCGTCTTTACGTCCATTTGATAAACGATGAATCCCTTATGTGCAGCATAAGCAAGGAAAATTCTGACCGCTTCCATTCGAGCTACTGGTGCAAATGATTCTTCAAAATCAATACCCTCTTTCTGTCCATACCCTTTAGCCACTAGCCTAGATTTATTCTTGATGATCGTGTTCTCTTCATCCATCTTGTTTTTCCAGATCCATCGAAGATTTAATGGTTTTACATCGTATGGTCTGTCAACAAGTTCCCAGACTTTAAGTCTTTCAAATTGTTGAATTTCATCCGTCATCGATTCAATCCAAGCATGATCATCCAAGGCTTCTTTGATGTTTTTCGGTTCGGCTGAACTCACGGCGAGTGCGAACATACAAACATCGCCATCGGTGTGAAGCTGTCGTCTTGTACGAACGGGCTGTGAAGGGTTTCCAATTACATGAACCAAAGGATGATCTCGGGTCCAATGATGTGTGGAAGGATGTCGTTGATAGAACGTATGCATATTTGACGGATCAACATGGCGAGTAGAAGACTCTCCAGTTTCGTGTACCGGTGTACCGAATGGGTTGATAAATTCGTCTTCGTCAGATAATGCATTGTCTGCTTGATTTATGTTCTCTGGAGCAATGACAGTAGTTGTGGATGTTGTAGGATCGATTGTTGAAGTAATATTCTGAGGAGGTAAATCTGCAGTAACCCGTGTTGAAGTAGATGAAGTTGTATCTGGTTGTTGACGATGATCGGTTTCATCATTCTTATCATGAGTGACAGCGGAAGACTTCGATACAACTTGTTTCTCCCCCGTGAAATATTCATCATACATTGGTCCATATAACATTTCCAACTCTTCAATGGTCGTGTCGACTGTCATATCAGCTCTAGGAACATTCACTGGAACCAGCGTTGAACTTGACGGTTCATTGCTGTGGTCTTGAGTTCCGAGTTCCGTGCGGTTGTGAACGGAAGTCGTTTGTCGTTGTGGATCGGGACTTAAACTGTTTTGTTCAAGTGCCATTTCTTGAGATTCATCAAATCGGATGTGAATTGTCTCGACAATCAATTTTGTTCTTTTGTTGAACACTCTATATCCCTTAGACTGAGTTGCATATCCCACAAGAATACATGCATCACCTTTTTCTTTCATCTTATCCAAATTTTCACCATCTCGTATAATGTAACAAGTACATCCAAAAACATGAAGGTGTTTGAGTGAGGGTTTTCGATCATGAATTATGTGATATGGTGTCTTTTCGTGTCTTGGGATAATTAAGGATCGGTTTTGTGTGTAACATGCGGTTGACACGGCTTCGGCCCAAAAGTATAGTGGAAGTTTTGAAGCAGATAATAATGTGCGAGCAGCTTCAACCAAAGTACGGTTTCGTCTTTCAACAACGCCGTTTTGTTCGGGTGTTCGAGCAATAGATGTTTCATGTTCAATCCCTTCGGCTTCAAAATACTTTCTCAGATTAGAATTCAAAAATTCTGTACCTCTGTCAGTACGAACCACTTTAACTTGAGCTTGAAGACCACGTTGTATCAATTTAAGGAAGCTGATGAGAACATCGGGAGTTTCATCTTTGGATCTCAAGAAATGAGTCCATGTGTACCTTGAGTAATCATCGACTATTACTAGAATATATTTCTTGCCATTGATACTCTGAACACGCATGGGACCACACAGATCCATGTGAAGAAGATCTAACCGTCCTTTAGAGCTTGGTGTGGTCTTTGTTTTGAAGCTACTTCGTTTAGCTTTACAAAGTTCACAAGAAGAACAAAGATGATCTTTGATGAATTTCAAGCTTGGAAGGCCTCTCACAATATCTTTCTTGGAAAGCAAGTTAATGGTATCAAAGTTGAGATGAGAAAGACGTTGATGCCATAACCATGCCTGAGTCGTTGAAGCTTTAGCCATGAAGCAAATTGGAGTTGATGAAGTTGTGTCTTGAAGTGAAATTGTGTAAAGATCAGTACCCCGTGTACCGGTAAGTAAGTCATTCCCATCATAATCACGAACAAAACATGTCTTCTTTCTGAAAGCAACTTCCAAATCCGCATCACAGAATTGACCAACCGAGAAAAGATTGTGATTAAGCCCTTCGACGTAGTATACCCGTTTAATCGTGATATTCCCCTGAACCAAATCTCCATATCCTAGTATCGGTGCAAATTGATCATTTCCGAATCGGACCGTACCCAGGAACTTCTCTACGAAGTTAATTAGAAGCTTGAGATTCCCCGTCATGTGCTTCGTGCATCCGGAGTCCATTATGAAGAGAATTATTTGTATCACCTGCAGAAGCGTTAGAACACGATGGAGCAATTGCTAAATTGGATACCACAGTAGTTGTGATAGTAGAATCATTAGTGTCCTTATCAACATTTAAAGGCAAACTAACACTCGTTTTCACATTTTCTGTCCTAACTTTAGGCATCCATTTATATCCGGGAGGACATTGATTAGCAAACCACCATTTCCAAGACTTGCTAGCAGACTCATATAATTCCTTAATTTTGCTTCTAGGATTCTTAGTGGTGGAGTCTGATGCATTACTATTCTTAGTGGGGGTAGCACCAGAATGGTTCACTTTGCGTTTGGGTTTACTAGCACTAATAGGCATCACAGTTTGCTTCTTAGTTCTAGTTTCTACGCCTTTGACATTATTCATAGCACACATAGAATGATTAGCATTAGCACACTTGCCACATTTGACACAAACAAATTTCACATTCATAGCATTCAAAGTCGAATCATTCAAATCGTCATGACACGCGATTACAGACGTTTTATTCTTAGAAACATTGAAAGTCCTAGGGTGTTCTTCTACTTGCTTCATCTTCCCTTGATTCTTGTGTTTCCAGACCTTATCATTCACTTGAGTGCTCTTAAGCTGAGGCCGGCTAACACTAGTAGTGGAGACTATTCATGTAGTAGAAGACACATGAATATTAGTGTTTCTAGAAGTCTGAGGCGAGTGAGTATCTTTGTTTGTGGGCTTAGTGGACATTCTATACATCCCTGGTTTAATGACATTATTGTGCCTAACGCTTGGTGCTAGAGGATTCCTTATGGGTTGAGCTTGTGGTAACCTTTCCTTTCCATCCATCTTGGGGGCAAACACAGGTTTTGCAAACGAGGAATTAGATAGAGCAGATGGTTTTCCCAAGATAGAGGATCTATTCTCTTTAGAGGCATTGGGTTGTCTAACCACATTTTTCTTAATGCTGGGTTCCACAATTTTCCCACCCATTTTAGCAATGAGTTTCTGCAACTCAGCTATCGCTCTGTCCCTGTCTTGTAATTGAGCTTTCAACCCTTTAATTTCCAAATTCTGTTCATTCATTTCTCGAAATGTTTGGGAAAGTTTTTCTTGCAATTTATTATCATGTGGAAAACGACCAACATCTTTTTGCAAAGCAAGTTCAAGTGAATGACAATGTTTTTGAAGGAAATCAGTTTTGTGTTGAAGTAACTCAAAAGCCTTTTTGTCAACATTTTCTTTTCGTTTCGAAAGCTCAATTTCAAGACGTTCACATTCTTTGATCTTATCAAGATATTGGCATGCAACTTCAGAATATTCATCAATGTCAGCACAAGATGTAAAATAAGCACACATAACATCTTTAGAAACGCATTCTTGCAAGAGTAAATCATATTCATCTGAGAAATCAGACTTCTCCATTTGAAGATCATCAATGTGTTTCTCAATAGATTCAACATATTTTAAATCATCAAACATTTCAGTCCGAATGAACTCCTCAAGTTGAAGAACAGTTTCTTTAATCAACGCTGTGTTTGGAATTAAGAGTTCTTTGACAAGCAAGGTAATATCGTGAGGAATCGGACGTGTCCACTCAGCATTTTCACGTTTTGCCCAGTCTCTTTCAACAATAGATTTAACATTATCTATGTGGTGTTTAAGAATACCTAATGTTTTCCTACTCTTGCTTTTAGACTCATCTAGAGGGAGGTAGTTTATGTATTTGTAAACATTAGATTTCTTAGGGGCAAATGCTTTCTTCCATTGAATTCTCTTTTGTTTGCATTCTAGGAACACTTCCTCACGAGTTTTCTGAGTTTGTTTGTTGAACAGGCCATAAAGACTATTCTCATAAGCATAATTATATGGTTTCACAAACTCCTTATTAACAAGTGGTTGACTATCATCGTCCCAAAGGGCAGTCTCTTCTCTATCGGTACTAACAGGCATGCAATCAAGATCTGTCCTTTCAGTCTCATCAAGATAAAGACACGGGTTCGCAGCTTGAGCTTTGGCAAGGTACTCAGGACTTGCAAAGCTAGCTTGACCCTTAAACAGCGATGGAGGTGCTAGCATTCTTACGGATTGAATAGAATCATGCGTTTTATAAACAACGTTCTTCAAAAAGTCGACTTGTGCTTCTAGTTTCGTAACTTTTTCGGTTTCTTTATCATATCTACTTTTGAAGTCTTGTTTTAACGCATCTACCTCTTGTTTCTTATCCTCTAGAATTTTAGCAGAATCAGTGGTGGTCATAGAGAGCTTTTGTTCAAGTTCATTAACTTTGGTATTGGCAAGGTACGTTTTTTGACGTTCATCCATTAAGAAAACATTATATTGACGCTTCTCTTTAGCTAATAACTCAAGAGTTGTATTATATTTGTTTTCAAAATCGTCCTTTTGACTTTTTAACGCACTTCCCTTGTACCCCTCAAGCTCTTTGGTTTTCTGAAGGAGCTCATCTCTATAGGTTTCAGTCATCTCAGTAGATTTGATAAGAGCAGCTTTGCATTCTTCAAAGCTTTGAGTGAGCGTAGCGTTTGCCTTCTTTAATTGCTTTTGACTCTTTTTATTTTCAGTGACATCTTTTTGTAAAGTAGCAATTAAATTAGCAAGCGCAATACGTTCCTCTTCATCATATTCATTTGCATGTTGATCATCCTCAGACTCATTATTGCACATGTCTGATGAATCGGGTGTGGTATTGCTATCAACCGTTTCCATCATACACGTGTCATTAATGGCATTGGGTATATCACTATGCTCAGGAATATCACCAAACACATTATATTCATCAGTAGTGTGTACCTTATCGATTGGCTCAGTGTCAAAGATAGGACCATTGTCATCTTCAGTGACTTTGAGAACTTCTTCAACCTTTGCCATGTACGAGTAATGTGCATCAAGCTCTTGATCAGAATCTTCATCATCAGTATCATCAAGCATGGCTCCTTCCTCAGCTGACAATTTAACCCCTGCTTCCATTTTCTTGCATAGCAGCATCTTTTCCTTGTGATAGCTGGAGTCTCTAACCCTTTTCGGCTTCCTGCATTCCTTTGCCATATGCCCATAACCTTGGCAATTAAAACATTGAATCCCACTCTGCTGAACCACTTGACTTCCAACCGTTTCCCTATTCCCAGTAGCAGCAGCAATCCTCTGAGCATCATACTTAGCAGTTTGTCGATCATATCTTGCAGAACCCTCAACATGTGTTGGATTATGTCGATCATACCTAGAAGGACTTTCACCACGTCGACGTGTGTCATACCTTGGAGGACTCTCAACATATCGGTTCTTTGTGTTAGATGATGTGCGAAGATTGTTGTTGGTGGGTTTGTAGATTTTCTTGTAAGTCTTCATTATGTAAGCAATTTGTTGTTTCATCTCTCGGTTCTTTTGAGCTTGGTCTTCATCACTATCTTCTTCAGATGAGGACTCAGATGGTGGTGATGGTGCTCTTGGCGCTTTACCTCGAGATTTTGTGGAAGATGAAGACTTAGATGATGTGGAATATCGTGGTGAAGATGATGTATTGGAGTATGGCTTAGGAGCACGAGAGTGACGATCTTGAACATGTTGAGTGGTAGTCACTAAAGCAAGTGGATTAGCCGTCTTGGCAACACGTTCAGCTCGAATTTCATTTGCTTCATTCTGAAATTGCTTCAAGATGTCAAAGAGTCGATGATATGAGACCTCGTCTAACTTTTCTTGTTGTTTCACCAAAGTGACAAACCGTGTCCACTCAGGTTGAAGTTGTTGAAGAAATTGGACATTGACTTGCATGGTGGATACTTGCAGGTTATTTCTTGTCATGTCATTCATCATTTTATAAAACCTGGAGTAGTATGAATCAATTGATTCTCCATCCCTTGAAGTAAACTTGCCAAAATTCCAAAACAAGTTTGTTTTGACATCTTGTTTGTTGAGTGATTCTCCTTGTTGCAAGCGTTCAATAGCAGTCCACATTTCATGTGCTGTCGGGCATGCATCAACCGTGGAGTAAATATCATCTCCAATCCCACTTAAAACCATATAAATGGCTTCCTTCTCCGCATCATGCCAAGCACAATTTTCAGGTGTGAGATCAGCTCTTGTCTCATCACGTTCACTTGCAGGTATTGGATCAGTAGTATCTGTGGCTGCTCTTGGAGGAACTGATATCTTCTTAAATATATATGGTCCATGAGTAATACATTTCCTCAAGGCATCACCATTAGGTCTTGTATCAAGATATCGTATGAAACGTGATTGCCATTGAGCATACCGACCAGATACAAGCATTGGTGGTCTCTCTTTGTTACCTGCCACCATTATGTTGTTGTTCGTCACACGATATTCGGCAGTAGAATCCATCTCAATATTCTCTGAAATGATGAAGTGAATATGGATCTTAAGTAGATTTGTTGTGATTCTTTGGTTGTTGAAATTCCGAAAATTGCAATTTTTTTTTTCAGCCCGACAATAAATTCCTCAGTCCGACAAAACGGTAGACCTAAAAAATTTGTAATCACCAAATTTTGAAATTGAGCTAGAAATGTCCTAAAACTAGTATGGAAAAAATTTGATTTTACTTGACCTAAATATTTTAACTCTTTTTTTTTTTTTTTTTTTTTTTTTTTTTTTTTTTAATCTTCGTGTAAACTACGTTCCGAAACTAGTCTAGATGGTGGCTAAGTCTAAAAAATACTCAAACAAAAATTTGGCTAAACATGTCATCGGAATGTCCATCGGAATGTGCCATCGGAATGCCCATCGGAATGTCCTTTAGATCGCAATGCACTGTCGAAATGTTCAGATCGCAATGTCCTTTAGATCGCAATGAATGTGTACCTATCGAAATCCCAGATCGCAATGCCAGATCGGAATCCCAGATCGGAATGTGGCTGTCGCAATGTGGGCAGAGTAACGTTTCAAGATTGCCTTAAATCCGTCGCAATCCAGATCGCAATAACGATCGGAATGTTCAGATCGGAATAAGGGGCTATCGCAATACTGATCGCAAAGTAAAACCCTAGGGTTATTGCGATCGAAACCGTACTTACCTTTCCGAAATTCAAGCTGTCGCAATAATGGTGGTTTTTCTTCCAACTTTTTAGGCAACGGTTTTTGGCAACTTTTAGGCAACAAATTAGCAACTTTTAGGCAACAAATTCATGATTTTTACCAAACCAAAACAACCAAATCTCTACAACAAGTATATAGATGATTTGTAGCAAGATAAAGAACACGAAAACCACAAAAAAAATTTGAATTCGAGTTGATTTATGGAAGAAATCACACGAATCAAATATAAGAAGAGCAACCAATAACAAATCTACCCCGTGGCGATTGATACCAATTGTTGTCCCTAATTTATGAGTGATGTTATACACGAATTTAAAGAAGAAAGTAAGATATGAGATGAATTTTAGAGAGAGAAACTAGAGAGAGAAAAGAGAGAGAAGTGTGTGAACTAGGTGAGATTAGATTAAGAAAAGTGAGAAATACAAATGACCATCCACCCTCCTAACATGCTAGGAGGGTAGTATATATAGTCCACCCACATGCGGGCTTTAATGGACTATATATTGGGCCGGGCTTGTCTTTTGGACTTTAATTAGTTTAAATCCAAGCCCGTGAACCACGACTAAATAACTACTTATTACAACGTTCTAATAAATATTACAATAGAAACCTATGACCGAACATTCTTGTTTGACTCAATATTTTGAGGCTAACATATAAGTATTCTATTCATGCCATTTCTGATTTAATGTATCATTATCAGAAGAAGTTGTACTGATGACACATTATGAAGGCAGACATCGCCTCATACATTAGTAAACGTCTAAATATTGCAAAGGTCATCATCTGAATTTGATTCGATTTGGGTCATCATCGACAGACTGGCCAAATCTGCTAATATCATTCCTGTTAATGATAGATTCTTGATGAAGAAATTGACTCTTTTGTATTTAAAGGAGTTGTGTAAACATGGTGTTCATGTATCGATCATCTCTATCAAGATCCTCGCTTCGCATCGAATTTCTAGAGATTTGCTCAGAAGTCATTGAGAACGAATCTTGATGAGAGTACTGTTTACCACCCCAATCGAAGGGACGAGGTAAAGTAACGATACAAAATACTATAAGTGCTATTTTATGTTTGAATGATTGACCTTTGGTAGTAAACTATAAAATCGTTTTCCTTTGGAGAGATTATCATTAATAATTATCGTATTAGGATCAAGATCGAATCTTGTGAGGATATATATTAGAACATCTGTAAGCAGGAGTTGGGATGAAGACACCCGACATACACCCATTGTGAGTTGGACATGTCTTTTAAGTTTCAGGTTTCCTATGAGAACAAACCTAACCTTACAAAATACTCGACCCGCGAGACCTGAAATGATTGTTGAAATTAGGATCTGATTATTGACTGCCGGTAGTGGGTAGGAGGTTATGTGAATATGAAATGTAGATCTTGAAGTGCCAGATGGGTAGCGAAGTTATGCCAAAAATTTTAACCATGGAAAAATGAATTGATGATCTGAAAGATCTTGGGATATAAGTCCCCGTTGTATGGGACCATTGAGATGATGTAAAAGATTGGTTTGAAAGGCATATAAGCTGGATCTACCCTAGGACTTCAAGAGCTGCGTGAATTATGATTCGTATATCGAACTTGATGAAATGTCTATCAAATGAGAATCTGATTGTTTCTTGATGATGTTTAGATCGGCGAAAAGTTGCATTCATCAAAAACCCGTGAACATCATGGATAGAGAAAGTAAGTCAACATTAAGCCTGATCTTATTCCCGTAGTTATGTTTGATGAAACTCGCGTATTGTAATGAATTACACTTGTGACAAAAGACTGAATGTGGAGGAAATACCCACATGGCTTTAACTCTATAAGAAGCGAGTAGTAAGATAAGATGATCTTTGAGGACAAAGTTCCTGTTTAGGGGTAAATGTTGTGACAATCCGTCAATTTATGGTTGATATTTTATTCTCAAATATTATTTAAAATTTTTTTTAATGTTATATTATGAACTCACTTATTTTTGGGAAGAAATTTGGATTTCCGTCTTGAAGTAGCATCGACTACATCTAAACCGGAGGATTCTACGTTACGTGCTTACGTTTACATACACCATCTTTGGTGACAGTCCGACATTTCAGAAAATAAATTTGTCCGTGAATATTATTTTGAGATTTTATATTTGAGTTGGTTCATAAATTCACAAATTTACGAGAAGAGATTAGGACTTACGTGAATAATTTAACGTCCTTTACGACTAAACCGGAAACCTTAGGATTTCGTATTTACGTTTTCGAACTCTGTTTTTGATGAGACAATTTTTATTAGATTCGTTTTGTGCCGTTGAATCATAATTTTTAAAAAACGTTTTTCGTAAACGACCCGAGGGCACACAAATCGAGGAAACTAGAATCGAGGAGTGCCCGTAAATAAATGGGGATGAGACAAAACCACTTTTACCCCACCCCCTATATGGGACGGCTAGACTTAGCCACATACACCATGTGGTGTCAAGCTTACAAGATAAGCTAAGACACATGTTGTAACACAACCAAATTCATACAATTCAATACAGCGGAAGACTTGTTGGTTTTACGGGATAGCACATTACTCACATCATCGACAACGCTTGAAAATCGCGTCGTTTAATAATAAAGCGTTTCCATTCATAAATATCAAATTTACATAGGTCCCAAGTCACTGTATTTCATACAAGTTTTACAAAGAATTTGAATGGAAATTATTATTTAGGTGCGGGCCATGAATTCTTGTTGTCTTCCCGAGAATTACCTTTAAGTACCTGAGATAAAACATGTTAAAAGAAAAGGTCAGCGATAACGCCGAGTGAATTCATAGAGTTTAATAAAATCCATCAATATAACATCGGTATAAAACTATTACCGGAAATCATTTTTGTACAAATCATTGTAATAGGCCATAAAATAGCCTAAGTCATTTTATACAAATCCTTATCAAAAATCATAATATAGGCATTTGCCTTCAAAATCATTATACGAGCCAATGTCGTAAAAACATTATACAATACGTTTTATAACGTTGTATAAAGTTAAATAAAAACCGTTATATGAATATGGTTATGTAAAACCAAAACACGAACATAAAATCAATAATAAGACCTCGTATTGCCAGTCAGGCAATATATCGTAATTCAGTGCGTATAGCAGTATTTCGTTATTTGGATTATTATAAGCCGCATGACATTGTTACCTTACTACAACAAACAACGGGTAGCTAGCCCGAAACTCAATTTTCCCATCAAAATTAGCGTGTCGTCACAATAATCACGCTTGTGTAAATCTTCTCATACATAAATTCGCTTACCAATCAATGTGGCACGACGGGGATCAACCGTCAAGGCGCGAACTGGGGTGATCGTCCCCAAATAGTACTATTATATGCATAAGCGTCTACCAAATCCCGGTAGTTCACAATTCATGCTAATGGGACTTTTAGTGACATAACCTAACTTTAATAATCCATTTCATTTCATCTATCAGGTCATATAATCATTCTTCGGGTCATACAATCATTCGGGTCCAAATCAATAAACAAACAATTGGGACAAATGGTGTCCTATTTTAGTAAAACTAACATGTTATCTCCCTCGCGGGTTTATAAAATATTTCATAAAAACATTTAAAAGAGTGTGAGGCTATGAACTCACGTTGATATGGGAAAGCGGGTTATCGGCAATTCGGATGTACGGTACGTGCTTCAATCACGGAAACCTAGACAAATAATACTCGTCTTAGACTTTTGTCCAATTACTTTATAAAAATAACAATTATGTATACATATAATGATTTTATATATATATGATGATCAAGTGGGTTTATACATCTTTACTCATTCATTATAGTGTTGACAACTTTTTTACTTGTTTACTAGTTATACTTATTTATATGTTTTAGGCCCAATAGGCCTATTATAAGCACAATACCTTATATTAGTCTATTTTACACTTTTATTATTAGTATTATACTTTTCATGTTGGGCCCAAGTGGGTTAAGCCCAATAGGTAAATTTATAAGTGTTTAGCCCATTTAGTTGGTTTATTAGTCCAATAATACTAACTTAGCCCGTTAATGTCCATATGTTATTTAGTTCGGGTTTTATCGGTTTTTACTTGTATTGAGTACTTATATATCATTATATGACTTTTAAAAAGTTTACATTAGACGTGTTTGGTCGTCTAAGTTTTAATTGGCGAAAAACGTTAATTTTACGGTAATAGCCGAAAAAGTCGTAAAAATCATGTTTATAGTTTTTATAACTTATAAATCTTATTCAACTGCCATTTTTATAAAGTGTCCATTTATTTAACCTTATACATATTTATATAAATGAAATTTATAAGTTAGTGGGTTTTAATTCACATTTTATACTATATTAGTTTGAGTGCTTATATAATACTATTAAACTTTAATTTCACAAAATCAGTCCTAAAAATCTAGTTTACTAAAATGATCATATCTAGAGTTCTACATGGAGATAGAACCCCAAATTTTTATCACAGAAACTACATGATATGTGAGTCATTTTATTCCTTTATAGCTACGGATGAATCAACATCTAAGTATTTTATAAAATTCGTCCAAAACAGTATACTCAGATTTATACTCTAAACTTGTTTTGATCATATCTCACTAATTTTTATGATTCCATTGCCTGGCCAACTCTCACATGTGTACAAGTCTCAATACTCACTGTATATCAATTCATATATACCATTTTATCAGTTCATCATATGGTTATTTACTGTTTTTATATAGCCTACTAAATTAAGCAAGATTAACCACTTTTACATATAGTTTTTCATCTTTTTACCCATGTTTATCAACACTTGATCTCCACACAACATTTTTATCATCATATATTCATCATATACATATACAATAAGAAATAAAATACATGATTACATAATCAAAATAACAAGAGGTTGGGAAGAATAATCTTTATACCAACAAGATTGTGTAGGTATTCATCAAGGCTTGGATTTTTGATGGAAGAACTTGTGATAGATCAACACCAATCTTCATGGCCACCAATACTTGTAAACTTCATGTAGAAATCAGCCCTTGAACATCACCAAATCTTCTCCTTGGATGTTAAAATCACCACCAATCAATAGAGCTTGAAGAGGGCTTCATCCCTATGTGTGAATAACACATGATTTCATGGTTAAAATTGATCAAATGAGGGTGTTTTAGGGTGATGGTGGATTAATTTAGAGAGAGAGAGGAAGGGAGGATGAGTGGTTTTGCATGTAAGAGTTTAGTGGAAATGGTATGTGTGAAGTAGTTTGAATGGTTTTGTGAAATGTTAGCATACATGTTAAGATTAAGCTTAACATGTGTTAGCTTTCTAGCTAAAAGGGTGCCACATCAAGAGATGTGGTGTCCTCTTTTGGGCCGTCCCTTTTAGTGGGGTGGGGTAAACTTGTTTTGTCCCATCCCGCTAATTTACGGGTATTCCTCGATTCTAGTTTCCTCTATTTGCGTGCCCTCGGGTCGTTTTACGAAAAACATTTTTTTAAATTATGAATCAACGGCACAAAACAAATCTAATAAAAATTGTCTCATCAAAAACGGAGTTTGAAAACGTAAATACGTAATCCCAAGGTTTCCGGTTTAGTCGTAAAGGACGTTAAATTATAATCGTAAGTCCTAGTCTCTTGTCGTAAATTTGTGAGTTTATGAACCAACTCAAAATTAAAATCCCAAAATAATATTTACGGCTAAATTTATTTTGTGAAATGTCGGACTGTCACCAAAGACAGTGTATGTAAACGTAAGCACGTAACGTAGAATCCTCCGGTTTAGACGTAGTCGATGCTACTTCAAGACGTAAATCCAAATTTCTTCCCAAAAATAAGTGAGTTCATAATATAACATTAAAATAATATTTTTAATAATACTTGAGAATAAAATATCAACCATAAATTGACGGATTGTCACAGCATTTACCCCTAAACAGGATCTTTGTCCTCAAAGATCATCTTATCTTCCTACTCGCTTCTTATAGAGTTAAAGCCATGTGGGTATTCCCTCCACATTCGGTCTTTTTTCACAAGTGTAATTCATTACAATATGCGAGTTTCATCAAACATAACTACGGGAATAAGATCAGGCTTAATATTGACTTACTTTCTCTATCCATGATGTTCACGGGTTTTTGAAGAATGCAACTTTTCGCCGATCTAACCTTTACTAAGAAACAATCAGATTCTCACTTGATAGACATTTCATCAAGTTCGATATACGAATCATAATTCACGCAGCCCTTGAAGTCCTAGGTTAGATCCAGCTTATATGCCTTTCAAACCAATCTTTTACATCATCTCAATGGTCCCATACAACGGGGACTTATATCCCATGATCTTTCAGATCATCAATTCATTTTTCCATGGTTAAAATTTTTGGCATAACTTCGCTACCCATCTGGCACTTCAAGATCTACATTTCATATTCACATAACCGCCTGCCCACTACCGAGAGCCAATAATCAGATCCTAATTTCAACAATCATTTCAGGTCTCGCGGGTCGAGTATTTTGTAAGGTTAGGTTCGACATCATAGGAAACCTAAAACCTAAAAGACATGCCCAACTCACAATGGGTGTATGTCGGGTGTCTTAATCCCAACTCCTGCTTACTGATGCTCTAATATATATCCATACAAGATTCGATCTCGATCCTAATACGATAATTATCAATGATAATCTTTCCTAAGGAAAGCGATTATACGGTTTATTACCAAAGGTCAATCATGCAAGCATAAAACAACACTTATAGTATTTTGTACCGTTACTTTACCTCGTCCCTTCGATTGGGGTGGTAAACAGTATTCTCATCAAGATTCGTTCTCAATGACTTCTGAGCAAATCTCTAGAAATTCGATGCGAAGCGAGGATCTTGATAGAGATGATCGATACAGGCACACCCTACTTACATAACTCTTTTAAATACAAAAGAGTCAATTTCTTCATCAAGAATCTATCATTAACAGGAATGATATTAGCAGATTTGGTCAGTCTGTCGACGATGACCCAAATCGAATCAAATTCGGATGATGACCTAGCAATAATTAGACGTTTACTAATGTATGAGGCGATGTCTGCCTTTATAATTTGCCATCAGTACAACTTCTTCAGATAAAGATACACTAAATCAGAAATAGCATAAATAGAATACTTATACTTACGAGATTCCAACATAACTAAATCTCAAAATCTCCATATTTAGGCAATTACAAGTGGCCTTTTATACATTTAACGCCATTGGTTTCTCAATTCTAATGGTTCATATTAGCCACGAACCCCTTTTTATTATCTATATTATCCTTCTTATAAGCATCGACTATATTTTAAATTACTCGGTAATTTATTTGCACAGTCATTATTAAAGAACACATCCTAATTGGTTCTATATTATGTGTCAGTAATTATATTCACCTTCACTGATAAAATAAATATCATGTCCGTATTCATTCAAAATTTCTTTCTTCACATTTTCTAGGTTCTAGTTTCGTCTCAACTATCATTTTATCAGTTTTACTTAATCCGACGTTTAAAGCGTCGATAATTATTACAAGTACTTAAATAATAAATATTTAATTTTATGAAATGCAAGCGTAAAAATTTTAAATTTTCTCAGTTTGTCCAATTATATAAAAATGTTCAAAATAATTTGAATTTAATTAACACGATTTTTGTTGATTTATTGAAAATAATTAGTAAGATTCGTAAACGTTCGAAAAATCTTTGTTTACACTTTGGTCAAAGTTTTTCTTAATTAAAAAGCAAACATTGTTGTTTTAAGTCTTGGTTTAAACAGTTTCCTCAATCCCTCTTAGGTTGTCTTTAGGTATACACAAATATTTACCCCTAAACAGGAGTTTAGTTAAATGTTCTGGGTATAAGGGAATAATCTCTCAAAAGTTCTTTTCGATAAAACATTTGTCAAAACACATTTGCACTTTATTTTTGGTAAAACCCAAAGTCTTAAAAGGGCTCTTAATTTTTGAAGAGTCAATATATATATATATATATATATATATATATATATATATATATATATATATATATATATATATATATATATATATATATATATATATATATATATATATATATATATATATATATATATATATATATATATATATATATATATATATATATATATATATATATATATATATATATATATATATATATATATATATATATATATATATATATATATATATATATATATATATATATATATATATATATATATATATATATATATATATATATATATATATGTATATATATACTAGCGTCGTAACCTGCCCAACGGGCGGGGTCGTTTTGTAATTTTTTGTAAAAGTACGTTTATGTATGAGTTATATCTGTTGGCAGTAGGACTTGAAAATATAGTGATATTGTCTCGACCAAGTAATATTTATTTGGAAATTAAGAGTGTAGATATTAAATAAGTTGTTTGAACATATTCATCTACGGTCATGAAAAGAGTTGATCGGTTTCACTTTATTTTATGTTAATATCGCCTTTTAGATATATAGTAATTTAGATAAATACATCTAGAAGTGAGCAAAACATTTTTTCTAAATTGGTTTTTAAACCGGTTGAATTTTAGTCACTTGGTGAAGAAAGCGATTTGTCTTAAATCGATTCAACTTTTAACCGGTTTTGTTTGGTTTTAACCTGTTTTAAACCAGATTGATTCGGTTTTAACCTGTTTCTAACCGCATCGGTTTGAATTTAACATGTTTTCAAACCATACCGTTTTATTAAAGAGGGTACGAACCACCTAATTGGTTAGAGAAAAACGGCTTTAAAAATAACGGTTTTTTTCTAAAGCCGGTCTTAGTTTTTTATAATAAGGTGACTGGTTCCACTTTATTTTATGTTAATCTCACCTTTTATATATATAATTAAGAAAATACATTCAAGTTGCATTAGAGTTGAGTAAACTGGTTTCTTTTCAAAATATAATTTGTTTTTAAACTCGCACAATTTTACTCAACCGGTTAACAAATTGTTTTGACTTAAACCAAATCGGTTTGAAACCGACTTTGTAAGAATTTAACCGAATTGGTTAGGTTTTAAACCGAATCAGTTCAGTTTTAATAGAGTTTTAAACCGGCTCTGGCGATTTTATTAAACTGCTTACAAATCACTGGATTGGTTTGAGAAAAAACAGTTTAAGTTTTTTTTTTGTTTCGATTACAAATCGATTTTTTTCCCACGCCTAGCTGATTTTTTTATAAACAGTTTAATTTTTCCGTACCACTCGAATATACTTGTGTACATTTGATGAGAGACCATATGTGTTGAGAATAGTATAAACTTTCTATGCCGTGATGTTTAATTCCGCTAAAAACTGTTGTTAGCGGACTTTGATATCTTTGAAAATTATACAAATTTTTAGTTTTTTAATACAAAGAGTATAAAATTAATTTTTACAAAAGATATGATTTTTTGGCGAACCATATTGTCGTGATTAACGGTTGAGATATGATGTCATGACGTTAAATTCTAAAATAAGGATAGTACAATGTTGAATACGGTGAACACAAAATTAATAGGGTTATGTTATTAATACCCTTTGGGGAAAAAAGTACACAAAAGTACTTGAAATACTCCCTTTTGTCCTCCAAATACAGTATAACACAGTTTTTTTCAGTTTTGTTCCGTATTTTTTGACAGTTTACTGTTTTTGACATGTTAAACTTTATATTTTTTATTCCGCATTTTCCATTTCACAGTTTTATAACAAGAAAAAATAAATAAAAAATCAAAAAATTTGAGGGTGTATTGGAATCATTTTAAGGGGCACCAATAACCATCCCCAATTAATATAACATGCAAAACCTACATGATCCATGTAACTTCAATTGAGGTCCCCGCTTAACGGTCTTTGGCATTTGCCAAATTTTAATTTTCACATGTTCTGTATCATAATTCATAATCAATATAGAGGTAGTAGGGTTAAATGTATAAGCTAATTCTTAAAATGCATCAAGATATCATATTTTTTTATACTAATTAAATGAGAATTTTCAAAAATCTTTTATGTAACTTATGCGACTTGTTAAAAAATTTAAAATTTATATTTTATTTTCTATGAGACATAGTACACTTGTGTGTAAGAAGTTGCATTTATTCAACTGCCTTGTATTTTTTATGAGACTTATATTAAAAAATATTTTTTATTAACAAAAAACCTTTTACTTTATTTTAATTTAAACTTTACTTTTATCCGATTTGTACCTTTATTTATTTCAAAAATATTTTTTACAAAAAAAATTATATTTAAAAAAAACTATTTTTTATAAGAAAATTATTTTTTTACATAAATATTTCTTATAAAAAATATTTTTATAAAAAATAGTTTTATAAAAAATAGTTTTTTTAAAAAAATATAATTTTTCTATAAATTTATGAAAAGTAACTTTTTTATAAAAAAATAATTTTATTATTAATTTTTTAATAAACAAAGGTTCAATTCGTATAAAAATAAAGTTGAAATTTAAAAGATTTTTTTATCTTTTTTAATAGAAAGTATTTTTTTATAATTTTTAATAAAAAGTATTTTTTTAATACTAGTCGTATAAAAAATAAAATGAAGTTGCATAAAAACAATTTTTACCCACATGTACTTTTGTCTGACATTTTACGACATGCGTCATAAGGAATAGAGTACACTTTTCTTATTTTTATGTAAGTCGAATAAATTGTATAAAACATTTAAAAAAAATTTCATTTGATGGGTGCAAAAATGAAAAAAAAAGGTGAAACTTTGAAGTATTTCAAAATTTTTCCCCAAATGTATCTATCTTTCTTTCGTTCAATCTGTGAGAAATTTTGAAATCCCATCTTGACTTATATATGTATAGTTTAATATTAAAGGTCAAGATTGTTTGATATCGCATTCTTTACCACGACCTCCTAAACTAAGCATAGAAAGCATTAGTTAAGTATATGTTGAGTATATATCTTAAATTTTTCATACTAATTTTTGTTCATCCATTATTTCAAAGAACTGAACATGTTGAGTATATTGTGACATCAATTATTAGATAAGGGATTTGTTAGTTTGTGTTGGGTAAAGGATTTAGCAGGTTCTGTTCATTTATATGTGTACAGTTGAGGTCAATTCATAAGATGTTTATCATATAGACTCAATACTTGATATTATAAATTCCAAAATTCTATATATAGATTCCAAAAAGTCACAGGATTCTCGTATACGAATCAGTACTGCAATTTTCAGACTTTTAAAATTCAAAATGTGAACTCTTCCTAATATTACAATTTATTGAATCTTTACTTATTGTTCCTATGTGGACCAGTGACCTCTTTTTTGGGTGTTAGTGTCAACTTAAATGCTGTTGGTACGTAGTTTATACTCCGTAATTGATATTTGGTCGTATTCTATTCGATATCACGAGTGTAAACTAACACTGTTTTTTATCGCTTTCATTTGGACCATGCAATGTGGTTATATGTTACTTCAAGCTATATGTAGATATCTGTACATGTGTTTCTAATCATAACCTAAGATAAGATACCAATTCACAGTTAATCGATAATCAAATAAACGCATATTACTAACTAACAAAATTGCTTACTGTGGACGACCCAATGGTGTAATATTAGCTGAACCCTAGGTTTTTCTTAGCTTTAGGAACTTCAAACACATCCTCCTCAGAATCATCAAAATTTGTACCATAAAACTGCTTATCTTTCGGGAAATTTGTCTTTAATATTCCCTTAGAAATGCATAATAACGCAATATAAACACATAAAATCGATCAAAAATAGTTCTCTATAACCTTATAAGTTAATTCTTAAAAGTCTAAAATTACACTCTCTAGCAACAAAACCAATGCATACACCATATCTCAAACATTAAAGATCCTCAAGGGATGTGTAGACCAGAGACTGTGAGGCAGCCTTAACAATGTCTTGGTACTCTTCAAACACTGGATTTATGCAGTTCCGCCTAAACACATAAAACATTAAACGCAATCAACGTAAGAAATTATATAAAAATGAAATCTTTTTATAAGAAAAAACCTTTGGCTCACCGTCTTCAATTTTTTTGCCTGATTGAATGTATAAATATTCGCCTCTAATATTGTTTTCTGCTGAATCTAATTTTTTTTAACATACCTGAGTTTGAAGAGAAAAAGATGCGATGGAGACATAATTTTTTTAAAACATGCTTAGGTAGTTCAAGTGGCTACGTAGTCACTTGGAATGTACATATTTTTAACTTAGAGTGCTTTATAATGTGATTTATGGTGGACCCTACAACTCGATGCAGAAAATAGGCTTGTGCTTTGACATAATGAAACAGATGTTACCTGCAAGCCGATTAGAGGAAAGGATAGAAAACCTAGGGAGTATTCCACTGCTGGGACAAGTTTTTGGAACTCAAATATCTCCCAAAGTATTGTTCGAATCTTTTCAGCATCCTAGATCGATTTGTTAAAAGACAAGAAACCTCTGTAGTAGACAACTTTTGAAGAAAAGGCCCTAAAACTGATGTGCTTTGTTACACATACCAGTCACTTCAAGTATCGAGAAACTGCAGATAGTCTGCTGACAAATACTATACCGAAAAAGTTTCGGAAATAGTCATATATGCAAATGAAATTACAGCATTAATATAATTGAGTCATTAACAAACAAAAAATGGGTGGGTCAAACGGCCTCGTAACATGTCAAAACAGATAACTTATCTTGGTGAAAATGGGTCAAGCCGTTTTGACCCACAAATACTTATAAGTGGAAAAATAGAAAACAAAGGTACTGAAAAGTATCAGTTCTGTAGTAAATAATCTCAGAACCCATATTTGCATACACAAAAGATAAAACAGAGTCTTAAGCTTACGGTGTCGTATATAAACTTGAAATATATTCAGCGTCGTAGCTGAGCTAGTGGAAACCTTGTGCAAAGCTGGGAACAATAACACATTTTATAATACGTTATACGATTACTATTAAATATTTATACAGGAAATTCTTGTAGAAAGTGCAAATTGTAAGGTGTCAAGAAATGTCATTGGCTCTTTTTTGACATTTGACTCGAATCAATGGTTAGTCTACATGATAGGTTAAAAGAACACAATCCAACTTACAAACCGGTTTGATTTTGAAATAAAAATAAATCACTTCTTTAAAAAAGTTATTCCGGAGTAGTAGATAATAAAAAACATCTGACCTGAATCATCATCGTTCCTCAACCTCTTAACTGAAGAAACATTCACTCGGACGTTCAACATGTTTGACATGCTCCCCTTTGCAATGTTTGGATTAGAACCCTCTGTGATGAGATTTAAAACATTACCAATTCGTATATACATTGAATAATAGGATTATTAAAATAAATATAATGCAAATGATGGTACTGTGAGTGTATTTTGGAAATTTAGTTTGAGGTCAAATAATCACAATTGCCTAATTTTTCAAAGTTTTCTTGTAAACTTGTATGCTTAACAACCTCATATTGAGGGGCGTTTGTGTAAGCTTATTTATGGGCTTATAAGTGTATGGCTTATAATGAGACACATAATTAAAAAAAAAACATGTCATTTAGTTCTCCAAGTGTGTGGCAATAACGAAAATGGCGTTTGCTGGGCTTGTATTCACTCAAGTTTTCCCAGTGCTGGCTCTAAATAATGTCCTATCTAGCGTTTGGTTGGGTTTTAGTCAAAGGATGTACATGTGGATAAAGTGTGTGTCTAACAAAATAGTTCAGGATATTGTGTATTCACACAAATTGGTTAGATCTGCATCAGGATATTGCAACTACATAGGTTGGTAGTAGATTAGTTTAATAGCACAAACCACAAAAGGGCTTTGCTTTTATATAATATTTTGGATCTGAATGAATTGTAAAACCATGAATCTGTTCCATTTTGTACTTCGCATGTTTAAGTGAATAGAACTTGCTGTCAAAAATATATCTAGAGTGGATCAACTGACACAGCATCTGGTCACTACAAACGACTAAAAATCTTAAACCATCATCACAAACAAAATGGATATCTATTTATACCAAGTAGTAAAAACTAAAAAGTCAACTTGAGAAACAAACTTGCAGCATATTCATCTTTGAATGAATATGACCAAAACCTACTCAATTTATTACCTGGCTCGGAAAGTTCAACATATTCTGCCATCAAAGATAGTGTGCGTTTGTATACAAAAAATTGATTGATAGATGGGGCGAGATAATAGATTTGACTAAACTGGAAAAATCCCAAATGGGTCAAGTGGATTAAACTGGCTAAAGCTATACTGGAAATGTCTTTCGGTGCACAAAACCTCATAATTTGCTATTGTGAAATGGAGTTTAGATTATTGGTAATTTTTATAATCATTAAGACTTTGATTTTGTCTTGATCTACACCAAAGTTTTTCAAAGTATTAAATATTGATTAATTATTATATGTGTTTCTTCTTAGTACGAAGTAGGAAATTTGCATATCAAAATTGCGAAAATATAGGGTAGTAACATGAATATGATAGTATAAATGAATACCTTATGTTCGCCAAAACCTTGTATTTACACCAACTTCTTCTAAAAATGAATCAATCTTCATAGGCTGACTTGTTTCCCTCCCAATCACACTTGCCCCTAAACATTTCTTTTCACCTGGGCACTGAACTCACCTTATGTACACACCCCCGGAACGCGCATTCTGAACTTACATACTGTACCAACCCATTTTACCAACGCATAAGCGATAAAATGAGTTTGGGCATCTGTAAGAAGTCAATTATTTATTCAAAAACTGAACAACAGATTATAGGGAAGTAATAATTACACACATACCAAAAATTGCTTATTTAACATGCACTCATTCTTAAATGCACCCATTTTGTCACATTTACATGAACTACATTTGGAGTTGGGTCAAAAAACATCAACTGACAATCTCAGATTTGAAACTTTGAAACCAACATGATAGTAAACATTTACCACAACCCAAAAAAATATTAGAAAACAAACAGATATAATATAACCAATAACTAAAATTGCTTAAAAACTGGTCGATCTTGCATCTCCTTCTTGTAAATAGGAGTTGAAGGTGAAATCTTTGCTTTTAATAAATCTTCAATTTCAAGATCAAAATCAGGATAACTCCTATTACTTCCTGACTAAAGCAATACCACACAAAAATGAATATCCCGATCTAAAAATGTAGCATTTAGATTATAAACAGGTATAAATGTATGAATATGTCATAATACCTTAGAACTTCTGTCTTCACTCCAAGCATCATATTCAACATCAGAAACTGGACATGCCCTTATTTTAAAGTGTGCAATTACGCCCAAAAAAATCTTCTTGCCAACTATTATCTTATAAGCTTATTGTCGACTATTATCTTAATTTTCTCAAGTAAGCAAAAAATCTATTTTTAGCCGTACCAACCTCCTTATCACAAACATATGTCTCTGAGAACATTCAGAGTCTGCCAAGATGGTCCAACTTCAACCACAACTTTCTTTTCAGCCGCACCAACCTCCTTAACCTTCTTCTTCACTTCATCCACCTTTTTTCTTCATCAGCTCCTGAATCATTTTCTAACCATTGCGACTTACAAACACTTTCACTGACCCGTCACATGTTTCCACCTTTAATTCGATCATGATCTCTTCCACCACCATCCTAGAATTTAGAGGTTGCTCAACCTCATGGACTAATATCGGTACCTATGAACATATGCGACCTAAGAGTGAGTTCCAATCACAGTGGCTTAAAACTATCAAAATACTAAGATAAAAATTTAGATGTGTACCTAGTGTGTATAAATCTTGCAAATGTGGTCTTTCATTTTAAATTTATACAATTCATAGAACTTGAATGTTTGGATATCTTCTTAGCAAGTTCACTCACTTGCGTTGTATTTTTTGTTACTTCGAGTTCAGAAAAGCTTTTGTAAAGTTCAGAAGAATGCCTTGGATCTTTTCAGCTTTTTCACGCTATGATAGCCAAATACCCAAACCTCCCAATTACTGAGAATGAATTGTGGGTGATGGCTTGTCCTCGAGGAACCAAAGATAATATGTCTGACGCATGCAAGGAATTTAGCAAAATGTAACGGGCTTACCTGTCTGATCTTGAAAAATGTGGCAAACATTGTGCTATTGGAAAGTTTCTTATCATTCCCAATATGTCTGCGCATGTTCTGTTTTCTAAACTGATGGAGCAAGTGTGAGTCCATGAGACTGAGAGTACATAGTCGCCATCGTTTTACGGCAGTTAGGAATGGCTTCAGAAGATACACGCACGTCTGCGGATGTCAGTGCTTTGAGAAAGGTTTGAAGGAAAATAAAATTTTACTCACTATGCAAAATACCGACTTTGGTTACTGGGAATTCAGGATTCAAAGTATGTAGGTAGTTGATATTTCTACCTACAACCGTGTTTATATTCCTGCGGGTAATGTATATAGAGTAAATAACTTGTGCCCTAGCTCCTGCATCAAAGACTCAACTATGGTTTTCGAATGTTGAATGTCAAATGCCAATACTTGGGACTCCTTCGATTCCTTCGCCAACACCTCAGCAGTGTCGTTTTTGTTTCCAATTATATACCATTATACGTTTTAGTAATTCATACTCTTTTTAAAGATCATGATTGACATTTAAACCAAAATATCATTGTGCTCCTATATCTTTGTGTAATGATTGCTCTTTAACTAACTGGATATAAACAGTTTGCTGATCAACCCAACCCACTATAATGATTGCTCTTTAACCTACTTGTAAATTGGCATGCTTCGTCTAGATATTAATTTGACCCATTTGAGACAAAGGGACCTAAATCGACCCATTTTAAAACAACTGGGTCCAATATAGCCACCTCTACTAAAACTATAAAAACTTTTTTGGGAACAATGATCAACATTGTGTTGATGCTCACTGAGAATAAGGTTTGATCATGAAAGATTTTATTTATTTTTCAAGAAGCAAATTAAACCTTTAATGTACTGATATCTTCATCTCTACCTTGTAGTGTTTTTGAAAGATTGGGAAACAGCGTCATCGTATGCAACCACCTCTGCATGCCTTCTAACCAACGTTATCCACTCCCATCTTGACAATCTAACTGAATTTATACTCGTAATTATCTTACCACCATTTGTGTGAATAAATCACTCGCATGAACTTTTAGGGACTGCATCAGTAACCATAACAACTGACCTTGGTCACTCAACGAACTGAATATGTTACAGCATGTGGATGACGTCACTACTTAAACACCTGCAACATAATTCATTACCACGTTAAAATCAGTAAGACATGTGATAATTGTATTTAAAACAATAACCATAGCGAAGAAATATGATGATAGCCCTCCTTTTTAAACATAAAAGATGTACATTTAGGACACCTACTCCAGTTCTTCGTCTTTGCATGATTTATTACCTGCGAGAAATATGGTGACAGACCACCGTTTTTCAACATAAAATCTTCAGTTAGGACGCGTCCTCAAGTTCTTCATCTTAGCAAGATTTCAGTCTTTGGTTCTGTGCAAATATCACAATATCTTTCAAGTAATTTCCAAGAGTTGATTGGCAGTTTGCTGCTATTACGATTAGGACATGAAAATAAAAAAAGGAAAAAATGTCACAGTTGAACTTTTAGCCATGGAATAACCAGATTTAAGATTAGGGTTTTTGCAAATCAATTTGACCCAAATCTTTCTGTTCGTTTTGAAAGAATTTAAAATCCCAATGTGGTGGATCAATTTCACTCCATTAGCTTTCATCCTCGCAAGACCAACTTATATCAGTAGCAACTCCCACTCCATTAAGATGATGGTCATGGTCATGGTCATAGCGTGAAAAAAATAAAACGCATACAAAAAACATAAGTATATTAAAATTAGGGTATCGATCATATCGAATCATAATTGAAATTACTTAACCACCATGCAAAACAAACATGTACCTTTGTTTACGTGTGATTTAGACCAATACAAGGAATATTTAACCTGCAAAACGAAAAAACATGGTTACATTAGATTTGAGAAGAATAGGCATATTATTTTTACGTGTGTTTTATGTAGTTTAGATAGAATTAGGGTTTTTGTGTGGATAATCTTTTTTAATTCAGAAGATGTATTTGCTACTTGCGTTAAGATATTTTTTAAAACAGTAGACGTATCCTTTTTTTTAACAACAATAGACGTATCCTGATTTAAAAGGTTTCTTTAAAACAATACATTTCTTTCCCGACTTTAATAATAAAGTTTTTCAGATAAGAACACAAACAATTAGTTAGCTTAGATGGTAAATCTAATGGAATTTTAGCAAAGAGACCCAAGTTTGAACCCTGGCTATAGATTTTTATTTTTTCCAAAACACAGTTTCAAAAGAGAACGCAATTTCAAATCAGCATTTCCAAAACGCGATTTTAAAAAAAAAGCGATTTCCAATCACTAAAAACGTGAAAAATGGAGATTTTCTAGGAATTACTGAAATACTATTGGCTAAAAGATGTGACTGGGATATGACTGGATTAAAAGCTGTGGTTTCAAATCATAATTATACCTATATATAATATAAAAATATCTTACCATTATTAATCAAACGGTCATTTTATGTAAAGGATCAAGGCTTAAATCACATGTTATTACTCAAGGTACAGGTTTTCATTGTTCGGCCAATTCAGGGCAATCTATAAATAATTATTAACTCATTCTTATTCTTATAAGCAAACAAATAGTCCTGAATGATCACGAGCATGAATTTATCAAATTACAGCCTACACACGTGATTCACCAAATTTATGAATGCTACAGGTGTATTAGTCAATCCAAACGACATCACGTGAAACTCATAATGTTCATTACAAGTTCTGGATATAGTGATTGGAATAGATAATCTTTTTCGCGGACGCGAAGTTGATGATAACCATGCCGTGGATCAAATCTTTAGAACATACGCTAGAACCTTGTATATGATCGAACAAATCTATCATCTTGGGTAGTGGATATAGATTTTTTATCATCAATTTACCTAGTTCACGGTAATTAGTAAACATAAGGAATGATAACACCATAGCTCTTCATGATGACGAGCTCGGTTTAATAAAATCTTTCTCCGACAACTCTCTCAGTTGTACGGTAATTCTTTTAATTCAGATGGTGCTGACGTACAGTGCACATGCCATAGGTGCAGCACCGAGAATATAATCAATACCAAATTCAACTTGCCTTAATGGCGAAAGTCTAGGTAATTCATCAACAAATACCTCCTAAAGTTTCAGATAACGGAAACATCTTTTTAATAAATTCGTATTAGGTTCTTTCTAGATTATAATATCTATGACTAGGTCATAACCATTCACGGTATAATTTCAAGTCTGAATGCAGGATATGGTCATTCATCAAGAATTATTTAGATCACTTTTGATAATCAACATCTTATCATTTAGGGGAATTCTATTCGAGTTCCCATCAATTAAGACAATGTCGTCATGTCATAATCAATCAATCCATTCTACTGGAATTACCAACTTTTCAGTTTCATTACCGTTGATAAGATGTGAACTTCTCAGAAGACTAATAATAACTCATAATCCTTCACAATTTCAAGGATATACGGAGACACAACTACCATTAAAAGAGTAAGGTCTACGCATAATCTACGCGAGAGAATTTCAAATCAGATACAGACGAAAACATTTAATGAATATGAATATATCCTATGTTTTCATAATTTGAGTACGCATTCGAAAGCTCCTCGGATCGTTACCCAGGTCATTCAAATGAAATCAAATCAAAATAAATGATAGGAACGTCGATACATCCAGTCGGGTATCAACACTCGGTAATCAGATACTTTTCCTAGGAATCTCACTACGGGAGAATTGGACAAGAAAGAATTATCAATTGTCAAATAAGACAATTTCCACAGATGAGTAAATTCGACTCAGAAGAATAGATGCTACAGGCACATATGTAGGTGTCCCTAACACTATGTCCCTATTTTTCATTTCTTGCAGATCTCATAAAATTTAATCCTTCACAATCTTCAAAGAAAATGTAGTGGTTATTAATCAGTTTTATGGCGACTACTAATCAGCCTTGCATGGTCACTTCCAAATTGTATGTAGGCGCGCAACTATATACAATTTCAAGATTAACGATTCAATACTCAGTTCGTCAAAAATTTTATCATCATGTTTATAATAAAAACATTTTCATGCTTAATTCTTAAATACGAATCAAGAATAAATTTACAAAGATTTTCTTTGTTATGAAAAAAATTAAGTTTTCCAAGGTGTTTTATAAATTACCTCATTTCGATAACAATCACTTATAAATCTTACTTTGAATAATCCTTATAGTGATGAAAATTCTATTTCTCTCAAGGGATACTGTTTTATCTTATAAAAACAATGAGTGATCTGCAAAAGAGTGATGAAAGCTTATTCACCAAGAACTAACTACAATATGATAGGAAATGAGCTTTACCCAAATAATCATGAGGTTCATGACCTCGATGGCACTCAGGAATACAAAGAGAATAATCCACAACGTAACTCAATTCGAGATGAGTACTTGTTCAATGGTTGCATCACTAATGCGAGCATTAGAATGAAGCAATAAAAGATAGATAACATCGATACATGTAGGATTTAGCAATCAATGGTAGTCTTTTCATTAATCACAAACAAGTCAAAATTGTACCGTAACACATTATGTGTCACTATGTCATACAATTCCAAGAACACATCCTACCAACTGATGTCTCAGTTAAGTTAGGGATTTTTAAAAGATACCATAATGAATACTAATCCACAAGAGTCATTAGGTGTTCCACATGTCCCGAAAGATCCATCGGTCCCAATTCAGAAGAAGATTTCTTCAATTTATTTATTGGACACTGGGCATCCTCGTTATTGGATAATGGTTTAGGAAGAACCCTTAACACAAACTAACAATCATTTAAAACCTTATAATTCAATCACAGAACTCAACAACTTCCTCTTAACAATTTCTTATTCCATACAAGTTAAATTTTACTTCATTCAAGTTTCAACCAAATCATACTCAATGCGATATCCTACATCATTCTCCAATACTTTCAACCTTATTCTTAGACCTTAATAGGGCATTAAAAGCTCGATATGAACAACACTTAATTTCCAATCCTAATAGCTCTTTCAACAATAGTTATCAAATGAGTCACTAGTATGAAATGACTCGATCATTCAATTAGACTTCTCGGAAAGGTACTAGTGGCATGAGGCTTTTGGGTAATGGTTCCATTGACAGCCTCAAGTGACATTCACCCTTTCGATTCTCAAATTTAAGAACTGGGTGACAACGAATCAGATGACACCTTTCCAGGTGGTAACGTTTTGTCAAACTTAAGGAAAGATCGTCATGACATCGATATCAGATTTAATTTCGCCAATTCTTCTTTAATATCACAATCAACTAATATCAACATTTCTATGAATATCAACCATTTGTTAGGATCATAAATATCCACAACTTGGTTTAGATCTAGGATAGCTAGAATTCCTACGAGAATAGCTTCGATTAATTTACTAGGGGATTTAGGGTTCCTTGTGACAATCTATGTCGTATAAATACCTCGCATAAATATCAAAATAATCATCAAACAATCATGTAATAAAATTACATCATATATATATATATATATATATATATATATATATATATATATATATATATATATATATATATATATATATATATATATATATATATATATATATATATATATATATATATATATATATATATATATATATATATATATATATATATATATATATATATATATATATATATATATATATATATATATATATATATATATATATATATATATATATATATATATAATCCAAGTTATATATATATTAAAATAACACTTCTCAGTCTGGCCTTGTCGGTAACTCGGGAATTCTTTAGCACCGTATTCGTAATCAACTTTATTATGAAAGCAATTAAGTTTTCTTTGTTATGAAAACAATTAAGTTTTCCAAGGTATTTCATAATCAACTTTATTTCAATAATGATTATTTATAAGTCTCACTTTAAATAATCCATATAGTGATGAAAATTCTATTTTCTCAAAGGATATTGTTTTATCTTATAAAAACAATGAGTGATCTGCAAAAGAGTGATGAAAATTTGTTCACCAAGAACTAACTTCAATATATCAGGAAATAAGCTTAGCCAATTAATCATGAGGTTCATGACCTCGATGGCACTCAGGAAGAATAATTCACAACGTAACTCAAATCGAGATGAGTACTTGTTCAATGGTTGCATCACTAATGCGAGCATTAGGATGAAGCAATAAAAGATAGATAACATCGATACATGTAGAATTTAGCAATCAAAGGTAGTATTTTCATTAATCACAAACAAGTCAAAATTGTACCGTAACACATTACGTGTCACTATGTCATACAATTCCAAGAACTCATCCTACCAACTGATGTCTCAGTTAAGTTAGGGATTATTTTTAAAAGATACCACAATGAATACTAATCTACAAGAGTCATTAGGTATTCCACATGTCCCAGAAGATCCATCGGTCCCAATTCAGAGGAAGATTTCTTCAATTCATTTCTTGGACACTAGGCATCCTCATCATTGGACAATGGCCTAGGAACAACCCTTAACACGAACCTACAATCATTTAAAACCTTATAATCCAATCACAAAACTTAACGACTTCCTCTTAACAATTTCTTATTCCATACAGGTTAAATTTTACTTTATTCAAGTTTCAATCAACTTATACTCAAGGAGATATCCTACCTCATTTTCCAATACTTTCAACGTTATTCTTAGACCTTAAAAGGGCAATAAAAGCTCAATATGATCAACACTTAATTTCAAATCCTATAGCTCTTACAACAATAGTTATCAAATGAGTCACTAGTATAAAATGACTCGATCATTCAATTAGACTTCTCGGAAAGGTACTAGTGGCATGAGGCTTCTGGGTAATGGTTCCAATGACAGCCTCAAGTGCAACATTCACCCCTTTCGATTTCAAGTTTAAGAATTGGATGACAACGAATCAGATGACACCTTTCCGTGTGGTACCGTTTTGTCAGACTCCACTCTATAAGGAAAGATCGTCATGACATCGATATCAGATTTAATCTCGCCAATTCTTTTCAATATCACAATCAACTAATATCTACATTTCTACGAATATCAACCATTTTGTTGGGATCATAAATATCCACAACTTGGTTTAGATCTGGAATAGCTAGATTTCCTACAGGAATAGCTTAGATTAATTTACTAGGAGATTTTAGGGTTCCTTGTGACAATCTACGTCGTATAAATACCTCGTATAAAAATCAAAATAATCATCAAACAATCATGTAATCAAATTACATCATATGTATATATATAATCCAAGTTATATATATTAAAATAACACTTCTCAGTCTGGCCTTGTCGGTAACTCAGGAATTCTTCGGCACCGTTATAGTCAAAAGATTTTTAGACATTTTTAGAAAAAATTTTATAGTTAAAAGATTTTGAAATATTTTATTCAAAACCTTGGTTTTAAAAATATTTTGTTCTCTATAACGAGAGCTCTGGTACCAAACTGTAACACCCCCAAATTTATACAATTCAATACAGCGGAAGACTCGTAGGTGTTACGGGATAGCACATTACTCACATCATAGACAACGCTTGAAAATCACGTCGTTTAATAATAAAGCATTTCCATTCATAAATATCAACTTTACATAGGTCCCAAGTCATTGTATTTCATACAAGTTTTACAAAGAATTTGAATGGAAATTATTATTTAGGTGCGGGCCATGAATTCTTGTTGTCTTCCCGAGAATTACCTTCAAGTACCTGAGATAAAACATGTTAAAAGAAAAGGTCAGCGATAACGCCGAGTGAATTCATAGAGTTTAATAAAATCCTACAATATAACATCGGTATAAAATTATTACCGAAAATCATTTTTGTACAAATCATTGTAATAGGCCATAAAATAGCCAAAGTCATTTTATACAAATCCTTATCAAAAATCATAATATAGGCATTTTCCATAAAAATCATTATACGGGCCAATGTCGTAAAAACATCATACAATACTTTTTATAACGTTGTATAAAGTTAAATAAAAACCGTTATATGAATATGGTTATGTAAAACCAAAACACAAACATAAAATCAATAATAAGACCCCGTATTTCCAGTCAGGCAATATATCGTAATTCAGTGCGTATAGCAGTATTTCATTATTTGGATTATTATAAGTCGCATGACATTGTTACCTTACTACAACAAACAACGGGTAGCTTGTTTACTAGTTTTACTTATTTATATGTATTAGGCCCAATAGGCCTATTATAAGTCCAATACCTTATCTTAGTCTATTTTACACTTTTATTATCAGTATTATACTTTTCATGTTGGGCCCAAGTGGGTTAAGCCCAATAGGTAAATTTATAAGTGTTTAGCCCATTTAGGTTGTTTATTAGTCCAATAATACTAACTTAGCCCGTTAATGTCCATATGTTACTTAGTTCGGGTGTTATCGGTTTTTACTTGTATTGAGTACTTATATATCATGATATGACTTTTAAAAAGTTTACATTAGACGGGTTTGGTCGTCTAAGTTTTAATTGGCGAAAAACGTCAATTTTACGGTAATAGCCGAAAAAGTCGTAAAAATCATGTTTATAGTTTTTCTAACTTATAAATCTTATTCAACTACCATTTTTATAAAGTGTACATTTATTTAACCTTATACATATTTATATAAATGAAATTTATAAGTTAGTGGGTTTTAATTCACATTTTATACTATATTAGTTTGAGTGCTTATATAATACTATTAAACTTTAATTTCACAAAATCAGTCCTAAAAATCTAGTTTACTAAAATGATCATATCTAGAGTTCTACATGGATATAGAACCCCAAATTTTTATCACAGAAACTACATGATATGTGAGTCATTTTATTCCTTTGTAGCTACTGATGAATCAACCTCTAAGTATTTTATAAAATTCGTCCAAAACAGTGTACTTAGATTTGCACTCTAAACTTGTTTTGATCATATCTCACTCATTTTTATGATTCCATTGCATGGCCAACTCTCACATGTGTACAAGTCTCAATACTCACTGTATATCAATTCATATATACCATTTTATCAGTTCATCATATGGTTATTTACTGTTTTTATACAGCCTACTAAATTAAGCAAGATTAACCACTTTTACATATAGTTTTTCATCTTTTTACCCATGTTTATCAGCACTTGATCCCCACACAACATTTTTATCATCATATATTCATCATATATATATACAATAAGAAAGAAAATACATGATTACATAATCAAAATAACAAGAGGTTGGGAAGAACAATCTTTATACCACCAAGATTGTGTAGGTATTCATCAAGGCTTGGATTTTTGATGGAAGAACTTGTGATAGATCAACACCAATCTTCATGGCCACCAATACTTGTAAACTTCATGTAGAAATAAGCCCTTGAACATCACCAAATCTTCTCCTTGGATGTTAAAATCACCACCAATCAATAGAGCTTGAAGAGGGCTTCATCATATGTGTGAATAACACATGATTTCATGGTTAAAATTGATCAAATGAGGGTGTTTTGGGGTGATGGTGGAGAAATTTAGAGAGAGAGAGGAAGGGAGGATGAGTGGTTTTGCATGTAAGAGTTTAGTGGAAATGGTATGTGTGAAGTAGTTTGAATGGTTTTGTGAAATGTTAGCTTACATGTTAAGCTTAAGCTTAACATGTGTTAGCTTTCTAGCTAAAAGGGTGCCACATCAAGAGATGTGGTGTCCTCTTTTGGGCCGTCCCTTTTAGTGGGGTGGGATAAACTTGTTTTGTCCCATCCCGCTAATTTACGTGTATTCCTCGATTCTAGTTTCCTCGATTTGCGTGCCCTCGGGTCGTTTTACGAAAAACATTTTTATAAATTATGAATCAACGGCACAAAACGAATCTAATAAAAATTGTCTCATCAAAAACGGAGTTTAAAAACGTAAATACGTAATCCCAAGGTTTCCGGTTTAGTCGTAAAGGACGTTAAATTATAATCGTAAGTCCTAATCTCTTCTCGTAAATTTGTGAGTTTATGAACCAACTCAAAATTATAATCCCAAAATAATATTTACGGATAAATTTATTTTCTGAAATGTCGGACTGTCACCAAAGACGGTGTATGTAAACGTAAGCACGTAAATTAGAATCCTCCGGTTTAGACGTAGTCGATGCTACTTCAAGACGTAAATCTAAATTTCTTCCCAAAAATAAGTGAGTTCATAATATAACATTAAAATAATATTTTTAAATAATACTTGAGAATAAAATATCAACCATAAATTGACGGATTGTCACACATGTCTTAGTTTAATTGCAAGCTAGCAACCAACATCAAAACCACCATCTCTAAACCACTAACCTCATTTCCACTCAAGCAAAACTCACAACTCTCTCATCTCTCTCTCAATATTGCCGTCCCAACTCACCCCCAAAACACCCATTTGATCAAAATTTACACCACAAATCCTATGTTATTCATACATAAGATGAAGAACCTTTGAAGCCTTGAAGATTGGAGGTGATTCTAACATCCAAGGAGGTGATTTGGTGATATCAAAGGGCTCATTTCTACAAGGAGTTTACAAATATTGGTGGTCTTGAAGATTGGTGTTGATTTATCACAAGTTTCTCCATCAAAAATCCAAGCCTTGATGAATACCTACATAATCTTGATGGTATAAAGATTGTCATCCCCATCCTATTGTTATTTTGATTATGTAATCATGTATTTTCTTTCTTTTTTTATATGTATATGATGAATATATGATGATAAAAATGTTGTGTGGGGATCAAGTGTTGATAAATATGATTAAAGAGATGAAAAACCATAGGTAACAAGGTTAAAATCATGCTTAAAATGATGGCTGTATAAAAACAGTAAATAACCAAATGCTAAACTGATAAAATGGTAAAGTGGAATCAATATACAGTAAGTATTAGGTGTTATACACATGTGAGAGTTGGCCATGTAATGGAATCATCAAAATGAGTGAGATATGATCAAAACAAGTTTAGAGTGCGAATCTGAGTACACTATTTTGGACGAATTTTATAAAATACTTAGAGGTTGATTCATTAGTAGCTATAAAGGAATAAAATGAAACACATATCATGTAGAATATGTCATAAAAATTTGGGGTTTTATCTTCATGTAGAATCTAGATATGACCATTTTAGTAAACTAGATTTTTAGGACTGATTTTATATAAATAATATATAATATAAGCACTCAAAATTTATATAAAATATACATATATAAAACCCACTAGTTGATAATAATTATAAATAAATAGGTATATATATATATTTATATTAAAAAAAGGACATGTTATATAAATTACAAGTATAAATGTTTTTCCAAGTTATAAAACTCTATACTAAGTTTTACGTCTTTTCGGCTAAAACCGAAGGATTAACGTTTTTGTCAAATAAAACTTAGACGGTCGGACCCGTCTAATATAAACTTTTATAAACTCACATACTGATATATGAACTTATATAACAAGTAAAAATCGATAAAACCCGAGCTTTACAACATATAGACAATAACGGGCCAAAGTAGCCTTATTGGACTATAAACCCGACTAGTTAGTAAAACATTTATAAATTTACTTATTGGGCTTAACCCACTTGGGCCCAACATGTAAAGTATAATACTGAAAATAACAATATAATTGGGCTAATATAATATATTGGGCTTGTAATAGGCCCATTGGGCCTCAAAATGTAATTAAATTGAACTAGTATAACTAGTATAAAAATGTTACCAACACATAAACACTATAATAAATGAGTAAAGACGTATAAACCCACTTGATCATCATCATATATATAAAATCATCATATGTATACATAATTGTTATTTTTATAAAGTCATTGGACAAGAGTCTAAGACCGATTATTATTTATATAGGTTTCTGTGATTGAAGCACGTACCGTACATCCGAATTGCCGATAACCCGCTTTCCCACATCAGCGTGAGTTCATAGCCTCGCACTCTTTTAAATGTTTTTGTGAAATGTTTTATAAACCCACGAGGGAGATAAAATGTTAGTTTTGATAAAATAGGACGCCATTTGTCCCGATTGTCTGTTTATTGATTTGGACTCGAATGATTGTATGACCCGATGAATGATTATATGACCCGATAGATGAAAGGAAATGGATTATTAAAGTTAGGTCACGTCACTAAAAGTCCCATTAGCATGAATTGTGAACTACCGGGATTTGGTAGACGCTTATGCATATAATATTACTATTTGGGTACGATCACCCCAGTTCGCGCCTTGACGGTTGATCCCCGTCGTGCCACATTGATTGGTAAGCGAATTTATGTATAAGAAGATTTACACAAGCGTGATTATTGTGACGACACGCTAATTTAGATGGGCAAAATGAGTTTCGGGTTAGCTACCCGTTGTTTGTTGTATTAAGGTAACAATGTCCTGCGGCGTATAATAATCCAATTAACGAAATACTGCTTTAAGCATTGAATTACGATATATTGCCTGACTAGCAATACAGGGTCTTATCATTGATATTATGTTCGTGTTTTGGTTTTTATATAACCATATTCATATAAGGGTTTTTATTTAATCTATACAACGTTATAAAATGTATTATATGATGTTTTTACGACTTTGGTTCGTATAATGATTTTGAAGGCAAAAGCCTATATTATGATTTTTGATAAGGATTTGTATAAAATGACTTTGGCTATTTTATGGCCTATTACAAGGATTTGTACAAAATGATTTTCGGTAATATTTTTATACCGATGTTATATTAATGGTTTTATTAAACTCTATGAATTCACTCGGCGTTATTGCTGACCCTTTTCTTTTAACATGTTTTGTCTCAGGTACTTGAAGGTAATTCTCGGGAAGACAACAAAGAATTCATGGCCCACACTTAAGTAACAATTTCCATTCAAATCTTTTGTAAAACCTGTATGAAATACAATGACTTGGGACCTATGTAAATTTGATATTTATGAATGGAAATGCTTTATTATTAAACGACGCGATTTTTAAGTGTTTTCTATGATGTGAGTAATGTGCTATCCCGTAACACCAACGAGCCTTCCGCTGTATTGAATTGTATAAATTTGTGGGTGTTACAGATTCCAAATTACATCAAGTTTAAACATTCTGAACTAGGTCAGGCTTGCAGATTCCAAATTGAGTTCTGGTTTTGTATTCCGAATTAAGTCTAGAACCACAGTTTCCGAACTAGGTTGAGTTTTTACTGATTCCTAATTAGGTTTAAGATTTGTGTATTCCGACTTGAGTTTTGGTTTTGTTTCCCGAATTATTTTTAAATACTTATTTTTCCCGCTAATTTTCTTAAGTGTTATTTTATTTGTTTTAACTTAGATTTATTTTAAAGTTTTCATTTTTATTAAGTTTTCGAAATTTACTTTTTAAAGTTTTAATCTCTCTTCATTTATTTTAAGTCTAAATTTTTAGTTTAACTGTTAAAGCTTTTATTTTTACTCAACGACATTTTTATTTTTACATTTAGTTTAAAATAGATAATCACACCACTTTATTTTCCACCAAGAACGACTGAGTCGCACTTTCAACTGGTAATCAATTCGAAAAGACTGGTTCAACGAACTTACTTTTATACTAGGTGAAAACCTTGTATTAAATGGCGCCGTTGCCGGCTCTTTTCTTGAAGATTAACGGTTTTTTGTGAGAGACGCCGTTGGATTTTGGGATCCGTTCACTCGTGAACGTTATTTTTCGTGTCAAAAATTTTCAAAAAGAAAATAGAAAAACATAAAAACCAAAAATATTTCTTGTCTATCTTTCTTTTCCTTTTGTAGGTGTGTATGCGTACCCGTGCTCGTAAGAAGAAAGCAACTCAAACCGAAGTTGAAACTTAACCTATTGTCGCCATGGACAATCGACCAATGATCGAGCTTTTGCAATCGCACGTATAGGGCAACACCGATGCTATTGTCATACCCGAGATTTGAGCCAACAACTTTGAGCTCAAATCCGGCTTCATTCAAATGGTCTCTACTCAACCATTTATGGGGCGTACACTTGATGATCCTCATTACCATATCAAAAGGTTCCTTCAACTCACTAATACGGTCAAGTGTAATGGGGTTTCACAAGAGGTAATTCGCTTGCAACTTTTTCCTTTCTCCATAGAGGGACAAGCCCGACATTGGCTTGCAAACGAACCACCACAAAGTATTCTTACGTGGTCGGATTTAGAGACCAAATTCATCAACTACTTTTTTCCACCCTCACGTACTACCGCTTTGCGAAATGAAATCATTAACTTTGAACAAAAGTACGGTGAGACATTTAGTGAATCATGGGACCGTTTTAAAGAACTTTTAAGAAAGTGTCCACAACATGGTTTTACAAAAGTGCATCAAGTTAATACTTTTTACAATGGTTTAAGCTTGAATGACCAAGATTCACTAAATAGTGCCTCAGGGGGTAACATTTTGGTTAAGTCTTCTAATGTCGCGTGGGATATTATTGAGAATAAGTCTAGAGTGCAAACTAGGAGTGTTCGGGCTAATATGGCTAGTGCTAGTACTAGTGAGACCGACAAGAGAATTGATAAGCTTACTTCGGTTGTTGAAGCACTTGCTTTACAAGCCGCTAACAATGCCAAAAACAACAATGCGCAAGTTAATGCTTTGAGTCAGTCATGTGAAATATGCGGGGGTTCTCATTCATACACCGATTGTCCTTCGACTCATGACAATCCGGAAAATGTGTATGCCGCTAACGGTAACTTTTCTACGGGAGGCTATCAAGCACGTCCACAAGGTGACCGCAATTTGCTCAGTTATCGTTAAAACAACTTCCTTTCACCACCCGGTTTTCCTCCTCAAAAACAAAACAACCTCAATCGCAACAATCAACACCAAACTCGAGATCCAAATGAATATCAAACCCAAAGAAACCCATATGCACCTCAAGGAAATAACCAAGTTTACCAACAACCTGCTTATCAACCACCTGCCTACCATGCTCCTCCTTCCAACCAACCCACAGCATTTAAGCACGAGGTTGAAACTTATATGAGGACTAATGACGCGCTGGAGAAGAATCTTCAGAGTCAAATCATCAACTTGAAAGGAGATATGGAAAAACAAGGGAATGATCTTCGAACCGATATGCAACACTCTTTAAGCAGTCAAACGAATGACTTAAGGGATATGATGGCTAGTTTCTTCCCAAGTAATCAAGCCTCTGGTTCGGGTTCTCTTCCAAGTAACATCGTTGCTAATCCAAGAGGGGAGATGAAAGCAATCACCACCCGAAGTGGCAAAGGTTTAAAGGAACTCGAGATTCCAACACCTACACCTACACCAGTGATTGTAACAAAGGAAAACGAGTCCCCTTCACCGATTCCTCCACCTTCTATTTCTACCCCTCCACCACCCAAGGATGTGAGTGTGAATTCCATTCCAAAGCCTTCATCTCAACCCGATATACCTTATCCCTCAAGGTTGAGGAAAGAGAAGTTGAAGAACAAGGATGATATTCACGTTTCTAACTTTCTTAAAATGTTTAAACAATTGAATTTTAACATCTCCTTTGCTGAGGCTCTCGCTCACATGCCGAAATATGCTAAATTGTTTAAAGATCTTCTCAGTGACAAAGAAAAGCTCCTTGATATTGCTCATACCCAACTTAATGAGAATTGCTCTGCAGTGCTCTTAAGGAAATTACCAACCAAACTTGGTGATCCAGGTCGTTTTCTCATTCCTTGTAACTTCCCCGGGGTAGAGAATTGTATGGCCCTAGCCGATCTAGGAGCTAGTATAAAATTAATGCCTTTAAGTGTGTGGAAACAATTATCTCTACCCGAGCTAGTCCCCACACGAATGACATTGGATCTAGCTAACCGTACGGTTGCTTATCCAGTAGGGATAGCCGAAGATGTCTTCGTCGGTGTCGACAAATTCACCTTTCCAGTGGATTTTGCTGTCATTGACTACGAGATGGATCCCCGTGTTCCATTAATCATTGAACGTCCATTCTTGAGGACCGGACGCCCTCTCATTGATGTATCCGCGGGCGAATTAATCATGAGAGTTGGTGACGACAAAATCGTCTTCAACATGGGTAAACTTTCTAAGCAACCTTCTGAATACGAGAGTGTTAATTTCATTGACGTTCTTGATGAGGCTTGTGAAGAGCATTTCAAAGAGGCTTGTAAAAGTGGTTCTTCTTCTCTACCTATTGTTGAGACCGTTGCCTCTATTGCTCCCTCACTAACTCCATTTGGAGAAAGTGATTTCCTTTTGAAAGAATTTAAAGCAACTTTAGGGGATGTGGACTTACAATATGACGATTCTCCCACCGATTGGGAAGAAGACATTCGTACCATTGAGAAACTTCTCAATGAAGACCATATTTCTCCACCGTCTCCTAAGGATATCTCTATCGATGATCTGAATTTGACTACGCCTTCCATCGACAATCCTCCGGATTTAGAGCTTAAGGATTTACCGTCTCATCTCGAATACGTTTTCCTTGAAGACAATAAGAAGTTACCTGTCATCACTGCAAAGGACTTGAAAGAGGATGAAAAATCTCGACTTATCGACGTGCTGAAGAATCATAAGAAAGCAATTGCTTGGAAAATTTCCGATATCTGCGGAATTGATCCGAACTTTTGTACTCATAAAATTCTCATAGAAGATGACTTTAAACCCGCAATCCAAAGCCAAAGAAGGGTTAATCCTAAAATTCATGACGTCATCAAGAAAGAAGCTATCAAACTTCTAGATGCCGGAATGATTTACCCTATTTCGGATTCGCCATGGGTTAGTCCCGTCCATTGTGTGCCTAAGAAAGGCGGAATCACTGTTGTTCCCAATGAAAACAACGTGTTTGTTAATGCAATAATGCCTAAAAACGTTACTTGCATTTTTCGGTCTCGCTTAGTTTTGATTACGATAATATGTAAAAACAAGCATCTACGAAAACAACGAAAAACGAATTCTTGAGTTCAAGTATTTTTCATTTTACCCATTTTCACTTAAGGTATGGATAAACAAGTACTAACCTTAATCAAGTGATTAAGTGATTTAATCGTTTCTTAAAACTCACTTTTTATTAAGTGTGACAAGTTTTTATTAAACTTTCTTTTTAAGAAAATGTTTTATTAAATTAATTATTTGAAAATTTGAAAATGGCATATTCTTATTTGGTTAGGAATATTCTATCAGGATATTTTTTTAAACCAGATATGACCTCCACAACTAAAGGAGAAAAAAGGAGCGTAGTCTAGTCCAGCGGTTCCTTAGCTCCTAGGCGGTTCCTTATCGATAAGGTACCGCGAGATAAGATAAGGAACCGCGGGCAGATATAGCCGTTGGCCCTTTGTCATATAAATAGTAGACCATTCTGAGTTTTTCAATTCACCTCTTTTGCACATCTATTTCCAGATTCAAACACTCTTCTTTAATCACTCAAATCTTTGATCATTTGTTTGATTACTACTTGTTTAAGAAGTGAATCTTGTTCTTCCATCCCTTCCTCTCCAAGTGCAAAGAGAAGAACACTATCCTTGTGAAGTGTTGAGTCCACCACCAAAGATCCATTGAAGATCTAATTTTATACATTTGTAGTTGTGAAGATCCAAGTAGTTGTGTCTATTTGGAAGTTGTGTATGTACTAAGCATAGTTGTGTAGATTGGTCCTAGCTACGATTAGGGCTCAACTTTTAGCTTAGAGTCAGAAATTGGTTAAGCGACGTGTACGGTTTTCTCCACCATAAAGAGCTTTTTGTGTAGTGAACTCTCGAGTAAGGAGTACTCGAGGAGTGGAGTAGGAACGAGGAGTGAGCTTCGTTGCCGAACCACTATAAATCCTTGGTGTTCGGTTTAATCTTTCTTTACCCTTAACTCTTTACATTCTTTATTCTTTGTGCATATATTTTTGTTAGTATTAGTTTAGTTACACTATCATTGTTCATATTGTGCATAAGAAGTTTTCACATATTTCCTCAAGCCTAAGTTTTTGAAAAAGGATTTTTGAAAAAACACACTTTAACAAGTAAATATAAGAAACTATTCAACCCCCCCTTCTAGTTTCTACAATTGGTATCAGAGCGGGTTGCTCAAGAATTTTTAAATTATATTGTATTTTAAAACTTGAATCGATCTATGGATTCCAACAAATACCTAGAAGGGCAATCTATGCAAAGACCACCACTTTTTGAAACCGATAGTTTTATTTATTAGAAAAATAGATTTGAAACTTATCTGAAATCAAAAGATTTAGATCTTTGGCATGTTATTACCAATGGTGATTTTTTACCTTATCAATTTAATGAAGTTTCTAAAACAAAAGAATTGGTCACTTTTGACAAAGCTAATGACGACACTAAAAAGAAACTTTCAAAAAATAATGAGGCTAAAATGGTGATTTATAATGCTTTGCCTAAGAAAGAGTATGAAAGAATTTTTATGTGTGAAAACGCTAAAGATATTTGGAACACTCTTTTAGTAACCCATCAAGGTAATAGCCAAGTCAAAGAAAGCAAAATTGATCTTCTTGTCCAACAATATGAACAATTTGTCATCTTAGAAGATGAACTATTGATAGTGCATTTTCTAGGTTTAACACCATTATTACTAGTCTAAAAGCACTTGGTGAAGGTTTTTCTATCAAGAACAATGTTAGGAAGTTTCTAAGGGCTTTACATCCAAAGTGGAGAGCAAAAGTCACGGCGATTGAAGAGTCGAAAGATCTCTCAACTTTATCACTCGATGAACTCATAGGCAACTTGAAGGTTCATGAGATGATAATTTTGAAGGACTCGGAATTAGTGAAAACCAAGAGTGAAAGAAAATCTCTTGCACTTAAAGCCAAGAAGGCACAAAGTGACCATGATAGTTCCTCGGATAGCGATGACGAGGAGTATGCGTTGGCGGTGAGAGATTTCTATAAGTTCTTCAAGAGACGAGGTCAACACGTTAGGCAACCCAACAATGATAAGAAACCATTCTCAAAGACTTGGTTTGTCAAGAACGAAAAAGGTGATAGGAATTGCTTTAGATGTGTTGATCCAAATCACTTCATTGGTGATTGTCCAAAGCCCACTCGTGATAAGAATCACACGACGTTCGTTAGTGGCTCTTGGAGCGATAGCGGTGAAGATGACGATGACAACCCCAAAGAGGAGAAATGTCTTATGGCTCACACTTCTAAAGAGGTACATTCCGAAACCGAATATTATAGCAATGGTAGCTCCACTTTTGATGATATTGAATTTGAAGGCAAATATGATAGATTACACAAACTTAGTCTTAAATTCATAGAAAAGAATAAAACCTTAAAATCAACCAAAACTAAGCTTGAAAATAAGATCAATGAACTTAGGGAGAAATTGGCAATACTTGAGAAAAATAAAGAAGTGGATTTAGGTTGCTTAAGTTGTGAGAAACTTAGATTAGAGAATGAAGATCTCAAGAGCACCTCCATTAAATTGGAAAAGTTCATGAAAGGTACTAGTGCTCTTGATGATATGTTAAACAAACAAGTTCATTCTAAGGAAAGACTTGGTCTAGGTTTTAACTCAAATGAAGCCTCAACTAGTGAACCTAAACAAGTCAGATTTTCACAAAAATCACCCACTGTACGCGGTCCCAGATTGTATGGGGCAGTTCCTTATCACTATGGAACCGCCGCCATAGATAAGGTACCGCGGCCAGAAGAGGAGTTTTGTGAAAATCATGAATTTTCTGAAAAATCTAAATTAGGTGAAAAACCAAAGCATCTTATTGTTAATAAGGTAAAATTACCCATACTTGACGACAATGCTATTGATAAGTTCTACAAGCCATTAAGTAAAACTCTCATGGGAAATAGAAGCTTATCAAGACCATCTTCTACTCCACCTAGAATACGGAATGAGTCTAAGCCTAGAAGTAGATAGACAACGCCTAGAAGAGATAATCAAAACAATTCACGATCTAGAAGTAAAACCCCAACACCTAGAAGAAATGATCATAACTCTAAACCTAGATCAAATACACCTAGGAGAAATAACGAACAACAAAATGGTTATATGAATTACTACCCTCCTCTATTTTGTTCTCCATGGGGAACCCCTCCTTCATTCATGCATCCCAACCAAATGCAAGGGATGTTTGGAACTGAGAACTTTGGACCCATGAGATATTGGGGACCAAATGTTTGATCTTGTGTGTTGTTACCTAGATATGCTTGGGAATTGATTTGGAGCCCGACGAGTGGATTAAGTATAGTGGATGTTCTAAACACATGACGGGTAATCGAAGTTTGTTCTCGTACTACAAAGCATATGATGGAGGTAACGTCACATTTGCAAGTAGTCTACATGGTAATATCATTGGCAAAGGTACGGTTTCTCTTGACTCTATGACCATTGAAAATGTTGAGCACGTAGATAACTTAGGGTTTAACCTTTTAAGTATAGGTCAAATTTGTGACAATAAGTGTAAGGTCATCTTTTCGGAACATGACAGTGAAATCGTAAAAGATGGAAAAGTCATTGGAAAAGGTGTTAGAAAGTATGGGTTTTATGTCATGAAGGTTAATAAGAAGTCAAAAGACAACATATGTGTTACGACTATAGATGATAGTTCTACTCTTTGGCAGAAGAGATTAAGTCACGCTAATATGCGTTTAATTCAATCTTTAGTCTCTAAGGAGTTGGTAAGACACCTCCCCAAGATGAAGTTTGATAGTCACTTTTGTGATGCTTGCAAAGTTGGAAAGCAAGTTCACTCAAGTCACAAAGCCAAGAATTTGGTTTGGAACTCTTGGTGCTTAGAGCTCCTACATATGGATCATTTTGGACCTTCCGCCATACGGAGTTATGGAGGTAACCTTTATACCCTAGTTATAGTTGATGACTATTCTAGATTTACTTGGACTAGATTTTTGGCATCTCAGAATGAAGCTTTCGATCATTTCGAAATCTTTAGTCAAAGAATTCAAAATCAACTAGGATGTCCAGTTGTCTCTATTAGGACGGATCATGGTAGGGAATTTGATAATGAAGTACAATTTGGTGCCTTTTGTGAAGCTCATGGTATTACCCATAACTTCTGGGCTCCTCGCACTCCACGATCAAATGGGGTAGTTGAAAGGAAGAATAGGACTCTCCAAGAGATGAGTAGGACGATGCTAAACGAGCAACCTTTGCCTCAAAAGTTTTGGTGCAATGCCGTGGACACATCGACTTATATTCTCAACCGAAATATTATTCGACCTTTCCTAGGAAAGACCCCCTATGAGATTCTTAAAGGTAAGAAAACCTCATTGGAATACTTTAGGGTGTTTGGAAGCAAGTGCTTTATCCTCAACACCAAAGACTACCTTACCAAGTTTGACCCAAAGTCTTACGAAGGTATCCTTTTAGGTTATTCCCAAACTAGCAAAGCCTACATTGTCCTAAATAAAACCTTGGGGGTTATTGAAGAATCACTCAACGTAACCTTTGATCAAACCCATCCCTCATCCAAGACACCACCATTGGTTGATGATGACTTGGATGAATTAGAAGTAGTAAAAGCCAAAGAGGTTAGAAAAATAGGAGTTGAAGACCTTAGTGTTGAAAAGGAAGTAAACATTAAGGAGTCTAGGGATCATACTCTCAATAATATCATTGGTGACTTAAATTAAAGGACCGTAAGATCTCAAGTCCAAAACCAAAGCAACTTCTTTTGTTTCGTCTCCTTGATTGAACCAAATAATGTTAAAAAAGCTTTGACGGACGAGAGTTGGGTCATTGCGATTCAAGAAGAATTAAATCAATTTGTTGACAATGATGTTTGGGAACTTGTTCCTCCACCTAGAAGTTCTACAATTATAGGAACCAAATGGGTATATAGGAATAAGTTAGATGAGAATGGTGTTGTGTCTCGTAACAAAGCTAGACTTGTAGCACAAGCCTATAATCAACAAGAAGGGATTGATTATGACGAGACATATGCACCGGTAGCTAGATTAGAATCCATTAGAATCCTTTTAGCCTACGCTTGTGCCTTAGACTTTAAGGTTCAACAAATGGATGTAAAGAGTGCATTTCTTAACGGTTTGATAAATGAGGAGGTATATGTGGCTCAACCTCCCGGCTTCATTGATTTTGAGAAACCGGATCATGTTTACAAGCTTAAGAAGGCACTTTATGGTCTCAAACAAGCACCCAAAGCTTGGTATGATAGACTTAAAGTGTTTCTTGTTAAACATGAGTATACTATGGGGATGGTAGACAATACGCTCTTTACAAAGAAGAAAGGTCCTCACCTCATAATCGTACAAATATATGTTGATGACATTATATTTTGCTCAACTTGTCAAGAATTGTGTGATGACTTCGCCAAAATCATGCATGATGAGTTTGAAATGAGTATGATGGGAGAACTTAACTTCTTTTTAGGACTCCAAATTAAACAAATGGACGATGGTATTTTCTTTAGTCAATCTAAGTACGCTAAAGAAATGCTAAAGAAATTTAGATTAGAAGAATCTAGACCAATGAAGACCCCTATGGCCTCGGATACTAAACTCATCGTAGATGATGATTGTGAGTCGGTAGACAACACCAAATATAGAGGTATGATTGGTAGTTTGTTGTACCTAACGGCAAGTCGACTGGATATCATGTTTAGTGTTTGCCTTTGTGCTCGCTTCCAAGAGGCTCCCAAAACCTCTCACCTCGATGCGGTTAAGCGTATCTTCCGATACATTAAAGGCACTATACATTTAGGATTATGGTATCCTAAAGGGACTGGCGTAGAAACCATTGTCTACGCGGACTCGGATCATGCGGAAGACTATGTGGACCGGAAAAGAACTAGTGGAGTTTGTACCTTCATGGGTTGTTGTTTAACTTCTTGGTTCTCCAAGAAACAAACCGCTCTTGCAATATCCACCACAGAAGCCGAGTTTGTGAGTGCCGGAAAAGCATGCCAACAAGCTCTATGGATGAAGCAAGCGCTTGTTGATTACGGGATTTCTCTTGATGATGTTCCCATCATGTGCGATAATAAAGGTGCTATAGACCTTAGCAAGAATCCCGTGCAACACTCGCGAACCAAACACATAGAAATTCGACACCATTTCCTTAGGGATAATGTTCAAAAGGGGAACATTTCAATTGAGAAGGTACCCTCCGAAGACAACTTAGCCGACATCTTCAATAAGCCACTTAAGAGGGAACCTTTTAATTACTTGCGTCTAGGTCTAGGATTAATGGAACATCTTCCTTAATTTATTTTCTTTTTGTGTGCTCTCTTTTAACACTTTGAGTCATTGAGTCTTCCAAACTCTTTTTGAAAAACACTCTCTTCTCCTTTTCAAAATTCTCAAAGTCTCTTTCGAAAATGGTTGAGAAATTCGTTTGACATTGTTAATTCAATCTAAAAACGATTTTTCATAATTTCTCGCTATTAATCTAGAGCTTACATAACTCATATGTATGATTCTCTCAAACAAAGCAAGAACAAGATAGAATCATGGAGGATCATTGTGTCATGACTTAAGGTGTTGTCTTACACACCTCCTACATCTAGTTTTTTAAATCCATGTATTTTGGTCAAATCTCTATTTGGTAAGTTTTCATATGTTTTCTTTGTCTATCTTTGCTTTTAAGCATATCTCTATGATAAGTTAGACTAGAAAAATAAGATTTGCTGAAAAATCTTCCTCCAAACACCAAACACAGCCTCTACAGGCAGTTCCATATGTGAACCGCGGTGCCTTATTGATAAGGTACCGCCAGCCTAGATAAGGAACCGCCTACAGTGCCTTCCTTTTTCGGGTTTTTGTCTGAAACTCCAGATTTGCTCCAACATTTTTGAGAATCTTTGTTTCAAACCCTTTGACCACCCCAAAAATACCCTAAGCCTTCCTTATTTAAACCATAAGCATTTTGCCACACTTCACACCTCAAAATGTCTTACTCTCCCAATGAAAGCCTGAATCTCCTCCATTTTCTCCAATTGTTTTCAATCCCAACTCACCCAAAAACCGTTACAATCCTAACTCACCCAAGAACACTCTTAATCACATCTCTCCTACCAAGAATGTTGATTGTGGAACATCTATTCTTCCACCACCACCCATTAGTGTTCTTCCTCCTTCTCATGATAATGTCATGCACCATGGAACATATTGTCATTGTTGTCAATATCAACATCTTGCTATGGCGCACATCTACGAGGAGTTGAGCTACATCAAGATTCTCTTAATCAAGCGTCCTCTTCACAATGATTATGAGATCTCCAACAAGCCACCACCACCACCCTCTGCCATTACCTTGTCTTTCATATAAGCATTGGTTGCTTATCCACAAGACACCAAATTCAAGCAAATCTTAGAATTCTAGAATAACTAGGATTAGATTTATGCTTTTGGCTTGTTTCTTTTTCCATACATCTTCGTATGATTTTTTTTAGTAACCTATCTTGGATCTTTGTCTTTTTGTTTTCTTCTCTTTCATTTTGTGACCTATTGCTATATCTTGTTGGTTGTTTCTTTTGTTCAACTAACCCTTCTATGTAGCTTGTCACCATATCTCGATTCCTCGGTGCCCCAAGCTAGGGGGAGTAGGCACCAAGGGGGAGTCTTTGCAAAGTCCGTCTCTTCAACACCGACTTGTGCAACCTTTTTGCTTTGACAAAGGGGAGAAATGAATAAACTCGTCTTCGAAAATCTTGTTTTTTGTGTGATTGAGTTTATGTATTGTCGGAATCAAAAAGGGGGAGATTGTTAAGGCAATAATGCCTAAAAACGTTACTTGCATTTTTTCGGTCTCGCTTAGTTTTTATTACGACAATATGTAAAAACAAGCATTTACGGAAACAACGAAAAATGAATTCTCGAGTTCAAGTATTTTTTATTTTACCCATTTTCACTTAAGGTATGGATAAACAAGTACTAACCTTAATCAAGTGATCAAGTGATTTAATATTTTCTTAAAACTCACTTATTATTAAGTGTGACAAGTTTTTATTAAACTTTCTTTTTTAGAAAATGTTTTATTAAATTAATTATTTGAAAATTTGAAAATGGCATATTCTTATTTGGTTAGGAATATTCTATCAGGATATTTTTTAAACCAGATATGACATCCACCACTAAAGGACAAAAAGGGAGCAGAGTCAAGTCCAACGGTTCCTTAGCTCCTAGGCGGTTCCTTATCGATAAGGTACCGCGGGCTAAGATAAGGAACTGCGGGCAGATATAGCCGTTGGCCCTTTATCCTATAAATAGTGGACCATTCTCAGTTTTTCAATTCACCTCTTTTGCACATCTATTTCCAGATTCAAACACTCTTCTTTAATCACTCAAAATCTTTGATCATTTGTTTGATTACTACTTGTTTAAGAAGTGAATCTTGTTCTTCCATCCCTTCCTCTCCAAGTAAAAAGAGAAGAACACTATCCTTGTGAAGTGTTGAGTCCACCACCAAAGATCCATTGAAGATCTAAATTTATACATTTGTAGTTGTGAAGATCCAAGTAGTTGTGTCTATTTGGAAGTTGTGTATGTACTAAGCATAGTTGTGTAGATTGGTCCTAGCTACGATTAGGGCTCAACTTTTAGCTTAGAGTCGGAAATTGGTTAAGCGACGTGTACGGTTTTCTCCACCATAAGGAGCTTGTTGTGTAGTGAACTCTCGAGTAAGGAGTACTCGAGGAGTGGAGTAGGAACGAGGAGTGAGCTTTGTTGCCGAACCACTATAAATCCTTGGTGTTCGGTTTGATCTTTCTTTACCCTTAACTCTTTATATTCTTTATTCTTTGTGCATATATTTTTGTTAGTATTAGTTTAGTTACACTATCATTGTTCATATTGTGCATAAGAAGATTTCACATATTTCCTCAAGCCTAAGTTTTTGAAAAAGGATTTTTGAAAAATCACATTTTAACAAGTAAATATAAGAAACTATTCAACCCCCCCCCCCTTCTAGTTTCTACAGAGTTGATTCCTTCTCGACTTTTCACGGGTTGGCGAGTTTGCATAGACTATCGCAAGCTCAATGATGCCACTCGTAAGGATCATTTTTCTCTTCCTTTTATGGATCAAATGCTCGAGCGTTTAGCGGGTAATGACTACTATTGCTTCTTAGACGATTTCTCCGGGTATTTTCAAATTCCCATCGATCCTAAAGACCAAGAGATAACCACATTCACTTGTCCTTATGGAACATTTGCTTACAAAAGAATATCTTTCGGCTTATGCAATGCTCCTGGGACTTTCCAAATGTGTATGATGGCTATATTCCATGACATGGTTGAAGAAACTATGGAAGTATTTATGGATGATTTCTTGGTCTATGGTGATTCTTTCTCTACTTGCCTTGCCAATTTAGAACGTATGCTCAAACGGTGTGAAGACACTCGTCTCGTTCTGAATTGGGAAAAATGCCATTTCATGGTAAAAGAAGGTATTGTTCTTGGTCATAAAATTTCCAAAGCCGTTCTTGAAGTCGACCGTGCTATAGTTGAAGTGATTGCTAAATTACCTCCACCTTCAACCGTGAAGGGTGTGAGAAGTTTCCTTGGTCATGCGGGCTTCTATCGTCGTTTCATTCAAGATTTTTCAAAGATCGCTTGCCCGATGACCCACCTCTTGGAAAAAGATACTCCTTTTATCTTTTCTAAAGAGTGTATTGACTCTTTCAATATTCTTAAGGATAAATTAACTAAGGCGCCGGTCTTGGTTACCCCTAATTGGGAGTTACCTTTTGAATTGATGTGTGATGCTAGCGATTTTGCTATTGGAGCGGTTTTGGGACAAAGAGTGAACAAACACTTCCAACCAATCCATTATGCTAGCGAGATAAGCTGTAGTGTATGCTTTTGAGAAGTTTCGCCCCTATCTTGTTATGTCCACCACCATTGTCTATACCGATCATTCCGTGTTGAAGTACTTTTTAACTAAACAAGATTCTAAGCCAAGACTTCTTTGTTGGGTTTTACTCCTACAAGAATGTAAAATCGAAATTCGTGATAAAAAGGGAGCGGAAAACCTAGCCGCAGATCATCATAGTAGACTCGAGGATCCTTATCAAGGGTAGCTTCCAAATCAAGAGATTAATGACTCTTTTCCCCTTAAGGCCTTGGTGTCTATTAACTCCAATCTTGATGAAACCCCATGGTTTGCGGACATTGCAAACTATTTGGCGGGTGGAATTCTCATGGAAGGGTTAACGTCTCAACAAAAGAAAAAGTTCTTTAAAGACATTAAGCACTATTTTTGGGACGACCCTTACCTTTTCAAACAATGTGCGGATCTTGTAATTCATCGGTGTGTGGATGGGCCGACAGCTTTATTAATCCTAGAAGCTTGCCATAAAGGACCCACCGGTGGTCGCTTTGGTCCTAATTACACCGCGAAGAAAGTTTTCGACTCTGGATTTTATTGGCCCACCATTTATCATGACGCTCATGAAATGGTTAAACATTGTGATGCTTGCCAAAGACAAGGCAAGATTACACATAAAGATGAGATGCCTCAAAATTTCATACAAGAATGTGAAATCTTTGACGTATGAGGTATCGACTTTATGGGGCCATTTCCATCATCCAAAGGGAACACGTACATCCTCGTAGATGTTGACTACGTATCTAAATGGGTTGAAGCAAAGGCTCTCCCTACGAACGATGCGAGGGTGGTTGTGAACTTTTTGAAACAACTTTTTGCTCGATTCGGTGTTCCTCGTGCTATCATCATTGACCGCGGGACTCATTTTTGCAATGATTAATTTGCTCGAGTCATGGCTAAGTATGGTGTCAATCACCGTCTTTCCACCGCTTATCATCCCCAAACAAATGGTCAAGCCGAGGTTTCTAAATATCCATTGAAGAGAATATTAGAGCGTACTGTGGGAGAGCATCGTGCCTCGTGGGTCGATAAGTTAGATGATGCTTTGTGGGCTTTCCGTACCGCATATAAGACACCCATTGGTTGCACTCCATATCGTCTTGTGTACGGGAAGGCATGCCACCTCCCCATTGAGTTGGAGCATAAGGCTTATTTGGCCTTAAAGTGGGCTAATTTTGATATCAATAAAGCCGGTGATCTTAGGAAGATCCAACTCAATGAACTAAATGAACTAAGGAATGAAGCTTATGAGAATTCATTAATCTACAAGGAGAAAACCAAGCTCAGTCATGATTCTAGGATTAAGAACCGAGAGTTCACATAGGTGACCAAGTTTTACTCTTTAACTCTCGGTTGAAAATCTTTTTGGGCAAGCTTAAGAGCCGTTGGTCTGGTCCATTCACCTTTGCCAAAATCTTCCCTTATGGCACCATTAAGTTATCACAATAAATGGGACTAATTTTAAAGTGAATGGCCAGCGCGTGAAGTTGTACTTTGTTGAGGACATCTCTCATGATATGATTCCATCCCTCACCATGTTTCCCTTGAATTAGTTCTGGGCGAGTCAGGCTCGTGACTCGATTAACAAAAACAAGCGCTTCTCGAGAGGCAACCCGATGATCCATCCTTTACTTGTTTTCATAATAAGTGTAGGGGGAGCCACGTAGGTGTTTGTTGTCTTGTTTCTTATGATGTGCAGGGATTGGAGCTTCAAAGACCCACTTTTGATGACTTTTGATGACCCGTGATTCCGTGTTCCCGTCTTCCCGGTTCTATCCTAAACTCTTTTGATTCATTATTTTATCATTTATGATTGAAATAGGAATCACTTTAGTTTTCTCTTCCTTAGCAAGATTTAAACAAAGTGCACAATGTCCTAAGTGTAGGGGAAGTTACTTCCACATGCTTAAACATTAAGGACAATGTTTATATTAAGTGTAGGGAGACTTCTATCGAAATAAGTGGGCTTTTCCATTAATTTGTCCTCATTTTAACAGGAAAATTTGATTTTTCAACATTTTAAAAAAACTTTAATCTATTTTGGCCTAGAAGTATAGTAGTATTTACTTTCTTTGCTTGAATTAATTTTTAATAAAGTGGTTTTAATTTTTCAATGTCATGAATCTTTTGACTCAACCCGAGTTTACTTATCCAAGTTTACTCTAGCTAGTATCCTTAACGTGTTTAATTCAAGTTTTGCTAGGCTTTTATATAGGGAACTTTAAAACGTGAAAGTCTTAACTCTCACGGGTTAAGAACAGGAACTTTTCGCAAGTTCCTATAATTGATCCTAGAAATTCGTTTATCAAGGGAACTTTAAAATGCGAATTCTAAACTTTAAAGAGTCTAAGAATTTGCAAGATCCTATAGATGACTTGAAAACCCAAAACTTTGATTTAATTGGCTAAGCATCCACGAGTCTCATTCCTTGAGATTTTAAATTGTGGAGAACAAGAGATGATAGAGTCAATTATAAGTTTGGTATTCTTTCATGAATTTATGTGAGTTGATTATAAGCTTTTTCTCTCATCGATTGTTATATATTTGCAATAAATAAGGTTGTACGATTTAAAAAGTTACTTAGCTTCTAGCACAAGATCGTTTTAAAGTTGCTCGGTATTAATTAGAGTTCATAGTCAATGCATAACTTATTGAAGCGGGATGCGAAGATTGGCGAGTCCGAAAAGGCCCTAACAAGGCATGAGGGCTACATTTTGTTGCTAAATATCCAAAAGTGATGTGAAGAATCATTTATCAAAAATCAATATGAAGGATCGAGACACACGACGAAAAGCAAATACTCCCCAAAAGATCATGGAGAAGTCTATCCGATAAGACCCTAGCAAGGTATGAGGATAAATAGATCCAAGTCCTAAAAGGAGGCGGATCGTTGTATATCAAAGTCCAAAATAAAGATTGGAGAAAAATGAAGAAGTCGTGGTCCAAATATGAAGAATCTATCAAAAACTTTAAGTAAAGAAATTCCTATTATGAAGAGAAGACCATAATTTCAAGAACGTCTCTCAATATTCGAAGTATGAAGTCGCTGTCAAATATCGTTCCGAGAAAGGTCTCAAATCGTGAAGTGAGTTATGCCAAGATATGAACTTTAAGAGGTCCCGAGAAGCAGTTTTAAAAGATTTTGTCCTTTAGCTAACTATTGCTTAAATCGTCCCACTTTATTTTCAGCCTAAATTAACTATCGAAATAAGTCAAACAATGAATCCTCGTGATCATTCAAGACAATTATAAAATATAAGAGATACACCCAGGAATAAGGGAGTTTAAGTGAATAACTGGGCCACATGAATTTGTGTTAGTTTTCTAACTTATAATAACAATGATCTCGTTTATAAGCTTGGTGTGGGGAACGTGAAAGTTGAGGTTGATAATCATTCATGACAACCAAAACCTCAATGTAAGTCCTAGATTTCTTTACTTGTTCTTCCTTTAAATATTTTTCAATTTTCTATCTTGTTTAGTATTTATTAAGGCCAAGGTGGGTTAATTATGATGAGAAATGTAAACCGTGCTTTGAAATTAATGCATTGCAATGGTCAAGTGTAGGGGATTTAATAAATGTGAAAACACTTATCCTTTTACCACTTAGTTCCAATAATAACAAGACCAAAACGTGTTAAAAGAAAAGGTCAGCGATAACGCCGAGTGAATTCATAGAGTTTAATAAAACCATTAGTATATCATCGATATATAATTATTACCGAAAATCATTTTGTACAAATCTTTGTAATAGCCCATAAAATAGCCAAAGTCATTTTATACAAATCCTTATCAAAAATCATAATACAGGCGTTTGCCTTCAAAATCATTACACGAACCATTGTCATAAAAACATCATACAATACGTTTTATAACATTGTATAGAGTTAAATAAAAACCGTTATATGAATATGGTTATGTAAAACCAAAACATGAACATAATATCAGTAATAAGACCTCATATTGCTAGTCAGGCAATACATCGTAATTCAGTGTGTATAGCAGTATTTCGTTATTTTTGGATTATTATAAGTTGCATGACATTGTTACCTTACTACAACAAACAACGGGTAGCTAACCCGAAACTCATTTGCCCATCTAAATTAGCGTGTCGTCACAATAATCACGCTTGTGTAAATCTTCTCATACATAAATTCGCTTATCAATCAATGTGGCATGACGGGGATCAACCGTCAAGGCACGAACTGGGGTGATCGTCCCCAAACAGTACTATTATATGAATAAGCGTCTACCAAATCTCGGTAGTTCACAATTCATGCTAATGGGACTTTTAGTGACATAACCTAACTTTAATAATCCATTTTATTCATACTTCGGGTCATATATCATTCATCGGGTCATACAATCATTCGGGTCCAAATCAATAAACAAACAATCGGGACAAATGGTGTCGTATTTTATCAAAACTAACATGTTATCTCCCTCGCGGATTTATAAAACATTTCATAAAAACATTTAAAAGAGTGCGAGGCTATGAACTCACGTTGATGTGGGAAAACAGGTTATCTGCAATTCGGATGTACGGTACGTGCTTCAATGATGGAAACCTACACAAATAATACTCGTCTTAGACTCTTGTCCAATGACTTTATAAAAATAAAAATTATGTATACATATGATGATTTTATATATATGATGATGATCAAGTGGGTTTATACATTCTCATTTACTCATTTTAGTGTTATGTATTGGTAACTTTTATACTAGTTTACTAGTTTTACTTATTTACATGTTTTAGGCCCAATAAGCCTATTATAAGCCCAATACCTTATATTAGTTTATTTTACACTTTTATTATCAGTATTATACTTTATATGTTGGGCCCAAGTGGGTTAAGCCCAATAAGTAAATTAATAAGTGTTTAGCTCATTTAGTTGGATTATTAGTCCAATAATGCTAACTTAGCCCGTTAATGTCCATATGTTATTTAGTTCGGGTTTTATCGGTTTTTAGTTGTATTAAGTAATTATATATCAGTATATGACTTTTAAAAAGTTTACATTAGACGGGTCCGATCGTCTAAGTTTTAATTGACGAAAAACGTTAATTTTACGGTACTAGACGAAACGACGTAAAAATCTTGTTTATAGTTTTTATAACATATAAAACTTACCAAACTACCATTTTTATATAATGTCCATTTATTTATCCTTATACATATTTATATAAATGAAATATATAAGTTAGTGGGTTTTAATTTCACATTTTATACTATATTATTTTGAGTGCTTATATAATACTATTAAACTTTAATTTCACAAAATCTGATTTTTAGTTTCACTTTCACCATTTTTATCATATCTTGAGTTCTATTAGGAGATAGAAGCTCATTTTAGGATGACATAGACTTCATATTATGTGATACAAATAAGGTAGTTATAGCTACTGCTCAATCCATGTCTAAGTATCCTTAACAGTCCCTACAAAACAGACTATTCAGATTGGTATACTAATTTTGTTTTGATCATATTTCACTCATTTTGATGATTCCATTGCATGGACAACTCTCACATGTGTATGACATCTAATACTTAATGTAAATTGATTCCACCATGCCATTTTATTAGTTTATCATTTGGTTAGTTACTGTTTTTATACAGCCATCATTTTAAGCAAGATTTTAACCTTGTTACCTATGGTTTTCCATCTTTTTAACCATATTTATCAACACCAAATCCCCACATAATATTTTTAATCATCATTCATCATCATATACATATACATAAATAAATAAATTCAAGATTACATAATAAAAATAACAAAAGGATAGGAAGAACAATCTCTATACCACCATTAGTGATGAAAAGATGAGGTTTTTGATGAACAAGACTTGGTTCTTGTCATCAAATCTTCAACTTTAGCAAGACAACTTCTTGGATCCTTTGGATGAATGAACACCTCCATGAATTTAGCCCTTTAACCTCATGAAAACTCCTTTTCATAGGTTAAGATAACCTCCAATCTTCATATCTTCAAAGGTTCTTCAACATATGTGTGAATAACACATGATATTGTGGTTAAATTGATCAAATGAGGGGTGTTTGAAGGTGGTTTTTGGACGAAATATAGATAGAGAGGAGAGAAAAATGGTGGTTTGCATGTATGAAAGTGTTAAATGGTTTGTGTGAGTGGTTTTGGCAAGTTTTGTGTGCAAGTGGTGTGATGGCAAAGCTAAGACAAGTGTCTTAGCTTTGTTTAAAAGGTTAACACCTCACAAGGGTATGTTGTACACTTGTGGCCGTCCCATGTGTGGGGGTGGGGCAAGTTTATCTTGTCTCATCCCTATTTAATTAAGGGTACTCCTCGATTCTAGTTTCCTTGATTTGCGTGCCCTCGGGTCGTTTTACGAAAAACGTTTTTATAAATTATGAATCAATGGCACAAAACGAATCTAATAAAAATTGTCTCATAAAAAACGGAGTTCAAAAACGTAAATACGTAATCCTAAGGTTTCTGGTTTAGTCGTAAAGGACGTTAAATTATAATCGTAAGTCCTAATCTCTTCTCGTAAATTTGTGAGTTTATGAACCAACACAAATTTAAAATCCCAAAATAATATTCACGGTTAAATTTATTTCCTGAAATGTCGGACTGTCACAAAAAATGGTGTATGTAAACGTAAGCACGTAACGTAGAATCCTTCGATTTAGACGTAGTTGATGCTACTTCAAGATGTAAACCCAAATTTCTTCCCATAAATAAGTGAGTTCATAATATAAAATTAAAATAATATTTTTAAATAATACTTGAGAACAAAATATCAACCATAAATTGACGGACTGTCACAGCATTTACCCCTAAACAGGATCTTTGTCCTCAAAGATCAATTTATCTTACTACTCGCTTCTTATAGAGTTAAAGCCATGTGGGTATTTCCTCCACATTTGGTCCTTTCTCACAAGTATAATTCATTACAATACGCGAGTTTCATAAAACATAACTACGGGAATAAGATCAGGCTTAATGTTGACTTACTTTCTCTATCCATGATGTTCACGGGTTTTTGATGAATGCAACTTTTCGCCGATCTAAACTTTACTAAAAAACCCAGTTAGATTTTCACTTGATAGATATTTTATCAAGTTAGATATATGAAACTGAAACATAATTCACGCAACCCTTGAAGTCCTAGGGTAGATCCAGCTTATATGCCTTTCAAACTAACTTTTACATTATCTCAATGGTCCCATACAACGGGGACTTAATTCCCATGATCTTTCAGATCATCAATTAATTTTTCCAAGGTGAAATTTTTTGGCATAACTTCGCTACCCATCCTACACATCAAGATCTACATTTCATATTTACATAACCTCCTGCCCACTACCGGCAGTCAATAATCAGATCCTAATTTCAACAATCATTTCGAGTCTGGCGGGTCGGGTATTTTATAAGGTTAGGTTTATCATCATAGGAAACCTTAAACCTAAAAGACATGTCCAACTCACAATGGGTGTATGTCGGGTGTCTTCATCCCAATCCCTACCTGCTGATGCTCTTATAATTATATCTTAACAAGATTCGATCTCGATCCTAACACGATAATTATCAATGATAATCTCTCCAAAGGAAAGCGATTATACGGTTTATTACCAAAGGTCAATCATTCAAACGTAAAACAAGACTTCTAGTGTTTTGTATCGTTACTTTACCTCGTCCCTTCGATTGGGATGGTAAACAGTACTCTCATCCAGGTTCGTTTCCAATGACTTCTGAGCAAATCTCTAGAAATTCGATGTGAAGCGAGGATCTTGATAGAGATGATTGATACAGGCACACTATGTTTACACAACTCCTTTAAATACAAAGAGTCAATTTATTCATCGAGAATCTATCATTAACGGAAATGATATTAATAGATTTGGTCAGTCTGTCGACGATGACCCACATCGAATCAAATTCAGATGATGACCTTTGCAATAGTTAGACGTTTACTAATGTATGAGGCGATGTTTGCCTTCATAATTTTGTCATCAGTACAACTTCATCAGATAAAGATACATTTAATTAGAAATGGCACGAATAAAATACTTAAACTTATAAGATTCCAACATGACTAAATCTCAAAATTCTTCATATTCAGGCAACCACAAGCAGCCTTTTAAACAATTAACACCATCAGCTCTCATTTCTAGTGGTTCACATTAGTCGCGAACCCCTTTTATTATCTATATTATCCTTTTTACAAACATCAGCTATTTTTAAATTGTTCGGCAATTTATTTTGCACATTCATTATTAAGGAACACATCCTAATTGATTCTTTATCCTTTTTACATAATGCGTCAGTATTTACATTCATCTTTCCTGATGAAATAATTATCATGTCTACAATTTACTCAAAAATTCTTTCTTCATATTTTCTATGTTTAAGTTTCGTCTCAACTATCATTTTTATTAGTTTTGCTCAATCCGACGTTTAAAGCGTCAATAAATATTACAAGTTATTAAATAATAAATATTTAATTTTATGAAACGTAACCGTAAAAATTTTAAATTTTCTCAGTTTGTCTAATTATAGAAAAATGTTCAAAATAAATTTGAATTTAATTAATACGATTTTTGTTGATTTATCGAAAATAATTAATAAGATTCGTAAATGTTCGAAAAATCTTTGGTTATACTTTGGTCAAAATTTTCTTAGTTGAAAAGCGTAAATTATCGTCTCAAATTTCAAGTCATGGTTTAAATGGTTTCCTCAATCCCTCTTAGGTTGTCTTGAGGTATACACAAACATTTAACCCTAAACAGGAGTTTAGTCAAATGTTCTGGGTATAAGGGAATAATTCCTCAAAAGTTCTTTTTGATAAAACATTTGCCAAAACATATTTACACTTTCTTTTTGGTATGGCCAAAAGTCTTAAATGACTTCTAATTTTTTAAGAGTCAATATATATATATATATATATATATATATATATATATATATATATATATATATATATATATATATATATATATATATATATATATATATATATATATATATATATATATATATATATATATATATATATATATATATATTACCATCATTAATCAAACGATCATTTTATGTAAAGGGTCAAGCCTTAAATCATACGTTATATATTCAAGGTACAGGTTTTTGTTGTTCGACCAATTTAGGGCAGTCTATAAATAATTATTAACTAATTCTTATTCTTATAAACAAACAGATGGTCCTTAATGATCACGAGCATGAATTTATCAAATTACAGCCTACACACGTGATTCACCAAATTTATGGATGCTACATGTGTATTAGTCAATCCAAACCACACCACGTGAAACTCATAATGTTCATTACAAGTTCTAGATGTAGTGATTTGAATAGATAATCTTTTTCGCAGACGCGAAGTTGATGATAACCATGACGTGGATAAAATCTTTAGAACATACGCTAGAACCTTGTAAATGATCGAACAAATCTATCATCTTGGGTAGTGGATATAGATTTTGATCATCAATTTACCTAGTTCACGGTAATTCAATAAATATAAGGAATGATAACACCATAGCTCTTCATAATGACAAGCTTGGTAGAATAAAAGCTTTCTCCGACAACTCTCTGAGTTGTACGATAATTCTTTTAATTCAGTTGGTGCTGACGTACAGTGCACACGCCACAGGTGCAGCACCGAGAATATAATCAATACCAAATTCAACTTGCCTTAATGGCGAAAGTCTAGGTAATTCACTAACAAATACTTCCTAAAGTTTTAGATAACAGAAACATCTTTTAATAAATTTACTTTTAAGTTCTTCTAGATGAAAATATCTATGACTAGTTCACAACCATTCATGGTAAAATTTCAAGTCTAAATGCAAGATATGGTCATCCATCAAGAATCATTTAAATCACTTTTGATAATCAACATCTTATCATTTAGGGAAATTCTACTCGAGTTCCCATCAATTAAGACAATGTCGTCATGTCATAATCAATTAATCCATTCTACTGGCACTATCAACTTTCCAGTTTCATTACCGTTGATAAGATGTGAACTTCTCAAAAGGCTAATAATAACTCATAATCCTTCACAAATTCAAGGATATCAGGAGACATAACTAACCTTAAAAGAGTAAGGTCAACGCATAATCTACGCGAGAGAATTTCTAATCAGATACAGACGAAAACATTAACGAATATGAATATATCCCATGTTTTCCTAATTTGAGTACGCATTCAAAAGCTCCTTGGATCGTTACACAGGTCATTCAAATGAAATCAAATCATAAGAAATAATAGGAACGTCGATACATCCAGTCGGGTATCAACACTCGGTAATCAGATACTTTTCCAAAGAATCTCACCACGGAAGAATTGGATAGAAAGGAATATCAATTGTCAAATAAGACAAATTCCACAGATGAGTAATTTCGATTCAGAAGAATAAATAATACGGGCGCATATGTAGGTATCCCTAACACTATGTCCCTATTTTCGCACTTCTTGCAGATCTCATAAAATTTAATCTTTCACAATCTTCAAAGAAAATTTAGTGTTTATTAATAATTTCATGGTGACTACTAATCAGCCTTGCATGGTCACTTCCAAATTGTATGTAGGCGCGCAACTATATACAATTTCAAGATTAACGATGCAATACTCAGTTCGTCAAAATTTTATCATCATGTTTATAATAAAAACATTTTCATGCTTAATTCTTAAATAAGAATAAAAAAACAAATTTACAAAGATTTTCTTCGTTATGAAAACAATTAAGTTTTCCAAGGTGTTTTATAAACAACTTTATTTTTATAACGACCACTTATAAATCTTACTTTGAATAATCCTTATATTGATGAAAATTCAATTTTTCTCAAGGGATACTGTTTTATCTTATAAAAACAATGAGTGATCTACAAAAAAGTGATGAATGCTTGTTCACCAAGAACTAACTAAAATATAATAGGAAATGAGCTTAGCCAATGAGGTTCATGACCTCGATGGCACTCAGGAATACAAAGAGAATAATCCACAACGTAACTCAATTCGAGATGAGTACTTGTTCAATGGTTGCATCACTAATGCGATCAATAGAAAGAAGCAATAGAAGATAGATAACATCGATACATGTAGGATTTAGCAATCAATGGTAGTCTTTTCATTAATCACAAACAAGTCAAAAATTGTACCGTAACACATTACGTGTCACTATGTCATACAATTCCAAGAACTCATCCTACCAACTGATGTCTCAGTTAAGTTAGGAATTTTTTTTAAAAGATACCACAATGAATACTAATCTAAAAGAGTCATTAGGTGTTCCACCTATCCAGGAAGATCCATCGGTCCCAATTTAGAAGAAGATTTCTTCAATTTATTTATTGGACACAGGGCATCCTAATCATTGGACAATGGTCTAGGAACAACCCTTAATACAAACTAACAATCATTTAAAACATTATAATTCAATCACAGGACTTAACGACTTCCTCTTAACAATCTCATATTCCATACAAGTTAAATTTTACTTTTATTCAAGTTTCAACCAAATTACACTCAATTCGATATCCTACCCCATTTTCCAATACTTTCAACCTTATTCATAAACCTTAAAAGGGCAATAAAAGCTCGATATGATCAACACTTAATTTCCAATCCTATAACTCTTCCCAACAATAATTATCAAAGAGTCACTAGTATAAAATGACTCACACATTCAATTAGACTTCTCGGAAAGGTACTAGTGGCATGAGGCTTTTGGGTAATGGTTCCAATGACAGCCTCAAGTGCAACATTCACCCTTTCGATTTCAGCTTTAAGAATTGGGTGACAACGAATCAGATGACATCTTTCTAGGTGGTAACGTTTTGTCAAACTCCACTCTATAAGGAAAGATCGTCATGACATCGATATCAGTTTTAATCTCTCCAATTCTTCTTCAATATCACAATCAACTAATATCTACATTTCTACGAATATCAATCATTTTGTTGGGATCATAAATATCCATAACTTGGTTTAGATCTGGAATAGCTAGATTTCCTACAAGAATAGCTTAGATTAATTTACAAGGGGATTTAGGGTTCCTTGTGACAATCTACGTCGTATAAATACCTCGTATAAATACTAAAATAATAATCAAACAATCATGTAATCAAATTTAATCATACATATATATATATATATATAATCCAAGTTATATATATATATATATATATATATATATATATATATATATATATATATATATATATATATATATATATATATATATATATATATATATATATATATATATATATATTAAAATAACACTTCTCAGTCTGGCCTTGTCGGTAACTCGAGAATTCTTCGGCACCGTTATAGTCAAAATATTTTTAGACATTTTTAGAAAAAAATTTATAGTTAAAAGATTTTGAAATGTTTTATTCAAAACCTTGGTTTTAAAAATCTTTCGTTCTCTATAACGAGAGCTCTGGTACCAAACTGTAACACCCCTATATTTACACAATTTAATACAGCGGAAGACTCGTTGGTGTTACGGGATAGCACATTACTCACATCATAGACAACGCTTAAAAATCGCGTCGTTTAATAATAAAGCATTTCCATTCATAAATATCAAATTTACATAGGTCCCAAGTCATTGTATTTCATACAAGTTTTACAAAGCATTTGAATGGAAATTATTATTTAAGTGCGGGCCATGAATTCTTGTTGTCTTCCCGAGAATTACCTTCAAGACCTGAGATAAAACATGTTAAAAGAAAAGGTCAGCGATAACGCTGAGTGAATTCATAGAGTTTAATAAAACCATTAGTATATCATCGGTATATAATTATTACCGAAAATCATTTTGTACAAATCTTTGTAATAGCCCATAAAATAGCCAAAGTCATTTTATACAAATCCTTATCAAAAATCATAATACAGGCGTTTGCCTTCAAAATCATTACACGAACCATTGTCATAAAAACATCATACAATACGTTTTATAACATTGTATAGAGTTAAATAAAAACCGTTATATGAATATGGTTATGTAATACCAAAAGACGAACATAATATCAGTAATAAGACCCCGTATTGCTAGTCAGGCAATATATCGTAATTCAGTGTGTATAGCAGTATTTCGTTATTTTTGGATTATTATAAGCTGCATGACATTGTTACCTTACTACAACAAACAACGGGTAGCTAACCCGAAACTCATTTGCCCATCTAAATTAGCGTGTCATCACAATAATCACGCTTGTGTAAATCTTCTCATACATAAATTCGCTTACCAATCAATGTGGCATGACGGGGATCAACCGTCAAGGCGTGAACTGGGGTGAACGTCCCCAAATAGTACTATTATATGCATAAGCGTCTACCAAATCCTGGTAGTTCACAATTCATGCTAATGGGACTTTTAGTGACATAACCTAACTTTAATAATCCATTTTATTCATACTTCGGGTCATATATCATTCATCGGGTCATACAATCATTCGGGTCCAAATAAATAAACAAACAATTGGGACAAATGGTGTCGTATTTTATAAAAACTAACATGTTATCTCCCTCGCGGGTTTATAAAACATTTCATAAAAACATTTAAAAGAGTGCGAGGCTATGAACTCACGTTGATGTGGGAAAACTGGTTATCGGCAATTCGGATGTACGGTACGTGCTTCAATGATCGAAACCTAGACAAATAATACTCGTCTTAGACTCTTGTCCAATGACTTTATAAAAATAAAAATTATGTATACATATGTTGATTTTAAATATATGATGATGGTCAAGTGGGTTTATACATTCTCATTTACTCATTTTAGTGTTATGTATTGGTAACTTTTATACTAGTTTACTAGTTTTACTTATTTACATGTTTTAGGCCCAATAAGCCTATTATAAGCCCAATACCTTATATTAGTTTATTTTACACTTTTATTATCAGTATTATACTTTATATGTTGGGCCCAAGTGGGTTAAGCCTAATAAGTAAATTTATAAGTGTTTAGCTCATTTAGTTGGATTATTAGTCCAATAATGCTAACTTAGCCCGTTAATGTCCATATGTTATTTAGTTCGGGTTTTATCGATTTTTACTTGTATTAAGTACTAATATATCAGTATATTACTTTTAAAAAGTTTACATTAGACGGGTCCGATCGTCTAAGTTTTAATTGACGAAAAACGTTAATTTTACGGTACTAGCCGAAACGACGTAAAAATCATGTTTATAGATTTTATAACTTATAAAACTTACCAAACTACCATTTTTATATAATGTCCATTTATTTATCCTTACATATTTATATAAATGAAATATATAAGTTAGTGGGTTTTAATTTCACATTTTATACTATATTATTTTGAGTGCTTATATAATACTATTAAACTTTAATTTCACAAAATCTGATTTTTAGTTTCACTTTCACCATTTTTATCATATCTTGAGTTCTATTAGGAGATAGAAGCTCATTTTTGGATGACATAGACTTTATATTATGTGATACAAATAAGGTAGATATAGCTACTGCTCAATCCATGTCTAAGTATCCTTAACAGTCCCTACAAAACACACTCTTCAGATTGGTATATTAATTTTGTTTTGATCATATCTCACTCATTTTGACGATTCCATTGCATGGACAACTCTCACATGTGTATGACATATAATACTTAATGTAAATTGATTTCACCATGCCATTTTATCAGTTTATAATTTGGTTAGTTACTGTTTTTATACAGCCATCATTTTAAGCAAGATTTTAACCTTGTTACCTATGGTTTTCCATCTTTTTAACCATATTTATCAACACCAAATCCCCACATAATATTTTTAATCATCATTCATCATCATATACATATACATAAATAAAGAAATTACAAGATTACATAATCAAAATAACAAAAGGATAGGAAGAACAATCTCTATACCACCATTAGTGATGAAAAGATAAGGTTTTTGATGAACAAGACTTGGTTCTTGTTATCAAATCTTCAACTTTAGCAAGGCAACTTCTTGGATCCTTTGGATGAATGAACACCTCCATGAATTCAGCCTTTTAACCTCATGAAAACTCCTTTTCATAGGTTAAGATCACCTCCAATCTTCATATCTTCAAAGGTTCTTCAACATATGTGTGAATAACACATGATATTGTGGTTAAATTGATCAAATGAGGGGTGCTTGAAGGTGGTCTTTGGACGAAATATAGAGAGAGAGGAGAGAAAAATGGTGGTTTGCATGTATGAAAGTGTTAAATGGTTTGTGTGAGTGGTTTTGGCAAGTTTTGTGTGCAAGTGGTGTGATGGCAAAGCTAAGACAAGTGTCTTAGCTTTGTTTTAAAGCTTAACACCTTACAAGGGTGTGTTGTACACTTGTGGGCGTCCCATGTGTAGGGGTGGGGCAAGTTTATCTTGTCTCATCCCTATTTAATTAAGGGTACTCCTCGATTCTAGTTTCCTCGATTTGCGTGCCCTCAGGTCATTTTACGAAAAATGTTTTTATAAATTATGAATCAATGGCACAAAACGAATCTAATAAAAATTGTCTCATAAAAAACGGAGTTCAAAAACGTAAATACGTAATCCTAAGGTTTCCAGTTTAGTCGTAAAGGACGTTAAATTATAATCGTAAGTCCTAATCTCTTCTCGTAAATTTGTTAGTTTATGAACCAACACAAATTTAAAATCCCAAAATAATATTCACGGTTAAATTTATTTCCTGAAATGTCGGACTGTCACAAAAAACGGTGTATGTAAACGTAAGCACGTAACGTAGAATCCTCCGATTTAGACGTAGTTGATGCTACTTCAAGATGTAAACCCAAATTTCTTCCCATAAATAAGTGAGTTCATAATATAAAATTAAAATAATAATTTTAAATAATACTTGAGAATAAAATATCAACCATAAATTGACGGACTGTCACACCCTCTCCTATATATACCCTCCTAATCCTTCATTAGGAGGGTGTTAGAATTAGTTAATTTTAGTCTTTAATTTTCAGTTTTATTTTTGAAGTGTCTTTTATTTTTCTTCTCTCTAGTTTTTCAAGCTCATCAAACCTTAATCTTGTAATCTTTGATCTTAATCTTCAAATTAATCAAGTTTATTTCATATCTCTCGTTCTACCTTTCTTAATAATCTATTGTTTTTGCTTAATTAATCATGTAGTTGGTTTAATTTTGTTGATGATGTGATTGTTTTTCTTATTTGATTGTGCTTATTGAGTTGGTGTGTTTAGAGTTTTTAGATTAAGGTGCTTATTTGCTTAGTTTTTATGTTTTGTTAGTTTGTAAATAAGTTGATTTTGGTAGTTTAATATTTTTATAAAAAAGTTGATTTTAAATTTTTGCTTATTTAGTGTTTTTAAAAGTTTTTAAATTTTGGCTTATTTACTTTTTCTTAAAATTGATTTGGTTAAGTTTTAGATAAATGCTTATTTGGTTTTGGCTTATTTTAGTTTTTGCTTATTTTTGATATAGTTCGGGTTATACCAAAACCCTAATTACCCGAATTAGGTGCAACATTCGTTTATTCCGAGTTAAGTACATGTTTCTCCCATTCCGAATTACATACAAGATCTCATTCCGAACTAGTTCTTTCTTCATTATCCTGAATTAGGTTGATCTTCAGCATTTCCCGAGTTGAGTATCAATTGCTATATTCCGAACTACGTTCAAATAGGTGGATTCCGAATTAGGTTGGGATTTGCCTTATTCCGAATTACATCCGGATCAGCATTCCGAATTAGGTCCATCGTTGTGTATTCTGAATTACAAGTGAATCCCTTATTCCGAACTAGGTGGTGATTGTGGATTCCGAATTACATCAAGTTTAAACATTCTGAACTAGGTCAGGCTTGCAGATTCTGAATTGAGTTCTGGTTTTGTATTCCGAATTAAGTCTAGAACCACGGATTCCGAACTAGGTTGAGTTTTTACTGATTCCTAATTAGGTTTAAGATTTGTGTATTTCGACTTGAGTTTTGGTTTTATTTCCCGAATTATTTTTAAATACTTATTTTTCCCGCTAATTTTCTTAAGTATTATTTTATTTGTTTTAACTTAGATTTATTTTAAAATTTTCATTTTTATTAAGTTTTTGAAATTTACTTTTTAAAGTTTTAATCTCTCCTTATTTATTTTAAGTCTAAATTTTTAGTTTAACTGTTAAAGCTTTTATTTTTACTCAACGACATTTTCATTTTTACTTTTAGTTTAAAATAGATAATCACACCACTTTATTTTCCACCAAGAACGACTGAGTCGCACTTTTAACTGGTAATCAATTCGAAAAGACTGGTTCAACGAACTTAACTTTTATACTAGGTGAAAACCTTGTATTAATGTTTCTAAAGCTTGTATTATACCTTTCCGGATTAAATTGTTTAGGTTTCCGAGACACAACCACGAATTCGGCGCGATTTCTTTTTTGTTCCTCAGCCAGACCCACGGACCCCTTGAAGGGTGTCGGCCCCATGTGCAGAGGGGCCTGACGGGTGCCGTGGTTCTCTGTGACAACATTTTTTGAAATGTTTATCGTGTGGTTTTGTGGTAGTTTATCGTGTGGTTTTTAGCTAGAAGGTATTTCTTGTTTCCCAAACCCCAGCCCTGTTTTATCCTTGATATCTTTTTGAAAACTTAGCATTTCATCAATGCAATTTCGTTCTTACTAAATTTCACAAATTTTATGCTTTGTTTGGTTAACGCCTCTTGACTAACTTTACATTTCTTAATTTCAAGGTCGAGCTCTTGACACGTTTCACATTTAACTTTAGGTGTTTTTCCTCGTTCTAGTCTATGTAGTTTAGCCTTTAATAGATAAACTTAGTTTTCCAAACTTTCATTTTATGCTTTCAAAAGTTTGTTTTTGTTTATTATTTTAAGACTTAACTCACACATTTTGTTATATTCAATTTGTAGTGCGTCATCATCTAGTGAGGAAGACTAATAAGAAGAATTGGAATGTACCTCGTTGGTTTCGTGTGCCATAAGAGCTAGCTCTTCCTTCTTGGAGTCGTCTCCTTCGTCGTCACTAGTGCTCCATGCACCACTCACGAAAGCTCTTTGTGTCTTTGGCTTTGCCTTTGGACAATTACCAATAAAGTGATTTGGATCATCGCATTGGAAACATTTCCTTTCATCCTTGGCCTTTTTGATGTCAAAGAGCTTTCGAGATGTCTTCTTGTTGTCGAGTGGTTGCCTCATAAGTCTTCCTCGCCTTTTCAAGAATTTCTTGAAGTCATGTAGGACCATGGTTGTAAAACCCGCATGCTTTTACCATGAACAGTACACTTTAATCGTACGTACAAGATTAAAACTTTCCTTTTATAACATAAATACGTTTCACGGATATAAATTACAAGAACTACGTACGTGTTATTAAACGATAAGTATTAAGTACGTATTAATGCACGGTAATTATTATCAATAATAATTAAAATCACGAACATGAAATCATGAACGTAAGAATCACGAACATATAATTTTGTATTTAAGTATATTATTATAAGATTAATATCGTTACGTACAAGTATTTATAATAACACGAATATTTAATAATAACATAACATAAACACGAACACGTGATAAATTAGAACACAGGAAAGCTCCGGGTTTTCCTTAGTGGGCCCCTTTAGCCACGACACAAGAAGAGAGAAATGCCCAGCCCATGTTTAATTTTGACTAAATAATAAATATGGTAAACGTTCATTCACAGAAGAATTTTAAGAAATCTCAAAATCCTAATCTTTTTCCTTGCTCTCTCTTAACCGGCGGCTACATCACCAAAGGAGGTGATTGGATTGATTTTTAGCTAAGAAATCATAAGGGTATGTTCGTGTGATCATTGTGCATTCATCCCATGTGTTTTTGTAATCCGAAAACCTTACTTTTTAATTCTTTTTATGTTTTATGAACATGTGATCATGGGAATAATTAAAAAAGATTAATAACATGTTAAAAACCATGGTGGGTAAATTAATTAAGGGTCTTTCGGGTTTGGTTGTTCGGCCGCCACACAAACCGAGAGCCACAAGGCTCTCTGCGTCGTTTGGTTCGCACCACCATCCGAGAGTGATGCCTCGGGGGTGTTGGGGTCTCAGTCGGCAGTAGGTACAAGGTACCCCGACTCACGTCGGGGGTGTCTTGTGGTTTGGTTGGGTCTCGCCAGCAACAGCCCCCACCACCGGCTTATTCCGGTGGCTATTTTAGGCAAGCGGGGGGGGGGGGGGGGGGGACACGCAGCAGGCAGGGGGAACCACCGGCAACTGCCGGTGGGAACCTTTTGGTCAGCGGCTAGACGAGAAGCAGGAGAAAATCACCAGCGCAGCCGGTGGCAATTTTTGCAAAGGCAGGGGCAACCGGCATAGCCGGTTTGCCACTGTTTTCGGGTGTGTTTGGTTCGGCCGGTTCACGGGTTTTCACGGGCCGGTTCATGACATGTTTTAATTATATAAAACACTGGTTCGGTTCATTATTACTTTTACAAGTTTATTTAATCTTACAAGTATATTTATTTTACAAGTTAATTAAATTAATTTAACATGGCATATAATAAATTTAAATAAAACATGGACTTTGGTTTATTATTAATATTAAATAATACATGATTTTAACCTAAGTATTTATTTATGTAATTCAGGCTATAGTAATTAATTAATTATTAAAACATGACATATAATTAATTAATTTTCATGAGTTAGGTTATATTAATATAAATATTAACACATGTTTTAACCTAAGTATTTTTATACACTTCAATTTAATTAAATCATGATTATATTTAATTAAATCTTATAACCTATAGTTTATTTAATTAACATGTTATAATTAATAAACTATACTATTAATCACATGACTTAATATATTTAATCAGTAAACTTAAGCTTATATTATTATCTTATTAATTCAGCTTATTTCTAAATAAGGAAACTTTCTATTTCAGGAAACTTACTATTTTGGAAAGTTTCTATTTTTAGAAATTGTTCTATTTTAAGAAGTTAATCTACTTTTTTGAAACTTTCTATTTTAGGAAACCTGCTGGTTTTGGAAAGTTATTTATTATTACACAACTAGTATAATAATACAAGATAATACTTGATTTTTAGGCCAAGAATCAAAGTGTTTTGTTCCGATCTTTTCGAATTGAAAACCGGTCTTAAGTGTGACTCAATCGTGTTTTGGTGAATCAAGAGAATGTTTTGGTTGATTTGTTTTAAACTATTAGCAAGTAATTAAAGTGTCGTTGAGTAAAATGGAAGAATAAAGATTAATATTTAAAATGACGAATAAAAATAAATGATTGAAAACTAAAAGGTAACAATGGAAAAGTACTAGCACACTTAATAAGAATTAACACTAGGAAAACTTTATAAAAATAAGAACTTAGTTAAAAAGTACTATAAGAAAGTAAGAACGGAAGAAACCAAAAAAACTCACAATCGGAATAAGCTAAAATAGCCCCAGATCGGAATGTGTTCCGATCTGGTGGTCGGAATATGGAAATGGAGGCTGTCGGAATATGGGCAAATAAGGGTCCCAATCGGAAAATCCAAATGCACCCCAGTCGGAATATACCAAAGACTCACCGTCGGAATATGGGACACAAGACTACCAATCGGAATGCACAAACGAGGTCCTGATCGGAATATCAAGCAAAGCTATCAATCGGAATACGCAAACAATGGGCAAATCGGAAAGACAAAACCCTTTTCCGATTGCTCAATCGGAATAGGGGATGAAGAGGGCTGCTCGGAATGTAGATCGGAAAAGGGTTTAAAACCTTTTCCGAAAATTGTGGAATTCGTAAAAAGCTAATGAATAAGCTAAATTTATAAGCTTATCACCAAACTACAACGAATCAATGACAAAACCAAATCAAATAAGCACTTAACTCAACTTATTTAACTCGAAAATAATCAACTTTTTGGATCAAATAATAAAAACATAAACTTTTTAAGGAAGATTTTTATAAAGTAAATAAGCTAATCATAAAAATAAGCCAATAATCACAAAAGTCTTAAAGCTTAATCAAATGAAAACTTATGAAATGATCAAAAGATTAACTTTTTAAGCACGAAATCATTAAGAACAACACGGATCTATTGATAATCGCACCAAAATCAATCTTAAATCAAAGAAAAGTAGAAGGAGATTAAGGATTTAAAAGCTTAAAATAGAGCTTGATTAATGAAAAATAAGCAATACAAAGTGTTTAATTTTGAAAGATTAAGAAAGAAGATGAAGTTTAGTGAGAGAAAGTTTAAGACTTTCTCTCTCTAAAACTAGAGAAAAATAAGAAAAAAGTGAAAAAGTTAACGAAAACTATCTAACTCCTCTCCTAATGACTATTAGGAGGGTATTTATAGGGAAGGTGGAAGGAGTGCATGTGTTGCATCTTCTTTCTTGCTTTCTTCACGTTTTCTCGACTCGACTTTAATTCTTTGTCTTTGTCGTCTCGGGATTTGAACTTGTCTTTTAATTTTCTTCTTCTATTAGACTTAAGTTCTTCGACTTCGTTTAAACTTCCGTCTTTAGACTTTTTCTTCGATAAATCTTCAGAATAGGCCTTTGGACTTCCGTTCTTTTTGCACTCTTGATCTTTTGACTTCGTCTTTTCTCGTTTTCTTTGATAAAAGCCCGTAAAAGCTCGTGTTTTCTTCCTTTTTCATATTTTGGTCCTAAAACACAATAAAAACACAAACCACGCATAATTCCGACTTTTACGACATAAATCACACGTTTTGGTCTTGTTATTATTGGAAATAAGTGGTAAAACGATAAGTGTTTTCACACTTATTAAATCCCCTACACTTGACCATTGCAATACCCTCATGCAATGCATTAATTTTAAAGCACGGCTTATATTTTCCATCAAAAATAACCCACCTTGGCCTTTATTAAATACTAAACATAAAAGATAGAAATAAGTAAAGAAATTAAAAACTTACATTGGGTTTTGGCAGCCATGAACGTTTATCATCCTCAAGTTTCACGTTCCCCATACCAAGCTTAGAAACGAGATCATTGTTATTATTAGCAAACTATCACGAACTCATGTGGGCCAATTATTCACTTAGACTCCCTTATTCCTAAGTGTATCTCTTATATTTTATTTTTGTCTTGAATGATCACGAGGATGCATTGTTGACTTATTTCGATAGTTATTTAGGCCGAAAATATAGTGAACGATTTAATCAATAGTTAGCTAAAGGACCAAATCTTTTAAAACTGCTTCTCGGGACCTCATAAAGTTCATATCTTGGCATAACTCGCTTCACGATTTGAGACCTTTCTCGGATCGATATTTGGCAGCGACTTCATACTTCGAATCTTTGAGAGACGTTCTTGAAATAATGGTCTTCTCTTCATAATGGGAATTTCTTCACTTGAAGTTTTGAGAGATTCTTCATCTTTGGACCACGACTTCTTCATTTTTCTCCAATCTTAATTTTGGACTTTGATATACAACGATCCGCCTCCTTTTAGGACTTGGATCTATTTTTCCTCATACCTTGTTAGGGTCTTTTCGGATAGACTTCTCCATGAATTTTGGGGAGTTCTTGCTTTTCGTCGTGTGTCTCGATCCTTCATATTGATTTTCGACAAATGATTCTTCACATCACTTTTGGATCTTTAGCAACAAAATGTGGCCCTCGTGCCTTGTTAGGGCCTTTTCGGACTCGCCAATCTTCGCATCCCGCTTCAATAAGTTATGCCTTGGCTATGAACTCTAATCCGTACCGAGCAACTTTTAAACGATCTGGGGCTAGAAGCTAAGTAACCTTTTAAATCGTACAACCTTATTTATTGCAGATAAATTTATTTAACAAGCGGAGGGAGAATAGGCTTATAATTAACTCACATAAATTCACGAAAGAATACCGAACTTATAATTGGCTCTATCATCTCTCGTTCTCCACAGTTTAAAATCTCAAGTAATGAGACTCGTGGATGCTTAGCCTATTAAATCAAAGTTTTGGGTTTTCGAGTCATCTATAGGATCTTGCAAATTCTTAGACTTTTTCAAATTTAGAAATCGCGTTTTAAAGTTCCCTTGATAAACGACTCTCTAGGATCAATTATAGGAACTTGCGAAAAGTTCTTGTTCTTAACCCGTGAGAGTTAAGACTTTCGCGTTTTATAGCTCTCTATATAAAAGCCTAACAAAACTTGACTTAAACACGTTAAGGATACTAGCTAGAGTAAACTTAGGCAAGTAAACTCGGGTTGAGTCAAAATGTTCACGACTAAGAAAAATATAAAACCACTTATTTGAAAATTTATTCTAGTAAGGAAAGAGAATAAGCATAATAAAGGAAAATACAACTATATAACTAGGCCAAAATAGATTAAAAATTTTGAAAAATGTCGAAAAATCAAATTTTTCGGTAAAAATGAGGGCAAATTCATGGAAAAGACCACTTACTTCGATAGAAGTCCCCCTACACTTGAGATAAACATTGTCCTCAATGTTTAAGCATGTGGGAGGAAACTCCCCTACACTTAGGACATTGTGCACTTTGTTTAAATCTTTCTAAGGAAAGGACAACTAAAGTGAATTAAATGTGAACATATAAAATATGAAATATTGAATCACAAGAGTTTAGGATAGAACCGGGAAGATAGGAACACGGTATCACGGTTCGTCAAAAGTCATCAAGATGCTCTCTGAAGCTTTAATCCCTGCACAACACAAGAAACAAGACAACAAACATATGCGGGGCTCCCCCTACACTTATTATGAAAGCAGTAAAGGATAGAACACGGGTTGCCTCCCGAGAAGCGCTAGTTTTTGTTCACCGAGTCACGAGCCTGACTCGACCCAATTTAGTTCATGGGGAACATGGTGAGGGATGGAATCATCTCGTGAGAGATGTCCTCACCAAAGTACAGCTTCAGACGTTGGCCATTCACCTTGAAATTGGGCCCATGCGGCTGAGAAAGCTCAATGGTCCCATAAGGAAAAAATTTGGCGACGGTGAATGGACCAGACCAGCGGCTCTTCAACTTGCCAGAAAAGATCTTCAACCGAGAGTTAAAGAGTAAGACTTGATCACCAACGTGGAACTCTCGGTTCTTGATTTTAGCATCGTGGATCATCTTCGTCTTCTCCTTGTAGATAAGCGAGTTCTCATAAGCTTCATTCCTCAGTTCATTTAGCTCGTTGAGTTGAACAATGCGATGATCACCGGCTTTGTTGATGTCGAAGTTATCCCACTTCAAGGCCCAGTGCGCCTTGTGTTCCAGCTCGATGGGTAGGTGGCAAGCTTTCCCGTACACAAGACGATAAGGTGTACAACTGATCGGGGTCTTGTAAGCAGTACGGAAAGCCCATAGAGCATCATCTAACTTATCGGCCCAAGCGGCGCGATGCTCTCCCACAGTACGCTCCAAAATTCTCTTCAAGCCACGGTTGGAAATCTCGGCTTGCCCATTGGTTTGGGGATGATAGGCGGTGGAAAGAAGGTGAGTGACACCATACTTAGCCATGACTCTTGCAAATTGATCGTTGCAAAAATGAGTCCCGCGGTCACTGATAATAGCACGAGGAACGCCAAATCGAGCGAAAAGCTGCTTCAAAAAGTTCACAACCACCCGCGCATCATTCGTAGGAAGAGCCTTAGCTTCAACCCATTTAAAAACGTAATCGGCGGCGACGAGGATGTACTTGTTCCCTTTGGAGGACGGAAATAGCCCCATAAAGTCGATTCCCCATACATAAAAAATTTCACATTCCTGTATGAAATTTTGAGGCATCTCATCCTTATGTGTGATCTTGCCTTGGCGTTGGCAAGTATCACAATGCTTAACCATTTCGTGAGCATCACGATAAATGGTGGGCCAATAGAATCCAAAATCAAACACTTTTTTAGCGGTGTAGTTGGGACCAAAGTGACCACCGGTGGGTCCTTTGTGGCAAGCTTGAAGAATGTCAAAAGCTGCCAGTCCGTCAACACATCGACGAATGATAAGATCAGCACATTGTTTGAATAGAAAAGGGTCATCCCAAAAGTAAGTCTTAACATCATTCAAGAACTTCTTCTTTTGTTGGGATGTTAACCCTTTAATGAGAATACCACCCGCTAAGTAGTTTGCAATATCCGCAAACCACGGGGTGCCATCAAGATTGAGATTTATAGATATTAAGGTCTCCAGGGGGAAAGAGTCATTGATCTCTTTGTTCGGATGATCCCCTTGATATGGATCCTCAAGTCTGCTCAGATGATCCGCGGCCAGGTTTTCGGCTCCCTTCTTGTCACGAATTTCAATGTTGAATTCCTGAAGGAGTAAAACCCAGCGAAGAAGTCTTGGCTTAGCATCATGCTTTTTCATTAAGTACTTCAACGCGGAATGGTCCGTGTACACAATGGTGGAGGATAAAACAAGATAGGGGCGAAATTTCTCAAATGCATAGACAACAGCTAAAAGCTCTTTTTCGGTTGTCGTATAATGCAATTGAGCCCCCGTCATTGTTTTGCTAGCATAGTGGATTGGTTGGAAGTGTTTATTCACTCTTTGGCCCAAAACCGCACCAATAGCAAAGTCGCTAGCATCGCACATCAATTCAAAAGGCAACTCCCAATTAGGGGTAACCAAGACCGGTGCCTTAGTTAGCTTATCCTTAAGAAGATTGAAGGCTTCGAGACACTCTATAGAAAAGATAAAAGGAGTATCTTTTTCCAAGAGGTGGGTGATCAGGCGAGCGATTTTAGCGAAATCCTGAATGAATCGACGATAGAAGCCCGTATGACCCAGAAAACTTCTCACACCCTTCATGGTTGAAGGTGGAGGTAATTTGGCTATGACATCTACTTTAGCGCGGTCGACTTCAAGACCGGCTTTAGAGATTTTGTGTCCTAGCACAATGCCTTCTTTTACCATAAAATGGCATTTTTCCCAATTCAGAACAAGGCGAGTGTCTTCGCACCGCTTAAGCATACGTTCCAAATTGGCAAGGCAAGAAGAGAAGGAATCCCCGAAGACCGAGAAATCATCCATGAAGACTTCCATGGTTTGTTCAACCATGTCATGGAAGATAGCCAACATGCACCTTTGGAAAGTCCCGGGGGCATTGCATAAGCCAAAAGGCATTCTTTTATAAGCAAAGGTGCCATAGGGACAGGTGAATGTTATCTTCTCTTGATCTTGGGGATCGATGGGTATTTGAAAATAACCCGAGAAACCATCAAGAAAGCAGTAATATTCATTACCCGCTAAACGTTCAAGCATTTGGTCCATAAAAGGTAGAGGGAAATGATCCTTTCTCGTGGCATCATTGAGTTTGCGGTAGTCTATACAAACTCTGCACCCAGTAACGAGACGGGTAGGAATCAGCTCGTTGTTTGCATTGGGCACAACGGTGATTCCGCCTTTCTTAGGCACACAATGGACTGAACTAACCCATGGTGAATCCGAAATAGGGTAAATCATACCCGCATCAAGAAGTTTGATAACCTCTTTTTTTATGACTTCATGGATTTTAGGATTCACCCTTCGTTGGCTTTGAATTGTGAGCTTAAAGTCGTCCTCCATGAGAATTTTATGTGTGCAGAAGTGAGGATCAATTCCACGGATGTCGGAGATTTTCCAAGCGATAGCTCTTTTATGCTTCTTCAACACGACGACAAGTCGAGCTTTTTCGTCTTCTTTCAGATCCTTTACGATGATGACCGGTAACTTCTCGCTGTCTTCCAGGAAAACGTACTCAAGATGAGGAGGTAGGTCCTTAAGCTCAAGAGTAGGAGGATCCTCAATAGATGGTGACACTAACGATGGATCATCATTAGTCACCTCTTTAGGAGAAGGAGGAGACAACGGGTCTTCATTGAGAAGTCTCTCAATAGTACGAATGTCTTCATCCCAATTGGTGGACAAATTATCATACTTAATATCAAGAGGACCCAAGCTAGCTTCGAAATCATCCAAGTCACTTTCTCCAAAAGGAGTCAATGCTGGAGCAATTGAGGCAACGCTCTCAACATTGGGTAGAGAAGAAAGAGTACTTTTGCAAGCATCATGAAAATGTTCTTCACAAGCCTCATCGAGAACATCAATAGCATTAACACTCTCATATGAATAAGGTTGCTTAGAAATCTTACCCATGTTGAAGACAATTTTATCGTCACCAACTCTCATGATTATTTCGCCCGCGGCTACATCAATGAGAGTGCGACCGGTCCTCAGGAATGGACGTCCAACGATTAATGGAACACGAGGATCCATCTTGTAGTCAACGACGACAAAATCCGCCGGGAAGGTAAATTTATCAACGCCAACAAAGACATCTTCGGCTATCCCCACTGGATACGCAACCGTACGGTTGGCTAATTCCAAGTCATTTTGGTGGGGACTAGCTCGGGGAGAGATAATTGCTTCCAAACACTTAAAGGCATTAAGTTTATACTGGCACCTAGATCGGTTAGGGCCATGCAATTCTCTACTCCCGGGAAGTTGCAAGGAATCAAGAAGCGTCCCGGATCACTAAGTTTGGTGGGCAATTTCCTTAAGAGCACTGCGGAGCAGTTCTCATTAAGTTGGGTCTGAGCGATGTCAAGAAGCTTTTCCTTATCACTTAGAAGATCTTTAAACCTCTTAGCGTATTTGGGCATGTGAGCGAGAGCCTCGGCAAAGGAGATGTTAAAATTAAATTGTTTAAACATTTTGAGAAAGTTTGAAACCTGAATATCATCCTTGCTCTTTTGCTTCTCTTTCTTCAACCTTGAAGGATAAGGTATATTGGATGAAGAAGAAGGCTTTAGGGGAGTAGGATCACTCACAACCACGGGTGGTGGGGAAATGGGGATAGAAGGTGAAGGAGGTGAGGAAAGTTGCTCGTTTTCCTTGTTCACAATCACCGGTGGAGGTGTAGGAAGCTCGGGTTCCATATAACCTTTTCCACTACGAGTGGTGATTGCTTTCATCTCCCCTCTTGGATTCGCAACGGTATTACTCGGAAGAGTACCCGAAGAAGAGGGTTTATTACTTTGGATGAGCGAACCAATCATATCACGAAGGTGAACAACTTGATTATTAAAAGAGTTTTGCATGTTGGCATTAATTTCATTGCTGTGTTTGGCCATATCATTCCTTAGCTCGGCTCGAATATCGCTCCCTTGTTTCACCATGTCATTCTTCAAGTTGATAAATTGACTCTGAAGATTCGTCACCATCTCACGATTAGTCTTCATGAACGTCTCGACGTCTTGGTTTACTGCCATCGGTTGATTGAGAGGTGGAGCTTGGTAAGCTTGAGAATTTCCTTGAGTTGGGTATGGGTTTCTTTGGGATTGATATTGATTTTGAGCACGAGGTTGGGATTGGTTGTTTCGGTTATAGCTTTGTTGTTGGTTTTGGTTTGCAGGAGGGAAACCGGGAGGAGCAAGATAATTGTTGGAACGATAACTTAGCAAGCCACGGTCTCCTTGAGGGCGGGCTTGATAGCCTCCCGTGGGATAAGTGTCGTAAGCTGCGTTAACGATTTCAGAAAAATTGGCTTGGGTAGAAGGACAATCATTGTAGGAATGAGGACCACCACATGTGTCACAAGAAATAGCAACGGCTTTAGCTTGTTGAAAATTGTTTGTGGCTATGGACATGAAATCTTTGTGCATCATTGCAATTTGTTGGGTAAGTTCGGATATCTCGGGATTGGAGGTGGTAGACGAAACATTGACTCTCTGATTAGATCTTGAGGATGCGGATGAATCCCAATTCTTATGGTGAGTAGTCATGTTTTCAATCAACTCGTGACACTCCTCCGGTCTCCTTTTCATAAAGGTACCACCGGCGGCGGCATTGATCGTGTCACGATCACGAAAAGTGAGACCATTGTAGAAGGTGTCAATGAGAGTGACGGGGAGCATATTGTGATTTGGACAGCGGTCGATCAAATCATTGTATCGTTCCCAAGCATCGAAAAGCGATTCATCATTCTCTTGCATAAATCCACTGATTTGGTTACGAAGGCTAGTGACCATGGATGGGGGAAAGTAGCGCGATAAAAAGCGTTGAGTCATGTCATTCCACGTATGAATAGAATTCTTAGGAAGACGGTCAAACCATTTTTCAGCATGGTGAGAAAGCGAGTGGGGAAAGAGTTGAAGGCGAAGGTCATCCATAGAAACACCAGAGCACTTCATGCTTTGGGTTATGGTAATGAATTTGTCGAGGTGTTTGTTGGCATCATCATCCGGAATTCCACGAAACGGGTTAGTTTGCACTTGCTGGATCATGTGATGCTTCAACGAAAACTCCTGAGCCGTGACGTGCATTGGCGCAATCGGGCCTCCGCGTCCGTTCATGGTGGGTTGACACAATTCCTCCATTGTTCGTAAATCAGGTAGGAGGACATTGTTGTTGTTGTTGTTGTTGTTATTATTCAAATTGGGTAGACGTGGGTGATTATTGTTGTTATTAACACCAACCATATCTAAATCTTCACGAGTCTCGGGCTCAGAATAGTTCGAAGATCTAGTACGCATACACCTGCAGAAGAAAAATATACACAGAGAATATCTATATAATCTTTTTGGTGCAAAACATTTTGAAAAGAATTGCTTTTAATGATTTTTTCAATGTTTTTGTATTTTTGAAGAGTTTTGTATTTTTTAGGATTTTTTTAAAATTTTTAAAGCAAGGAAAATAACGTTCAAAGAACGGATCCCAAAATTCAATGCGTCTCTCACTAAAAACCGTTAATCGTAACGAAAAGAGCCGGCAGCGGCGCCATTTAATACTTGATTTTTAGGCCAAGAATCAAAGTTCGTTGTTCTGATCTTTTCGAATTGAAAACCGGTCTTAAGTGTGACTCAATCGTCTTTTGGTGAATCAAGAGAATGGTTTGGTTGATTTGTTTTAAATTATTAGCAAGTAATTAAAGTGTCGTTGAGTAAAATGGAAGAATAAAGATTAATATTTAAAATGACGAATAAAAATAAATGATTGAAAACCAAAAGGTAACAATGGAAAAGTACTAGCACACTTAATAAGAATTAACACTAGGAAAACTTTCTAAAAATAAGAACTTAGTTTAAAATTACTATAAGAAAGTAAGAACGGAAGAAACCAAAAAAACTCACAATCGGAATAAGCTAAAATAGCCCCAGATCGGAATGTGTTCCGATCTGGTGGTCGGAATATGGAAATGGAGGCTGTCGGAACATGGGCAAATAAGGGTCTCAATCGGAAAATCCAAATGCACCCCAATCGGAATATACCAAAGACTCACCGTCGGAATATGGGACACAAGACTACCAATAGGAATGCACAAACGAGGTCCTGATCGGAATATCAAGCAAAGCTATCAATCGGAATACGCAAACAATGGGCAAATCGGAAAGACAAAACCCTTTTCCGATTGGTCAATCGGAATAGGGGATGAAGAGGGCTGCTCGGAATGTAGATCGAAAAAGGGTTTAAAACCTTTTCCGAAAATTGTGGAATTCGTAAAAAGCTAATGAATAAGCTAAATTTATAAGCTTATCACCAAACTACAACTAATCAATGACAAAACCAAATCAAATAAGCACTTAACTCAACTTATTTAACTCGAAAATAATCAACTTTTTGGATCAAATAATAAAAACATAAACTTTTTAAGGAAGATTTTTATAAAGTAAATAAGCTAATCATAAAAATAAGCCAATAAGCACAAAAGTCTTAAAGCTTAATCAAATGAAAACTTATGAAATGATCAAAAGATTAACTTTTTAAGCACGAAATCATTAAGAACAACACGGATCTATTGATAATCGCACCAAAATCAATCTTAAATCAAAGAAAAGTAGAAGGAGATTAAGGATTTAAAAGCTTAAAATAGAGCTTGATTAATGAAAAATAAGCAATACAAAGTGTTTAATCTTGAAAGATTAAGAAAGAAGATGAAGTTTAGTGAGAGAAATTTTAAGACTTTCTCTCTCTAAAACTAGAGAAAACTAAGAAAAAAGTGAAAAAATTAACTAAAACTATCTAACTCCTCTCCTAATGACTATTAGGAGGGTATTTATAGGGAAGGTGGAAGGAGTGCATGTGTTGCATCTTCTTTCTTGCTTTCTTCACGTTTTCTCGACTCGACTTTAATTCTTTGTCTTTGTCGTCTCGGGATTTGAACTTGTCTTTTAATTTTCTTCTTCTATTAGACTTAAGTTCTTCGACTTCGTTTAAACTTCCGTCTTTAGACTTTTTCTTCGATAAATCTTTAGAATAGGCCTTTGGACTTCCGTTCTTTTTGCACTCTTGATCTTTTGACTTCGTCTTTTCCCATTTTCTTCGATAAAAGCCCGTGAAAGCTCGTGTTTTCTTCCTTTTTCATATTTTGGTCCTAAAACACAATGAAAACACAAACCACGCATAATTCCGACTTTTACGACATAAATCACACATTTTGGTCTTGTTATTATTGGAAATAAGTGGTAAAAGGATAAGTGTTTTCACACTTATTCCAAGAATATCAGTTAATACTTAATCAGAAGACTTAAAATACATGATAACCACAGCATAACGTTAAAATTAGGAAAACAAGACATGGACATATAAAACAAGCTAAGACATGATATAAAACCAGTTACGTACTCAGTAATCAAAATACTTATACACGTATACTATTATTGTAGCATTAGTGAGATCGAAGTAGGACTCCCTTCCGTTCGTCTTCTTTGTTCACTGGACTTAAGGTACGAATTTCTCGTCCTTTATGTATGGACATTCTTTCCTTTTTAGGATTTCCCCGTCTGCAGCCAACTGTTTTCCCAGTATTTGTTTTATATGTTTGATACTTATGTTAGAATAAGAGCCTAAGCCATATACATGCATGACCAGTGTCAGCTAGTTATGGAGGTACCATAACCATAACACTGGAGGCACCAGTGTTATAACTTCCCCACAACGGAGTGATAGCTCATGGCGTCCCTTTTCAGCTTTTGGCCATTATATTATATTATCATGTGGGGCGTATGGGTGCATCCTATTTACATGTTTATCGGTATTATCAGAGTGAATGTGATGTGTGCCTTGCATCCTTCACTAGGAGCTGATCCCTCCTACCCAGACTATTTAATTAGAGGCAACCCCTCTAATTGCATGTCGAGGTGTCCCCTCCAAGTATTCATGCACGGTGGAACATCATGACCTATATGGGCTATTTGGCTAATTAATACATCTTTACATAAAAACATAAGGCTTTTCAAACTATAAAACCAGTGTTATGAACATGAATCCAGATTGCTTAGAACTTATGTTATTCCGCTGCTATTAGTCTTATTTATGTTTCAGCCGTTCCTACCATGTCGTATATTTGTGCACTGAGCGTTATGCTCAGCCGTTACTTTCCTTTCCATGTCCCAAAATGGCAGGTACCCTAGGACGGACTTGAGCATTTAGAGTAATTGCATAGGATGGAAGCTGCCATAGACTTCTTCTCCCTTTTGCCCCATATAATTATGCTTGTTTAGTCTTTCCCAGTTCATTTACTTTATTTATGTTTTGGGCTTATGTTTGGGAACCGATGTTTGATTCTGGTTTTCCCTATGGTCATGTATGTTTTACTACATATTACCTTGCATACTTTGATGACACACCATAATTACGCGTAACGGTCCATTTATCAAAGTGGGGTGTAACAATTATGGTATCAGATCTAAGGCTTCGACCTGTAGGCTCTAAAACTTGACATGTGACTAGTGGTAGTCATTAGGAGCTTCCTAAGCCAATGCTTGTTATTCCATGTATTTATGTTTTCAGCACCTTGTTGTTTTAACCATGATGTTTTCAGCACCTTGTTGTTTTAACCATGATGTTTTCATCAATATTGCTTTTACTAATATGGACTGAACAACCATCATCCATACTTAGTTACGTGTCATTGTTTCATGCACGATGTTCCTTGTGAACGGTGGCTAATGTGAACTGAACCCAGTAGTTCATAGTTGGTCACATAAAAATTTTTCTGTTAAGTTTTGACGGCTGTGTTTCACTCATTTATTCCATGTATCATTGTCGCAGGTTTATAACTAAGTAACGGTTGGTATAGGACTGGCCCTATTTAGTCGCATGTGCTTTATCGAAACTTTTAACTCTAGGACCGACACATAGGCGTCCCCTCGCCATGTCTTTTGTTTTGGGTAAACTAACCATAGGCGTTTACCCTCGCGCATATAAAGGTTTTCATAAACTGCATCATGCATTCACGTACGGTTTACATGCATAAAAAAAATTCTCATGATTTATTGGCATAATTTTTTTTCATGTCCCCTCATAAGTCACTATGTCTTTATGTCAAGTATGTTTTCATACTATCATGGTTAACTTCATTTTCATGCTGATTATGTTATATACTCCTTCATGATAAGTTGTTTCATGTTTATTCATGATGATTTCGTCTTCATGTTGATTACGTCTTACGTCTCTTTTGTTGTTTATGCTTTCATGATAGTCATGGTTGGTTTTCATTAATCATGCTTTCAGGAAAATCATCATTATTTTTGTGTAACCACACTTTAACGCTTCTCTATGCAACCAGAATGATGTATATGCTGCCAGGTTATCATGATGGTTTTCTAACCGTTCAATCGATTATTTTTCCTTTAAAATCATGACAAATGATCGACCCCATATCGATCATTTCATGTGCATTCCATGTGTACTACATGTACCATATTCCATGTGTATTACACGTACTTTGATCCAGGTGTACTTTACTTGCAATGCTCTACGAGTATTCGCTAGTCGATTCTAAATCATCTCAGGTGTACTCCACTTGCTGATATTCTACAAGATTGCAGATGCCGCTCATAACTTGGAGATGTTACTAAAGGTTGATGCTGCTGATTGTAGAGACGCTACGAGTTGCTGATGCTGTTCACAACCTAGAAATCTTACAATACGAAGACAAGGGCGTTAGATCAAAGCGATCGGGAGAGAAGATGCTTCACCACCAGATGATTTCCATCAATCATTATCCCTAATTCTTAGTCACATGTCACACGTTATTCAGTTGTCGGTTTAGTCATATGAGTAAGAACCGGTACCAGCCGGCCACTAAGCTGAATAGTACATGAATCATAGTCATGAGAATGACTGTCATGGAACTGACAGACAAGATGATAATAACCACTACTGTGACAATAACTATACTATCAATTACAATAGAAGCTCTAGCCACGGACCTGAACAGAAATTCAAAGGGTCAATCGTCCAACCGATCCGCCAATTCTGGCATAATAACCTAATATTGTTATTCCACATGTTTCACACCTCGAGACACATCTCAAGACATCAGTCAAGACACATGTCTCACGTATGCTTTCTGAAGACACATATCAAGATACCAGTCAAGACACATGTCATGCTTATGCTTCCCAAGACACGATTCAAGACACATGACTCACGTCCAATTCTGGAGAATCCCTTAGAATTTCAAGGTACCCTCCAAAGGTTATATCCATTTTGTTGTGCCATGTATTAATCAGGCCACAAGAATTCCAGTACCATCACCGGCGTATCAGTGTTAATTGTCACGTTTGCTCGATGACCCTTTCATTGCTTGCACCAATATTTCATATATTTGTTGATCCCAAACTTAGATCGATTTATCTTGTGTAAACGAGATTAGATCAAGTTATACACGTAGAGAAACTTTGTTGTGTATTATACAATTCAAGTATTATGCGGAATTAATACTTAAACAAGAACACACAAACAGTTGTAAAACAAACTTTCACTTGATTGATAATAACGAACTTGCTTACAATGAAAGTGTTAAACGTATGAAAAACTTATATGAAACATAACCTAAAGGTCTTATTTTATAGACATAAGAAGCCTTGTACAAGAGTCTACATAGCAGCTATTCTAGGTAAAGATAATTATAGAAAATACATTGTTGATCCTATCTTTACTAGAAACAAGCTAGAAACAAAATACGCGTAGACCATATCTTTCTATCAGTGCTTGTCTTCAACCTATCAACGCTTGACTTCTTCCTGTCAACGCTTGATCTGTCAGCGCTTGTTCTCTTCTTATCAACGCTTGTTTTCTTCTTGTCAGCGTTCAAGTGTACTGGCTACATTTTATTCCTAACAATCCTCCCCTAAACTTGATATCTACTCTAGTAATCAAGTTTCTGAATAAAAATTAAGAACTAGGAGGAATCTTACAAATCTTATCATATTGGTAATAAACATGCCTAATCAAATCTTTTGCCACGTCACTTGAATAATCAATCTCCAGCTGTGTTGTCTTCATCTTGTCCAAAACATCCTTGGACATGGGATACTCAGCATCTACAAGAAGATACTCAACAAACTTTGTAGAGCTCAAATAATACACACCAGCAGCTGAATACAAACGCCATTGAAGACCATTGATATCATCCTCAAGATCCTTCCAACAGGATCTTATTCTTTTGGTGCACACATTCTCTTGAATGTTGACCAAAGCTTTATTCCATTGACTGAAGTAGGTGCTTCAGTCTCATACTTGGCCATCAACAACCTCCAAAGGTCTGCCAAGTCTTCTCTATCCATACTTACAAAGAGAGACATAAAAGTAGTAAATGTGTGTACCTCTTTCCCATATCTACGAATCTTCCAAAACCCACTTGCATCCTCTTCATAGCTAATGATAGGGTTTCTGGCATCAAGAGGTAACACTTGTACCATATATGAAGCTTCCATGGGTGAGAGCTTAATGCTCCTTCTAAGAACAGCTTTACTGGGAACCACTTTATTTAGATCTTTAGGAAACCCAAGTGGAACTTCCTTCTTCAAAGGCCTTGGAACAATCATTGCCTTCTGAATCTCCATCTCTTCTACAAGCTCTTCTTTCCTCTCATCTGAAAGAAGTCTAATAGTGTTCATTTCCTGCACTCTTGCCCAAATGGGATAAGCCTTGTACTCCAATTCTTGAAAGGATAATCCCTGTATATTCTTGAAGGTCCATCCAGTTCCATGACATCTGAGTAACATGTAATAAAGCTCCCTTCTATCCCTCTTCAGCAGTGAGAAAATATTGTAGCCTTATGCTTCAGAATGACCTTGTAGTCTCTTTGAACTCTTAGAAGAATCTCTAATCCCCAAATTTGGTCTGAAATTGTCAAATCTGGATTCTCCATTATCCTATTCTCCCAAGCATGGTACATTTGAACTACTTCTAGCATATCAAAGTCTACTTGCAATTTTAACTCTCTAAGCTTCTCTCTTGCCAAGTCATCACCATATTCAAGTCTTTCTGGTTGTTTAATTATCATCACACTTGAATCTGAACTTTCTTCATCACTTCCTTCTTGCTCCTCAGAAGTGACAACAAATGGTGATTCACCAACCTTCTTCCTTTCTTGTTCCATGAGTTGTGCAGCCAACCTTGAATCAAACTCTACTTGGGCTGCATCCTTTGGAACTTCTACTTCTACCATAATTCCCTTACCATTATCTAAAGGATCAATGATGGGTAAGGATGATGGTAATACTTGTGAAGACACTTCTTTGATGATAGCTGATGACTGGAATACATCAACCATATCTCTAGGTCTGTCAACGCTCAAATTCCTTGTGTCAGCGCCCAAATTACTCTTGTCAGCGCTTGGTGTGTCAACGTTCAAATTTTGCTTGTCAACGCCCAAATTACTTGTCTCAGCGCCTCTTGTAAATTGCTCCAACATAGCAGTAAAAGAGAAGTTAAAATTTGTAGGAGTAACCAGAGATGTGTCAAAACCTGGTTGCTTCTTTAAATCAGTGAGGGCTTCAGCAACACCCAAAGATTCTCCATCATGTGAGCCTTTGTCACTCACATTAATCTGCTCATCCTCCCCTTTGGAAGATTCCTCCATTCCACGCCTAGTGTTAGCATCCTCCAAAATAACAATCCTCTCCCTCAATTGCTTGAGTTCAAGGCCTTGTGTACTGACTGTTTGTACCAAGTCTGCATTTTGCTTTTGCAAGCTAATGCAGATAGCCGTCAATTCCAGCAATGTGTATGGTTCCAATCTGCCCTCCTCTAGAATGGGTATTTGACCTCCCAAAGTAGATTCATGGGGCATGGATGAGGTCTTAAAGATGTTAGGACTGTCTTGGCCTACATCTAAGCCAGTACCAATAGTCCAGCCTCATCCATAGCACCAACCACACTTGTGGTGGTGGTTCTCTCTGCTACATGGCTAGGACCACTAGAGGAGAACACTCCAGTATTCCTTGGGCGTTTAATCAACCTATATTCAGGGGGTGTAGAAGATGATGTGGATTGGGTGGTAGTTTGAATGTTAAGGGGTATTTGGGTCTGTGAAGGAAAGGTGTCAACGTTTGGATTACTTGTGTCAACGCCAACATTTAATGTGTCAACGTTGAAGGGTTCTTGATCAATTTCCATGTGTTGAGTTGAAGGCAAAGGTTCTGGTATTGGGTCAAGTTGTGGTTGTGGGTCTGATTGGGGTTGTGCTGCTGCAATAACAGCAAGCATAGCTTGGGTGAGGGGTAATTCACGGTGAGGGGGTGAGTTCATCTTGGTAAAAATAGCTTTCTTTTGCACATGGATCTCATAAAAATCATCATGATCCCTTGTGTAGTAATTTTGCACATCAAAAACCGTTTGCAAAAATCTGGGATAAGCCAAAGTCATCTTATTCCCTTTTTTTGCACATGCCATCAAAAATCAGTTTTGAAAAATTAAACTTTTGCCCATTTGCAATGCACACAATTGCATTAGCAATTGATCTATTAATTTCATTGTGTGCTACTTTGGGACTTAAACATTGAAGGATGACATGTATGAGGTACTTCCAGGCTGGGGGAATCTCTTGTTTATGATATTTGTTTAAAGTGCCATCATCAAGGAAAGGATACCCCAAAGCCCGAAGTCCTTGTTCTATTTCATTAATGGGAAGGGTGGTTATACCATCTGCATCATTAAGATGCAAAGCCTGGCGAACCAAGGCTTCAGTAACCACCCAAGTACGCCCATGAACAATAGCTGATAATGTAGTCACATTATTAATTGTTGAGGAACTAACAGTGTTCCAAAACTGCTTAATATGAGTGACAGGGATGAGAGGAGCATGAGAAAGTGCATACCTAATTGGAGATGCATTCAAATACGCCACCATCTGAGTGTATTGTGGAAACAAAGTATCATCAGCCTCCAAATAAGCAATCATGTTGTGCTGACTCCTGAATCCCAATACCAAGTCACTTGGTTTAAACTTTGGTGCCATTGTTAAAGAAAGTTGTTTGTGAATTATTGAGAAAGATGAAGTATAGGAGAAAATTGTTAGACAATAATATGAGGTACCCTGTTTAAAAATAGGAGCCAAATTTATAGGAGAGATAGGCACATGTGATTGGTCAAAAATAAGACAAGTATTTTCAAAATACAATGATGAAAATATTGAAAAAAAAATAAGTTATCTTGTGCATTAATTAAAAGTTATCTACTCCCAAAATTACGGCCCCAAAATTCGTCAAAAATAACAACTGGGTAGGTCCCAATGAGTGTCAACGGTCAAAAATAACCCATCAATACCCAACGGCTATATTCTTGTCAACGTTTGTCAAAGCCATGTCAGCGTCTAAATTGGTCACAACAACGCTTGGAAAAATGTTTGTCAGCGTCCAAAAATAAAAGTAATAAAAATCAAAAAGGACCTTAACAAAGTAATTTATCCTAGTGAAGATAACCTATAAATTGATAATTATTATAGGGCGGCAAGCGCTGTCCAGTTATGCACACTTGCTTATGCAAGATAGACATAACAGTCCTCTAGTGTCCCTTGCTAACCAAAATTCTTAACAATTAAATTATCTTATAAAATTCCTTGTAACTCCCAGGTAAACCCATTATAAATCATTCCCAAGTCTCCCAACATACCACATCCAATTCTAGGCCAAAAATGTCTTGTTAGTATGCATAGTATGTCAACTTTGCATGCTACAGTGCCTCATGATTTAGTAAACTAACTCATACTCACCTGTGGACACAATCTAAAATTGTGATAAGAGTATTATAAGAATACCCAAAAGTCCTAAAGGTTCCTAAAACCTCCCCTTAAACTGTGATACACAAGTTGCCAAATAATATGCATGAATATAAAAATTTATGTCAAGATAGGAATATAAATATTCCAACCATCATCCATAAATTGAAACATGCTCCAATTGATTCTCCAAGGATCCATAAGCAACTCTGTATCCAATGGTACAATGCTAACACCACCTGCACACTTAGATCAAAAACCACAAAACTAACATGTTGCTGACAACGTCATGATAACACTTATCAGCGTTAAGATAACCTTTGTCAGCGTTAGACAAATATAGTGGAAAATCTAACTTCTCAAAAGACCAATAACAATGCATATCATGTACATACTTTTACAATAAGACCCCAAAACACATATTAAGTGAGATTGATCATTCAAATACTTGTTACCAAGTATTGAAACCTTCCAGCATCAAAAGGTTTAGTTAATAAATCAGACACATTTTCTTCTGTGTCAACCCTATCTGGTTGTATTAAACCCTTTTCAAAACAATCCCTTATAAAATGATGTCTAATTTCTATGTGTTTTGTTTTAGAATGATGTACAGGATTTTTGATAATGCATAATGTACTGTTATTGTCTACAAAAATCTTGGTATGCATGAAATTATACCCATAATCCAACAGCTGGTTTTGAATCCATAAGACTTGTCCACAACAAGCAGCTGCAGCAACATACTCTGCTTCAGTTGTAGAATTGGCCATCACTGTTTGTTTCTTGCATTGCCAAGATATCAACCTACTCCCAAGAAACTGACATCCACCAGTTGTGGATTTTCTATCAAATTTATCACCAACATAGTCACTGTCTGAATATGCAATAAGCTCCAATGATGAATCCTTTGGATACCATAATCCAAGATCTGGATAACATCTAAGGTACCTAAAGATTCTCTTGACAGCATGAAGGTGACACTCTTTGGGAGTCACTTGATGGCGTGCATGTGACAATTCGTCAATTTATGGTTGATATTTTATTCTCAAGTATTATATAAAAACATTATTTTAATGTTATATTATGAACTCGCTTATTTTTGGGAAGAAATTTGGATTCACGTCTTGAAGTAGCATCGACTACGTCTAAACCGGAGGATTCTACGTTACGTGCTTACGTTTACATACACCGTTTTGGTGACAAGTCCGACACTTCAGGAAATAAATTTATCCGTGAATATTATTTTGAGATTTTAAATTTGTGTTGGTTCATAAACTCACAAATTTACGAGAAGAGATTAGGACTTACGATTATAATTTAACGTCCTTTACGACTAAACCGGAAACCTTAGGATTACGTATTTACGTTTTTGAACTTCGTTTTTGATGAGACAATTTTTATTAGATTCGTTTTGTGCCGTTGATTCATAATTTATAAAAACGTTTTTCGTAAAACGACCCGAGGGCACGTAAATCAAGGAAACTAGAATCGAGGAATACCCGTAAATTAGTGGGATGGGACAAGTTTTACACTTGCCCACCCCACTATATGGATGGCTAAATAAGCTCCAACACACTCCATGATGTGTCAAAAATTCAACTAACAAGTTAACACTTGTTAACTTGAAGCTTACAAAGTAAGCTACCAACATCAAACCCATTTCTTCCAAACCATTCACTCATTCCATCCCATGTAAACCACTCATACTCTCCTCCCTCTCTCTCAATATTTCGTCCACTCTCCACCCAAAACAACCCCCATTTGATCTTGATTCAATCATAAATCATATGTATAATTTACATATGATGAAAACCCATTGAAGTTATGAAGATTGGAGGTGATCTTAACATGTAAAAAGGAGTTTTCAAGGGAGTTTAGGGCTGATTTCTCAAGGAGTTTTCATGAAGAACAAGGGCTGATTTTTGGAGGAATCTACAAATACTTGGTGATCCTAGAAGTGATGTTGATATCTCGTAAGATTGGTTACCCAAAACCAAGTCTTGTTCATCATGAACCCCATCTTTTCATCACTTTGGTGGTATAGAGATTGTTCTTCCCATCCTCTTGTTATTTTGATTATGTAATCTTGTATTTTCTTTATTTATGTATATTTATATGATGATGAATGATGATAAAAATATTATGTGGGGATTTGGTGTTGATAAACATGGGTAAAAAGATGGAAAACCACATGTAAAATGGTTAAAATCTTGCTTAATGTGATGGCTGTATAAAAACAGTAAGTAACCAAATGTTAAACTGATAAAATGGTAAAGTGGAATCAATATACAGTAATTATTAGGTGTTATACACATGTGAGAGTTGTCCATGCAATGTAATCATAAAAATGAGTGAGATATGATCAAAACAAGTTTTGAGTGTAAATCTGCCTACACTGTTTTGGACGAATTTATTAAAATATTTAGAGGTTGATTCATCAGTGGCTATAAAGGAATAAAATGAAGCACATATCATGTAGTTTCTGTGATAAATCTTTTAGGTCCTATCTCATTATATAACTCTAGATATGGATATTTTAGTGAACTTAAAATTTAGGACTGATTTTGTGAAATTAAAGTTTAATATTATTATATAAGCACTCAAATAAATATTGTATAAAATGTGAATTAAAACCCACTAACTTATATATTTCATTTATATAAATATGCATAAGGATAAATAAATGGACATTATATAAAATTGGTAGTTTGGTAAGTTTTATAAGTTATAAAAACTATATACTAAGTTTTACGTCTTTTCGGCTAAAACCGAAAGATTAACGTTTTTGTCAAATAAAACTTAGACGGTCGGACCCGTCTAATATAAACTTTTATAAACTCACATACTGATATATGAACTTATTTAACAAGTAAAAACCGATAAAACCTGAACTTTACAACATATAGACATTAACGGGCCAAAGTAGCCTTATTGGACTATAAACCCGACTAGTTAGTAACACACTTATAAATTTACTTATTGGGCTTAACCCACTTGGGCCCAACATGTAAAGTATAATACTGATAAGAAAAGTATAAAATGGATTAATACAAGTTCATGGACTTATAAAAGGCTTACTGGACCTAAAACATGTAAATAAGTAAAACTAGTAAAACTAGTATAAAAATGTCACCAACACATAAACACTATAATGAATGAGTAAAAATGTACAATCCCACTTGATCATCATCATATGTATACATAATTGTTATTTTTATAAAGTCATTGGACAAGAGTCTAAGACGAGTATTATTTGTCTAGGTTTCCGTGAATGAAGCACGTACCGTACATCCAAATCGCCGATAACCGCCTTCCCACATCAACGTGAGTTCATAGCCTCACACTCTTTTAAATATTTTTATGAAATGTTTTATAAACCCGCGAGGGAGATAACATGTTAGTTTTTATGTAATAGGACACTAGTTGTCCCAATTGTTTGTTTATTGATTTGGACCCGAATGATTGTATGACCCAATGAATGATTATATGACCCGATGTATGAAATAAAATGGATTATTAAAGTTGAGTTATGTCACTAAAAGTCCCATTAGCATGAATTGTGAACTACCGGGATTTGGTAGACGCTTATGCATATAATAGTACTATTTGGGGACGATCACCCCAGTTCGTGCCTTGACGGTTGATCCCCGTCGTGCCACATTGATTGGTAAGCGAATTTATGTATGAGAAGATTTCCATAGCGTGATCTTTGTGAAAACACACTAATTTAGATGGGCAAATTGAGTTTCGGGCTAGCTACCCGTTGTTTGTTGAAGTAAGGTAACAATGTCATGCGGCTTATATTAATCCAAATAACGAAATACTGCTATACGCACTGAAATACAATGAATTGTCTGACTAGCAATACGGGGTCTTATTATTGATTTTATGTTCGTGTTTTGGTTTTAGATAACCATATTCATATAACGGTTTTTATGTAACTTTATACAACGTTATAAAACGTATTGTATGATGTTTTTACGATATTTGTTCGTATAATGATTTTGAAGGCAAAAGCCTATATTATGATTTTTGATAAGAATTTGTATAAAATGACTTTGGCTATTTTATGGCCTATTAAAAAGATTTGTACAAAATGATTTTCGGTAATAATTTTATACCGATGTTATATTGATGGATTTCATTAAACTCTATGAATTCACTCGGCATTTTCGCTGACCTTTTCTTTTAACATGTTTTATCTCAGGTACTTGAAGGTAATTCTCGGGAAGACAACAAGGATTCATGGCCCGCACTTAATTAATAATTTCCATTCAAATGTTTTGTAAATTTGTATGAAATAATATGACTTGGGACCTATGTAAATTTGATATTTATGAATGGAAATGCTTTATTATTAAACGACGCGATTCTTATGTGTTGTCTATGATGTGAGTAATGTGCTATCCCGTAACACCAACAAGTCTTCCGCTGTATTGAATTGTATAAATTTGGGGGTGTTACAGTTTTTGATCCCAAACTTAGATCGATTTAGCTTTATGTATACAAGATTAGATCAAGTAATACACTTAGAGAAACCTTTGTATATGTGTATGACAATCTAAGTGTTATGCGGAATTAACACTTAAACAAGAACACACAAGATATAAACAAACTTTCACTTTGATTAATGATATCAAACTTGCTTACAATTAAAGTAGTTTACGAACGAAAACTTATATGAAACATTAATCTAAAGGTCTTCTTTTATAGACATAAGAAGCCTTGTACAATAATCTACGTATCAACTATTCTAGGTAAAGATAAATATAGAAAATACATTGTTGTTCCTATCTTTACTAGAAGTAATCTAGAATACAATAAACGCGTAGAGTATATCTTCCCATCAGTGCTTGTCTTCAATGTATCAATGCTTGACTTTATCTTGTCAACGCTTAGGCTGTCAGCGTTTGTTTTGCTCTTGTCAACGCTTGTTTTACTCTTGTCAGCGCTCAAGTGAACTGGCCTTAATTTATTCCCAACAATCCTCCCCTAAACTTGATATCCACTCTTATGATCAAGTTTCTGAATAAGCATTAAGGACTAGGAGGAATCTTACAAACCTTCTCATATTGGTAATAAATAAATTTGATCAAGTCTTTTGCCACGTCACTTGAATAATCAATTTCCTGCTGAGTGTTCTTCATCTTCTCCAAGATAGCCTTGGATATGAAATACTGACCATCCACAAGTAGATACTCAGCAAACTTTGTAGAACTCAAATGATAAACACCAGTAGTTGAATACAATCTCCATTGAAGACCACTGAGGTCATCTTCAAGATCCTTCTAAATTGCAGGATCCTCATCTTTTGGTCCACACATTCTCTTGAATGTGGACCACAGTTTTATTCCATTAGCTGAAGTTGGTGCTTTAGCCTCATACTTGGTCTCTAGCAACCTCCATAGGTCTACCAAGTCTTCTCTATCACAACTTGCAAACAAAGATATGAGAGTGGTAAAAGTGTGAACCTCTTTTCCATACCTGCCAATCTTCCAAAATCCACATTCATCTTCTTCATAGCTCACAATTGGATTTTTGGAATCTAGTGGTAACACTTGTACCATATCTGAAGCTTCTAATGGTGAGAGCTTGAGGCTCTTTCTTATGACTGCTTCACTTGGATATAAAGGATCCATATATTTGGGAAACTCAAGAGGAACTCCCTTTTTCACTGGTCTGGGAACAAACATGGCTTTCTTGAGCTCCATTTCCTCTGCAAGTTCTTCCTTTCTTTCATCAAAAAGAAGTCTGAGAGTGTTTGCTTCCTGCACTCTAACCCAGATGGGATAAGCTTTGCATTCCAACTCATCAAATGTTAATGCCCTCAATTTCTGATAAGTCCACCCTACTCCATGACGTCTGAGCAACATGCAGTACAACACCCTTCTATCCCTTTTCAACTCTGAGAGAATATTGCTTGCCTTGTGTTTCAAAATAACCTGGCAATCTTTTTGTACTCTAAGGAGAATCTCCAAACCCCATATCTGATCTGAAATGGTCAAGTGTGGATTCTCCATACATCTTTCTTCCCAAGCATTATACATTTGAACCACCTCTGGCATATCAAAGTCAACCTGCAATTTCAATTCTCTCAATTTCTCCTTGGCCAACTCATCTCCATACTCAAGTCTTTCTTGTTCTATAATCATAACACTTGAGTCTGAGCTAGCTCCATCACTTCCCTCTTGCTCTTCTGAAGTGACAACAAATGGTGACTCTCTCACCTCCTTTCTTTCTTGTTCCAAAATTTGAGCAGCCAACTTTCTATCAAACTCAACTTGAGCTGCATCCTTTGGAACAACCTCTTCCACCATAATGCCCTTACCTTTATCTAATGGATCAATTGTTGGTAAGGTAGATGGTGATACCTGTGAAGAAACCTCCTTGATGATGGATGATGACTGGGATACATCACCCTCATGTACAGGTCTATCAACGCCCAATTTTGCTGTGTCAGCGCCCAAAATATTTCTGTCATCGTCCAAATTCTCCTTGTCAACGCCTAAAGTTCCTGCCTCAACGCCTTTTGCAATTTCCTCCAACATGGTTGTAAATGATAAATTTAAGTTTGTAGGAGAGACTAAGGACGTATCAAAACCTGTCTGTTTCTTCAAACTTGTAAGGGCCACAGCAACATCCAAAGATTGACCATCATGGCTACCCTTGTCACTCACATTTATTTGATCTTCCTCCCCTTTGGAAGATTCCTCCATCCCTCTCCTTGCACCAGCAGTCTCCAAAATAACAATCCTCTCCCTCAATTACTTGAGTTCAAGGCCTTGTGAGCTGACAACTTGTACCAAGTCTGCATTTTGCTTTTGCAAGCTCATGCAGACTGCCGTCAATTCCATTAGGGTCATTGGTTCCAGTCCGCCCTCTTCTAAAATGGGTATTTGACCTCCCAAGTCAGATTCATTGGGCATGGATGAGGTCTTAATGATGTTAGGACTGTCTTGGCCAGCTACTAAGCCAGAACCAATAGTCCCAGCCTCATCCATATCACCAACCACACTTGTGGTGGTGGTTCTCTCTGCTACATGGCTAGGACCACCAGAGGAGAACACTCCAGTAGTCCTTTGGCGTTTCTGTAACCTATATTGTGGTGGTGTAGAAGATGATGTGCATTGGGTGGAGGTGGGTTGGTTAAAGGGTGTTTGGGACTGTGAAGGTTGTGTGTCAACGTTGGAAATAGGCACATCAACGCCAACATTTAACGTGTCAGCGTTGAAGGGTTCTTGGTCAATTTGCATATGTTCAGGTGAAGGTAATGGTTCAGGTTTTGGGTCAATTTGAGGTTGAGGGTCTGGTTGGGGTTGTGCTGCTGCAATGACAGCAAGCATAGCTTGGGTTAAGGGTAGATCACGATGTGGGGGTGAGTTCATCTTCATAAAAATTGCTTTCTTTTGCACAGGGATCTCATAAAAATCATTATGATCCCTTGTGCAGTATCCTTGAACATCAAAAACCATTTGTAAAAATCGGGGATAAGCTAAAGTCATTTTGTTCCCCTTTTTTTTACACATGCCCTCAAAAATCATTTTAGAATAATTAAATTTTTGCCCAGTTGCAATGCACATAATAGCACTGGCAATAGATCTATTGATCTCATTGTGTACAGTACATTTGGGACTCAAACATTGTAGGAGGACATGTATGAGGTACTTCCATGCTGGGGGAAACTCCTGTTTATGATATTTATTTAAAGTTCCTTCATCAGGAAAAGGATAACCCAAAGCCCTTAGTCCTTGTTCTATTTCTGTAATGGGAAGGGTGGTATACCATCAGCATCATCAAGATGCAAGGCTTGGCGTAACAAAGCCTCAGTAACCACCCAAGGTCTCCCATGAACAATAGAAGTTAATGTAGTCACTCTATTAATTGTTGAGGAACTAACAATATTCCAAAACTGTTTAATATGTGTGACAGGAATGAGTGGTGCATGAGAAAGAGCATACCTAAAAGGAGATGCGTTCAAATACGCCACCATTTGTGTGTATTGAGGAAACAGAGTATCATCAACTTCAAGATACGCGATCATGTTGTGTTGACTTCTGAACCCCAATTCCAATTCTGATGGTTTAAACTTAGGTGCCATTGTTGAAAGCTGTTAAAATTGATTGATGAAGATGACGTTGATAAGAGAAAATTGTGTTAGACAAGAATTATAGATACCCTGTTTAAAAATAGGAGCCAAATATATAGGAGAAGAAAAAGCATGTGATTGGCCCAAAAAGAGGCAAGTATTTTCAAAATACAATCATGAAAATATTGAAAAAGAATAATTTTATCTCATGCATTAAATGAAGTTTATCTGCTCCCAAAATTACGGCCTAAAAATACGTCAAAAAGTAACAACTGGGTAGGACCCATTGAATGTCAACGGTCAAAAATAACCTATCAACGCCCAACGGCTATAATCTTGTCAACGTTTGCCTATAGCCATGTCAGCGTCTAAATTGGTCACAACAACGCTTGGAAAAATACTTGTCAACGTCTAAAAATAAAAATGTTTAAAAATGAAAAATGACCTTAACAAAGTAATTTATCCTAGAGAAGATAAACAAAAAGCTGATAATTATTATAGGGCGGCAAGCACTGTCCACTTATGCACACTTGCTTATGCAAGATAGACATAACAATCCTCTAGTGTCCCTTGCTAACCAAAACTCTTAACAACTAAGTTACCTTATAAAATCCCTTGTTACTCCCAGGTAAATCCCATAACAAAATTATTCCCAAGTCTCCCAACAGACCACAACCAATTCTAGGCCAAAAATGTCTTGGCAGCATGCATAGTATATCAACTTTGCATGCTACAGTGCCTCATGATTTAGTAAAACTAACTCATACTCACCTGTGAACACAATCTAGAATTGTGATAAGAGTATCATATGGATACCCAAACATCCTAAAGGTTCCTAAAACCTCCCCTTAAACTATGATACATAAGTTGCTAAAAACATGCATGAACATAAAAATTTATGTCAAGATAGGAATTAAAAATTCCAACCATCATCAATAAATAAAAACTTGTCCAAATGCGTCTCCAATGATCCATAAGCGACTCTGTATCCAATGGTATACTGCTAACACCACCTGCACATTTAGATTGAAAACCACAAAACTAACATTGTTGTTGACAACGCCCCGATAACACATGACAGCGTTGAGGGAAGCTTTGTCAGCGTTAGACAATTATATTGCTGACAACATTACAAAAACACTTATCAGCGTTCAAGCAAACTTTGTCAGTGTTAGAAAAATATAGTGGAAAATCTAAATCATCAATAAGACCAATAACAATGCATCATCTTGTACATACTTTTACAAAAAGACCCCAAAACATATATTATGTAAGATTGATCATTCCAATACTTGTTACCAAGTATTGAAACCTCCCAGCATCAAAAGGTTTAGTTAGTAAATCTGACACATTTTCCTCAGTGTCAACCCTATCTGGTTGTATTAAACCCTTTTCAAAACAATCACTTATAAAATGGTGTCTAATTTCTACGTGTTTAGTTTTAGAATGATGTACAGGATTCTTAATGATGCATAATGTGTTGTTATTGTCAACAAAGATCTTGGTATGCATGAAATTATACCCATAGTCCAACAGCTGGTTCTGAATCCACAAAACTTGTCCACAACAAGCAACTACAGCCACATACTCAGCTTCAGTTGTAGAATTACCACCACTGTTTGTTTCTTGCATTGCCAAGATATCAACCTGCTCCCAAGAAACTGACATCCACCAGTTGTGCATTTCCTATCAAATTTATCACCTCCATAGTCACTATCTGAATATGCAATCAGCTCCAATGGTTAATCCTTTGGGTACCACAAACCAAGACTGGGAGAGCATCTTAGGTACCTAAATATCCTCTTCACAGCATAAAGGTGACAGTCTTTGGGAGTCACTTGATGGCGTGCAGAAGCACACACAGCAAACATGATGTTAGGTCTGGAGGCTGTAAGATACATCAAGGATCCAATCACGGATCTATAGTGCCTGACATCAACATCTTTCCCATCTCCAATCTTTCCCCAAGGGTGTTCTCTATCCATAGGAGTAGTAGCCCTCTTTTCATGTGGAGAAAAGCCAAACTTCTTCAAGATCTCAGCCACATATTTATCCTGGGAGATGAAGATACCATCTTCTTTCTGCTGAACTTGTAAACCAAGAAAGAAGTTCATCTCCCCCATAGCACTCATCTTGAATTTGTCTGTCATAAGCTTGGAGAAATCCTCACTCATCTTTGGATCAGTAGACCCAAAAATGATGTCATCAACATAGACCTGGACAAGCAACACATCCTTGCCTTTATTCTTTTTAAATAGTATCTGATCTATGGTGCCCCTCTTGAATCCATTGTCCACCAAGTAGGTAGACAAAGTACCATACCATGCTCTAGGGGCTTGATGAAGTCCATACATAGCCTTTTTGACTCTATACACCTTGTCTGGATTCTCTGGATCCTCAAAACCAGGAGGCTGCATCACATATACCTCCTCAACAATTGTTCTATAGAGGAAGGCACTCTTAACATCCATTTGATAGACAGTGAAGCCCATGCAGGATGCATAGGCTAAAAAGATCCTTATAGCTTCAATCCTTACAACTGGTGCAAAGACCTCCTCATAGTCTATCCCCACCTCTTGTGTATATCCCTGAGCCACTAACCTTGCCTTGTTTCTGACCACAATACCTCTTTCATCTCTCTTGTTTCTTAGAACCCACCGTGTCCCTATAGGTCTGACATATTTGGGACAATCAACCAGCTCCCAAACATCCTGAATTGCAAATTGGTGAAGCTCATCCTGCATTGCTTCCACCCAACTTGGTTCTTTGAGAGCATCAAATATCTTCTTGGGTTCCTGTTGTGACAGAAAACAGGCAAACAAACATGCTTGCACAAGAGGGGTATCAACCTTCTTGTGTATATTGGCAATAAACCCACCAAGACCTTGATGAGATCTTCTAGTCTGAACTGGAGTATTAACATTACCAATGATTTGAGAAGGAGGATGATTCTTCATAACTGAAGTAAGAACTCCTACCTTAAAAGTCTGGTATCTTCAACCTCATTCTCCATGTTGCCAATATCTTCTTCATCAGACTCTCTTACATCAACATAGGGATGACCTTCTTCATATAAATTGGAAGGTTCACCTTGTTCAAAAGTGGAAGAGAAAAGATGTGCAAAAGTGTTGTCAACGCATGAATCTTGGTTGTCAGCGCTTGGGCTAACAACGCTTGAACTGTTGTTGTCAACGTCTGAGTCATCAACGTCTGAATTGGTCTTGTCAGCGCTAGATTTGCCTTTGTCAGCGCTTGAAGGACCATGCATGTTTGTATCTGGTGGTACTTGGAGACCACCATTATCTTTACCAGCAGCAGCAGCAGCCAAAAGCATCTGTCCAAATGGGAATTGTAACATATTCTTGGATAGGAGATGACTTCTCTGCTTGTGATCCAACCTTCTCATGAACCTGTGTACCTGAAACATCAACAACTTGTTCTTCCACAACATTTGAAGTTACCTTCACAATGTCTGGATTAGTGACAGACATATAATTTAAAGTTCTAGATAAAGGTTCCAAGTCAAACAACCAATTAGGACCACTTTCAAGATCACTAGGTTTATTTTCTAAAAACCTAACATGTACTCTTTCAAGTATACGTTTTTCCTCTTTAAGATAAACCCTATATCCCTTGCTCTGCACTGAATACCCCATGAAGTAGCCTTCATCACCTTTTGCACTAAATTTACCTAAGGCATCACTAGTATCTAAAACTACTACATGACAACCAAAAGGTCTGAGAAAACCAATATTAGGTTTTCTACCTCAAAGTAACTCATAAGGTGTTTTGTTCTGAATTTTGTTAACCAATGCTCTATTTTGAACATAACAAGTTGTATTAACAGCCTCAGCCCAAAAGGCTATAGTAAAATGAGCATCAGCCAACATTGTTCTGGATGCTTCAATTAGGGTTCTATTTTTCCTCTCAGTAACCCCATTTTGCTGTGGGGTTCTTGAAATACTAAACTGGCTAGTAATTCCTTTCCTAGCACAGAAATCATCTAGCTTTTTATTCCTAAATTCACCACCATTATCACTCCTAAGCATTTTAACTTCATTGCCAGACTTCTTCTCAATCTGAGTGATAAAATCAATTAGAATATCAGCTGTGTCACTCTTCATAGCTAGAAAGAATGTCCAAGTAAACCTAGAAAAGTCATCTGTGATAACAAAGCAATAGGACTTTCCATTCAAGCTTTCTATATTGTTTGGACCAAAGAGGTCAATATGAAGCAATTGAAGAGGTCTAGTACTAGAGTGCATCTGTTTGGACTTGAATGAGACCTTGTGTTGCTTGCCTTTAAGACATGCAACACAAGAATGGTCATTGTGGAAGGCCTTCTCAGGCAAACCATCAACCAAGCCAAGTCTCACAAGCCTATTTATATTTTTAAAATTTATGTGCCCTAGTCTCCTGTGCCACAAATTACTCTCATCTACTGAAGCTTTAGCATAAAAACAAGACATATTGTTATTCATTTTAATCCCATTCAGATTCACATTGTATATGTCCTTATGCCTAGGTGTTCTATACTCAATATATTTCTCATCAGGGACCTTATAATCCTTGCTTAACACCAAACATTCAGTATTAGTAAACAGAACTTTATTTTTGTTATCACAAACTTGTGATACACTAAAAAGATTGTAATCAAGTTCCTTTACCAAAAATACGTTCTCAAAACGCAAATTCTTGGTGAGAAGGGTTCCTTTGCCTGTGATAGTACCATATCCGCCTCCAAAGTAAACCTTATCACCATATTTAATGGGAGTGAAGTTCGTCAGATAGTCTTCATTCCCTGTCATGTGCCTTGAGCATCCACTGTCCCAATATCCATAATCATTGACCTGTTTTTGAATGCCCTGCACATAAAGAAAACAAATTAGTTTTCTTTGGGAACCCAAGCCTTAGAAGACTTGGATTCATCTGGTTGTTCAATAAGAACAGACTTAGTTCTCATAACAACCCCATTTTCATCCTTCTTAGGATGAAAAACCCAGTTAAACCTAATAGGTTTTGTAATGACCTTTGAAATGTAATTAAATCTGTTGCAGGTCATTGAAATCCCATTATCATTAGGGTTTTGATCTTTCTTGGGTCTCCATGTTAAGCTTGAAGAAGCTTTAGACCCCTTTCCTTGTGGTTGTAAATATTTAGGTCTGGTCACGTTTCTGTCAGCGTTGGAATTGGTCTTATCAACGCTGAAATTACCCTTGTCAGCGTTGAACCTAGGGTTTGCTACAGAAACCCATTGCCTATTCGACCAGGTGTTTGTCTTTTGAAATGGTCTTTGTCCATGAGTGTTAGACCCTCTAGTGAAGAATGGGGCAGGTCTAACAACTTGTGGACTTTGCTCCACACAAGGTTTGGGTTTGACAACGTTTGACTTCCTAACAACGTTGACTTTGTTCCTGTCAGCGCTGAATTTGTTCCTGTCAGCGCTGGTTGTGGGAGCGTTGACACACTTATATGCCAAGTGTGAAAAGCTACCACAAGTGTAACAAGCTTTTCTAGACACAACCCTAGGTCTAGAAGAGAAGAAGCCTGTTCCATCATTGATAACATGGCTCTTAGGTTACCTAGTATTCCTATACATCTCTGCATACTTAATGCTAGGTTTTCTAACAGTGTTTGAGCCTAGGTCAACAGGTTTACTAGTGATTGGGTTTGTAACCTTTATGGGAGTTGACTAATTGGGACTTTCACATAGCAAGCCACCCTTAACAAATAAAGTAGGGTTAGCTTTCTTTCATTCATTCAGGTCAGTCAACTTTTGTTGGTACTCTTCAACTGGAGTGACAACTCTTGGTTGAGGAATGTATTCCTCCTCTTGGAATTCTGGCAAACCAGCCCAAGATAGGTCCTTTTGTTGGACACCATAGAAGTCACCAGCTGGTGGTGGAACCACAGAGTAATCATTCATCCCAATCCCAGTCATGTCCTTAGGATCTCTTTGTTTACTCACACAGTCTCCTAGGGTTTGTGTGGCTCTATCAAATCTTTGAATTTTAAGGCCAACATTATCTTTATTCTTAATGGCCTCATCTAGTTTAGCCTGTAACTCACCATTAACCCTTTCCATGATGTTTCTAATATCCATACTAGCATTTAACTCATGTTTTAAGATATTTATTTTATCTTTTAAATCAAATTCCATTTTCTTGTATTCAGAAATAGTTTTCTCAGTTTGAGTGAGAGCTACTTGGTAATTAGACAGTTTGCACTTTTCAGTACTTACATCACTTAATAATTTTAACACCTCTTTGTTAAGTTTCTCAGTGTTTAACCTACAACCTTTACTACAAAAAGCATCATTGTATACCTCATTATTAGATGAAGAGGAGGAGTGTGCCATGAGAGCATATTCAACATGCTCTTTTTCTTCAATTTCAGCAACCAAAGCTTTATCCTCTTCCACATCCTTAGTCAGATAGCTCCAATCCCATCCCACACCATCAATTCCTTGAACTACAACCATGGCTTTAGGATCCTGAGCTTTAACAATTTGACTTGAGGGTTTACCAGCATCAGATCTTCTAGGAGATCTACATTCCCTCATGAAGTTCCCTATACGATGACAGTTGTAGCATTCAACTTTGGATTTATCAAATCCAGCTGTGTCTTTTGCATTGAAGGTCATCTTCTTCTTAAACCTTCTGTTCCACCTATTTGCTCTTATACTAGCAAGAGCCATGTTCCACTTAATGTCCATCTCTTCCAAATGCTCATCACTTATCTGATCAAGGTCCTCATATGCAATCACTGAACCATTGGGCAAAGAAGCAATATAAGCACATACAGTATCCAAATGCAAACCAGCAGGTTTAACTCTTGGGGAGTCACTTTTGAATGTGTCAGCGTCTGAAAAGGAGACGTTGACAGGACTTGTTCCAGCGCTGACACATGATGATCCAGTAACTGGATGCATGTAAGAGTCCTTCTGATTGAATTGACCTTCACTATGAGAGAAGAAGGCCATGTTACTGTTGGTAGACTTGCTTCCATGCTCTAAAAGAGTTTCATCTTCCAACAGCCTTAGTTTGTTGTAGATGTCATCAAACGTGGAACTTTTGTAAGTATTATTGGCAAGAATAGATCTTGCCTCAATCTTCCACGCCTCACCAAGACTTTTAAGAAAGGTAGCATTAATGTCAACATCACCAAGTTGTGTCCCCATGAAGGACAATTTGCTTGTAATGTCAAGCAATTTTCTTCTCACACTACTCAGCTTCTCATTGGGTTGAGCTTTGAAAACAGCATAATCATGCATGAGTTGTTTCTTCTTTTCTTCCCTGGTATCTGCATTTCCACCATATGCAACTTCAAGATCTGCCCAAAGGTCTTTAGCAGAATCATAACCTTTGTATTTATGTTGGTTCTCTTGTCCCAAAGAGACTTTCAGAATGTTTAGGGTTTTCATGTCAACCCTTTTCTTTGCTATGTCTTCAGCAGCCACATCTCTACCATCTTCAGGTTTTTCTTTCTTATCTTCTTCAGAACATCCAGCAACAGCTGATCTTTAAGAAATAGCATCAGCAATCTTTTGGGATTTATCGAATGTGTTTCCATATTCAATGATCTCCCAGAGTGTGTAGTCATAGATCCCTAGATACTACTCAAAGTTGAATTTCCATAATTCAAAGTTGGTTGCATCAAGCATGGGAATCTTGATGTTTGGTAAAGGTGAGGAGGAGGAGTTTATTGTTTCTGACATAATGTTGTTAGGATTTTTGAGAAAATTAGGGTTTTGGTGATTTTTAGGGTTCTTGTGTTCTTTAAGATCAAAAGTTCCTCAACAAGCTCGGATACCACTTTTTGATCCCAAACTTAGATCGATTTAGCTTTATGTATACGAGATTAGATCAAGTAATACACTTAGAGAAACCTTTGTATATGTTTATGACAATCTAAGTGTTATGCGGAATTAACACTTAAACAAGAACACACAAGATATAAACAAACTTTCACTTTGATTAATGATATCAAACTTGCTTACAATGAAAGTAGTTTACGAACGAAAACTTATATGAAACATTAACCTAAAGGTCTTCTTTTATAAACATAAGAAGCCTTGTACAATAATCTACGTATCAGCTATTCTAGGTAAAGATAAATATAGAAAATACATTGTTGTTCCTATCTTTACTAGAAGTAATCTAGAATACAATAAACGCGTAGAGTATATCTTCCCATCAGTGCTTGTCTTCAATGTATCAACGCTTGACTTTATCTTGTTAACTCTTAGGTTGTCAGCGTTTGTTTTGCTCTTGTCAACGCTTGTTTTACTCTTGTTAGCGCTCAAGTGAACTGGCCTTAATTTATTCCCAACAACAGTTTGGTACCAGAGCTCTCGTTATAGAGAACGAAAGATTTTTAAAACTAAGGTTTTGAATAAAACATTTCAAAATCTTTTAACTATAAACATTTTTCTAAAAATGTCTAAAAATCTTTTGACTATAACGGTGCCGAAGATTTCCCGAGTTACCGACAAGGCCAGACTAAGAAGTGTTATTTTAATATATATATAACTTGGATTATATATATATATATATATATATATATATATATATATATGATGTAATTTTATTACATGATTGTTTGATGATTATTTAATATTTATACGAGGTATTTGTACGACGTAGATTGTCACAAGGAACCCTAAATCCCCTAGTAAATTAATTGAAGCTATTCTCGTAGGAATTCTAGCTATCCTAGATCTAAACCAAGTTGTGGATATTTATGATCCCAACAAATGGTTGATATTCGTAGAAATGTTGATATTAGTTGATCGTGATATTAAAGAAGAATTGGCGAGATTAAATCCGATATCGATGTCATGACGATCTTTCCTTATAGAGTGGAGTTTGACAAAACGTTACCACCTGGAAAGGTTTCATCTGATTCGTTGTCACCCAATTCTTAAATTTGAGAATCGAAAGGGTGAATGTTGCACTTGAGGCTGTCAATGGAACCATTACCCAAAAGCCTCATGCCACTAGTACCTTTCCGAGAAGTCTAACTGAATATATGAGTCATTTCATACCAGTGACTCATTTGAGAATTGTTGCTGTAAGAGCTATAGGATTGGAAATTAAGTGTTGTTCATATTGACCTTTTATTGCCCTATTAAGGTCTAAGAATAAGGTTGAAAGTATTGAAAATGAGGTAGGATATTGCATTGAGTATAAGTTGATTGAAACTTGAATAAAGTAAAATTTAACCCGTATGGAATATGAGATTGTTAAGAGGAAGTCGTTAAGTCCTGTGATTGAATTATAAGGTTTTAATTGATTGTTGATTCGTGTTAAGTGTTGTTCCTAGGCCATTGTCCACTAACAAGGATGCCCAGTGTCCAAGAAATAAATTGAAGAAATCTTCTTCTAAATAGAGACCGATGGATCTTCGGGGACATGTGGAACACCTAATGACTCTTGTAGATTAGTATTCATTTTGGTATCTTTTAAAAATAATCCCTAACTTAACTGAGACATCAGTTGGTAGGATGAGTTCTTGGAATTGTATGACATAGTGACACGTAATGTGTTACGGTACAATTTTGACTTGTTTGTGATTAATGAAAAGACTACCTTTGATTGCTAAATTATACATGTATCGATGATATCTATCTTTTCTTGCTTCTTTCTAATGCTCGCATTAGTGATGCAACCATTGAACAAGTACTCATCTTGATTTGAGTTACGTTGTGGATTATTCTTTTTGAGTGCCATCGAGGTCATGAACCTCATGATTATTTGGCAAAAGCTCATTTCCTATCATATTGTAGTTAGTTCTTGGTGAACAACTTTCCATCACTCTTTTGCAGATCACTCATTGTTTTTATAAAGTTAAAACAATATCCTTTGAGAAAATTGAATTTTCATATCCTCAAGCCCATTCGAGGATGAATTTGAAGACCTAGCTCCTCCGCCTCATCATTCTAGTGATATACCGGAAGATCTCAATATGGAGCATCTTTATCGTGAGAATCTTAGAACTCGAGGTGAATTGCACGAACACCGGATTGAATCAAGAAAGGGTTTCAAGTTCTTGGGTGAAGGCCTACTTATTCTAAGGATTTGGTAATGGATGGATTAGATCTATGGATTTGGTGGAAGAGATGGGGAAGAAGGAGATTAGGTGTAGAGAGAGAAAGGAGAGGAAAGAAAAGTAGAGAGAGAAAGTGAGATTAGATTAAATGAAAAATGTTGTGAATGAATGACCAACCCCCTCCTAACATGCTAGGAGGGGTATATATATAGCCCACCCTACATGTGGGCTATATGGACTATACATTATAAAGTGGATCACGAGCCCATTACATAATTATCGTTGGAGCGACCGATCCTTCATAAATACGTAAAACGTATTTCCAACAATCTCCCCCTAAGGGAGGTCGCTCCAAGTTACAAAGTTCTAAATATTCTATGGCTCGTGATCTATGCTAATAATGATGTGACCGAGACTTTCTTTGGGAAAACACATTTCCAACAATCTCCCCCTAAGGGAGGTCACACCATTTTACAAAATCTTAAACCTAGCATCTATGCTTGAGTCTTCGATCTTGTTCTTGTGAATATGCTTGAAGTGATCTTTGACTTTAGTTCTTGAGCATGTTTCCTTGCCTTGACCTTGTGCATTCATCACTTGTGAAATTTGCCTCGTTGTGACTTCATGTTCCACATACTTATACCTTTAAATTCTTGAAAGCTTCAGAGTTTGATACAGCGGAAGACTTGACCTTCAGACTTTCTTGAATTTGTTGAAGTACTAATTGTATGTAGTATAAGCATGTGGTGACGACTTCTTCTGGATTGTACACCGCAATGCCACCTTCTTGTTACGCTGCATAAGACAGTTAGCAACAAACCATATACACGGATGAAATGGCCTTGAACATTTCATTCTAATTCGGTAGCATTTTACCTCCGGTCGGTGAAGACCGTTGGACGATATTAAATATCGTACTTGTGACAGGTAGTTTCAATAAAGAACCTCCTTGACAAGATTTCGCGGGTAAACCCGTTCTCTTTACTCGACCGTCCAAAGCTGACTGCGAACGTAAAGAGTGAATCATTTGGATAATATTATCCACATGATTTGAAGCCGTCAATTCATGTTCCTGGAACAAGTGAAATTCAATTAAGAACCGCACCATCGTTGCTTTCCAGTTGTCACTAGCTTGATTCATAAAGAATCTTGCAAGTTACCTACCAAGTGCTGTTTGATGTTAACACTAGAAGGATTTCCACTCGTCACTGTGATCAATAAAGAGTCACTCTGAGTGTTCTGGCAAGATCATATGATAATGCGTAGAGGCCTGGAACGTGTTTAAATTCATTTAAGAATTAAACCACTGTTGCTTTCCAGTTATCACAAGTTTGATTCATAAAGAATCGCACAAGTCACCTACCATGAGCTTTTTGATATTCGCTCAAGAAGGATTTCCATCTTCATTGTAAATACTTTCGTATTACTCGGATGTTCAGGCAAGATCATGAAGATTTTGCGTAGGACTCTTAAGATCTTTCTTACTTTTCACATTGTGTGAAGAAGCAAGTGAATATGAAAGTGTGTCCTAATGAGATATTTGATGATCTCAAATGGCTCTAGACTCGATCGTACATTTTGGATTTTAGTGATCGGAGGCTGGAGAGGAGTGCCACCTTTTCAATACCAATTTATTCGGAGTGAATAAACCAGTAGATAATGTGTTGATCTCCGTGTGATTAAAACAAATACCTTTTGAGAGATATTTGAGTTAGCTGGGAAGGGTTGTGCATTGCATCACTGGGTCCATGATGTCTTTCTTCAATATCAAGAATCATTAAAAATGATCTCAATAGCATATGAATTGACCCGGTTTCTGCCTAAGGTTGTAAGGAGGGCTTCTTTCTTTACACCCTTTATCTTTACAATTCTTTTTCATTCTTCAACCCCTTCAATGCTTACCAATACGTCATCACTAGCACCTTGTTGTGATTGTTCCAGTGCTAACTTAAGTACTTGGTCGGCATTCAGCTACATTCACAATCTTTCTCCATCTTTCCTAAGGACTACTATTTCTAGCTATGGAATGTCCTTGGGAAGATTCCTCCGGTTCTAGAGAAATCATTGGACTTTAACCTATCCTACCATCCTTATGTCACCACAATCTTCATCGTCGTGAAAAGAGATGTTTTGGGTAAGTGTGTGTCACCATGAAATCCATTTTGAAGTGCAAATCCATTTTGCTCCCCCTTAACATATGCTACGATATTCGAAAACATTTCGCACATGTCGGGATGAGCTAACACGTTAAGTCAAACCATTTGTGATTGATCATATCCCATATTAAATCACATTTTCTCCCCCATATTAAAAATATTAACCCAATCGATGTTTTTAATATCAATTGATTTAATAGTATTTTAAGAAAATTTGGGAAGAAAAATGCAAATCCAATTATCTTCATGATTTGAACAAGCTCCCCTTCAAATTAATGAGGGTGTACTTGAAACGTAAATTAAATACCTTTTAAACACAAGTGTAAGGTATTTATTACGTGCAAAGATCAGATATAATAATGAATTCACAAGATTAGCAATGTACGAGGTTGGACCTGAATAATGGAGAACAGCATATGAAAGAAGCACATGGTTCTTGTTCACGAATGTTGGTCACCTCGTCACGTCCCCGAGAAAATTAATTCTCGTTGTAGAGTCAAAGCTTTCCGGTGAAATGCTTGACTCGATTATGAAAAGCGGGTTGCTATCTGAAATAATAGCAAACCATTTTGAGCATGTTTTAAAAGTTTGAACTTCTGCTCGAACTTTATTTACAACCCCGTGTCATTATTGAATGACATTTCTAGGTTCGTAAATATTATCGATTCCAGAAGACATGCTCTTTTTATCAAAACATTTTTGAACACACAATTTTGAAAGATTTAGAAAAACCTTTTGAGAAATTCTCGAAAAATTGTGTTCAAAGTTTTGAAAAACCAATTACTTAAGCTTAAGATGTTGAATATCTTATAAAACGAGCTCAAGTCCGAGAAGTTGTAAACTTCCCGTTGTTAAGGATAAGTTTATCATCGGCGATAAACTTTCCTTTTATCTGAAGAACGAGTCCTAAGCTGACATTTACTTAGAAGTCGTGTTCATGAGCTTGAAAACTTTGACTGTTTTAACGGAAAGCTCATGACCGAGAAAGGTTAATTTCTCGTTATGAGGAAAAGTTCTCTTATTTAAAAGATACACTTTCCTTTCTGAGCTTAAAACTTCTAATGTTTTAATACAAGCTCATGACCGAGAAAATTGAATTTCTCGTTATGAGGATAAGTTTATCATTAATGATAAACTTTCCTTTATTTGAAGTACGGGTCATCGTCTGACATTTAACGATGAGCCATAATGCATGAGCTTAAAAACTTGGAATGTTTTTGATATAAGCTCATGCCCGAGAAAAATGAATTTCTCGTTGTTAGGATAAGTTTACCATCGGTGATAAACTTTCCTTTCTTTGAGGATCGAGTTACAGTCTGTTATGTGACTGTAAGTCCTTGTGCAGCTTAACCATGAATCCCCTGAGACAGTTGTTTCTCTGATATCTGCTTCTTCAGCAACCAAACTCTAAGAGTGTCCTTAGTTGAACGGTACACAACGATTGGACCGCTTCGTTCTTTTGGAACATCAACTTTGGTACCTGCATTCTCATTAGGAGTTTGTATACTTTTGCATGGGTTAGAGATATCTATTTTTGAAGCACGTGGGGGTTCACAGTTGGCTTTACTTGTGTCAGAGGTGGCCTGAGGGGATGATTCACTTGTCTTAGTTGGCAAACGTTTCCTTTTATAGAAAATCTTAAGTTCAGGCTTAAGTGATGTATCATCCTTTGCAATTTCCTCCCTAGTAGGCTTCGTAGAATCAGAGACTATCCTAGTTAAAGGGCACTCGTTTCCTACAAGAGTAAAAGTTCTACCAGTGGGGCGCCAAACTTTACCAAAGGGTTTGATTTTAGCTATCCACTGGGACTTAATTCTAGCACGGGAGTTCACCTCATCAAGTAATTTCTTGACACAAGCATCATGATTTGCCGTAAAGACACATTTTCTACATGTTTTACAAGTAGCATATTTAATGTCTGAATAATTCCTAGATGATTGATCGATGCTCCTAGAAGATGGCATGCTACGGTTAGCAGTGTTGGGTAATCTAGAAGGCATCTGACTAGGTTGGACATTGCTATCTCTTACATGTGTCTTTTGAATAGCTTCCCTTTGACCTGATTTGTGGCAAACGTCATTTGAACTAGTTCTAGACGTGGTCTTGGTATTTTTAGGGAAACTAGAGGCAATCATATGATTTGGTCTTGCTAAAGCTGGAGTGATCACATTGGGCCTAGTTGCTGGAGTGACAGTTCTAGAAATATGACCCAAATCAACTTGGGAGGCAAACCGCGGTCTCGAGGATTGTGATCGCTCGGATCCAAATGCAGTAGGTTGTCTGACAGACGGTTGTCGGACGAACTGATTTGTAGGCGGTTTCCCCAAGATTGATGGTTTTTCAAGCGTAGTGTCCACACTAGTTCCTCTATTTTTCCTTATCTCGTTTTTCAATGCAGCTATAGCAAATACCTTTTCCTGAACTTGGGCCTTTAAAGTCTCATTTTCTTTGAGCACGTTATCTTGGGATGCCAACTTAGATTCAAGCAGTTGAATTTGTTTCAAAAGATTATCCTTTTCAGCTTTAGAATCTAAAACAGTTTGATCCAATTTTCTTTCAAGAACAACGTTTGACTTTTCAAGTTTTTCAAAGTATGTTTCAAATTTATCCGTTTTCTTAGAAAATTCAAGTTTGGCATCCTCAAGATCTTTTGATTGCCGAGCTATGATCGTTTCGAGCTCTTTAATCTTGGAATCAGAATCAGTTAACGAGGCAGTTATAAAGCATTTATCATGATGAACTATAGCATTTTGAACACTTTCTCCCCCATTATGACTCACATCGGATGAATCATAAGTGGTATTTCTATCACTCTTGTCCATCCCATGTTTGTCATAATTAGGTTCAGAATGCTCAATATGCGGCATGTCATCAGCATATACATCATAAACCACATTACATTGTACCATGTTTGCAGGCTCTGCGTCATAAATGGGTAAGGTGTCATCAAGAGAAATCTCGTGAACATTCCCTGACGTGCCACTGGCATCATGTTGTCCTCCTGATTCGGTGCTCTTGCCATCGTTAGGCGCCAAGTTGTCAACCGTATGACCATTATCCTCTTGCATCTGCGTCATTGATTCTTGCACTCCATTATCATACACTTGCTGAAGTTGTGATCTTTGATATATCGAAGACGAGACTGATGTCATGAGTTTCAGAATTGTATCACGGAAGACTCGAAGTTCAGTATGTGTATCTCGAAGAAATGAGTGGCAAATCATTGAACTTTCAGACTTGATGATATTGAACTGGAGGAAAGGCGTGAGTTGTGTCACAAGAGCCTTATAAGCAAGTGCCGATGCAGAGTGATTAAAGCTTTTATTGTTAAGTTCCTCGGCGAGTTGGGTCAAAGTGGTGAAAATTGAGTCGATGAATATATGACGATCTTGTCCAAAGATTGTCACAAATTCGCTCCCTCCTTGAATCCGTGAAAGATTAACTAGATGATACTGAAGCATTCGAAAGGAAGTTATACCACTTTCCCTAGCGTTGGCTTGCACTTGATGCGATTCTCCCTCTTTAAGTGTCGATTTTAACGATTCCATTGGTAATCGAGGAAAAATGATGTGGCTGTTGTTGTTGTCGGGTTTGAACAATACGACCCGGCTCCAAAAGTGTTATCGGCTCAAAAGATTATGAACAAAACCCGATCAAAAATCCGTAATTGCTAAATATATATCCCGTCACTGTCACTCGTAAATTTGACTTCAAATCCGGCCCGAAAAATTTGAACCCGTCAAATATTTTTCCTCGTTAATTCTATTAAAATACCCGCCTCAATACGATTTTGCCAAAAAATTAATATAAAAAATTAACTTATTTTAAAAAAATTGTGATTATCTATTTAAACTAAACAAATTAGAAAAATTTGAAATTTAAACTAAAAAATAGAAAAATATGATTTATCTATTTAAAGAAAAAAATTGATAATGATACTAGAAATAATGTTTAAAAATAATAATAAAAAAACGTTTAAAGTAAACTAAACGGATATGTTAATAAAATAAACGTTACGTAAATAAAAGTTAGAAACGTGGCCCAGAATAATAGAAAAAAAAATCTGATATTTTTTCCTTGTATACTCCGTCCAAACACGTGGCCCCTAGAAATGTTGTCCACCGCCCCACTAGCTTTGTTAAATCCGCCTCAAATAAATAAACCCGTTTATTTCTCTACTCCTTTGACTAAATCACAAAAACACAGATATTTATCTCTCTCTCACACAAACCGTCTTCTCTAATCTCAAACACAATAACCTACTTTCTCTCTCAATCGAATCTCACAAACACACAGAGAAACAACAAATGATAGTTATCAATACACCATTAGATCTATGGATTTGGTGGAAGAGATGGGGAAGAAGGAGATTAGGTGTAGAGAGAGAAAGGAGAGGAAAGAAAAGTAGAGAGAGAAAGTGAGATTAGATTAAATGAAAAATGTTGTGAATGAATGACCAACCCCCTCCTAACATGCTAGGAGGGGTATATATATAGCCCACCCTACATGTGGGCTATATGGACTATACATTATAAAGTGGATCACGAGCCCATTACATAATTATCGTTGGAGCGACCGATCCTTCATAAATACGTAAAACGTATTTCCAACATTGGGGAATATGATCAAGGGATTGGGCAAAAAGAGAAGGTGAAAGCTTTGAAGTATTTCAAAGAATACATGTTGGTAAACATGTAATGTTGAACAATTTTTTTTATCTTGAATGTGTATTAACCTTTGATACATGTTTGGATTGTTATTTATTTTGATCCTAAATATTGTTTATGCCATTATATTTGTGATTCACATAGCTTTATGCATGCCTTGTGATAGTTAGCTTATTAGATTATGATCTGTAGTTAACTTTGGCTTGTGAATTCTTTGGTAAAAATCTGGGTTTATCAAAAACTAGGATGGGAAATTTTTGAAAGACCACTGGTCGCGGTTCCATATCGACCCGCGGATCCTTATAGATAAGGAACCGCCGGTCCTAGATAAGGAACCGCCGCCACTGTTCCCGACAACATATTTTACTTTACAATGTTTTCTCAATTTTGTGTAAACACTGCATGATTTTCTGTAATAAACTGCACATCTCCTAAACTAGCTTACCTAAATTCATTATTCACCTAAAATGATTTTAACCCATTACTAGTTTGGATCATCCCCTCCCCCATTTAAAGCCACCTTGTTAGTCATGTTCTTCACACATCAAAACATCCTTCCATAACCCTTAAACCACCCTTGTCAACCATGGTTTCTACAAAAACCTCAAACACCCCAAGGAAAACACTTAAGATTAGGATTAAGGTAGCCAACCCTAACTCCTCACCTTTCCACACACCTAAGAATGAGATGGTTCCTATCCTCATTTCTTCATCACCTTCACCACCCCGTGCATCATGCAAGACAACATCCACCCATGGTACTAACCACTTCATTGGTTCTACCTCCTCTTCATTCAACTCAAGAATGAATGAGCTCTCTTCACCCTTCACTCCAAGTGCACCCTTGGATGTGACCACACAACCCCAACCAATCCAAAGCATTCCTTTTATGAATGACTTTGATGACACCTTGGTGACTTCACCATTTACCCTTCCTAACTCACCCATTTCACCAACCTTGGATAAAATACCTCCACACTCACCCATTTCCCCTTTAGGGAACATGCCTCCACTCTCACCCACATCACCCTTGGAGAACATGCCTTCTCCACCTCCACCCAACTCAAACATTCCAATTTTGGGTGTTCCACTTTCCCTCCTTTTGGGTGATCCATACTATGGGTTTTAACAAACACATGGTCCTAGTTGTCCATGTTGTCTTTACAACCACTACATCATCCATAACCTTAGGATGGATATGTTTGGACTACATAGGAGGTTGCAAGAGTTCTTGCTTGCCTTGTTCTCCATGCCTCCTCCTAGGAGATGAATGATGAGTTTTCTTAATAAATGTTTTCAACAAAACCAAGCCAAAGAAGACTACTTATCTAGATTTAATGTTAAGCTAGCTATGTATTAGTTAGTTTTATTTGTCATTTTACTTGATTCCTTCATGAATGTTTCATGATGTTGATCTATGGATTTAGCCCTATGTGTTTCTATCCTTATGCGCACATTAATCAACTTTAATTTGAAATTAAAACTGAACCTAAATCTATCACAACCTCTAAAAACTTGACTAAAATTGGTTCAAAATGATATCTAAATTATTTTGTCACCCTTTGTCAAGACATTCTTTGTGAATGTGTTGCTTTATGCAACCCTAGCATAATTTAGTGCTAATAGAGGTAAAATTCCAAGATTTGCAACTTTTTGAAAAAGTCTTAGTTTTTCCCAAAACCCTGGAAAAACATGGTTTCAAGCCCACTGGACGCGGATCCTTAAAGTCCCGTGGTTCCCTAGCGATATGGAACCGCCGGTCCCTTTAAGGTACCGCGGGCAGAAATCAGTTTTTGACAAATTTTTTGGTCAAAACTTTTAAAACCCTATACCCTGTCAAGATTCCTTGTTTACTCAAATTGACTAAACATTCCTTGACACTACACTTTTTGTATTCAAATTCTTACCTTGATTGTATTTTACTTATACTCCAACCTTGAGATTTCATTCTCACACCTTCCCAACCTTGAGAATTCATTCTCACACAACCTTGAGATTTCATTCTCACACCTTCCCAACCTTGAGAATTCATTCTCACACAACCTTGAGATTTTATTCTCACACTCTCACAATGCCTAACTCCTACATTCCTAACCTTGACATTTCTTTGTCACAACCCCACTCACCCAAAGCTTCCTCATCCAAGCTTTCAAAGAAACCGAAAATCTCGGTTCGACCTATTTGGGTTAAAAAGAATGAACCATCTTCCTCCAAACCACCCAAAAACCCTACCTTCTCTCCAATCAAGTATTGGAATGAGACTTATACCATTAACCCCATCACCGGAGCAAAAGAAAATGTTCCCCCACCACCACAGTCCTTCAGTACCCCTCAACTCAATGACCTTTCAACCTTCCCAAACCTCACAAGGCATTGTGAAAACATTCCCAAACCCATTACCCCTCCACCATCAAACCCTAAGTTTGATGCCATACCCCCATCAACCGATTTTGTGTTGCATCATGGATCCTCGTGTGCTTGTTGTCGATTTCAACAAATTGAACTTGCTCATGTGTATGAGAAGTTAAATTTTATTGAATTCCTCCTCACTCGACCTCCTATTCAAGTTTTCGTTCCGGTGGACAAAACTTCGAATGATGCATCGTCGTCTTATTTCTCCAACTAAAGTCTTTGTTACTTTAGTTGTTTTAGAGTCTTTTATTTTTTTTAAGCAATCTTGGAAAATTATCACTATTAGACTAGCTTATGCTTAGTGGTTTATTTTCCATATTTCTTGCTTTAGATAATCATATTGTGTGTATGACTATCTACTTTCTTGTGTCTTTTCTTTTATGTAACCTTTGTGTTATTTGTGTGTTATTTCCTTAGTTCTATTTTGAGTTGATCATGGTTAATTTTTACAATTGCTTATGGGTGATTCCATCAATTCTAAACTTTAACCCATTGACAAGCTTATCATCTTCATTGGATTGAAGCTTGATGTTGTCAATTACCTCTTTGGACATACTTAGCAAAATATTTGCTTCTAATTTGAGATTTCTTCTCTCTCTCCCTCTCAAGTTACTTAGTAGGTAGTGATCATATATACATTGGTGTTTCTTTCCATTCTACTAACCTTTGTGTATCATGTCACCTTAGCTCATATACTTGGTGCCCCAAGCAAGGGGGAGCAACCACCAAGGGGGAGCTACTAGCAAAGTTCGATGTTCTTCGAAGACTTGTGCTAACCTTTTTTTCTACGACAAAGGGGGAGAAATGATAGTGATAAACTAGTTAATAATTCGATATTTTGTGTTTCTAAGTAAATGAGTTTATCGTTTGTCGTAATCAAAAAGGGGGAGATTTTTAATGCAAGTGATGCCTAAAAACATTATTAGTGTTAACTAATCTTTCTTAGTTTTGATCACAACAAACCATACAACACATTTAGTGTAAAATACAAAATGAATTATTTAACTAACACTATCATCAGGTAATAATCATATCACTAACCTTTCTTAATCATACTTAGTGATCATCAAACTGATTATCCTTAAAACTCACTTTTGTTAATATGACAAAAGACTTTTTAATAAACTTTCTTTCTTAGAAAATGTTTTATTAAAATGGAAAATGAAAATTTGAAAATAGCATATTCCAAATGTTGTTAGAATGTCCTTTGAAGGCTTCAAATACCTCAGATATTCCTACCCCACTAAAAGACAAAAACGGAGCGTACTCTAGTGGCGGTACCTTAAGTGGCTAGGCGGTTCCTTAGCGATATGGAACCGCCGGGCGAGATAAGGTACCGCACACAGATAGCCGTTATATGTCCGTTATACTTTGTCTCCTTTAAATAGTAGGTCAAATATCATTTTCCAGCAAGCCTCTTGGACGTTTTTCTCAGCCCTCTTTCTATTTTCTATAGCATAATCATTAGTAAATGATCACTCAAAGTGTTAAGGATGTTTACATATGATTATCCTCTTGATCCCCTCCTTTACCTTGTCCAATGAGAAGATCACTCACTCACTAGTGTTGTGATAAAGATGAATCTATGAGCTAGTCATATTCATCATGATACCCTTTTTGTTTTAGGTCAATCTATTGTATTTATGAATACTTGGATTAGTTGTGTTCATCCAAGTTATTTGTGGATACTTGGACTTGTTGTGTACATATATTGCATATGTGTTTGCTTGGATTTGTGTTGTGTAGATCCAAGCTACATGTGTGTACTTGGATAAGTCTAGTTGAGTTGTAATAGATTTGATTAGTAGTTCTCACTAAACTATAAAGTGATGTGGTTGTGTCTTGTGAGTTCTCAGTAAACTTTAAAGTGATTAGTAGTTGTGTTGTGTGAAGTTCTCACTTAGATTCATAGTGAAGAGTCGTGGATATTGGTTCTTGTGACAACCGTGGTTTTGGGTTTGTCACTTGGTCTTACTTTTAGGTTATTTTATGTGTGCTTACTTGAATTGTGTGTTTACGTGTTTATTTTGTGTGAACGAGGTTGGTGTGGTTATCGTTTATGAGTATAGAGTACTCATAAGTTAATCGAGGAACAGTTATTTCATGTTCATGAGCTCACAAGTGGTGACTATGAAATGAAAATGGTGATATTGTGGTGTTTACGTATACGTATAAGTATTATAGTAATAGTATTTTTTTAGGATTTACGGTTTAGCATTTAGAGGTCTCGGGTGAGGTAATTATCCATATGAATATTTTTCAGGATGGTTTTAAGTCATTTAGGACTTAGTTATAAAGTTTATTTCAAAATTTGAGATTTTTTATAAAAGTGTATATTTTACGTCTTTTACGGTAAAACGCGTAAATTTGACTAGTTTTACGGTTTTGAGGTTTTGGAAGCTTTAGGAGCTGAAATAAATTAAGGAAAATTAAGTTAATATTATTAACATAATATTAAATAATAAAAGTAAAAAAAAAACGAATTTATTGGGTGTTTGGGTCGGTTTAGACGCACCAAAGAAAGAGAAAAAGGGAAAAAGGGAAAAAAAAGGAAAGTTGGGTGTTATACTTGGACTAGGATTTTATGTACACACTATATAAGGTTATCTAATAAATTAAAAAAAACATAAATCCTAGGAGACAAAGAAAAATTTGTGGGTTTCATAGAGGAGAATTAGGGTTCTTCAAAAAAATTAGGTTTTCTTCATCTTCCATTGATTTAAGGTAAAAACCTTCATTAACCCTTTTAATTAAATTGTTTTTATGTTTAATTAATCATTCTTATGATGGATTAAGGGTTAGGGTTTATATAAAACAGTAGATTAATAATTTATTAATCATAATATGATGATCATATAATCTAGGGCTTGTATTAGAAGGGTTATAGGTGATTAATTAGATCAATTTGTTTAAAACCCGTTTTTAAAAACTGGGCAGAATTTTGAGTCTATTGTTTTGATCATATCTCGAGTTCTAGGAACATTCAAGATGCGATCAAACTAGCCCTGGATATTTAATTGAGTTGGCTTTCTAAATCAAGAAACGAGAACTAAATTGGAGGTCGGGAAGTGGGTCAAAAACAGGTTACAACAGTCGGAGGTCAAAACAGTTTTGAATTCAGCCTGTTTTCTTTTTAAGTTTTGGGTTGTTTGGGGTACTTAGGGTTGCATTGGGATCTTCTCACGAATATGAGAGATGGTTTATATATTTTAGTAAGGATCTGCACTTGGGCTAAGATTGTGGTTTAGGGTAAGACCCTCTAATGATAATGAACTTTTCATACGTTTAAAATCAGTGAATTCTGGATAGGTAACAATATATACACATATATCTGGGCCTTAACAGTAGCTTTAAGGTTAGGGCAAGTGGGAGGTTTTAGCTAACATGTATAAAAGTGTGAATATTTCTTTTATAGAAACCATGGGTATGTTTAAGTGGACGTTTGACTTAAAGTTTTGAGACCTAAAACTGGGACTGTTTTGTGTAAAATTTTGAACGAGATAGCTATTTAACTTAACCAAGTTAGGTACTTGTTAAGGAAGGGTAATGGGGTGATTAGAGCTTAACAATGACGTAATTATACGGGAATAGACTAGATGTCTATCATAGCTTGATGAGCCATCTTAGTGATTGGTTCGTGTATTGATTTCGTGTTTTTGGTTTGTTAGCTTGTTGCTAGTGCGAGGACTTGTGAAGAAGCTATCAGGTGAGTTTCATAGTCCCATGTTTAATATTGATTTTGAATTCCAGATGGGATGGAAGAGACACTGTGTTGAGTTATTTTCTAAATTGATGCTGTGAATGTGTTTGTGATTTGAGATGGACTTGTGTGTACATTATGTGATTAACTGCTATGTGATTTTTGATTGTGTATGATTTGGATCGGGGGACACGTGATGTCTCAGTTATTGTGGTTTGACAAGGTAGTGGCCTTGTGGTTTGACAATGTAGTGGCCTTGTGGTTTGACAAGGTAGTGGCCTTAAGATAGGTACATAGTGTGATCATCTATGGTATCATGTTGTTTGGCAAGGTAGGAGCCTTGGATTTTGGTTTGAAATGATTGATCTTGAATGCTAGTTGTTAATACATAATTGTAGCACATTGTCCATATGTTATTGTGTTGATGGTTGTTATTCACAGATTGTAATTGATTTAGCGTTGGAGTCTAAACCTATGACTCTCACCAACTTTATGTTGACGTGTTTTAGTGTCTCTTTCAGGTGATACTATGGTTAAGCATGAGAACATAAGTGGCTAGGATTGGAGAAGCTTAGGAATACATATAGAAGGAGAATCCCCGTTTCCTTCTTAGTTTTTATTTATTCTTTTAATAAGTGATACTGTGGCACACATATATTTGTTTGGTTATGTTATTTGTTTGTATTGGGTAAGCGGTAGGACTGTTACCTACTTACCTAGACTCCTGAGTCCGATGAGATATTGTCATGACTTTGTGTCTCCATTTTATGACATTTCTTATTTCATATAGTTATCTCTATAGACACGCCATGTTGTGATGATACCCATACGTCGCACCCCATATTCTGCCATGGTGGGGTGTGACAGAATGGTATCAGAGACAATGGTTATAGAGAATTAGGTTGCCTAGTCGTGTAGCCTAGTCTATAGCTTAAGGGTCCCTGCATATAGGCGTCATAGGAGTATGTGTGCATTTTATAGTAATTGATGTGTTTGAATATTATTTTCGCAGTATTTGTTAGGTTATGAACTACTATGGTTCATACTTAACTACATGTTATTTTCTTTACGAGTTTTGATTAGTGCGGGTGGAACCATGGTCGTATACGCTAGTCATTGTTGGATTTCGCTTAATTATGTTTTCATGTTCTTTATACATTTTGAATTTTGTCTACGCTGGTTCAGCTGGACTACGAGTTTATGTGTTTCGTGCATTGGCTATGTTATTTTAATACATGGGGTTTTGGATCTTATCTTGTGTGGTTATGTGCTTGTGAGTTGTTGGATTATGTGTTATGTGTAGTATTAATTTCTTATAAGTGTCATCATAGGAGGGAGTACATTGGTGAAAGGGAACATGTATAATTATGGAGGCCTACATAGTTATATATGTGCCACAACACTACTGGACTTTCAAGTATGATTTCATGAAAGAGAGTTAATACATGCTTGTATAGTATATGTTGGATGGGTTTGAGTGTATGTACGCTTATGCCTATGTATGTAAAATTATTTTCTACTTACCGGTTGTATTCTTGGGATGGTTGCTAGCTCGTTTCTCTTTGAGATGTTCAACTTCTGTAGTAGCGCATTTCTCGGGTCCTCATTTCACGTGTTTGTTTGTGTGGTACTTTTGGCGTGAAGGATTTTGAGATGGTGGAGATTTCTTTTTGGGGTAACGATGTCTTTTGTTTCGAGTTATACATGGTAAAAAAATAGAACTTACAAATTGAAAAAAAAATTAGTTGTTGGTAGTCGATGAAATAAGGAAGTGTCGGGATCATATTTCAAATAAGGTGGAATATAAATTCTTTAACATATAAGCTGACTCATTTATTTTAAAATATTTTGGTTTTGATCACCTAAAGTTATTGTTCTTAAGTTAAAATTTTTGTTCTTATTTAGTGAAATATGTTAAAATCATGTAATTAATAGAGTTTTAATTTTCGGGAATTAAAATAAATTAGGTTCTAGTTTTGGTAATTAATGGGGGGTTTTAGGGTTTAAAAATCGTTTTTTTTTTTGGTATAAATCGGAGTAGGCAGAAACTGTCGCTAATGCCTAGGCAGATTTTGAGAAAAATCGTTTTGGTCATAACTTATTCGTTTTTAAAGGTTTTTGGGTGATTCAAAAGCCTAAAATTATGTACTCGGAACATACTTTTCAAATATTCAGACAGTTTCGTAATTAGAAGTCAGTATCTTGGTCGAATTAATTGTACAAGTGTTGAGTTCAAGGTTAATTTTCGGACAACATGGTTTAAACTCGGGGTTAATATACAAAGAAGTTACTAAACTTTCTAAGAAATTTGTCCTAAGGTAACGAACGTTCATTTTGTGTTTCTAAGTTACTAAACTTTAATAAACTATACATCACTATAATTTAGTGTTAATTTGAGTAACCTGAATGCATGATTTTTGATAAGTTAAGTAACATAAATGTCTTATTTTTTCATGTTAAGTAATATAAATATCACATTTTTGCTAAGTGGGTAACCTAATCAACCGGTCATATGAACATTAGTAACTTAGAAACACAAAATGAACGTTCGTTACCTTAGGACAAATTTCTTGAACACTTGGAGGGTTAACATAGAGATGAGTTGGGAAGGAATTTGAGAGTTCTTTAGACCTTATTATACGTGGTTATATTTAGATGAGTTTTGATTTGTGGTATTTATGAGTAAGACTGAAATCGGGGTGACAGTTTTAAACCCGTTGAGTTATGTGACGGCTCCTAACTTGGTTTCAAGACAGTTATTGTTTGATGAGTTGCGAGATTTAGTTAGGTTGGTTACATAACTTTATGGTTTTGATAAGTTTCCTCGCGGACTGTTAAGGCTCATGTGTTGCTGGTTGAGATTATTTTCGTGTAAACTGAGTTCACGTTTGAACGTGAAGGTTTTATCAGGGATATGCATCCTCGTTTGTTTGCTGAGAATAAGTTTGAGTTTGGGAGTGAATCTCGGGACGATATTTCTATTAGGAGGGAGTGATGTGACAACCGTGGTTTTGGGTTTGTCACTTGGTCTTCCTTTTAGGTTATTTTATGTGTGCTTACTTGAATTGTGTGTTTACGTGTTTATTTTGTGTGAACGAGGTTGGTGTGGTTATCGTTTATGAGTATAGAGTACTCATAAGTAAATTGAGGAACGGTTATTTCATGTTCATGAGCTCACAAGTGGTGACTATGAAATGAAAATTGTGATATTGTGGTGTTTACGTATACGTATAAGTATTATAGTAATAGTATTTTTTTAGGATTTACGGTTTAGCATTTAGAGGTCTCGGGTGAGGTAATTATCCATATGAATATTTTTCGGGATGGTTTTAAGTCATTTAGGACTTAGTTATAAAGTTTATTTCAAAATTTGAGATTTTTTATAAAAGTGTATATTTTACGTCTTTTACGGTAAAACGCGTAAATTTGACTAGTTTTACGGTTTTGAGGTTTTGGAAGCTTTAGGAGCTGAAATAAATTAAGGAAAGTTAAGGTAATATTATTAACATAATATTAAATAATAAAAATAAAAAAACGAATTTATTGGGTGTTTGGTCGGTTTAGACGCACCAAAGAAAGAGAAAAAGGGAAAAAGGGAAAAAAAAAGGAAAGTTGGGTGTTATACTTGGACTAGGATTTTATGTACACACTATATAAGGTTATCTAATAAATAAAAAAAAAACATAAATCCCAGGAGACAAAGAAAAATTCGTGGGTTTCATAGAGGAGAATTAGGGTTCTTCAAAAAAATTAGGTTTTCTTCATCTTCCATTGATTTAAGGTAAAAACCTTCATTAACCTTTTTAATTAAATTGTTTTTATGTTTAATTAATCATTCTTATGATGGATTAAGGGTTAGGGTTTATATAAAAACAGTAGATTAATGATGTATTAATCATAGTATGATGATCATATAATCTAGGGCTTGTATTAGAAGGGTTATAGGTGATTAATTAGATCAATTTGTTTAAAACACGTTTTTAAAAACTGGGCAGAATTTTGAGTCTATTGTTTTGATCATATCTCGAGTTCTAGGAACTTTCAAGATGCGATCAAACTAGCCCTGGATAGGTAACTGAGTTGGATTTCTAAATCAAGAAACGAGAACTAAATTGAAGGTCGGGAAGTGGGTCAAAAACAGGTTACAACAGTCGGAGGTCAAAACAGTTTTGAATTCAGCCTGTTTTCTTTTTAAGTTTTGGGTTGTTTGGGGTACTTAGGGTTGCATTGGGATCTTCTCACGAACATGAGAGATGTTTTATATATTGTAGTAAGGATCTGCACTTGGGCTAAGATTGTGGTTTAGGGTAAGACCCTCTAATGGTAATGAACTTTTCATACGTTTAAAATCAGTGAATTCAGGATAGGTAGCAATATATACACATATATCTGGGCCTTAACAATAGCTTTAAGGTTATGGCAAGTGATAGGTTTTAGCTAACATGTATAAAAGTGTGAATATTCCTTTTACAGAAACCATGGGTATGTTTAAGTGGACGTTTGACTTAAAGTTTTGAGACCTAAAACTGGGACTGTTTTATGTAAAATTATGAACGGGATAGCTATTAAACTTAACCAAGTTAGGGACTTGTTAAAGAAGGGTAATGGGGTGATTAGAGCTTAACAATGAGGTAATTATACGGGAATAGACTATATGTCCATGATAGGTTGATGAGCAATCTTAGTGATTGGTTCGTGTATTGATTTCGTGTTTTTGGTTTGTTAGCTTGTTGCTAGTACGAGGACTTGTGAAGAAGCTATCAGGTGAGTTTCACAGTCCCATGTTTAATATTGATTTTGACTTCCAGATGGGATGGAAGAGACATTGTGTTGAGTTATTATCTAAATTGATGCTGTGAATGTGTTTGTGATTTGAGATGGACTTGTGTGTACATTATGTGATTAACTGCTATGTGATTTTTGATTGTGTATGATTTGGATCGGGGGACACGTGCCATCTCAGTTATTGTGGTTTGACAAGGTAGTGGCCTTGTGGTTTGACAAGGTAGTGGCCTTGTGGTTTGACAAGGTAGTGGCCTTGGGATAGTTACATAGTGTGATCATCTATGGTACCATGTTGTTTGGCAAGGTAGGAGCCTTGGATTTTGGTTTGGAATGATTGATCTTGAATGCTAGTTGTTAATACATAATTGTAGCACATTGTCCATATGTTATTGTGTTGATGGTTGTTATTCATAGCTTGTAATTGATTTAGCATTGGAGTCTAAACCTATGACTCTCACCAACTTTATGTTGACGTGTTTTAGTGTCTCTTTCAGGTGATACTATGGTTAAGCATGAGAACATAAGTGGCTAGGATTGGAGAAGCTTAGGAATGCATATAGAAGGAGAATCCCCGTTTCCTTCTTAGTTTTTATTTGTTCTTTTAATAAGTGATATTGTGGCACACATATATTTGTTTAGTTATGTTATTTGTTTGTCTTGGGTAAGCGGTAGGATTGTTACCTACTTACCTAGACTCCTGAGTCTAATGAGATATTGTCATGACTTTGTGTCTCCATTTTATGACATTTCTTATTTCTTATAGTTATCTCTATAGACATGCCATGTTGTGATGATATCCATACGTCGCGCCCCATATTCCGCCATGGTGGGGTGTGACAGTTCTAGCTTTGGATTAGAACTCGACATCTAGCCTTGTGTCGTAAAATGGTGAAGTAGGCAACGTCGTGAAGATTGGTTCTACCTTGAGATTAGAACTCGACATCTAGCCTTGTGTCGTTAAATTGTGAAGTAGGCAACGTTGTGTAGATTGGTCCTAGCTAAAGATTAGGTCTCGACATTTAGCTTAGTGTCGTAAAATAATGTAAGCAACGATGTAAGGTTTTCTCCGCCGAGAAGGGAGCTTGTGGATATAGTGGAAATTTTCGAGTAGGTGTACTCGAGGATTGGAGTAGAAACGAGGATAGAGCCTCTTTGTCGAACCATAAATCTTGGTGTCTTCCCACTAGGTTTTCTCCTTCCTTACTCTTTACTTATTTCATTATCATTACACTTACCTATTATCTTTGCTAGTGCATTTGAATTGAACCTAATCATTATGCAACTTAGCTTTAAGTAAAAGATAGTTTTGATACAAACCAAATTGAAAGTAATTTTAATTTGGTCACTAATCGAAGAGAAACTATTTAACCCCCCCCCCCCCCTCCCTCTAGTTTCTACATTAATGAATATCACTCTGAATGTTCTGACAAGACCATAAAGATATTGCGTAGAAACCTGAAACAAGTTTGAATCAATTCAGAATCAAACCACTGTTGCTTTTCAGTTTTGCACATGTTCAATTCATAAAGAATCTTGCATATGACCTACCGCAGTGCTGTTTGATGTTAACACTGGAAGGATTTCCACTCATCATTGTGAATACTAAGTAGTATCACTCTGAGTGTTCTAGCAATATCACAAGGGTATAGCGTAGGACTCTCTTGATCTTCATCCGTGTGTCCTAACGAGATTTGATTGATCTCTTGGCTCTAGACTCGATTTGTTCACTTTTAGTGTTCAGAGGCTGGAGCAGATGCCACCTATTCAATATCAACTCTCTCAGAGTGAGAAAGTCAATAGAAGTCGTGTTGATCTCCGTGACAATAAAACAAACTTCTTTTGAGAGAAGCCTGAGTAGCTAGGAAAGGGTTGTGCTTCACATCACTGGGTCCATGATGAGATGTCTTCATGATGTGTTGACGCGGTTTCTGCCTAAGTTGTATGGAGGGCTTCTTTCTTTACACCCTTTATCCTTACATTTCTTTTTCATTATTCAACCCCTTCAATGCTTAAAAAGACATCATTACTAACACCTTGTTGTGATTGTTCCGGTGCTAGCATCAGTACTTAGTCGGCATTCAGCTACGTTCACATTCTACTCCATCTTTCCTAAGGATTTCTAATAATCTATTGGATTGTCCCTGGGAAGATCCCTCCTTTTCTGGTTGGATCATAGGACTTAGACCTAACCACCCTTTTGACACCAATAACGTCGGGAATTAAAGATGTTGTGGGTATTTGATCGTAACCATGAGTGCTTGAGTCTTTAGATCACATTTTAATCACATTTTCTCCCCTATCTATAATATATAAAATCTTTTGATATTAGAGATACCAAATTTGATTAAAATATATTTTGAAAAATAGTCTTGAAAATCGTCGGGAGAAAAATGTGTCAAACTTAGCATGAATTTTGGAACGCTCCCCCTCAAAAATTGATCCAATTGAATTTTCATTTCGAGGATATGATCCACATTAAACTTTTGAGGAAAGGAGTTGTTGAACACACAATTTTTGAAAGATTTTGAATATCATTGAGAAATTCTTGAAAAAATTGTGTTCAACGCTTTTTGAAAAAATCAATTCTTTTTGTCGAAAAGGTTTTTCTAAAGCATAAACTTGAGTTCATAGACTTTGAATGTCTTGACGTATCCACTCAAGTGTAAGAAGATTTCTCTTCTTTTTGCTGAGGGTAAGAGCACAACAGCGTACACTCCCCCGTGAAAATAGATTCGGTTTGAAATCTGAAAGTGATTACAAGCCATTGTGTTGAGCTCAAAACGTTGAATGTTTTGTGACAAGCTCAACCCAAGATAGATTGCTCTACCCGTTGTTGGAAATATTGTCCAAAATAGACAATTTCCTTTTGAAAAGATAGAAATGACATGTTTTGAAAAATATTTACAACTTTCATTCGAGCTTTATGTACACACCCGTGTCGTTATTGAGCGACATTTTTAGGCACGTCCATATTATCGATACTGAAAGACATGTCGAGAAGAATATTTTTGGATTATCAAAGATTTTTTAATTTTGTATTTTTCTTTTTCATTAATATTTACAGGTAGATGTTTGATAGATGAATCAAGTAGGCTTCTTTGCCAGAACATCCAGTTCTGCTGGAGTCAAACATCTCATACCAATTTTAACAAGATACGCAAACCTCTCTTTCGAAAGAGCTTTTGTAAACAAGTCAGCTAATTGGTAATCAGTTCCAACAAAGTATAATTCAACAATACCCTTTTCAACTTGTTCCTTGATGAAGTGATATCTGACATCAATGTGCTTCATACGGGAATGCTGTACCGGATTGCAGGAGATGGCTATGGCCGACTTTGAGTCACAGTACATAGGTACTTTATCAAAATGGAAGCCATAATCCGTGAGTTGTGTTCTCATCCAAAGAACTTGAGCACAACACGCAGATAGAGACACATACTCCGCTTCGGTTGATGAAAGTGACGTGCAATCCTGCTTCTTGGAAGACCATCCCACAAGCTTATCTTGACCTAGAAATTGTGCACCACCAGAAGTACTTTTACGTGTATCAAGACACCCTGCATGATCAAAATCTGAATAGGCCGTTAGAAAGAAAACGGTTTCCCTCGGATACCAGAGTCTCATGTGAATGGTATTCTTAAGGTACCGAAAGATCCGTTTAACCTCCTTGAGGTGCTTTTCAGTGGGTCGTGCTTGATATTGTGCATAATAACATGTAGCATGATGAATATCAGGTCTGCTTGTTGTCAAGTACATGGGGGACCCGATCATGGAACGATATCTCGTTTGATCTATTGGTAATCCCTCCAAATCAGCATCTAGGGATGTGGTCTATAAAGGTGTTCCAACGGGGTCACATGATGTCATACTATGCTTTGTGATTATCTCTTGACAATACTTAGCTTGGTTAATAAAGATACCACTTGGGGATTGGTGAACTTAAATTCCTAGAAAGAATTTTAGTTCGCCCATCATAGACATTTCAAATCTGCTGTGCATTACTTTTTCAAACCATTTTGAAAGTTTTGGGTTTGTAGACCCAAAAATAATGTCATCAACATAAATTTGCACAAGCAAAATGTCATCCCCATATTTATAAGTGAACAAAGTTAAATCAATGGAACCTTTTGAGAAACCTTTGGAGACCAAAAATTTTGAGAGCTCATCGTACCACGCCCTTAGAGCTTGCTTGAGTCCATTAAGTGCTTTGTGGAGACGATACACCTTGTCAGGATAATGAGGATTGACGAATCCTTCCGTCTGTGTGACATAGAATTCTTCCTTCAAAGGACCATTAAGAAACGCCGTCTTTACGTCCATTTGATAGACAATGAATCCCTTATGTGCAGCATAAGCAAGAAAAATCCTGACCGCTTCCATTCGAGCTACTGGTGCAAATGATTCTTCGAAATCAATACCCTCTTTCTGTCCATACCCTTTAGCCACTAGCCTAGATTTATTCTTGATGATCGTGTTCTCTTCATCCATCTTGTTTTTCCAGATCCATCAAAGATTTAATGGTGTTACATCGAATGGTCTGTCAACAAGTTCCCAGACTTTAAGTCTTTCAAATTGTTGAAGTTCATCCGTCATCGATTCAATCCAAGCATGATCAGCTAATGCTTCTTTGATGTTTTTCGGTTCAGCTGAACTCACGGCGAATGCGAACATACAAACATCGGCATCGGTGTTAAGCTGTCGTCTTGTGCGAACAGGCTGTGAAGGGTTTCCAATGACATGAACCAAAGGATGATCTCGGGTCCAATGATGTGTTGAAGGATGTCGTTGATAGAATGTATGCATATTTGACGGATCAACATGGCGAGTAGAAGACTCTCCAGTTTCGTGTACCGGTGTACCGAATGGGTTGATAAATTCGTCTTCATCAGATAATGCATCGTCTGCTTGATTTGTGTTCTCTGGAGCAATGACAGTAATTGTGGATGTTGTAGGATCGATTGTTAAAGTGATATTCTGAGGAGGTAAATCTACAGCAACCGATGTTGAAGTAGATGAAGTTGTATCCTGTTGTTGACGATGATTGTAACACCCCCAAATTTGTACAACTGAATACAGCGGAAGACTCGTTGGTGTTACGGGATAGCACATTACTCACATCATAGACAACGCATAAAAATCGCGTCGTTTAATAATAAATCATTTGCATTCATAAACATTAAAGTTACATCGGTCCCAAGTCATATTATTTCTTACAAAGTTTTACAAAATAATTGAATGGAAAATATTGTTTAAGTGCGGGCCATGAATTCTTGTCGTCTTCCCGAGAATTACCTTCAAGTACCTGAGATAAAACATGTTAAAAGAAAAGGTCAGCGATAACGCCGAGTGAATTCATAGAGTTTAAATAAATTCCATCATTATATCTTTGGTATAAAATTATTACCAAAAATCATTTTGTACAAATCATTGTAATGGCTATAAAATAGCCAAAGTCATTTTTATACAAATCCTTATCGAAAATCATAATATAGGCATTTGCCTTAAAAATCATTATACGAGCCAATGTCGTAAAAACATCATACCATACGTCTTATGACGTTGTATGAAAGTTAAATAAAAACCGTTATATGAATATGGTTATAAAAACCAAAACACGAACATAATATCAATAGTATGACCCTGTATTGCTAGTCAGGCAATACATCGTAATTCGGTGCGTCTATTAGTATTTCGTTAGTTTTGGATTATTATAAGCCGCATGACATTGTTACCTTACTAAACCAACAACGGGTAGCTAACCCGATACTCAATTTGCCCATCTAAAGTAGCGTGTCGTCACAAAGGTCATGCTATGGAAATCTTCTCATACATAAATTCGCTTACCAATCAATGTGGCACGACGGGGATCAACCGTCAAGGCGCGAACTGGGGTGATCGTCCCTAAATAGTACTATTAAATGCATAAGCGTCTACCACCGGTAGTTCACAATTCATGCTAATGAGACTTTTAGTGACATAACCTAACTTTAATAATCCATTTAATTTCATCTATCGGGTCCTTTAATCATTTATCGGGTCATACAATCGGGTCATTCAATCATTCGGGTCCAAAATCAATGAACAAACAATCGGGACAAATGGTGTCCTATTTTATAAAACTAACATGTTATCTCCCTCGCGGGTTTATAAAACATTTATAAAAACATTTAAAAGAGTGTGAGGCTATGAACTCACGTTGATATGGGAAGGCGGGTTATCGGCAATTCGGACGTACGGTACGTGCTTCAATCACGGAAACCTAGACAAATAATACTCGTCTTAGACTCATGTCCAATGACTTTATAAAAATAACAATTATGTATACATATGATGATTATTTATATATGATGATCAAGTGGGTTTACATATTCTCGTTTACTCATTCTAGTGTTATATTTCGATAACTTTTATACTAGCTTACTAGTTTTACCCATTTACGTGTTTTAAGTCCAATAAACTTATCATGAGTTATTTAACTTGTTTTAATCCATTTTATACCTATATTATCAGTATATATACTTGTCACGTTGGGCCCAAATGGGTTAAGCCCAATAAGTTCTTTTTACAAGTTTTTATCTTATTAAGTCCAATTATTAGTCCAATAGGTTTAGTTAGCTCGTAAATGTCCGTAATTCTTATAGTTCGGGTTTTATCGGTTTTTACTAGTCTTAGTTACCTATACATCAGTATATGACTTTTATAAACTTTACATTAGATGGGTTTGATCGTCTAAGTTTTATTTGGCGAAAAACGTTAATTTTACGGCAATAGCCGAAAAAGTCGTAAAAATCATGTTTATAGTTTTTATATCTTATAAAACATATCAAGTTAGCATTTTTATAAAATGTCCACTTATTTATCATTGTACATATTTATATAAATAAAATTCATGAGTTAGTGGGTTTTAACTTTACATTTTATACAATATAATTTTGAGTGCTTATATAATAGTATTATACTTTATTTTCCAAAATCTGATTTTTATCTTCACTTTCACCAAAACTGCCATATCTTGAGTTCTATATATAGATAGAAGCTCAAATTTTTATCACATAAACTACATGATATGTGCTACATTTAACTCTTCTATAGATACTGTTGAATCATCTTCTAAATATTTTCTAAAAATCGTCCAAAACAGTGAACTCAGATTTATACCTTAGACTTGTTTTGATCATATCTCACTCATTACAATGATTCCATTGCATGGCCAACTCTCACATGTGTACAAGACCCATAGCTTACTGTAAATCCATTCTAATTCATCATTTTATCAGTTTACCATATGGTTCTTTACTGTTTTTATACAGCCTATCATTTAAACAAGATTTACCCATTTTTACTTATAGTTTTTCATCTTTTTATCCATGATTATCAACACCAAATCCCCACACAATATTTTTATCATCATATAATCATCATATACATATACAATAGGAAATAAAATACATGTTTACATAATCAAAATAACAAGAAGTTGAGGAGGACAATCTTTATACCACCATGATGATGTAGGTTGTGATCAAAACATGGATTTTGATGGAGAAACTTGTGCATAGCCAAGACCATCTTCAAGACCATCAATCTTCATGATCACCTTGTGGAAAATCAACCCCAAGACACCATGAATACTCCTCCTTGGATGTTATAAGTTGCACCAATCTTCATCTTTTTGAATGGAGATTAACATATGTTAATTATGACATATGTTTATGGTTAAATTTTGTATGAATGGTGGTTTATGGTGAAGAATGGGGCGGCCAAAAATGGGGGGTGAGAGAATTTTGAGGGTGGTTTTGCATGTGTGAATGAAGCAAATGAAGGTAGCTAGTGGTTTTGTTTCAAAGTGGAAAGTGTAGGTGGAAGCTTACATATGATGCTAAGACATGTGTTAGCTAAATTGTTAAGGTTTTGACACATCATGGATGTGTTGTAGCTTAAGTTGGCCGGTTTTGGGGGTGGGACAAGTGTCCCACTTGTCTCATCCCCTTTATTTATGGGTACTCCTCGATTCTAGTTTCCTCGATTTGCGTGCCCTCGTGTCGTTTTACGAAAAACGTTTTTATAAATTATGAATCAACGTCACAAACGAATCCAATAAAAATTGTCTCATCAAAAACGGAGTTCGAAAACGTAAATACGTAATCCTAAGGTTTCCGGTTTAGTCGTAAAGGACGTTAAAATAAAATGGTAAGTCCTAATCTCTTCTCGTAAATTTGTGAGTTTATGAACCAACACAAATTTAAAACTCCAAAATAATATTCACGGATAAATTTATTTTCTGAAATGTCGGACTGCCACCAAAGACGGTGTATGTAAACGTAAGCACATAACGTTGAATTCTCCGGTTTAGACGTAGTCGATGCTACTTCAAGACGTAAGTCCAAATTTCTTCAAAAAATATGTGAGTTCATATTCTAACATTAAAATAATATTTTCAAATAAATATTGAGAATAAAATATCAATCATAAATTGACGGATTGTCACAGCATTTACCCCTAAACAGGATCTTTGTCCTCAAAGATCATCTTACTACTCGCTTCTTATAGAGTTTAAGCCATGTGGGTATTTCCTCCACATTCGGTCTTTTCTCACAAGTGTAATCCATCATAATACGCGAGTTTCATCAAACATAACTACGGGAATAAGATCAGGCTAAATGTTGACTTACTTTCTCTATCCCTGATGTTCACGGGTTTCTGCTGAATGCAACTTTTCGCCGATCTAAGCTTTACTAAGAACAATCAGATTTTCACTTGATAGATATTCCATCAAGTTCGATTTACGAAACAAAATTCACGCAGTTCTTGAAGTCCTAGGGTAGATCCAGCTTGTATGCCTTTCAATCCCAACTTTTACATCATCTGAATGGTCCCATACAACGGGGACTTATATCCCATGATTTGTCAGATCATGAATTCATTTTTCCAAGTTTAAAATTTGTGGCATAACTTCGCTACCCATCTGGGACTTCCAGATCTACATTTCATATTCACATAACCTCCTGCCCACTATCGGCAGTTAATAATCAAATCCTAATTTCAACAACCATTTCAGATCTCGCGGGTCGGGTATTTTGCAAGGATAGGTTCGCCATCATAGGAAACCTTAAACCTAAAAGACATGTCCAACTCACAATGGGTGTATGTCGGGTGTCTTTATCTCAACTCTTGCTTACAGATGCTCTAACATTTAGATTCTAACAAGATTCGATCTCAATCCTAATACGACGATTATCAAGGATAATCTCTCCAAAGGAAAACGATTATACGGTCTATTACCAAAGGTCAATAATTCAAACATAAAACAGCACTTCTATTACTTTGTATCGTTACTTTACCTCGTCCCTTCGATTTGGGGTGGTACATAGTACTCTCATCAAGGTTCGTTCTCAATGATTTCTGAGCAAATCTCAGAAATTCGATGCGAAGCGAGAATCTTGACAGAGATGATCGATACAGGCACACCATGTTTACATAACTCTTTTAAATACGAAAGAGTCAATTTCTTCATCAAGAATCTATCATTAACAGGAATGATATTAGCAGATTTGGTCAGTCTGTCGACGATGACCCAAATCAAATCAAATTCGGATGATGAACTTTGCAATAGTTAGACGTTTACTAATGTATGAGGCGATGTTTGCCTTCATAATTTGTCATTAGTACAACTTCTTCAGACAAAGATACTTTTAGTCAAAAATGGCATACATATAATACTTATACTTACAAGATTCCAACATAACTATATCTCACAATCTCCATATTTAGAAAATCACATATGGTCTTTTATACATTTAATGTCATTGGTTTCTCAGTTCTAATAGTTCACATTAGACGCGAACTTCATTTATTATCTATATTATCCTTTTTACAAACATCATTTATTTTTAAAACGTTCGGCAATTTATTTTGCACCTTCATTATTAAGGAACATGTCCTAATCGATTCTTTTATCCTTTATACATAATGTGTCGGTATCTATATTATTCTCATGATGATGTAATTATTATGTCCACAATTCACTTAGTATTCCTTCTATATTATGCGTCAGTAATTACGTTCACCTTCCTGATGAAATAAATATCACAACCGTATTTATTCAAAACTCTTTCTTTATATCTTCTATGTTTTAGTTTCGTCTTTACTATCATTTTTATCCGTTTTACTCAATCCGTCGTCTAAGGCGTCGATAATTATTATAATTAATTAAATAATTATTAGTTAATTTTTATGAAGTGTAAACGTAAAAGTTTTAAATTTCTTAGTTCGACCAATTATATAAAATGTTCAAAAATAAATTTGAATTTAATTAGCACGATTTTTGTTGATTTATCGAAAATAATTAATAGGATTCGTAAATGTTCGAAAAATCTTTGTTTATACTTTGGTCAAAATTTCCTTAGTTTGAAAAGCGTAAATTATCGTTTCAAATTTCAAGTCACGTTTTAAATGGTTTCCTCAATCCTTCTTAAGTTGTCTTGAGGTATACAAAAACATTTGCCCCTAAACAGGAGTTTAGTTAAATGTTTTGGTTATAAGGGAATAATCCCTTAAAAATCCCTTGTTAAAACATTTGTCAAAACATATTTGCACATTCTTTTTGGTAAAAATCCAAAGTCTTAAGAGGACTCTAATTCCTTGAAGAGTCTATATGCATACATCTTACCATTATTAATCCAACGGTCATTTTATGTAAAGGATTAAGTTTTTAATCCCTAAGCGTTAATGGTTCTAATCTTTGAAAAGTCAATATAGCTTTCATTATCTATTAATCACACGGTTAAATCATATAAAGGATTAAGTCCTTAATCACATGTTAAATATTTAAGGTATAGGTTTTCATTGTTTAGCCAATTCAGTGCAATTTATGACTAATTATTAACTCATTATTATTCTTATATACAAACAATTGGTCCTTAATGATCTCAAGCATGAATTTATCAATTTACAGCCTACACACGTGATTCACCAAATTTATGAATGCTACATGTATGTTAGTCAATCCAAACGACATCACGTGAAACTCATAATATTTATTACAAGTACCGGATGTAGTGATTGGAATAAATAATCTTCTTCGCGGATTCGAAGTTGATGATAACCATGCCATGGATCAAATCTTTAAAACATATGCTAGAACCTTGTAAATGATCTAATAAATCTTCCATTTTGAGTTATGGATATCGTTTTCGATTGTCAATTTACTCAGTCACAGAAATCTATAAATATAAGGAATGATAACACCATAGCTCTTCATGATGACAGGCTTGGTGTAGTAAAATCTTTCTCCGACAACACTCTTAGTTGTACGGTAATTCCTTTAATTTAGATGGTGCTGACGTACAGTGCACAAGCTATAGGTGCAGCACCGGGAATATAATCAATACCAATTTCAACTTGCCTTAATGGCAAAAGTCTAGGTAATTTATCAATAAATACTTACTAAAGTTTCAAGTAACATAAACATCTTTTAATAAATTCATTTTAAGTTCTTTCTAGATAATATCTATGACTAATTCACAACCATTCATGGTATACTTTTAAGTCTAAAAGCAGGATACAGCCACCTATCGGGGATTATTTAAATCACTTTTGATAATCAACATTTTATCATTTAGGGGAATTCTACTCGAGTTCCCATCAATTAAGACAATGTCATCATGTCATAATCAATCGATCCATTCTACTGGCATTATCAACTTTTCAGTTTCATAGCCGTCGATAAGATGTGAACTTCTCAAAAGACTAATAATAATTCATAATCCTTCACAAATTAAGGGATATTAGGATACACAACTACTATTAAAAGAGTAAGGTCAACGCATAATCTATGCGAGAGAATTTCAAATCAGATACAGACGAAAACATTTAACGAATATGAACATATCCCATGTTTTCATAATTTGAGTACGCATTCGAAAGCTCCTCGGATCGTTACCCAGGTCATTCAAATGAAATCAAATCATAAAAAATGACAAGAATGTCAATACATCCAGTCGGGTATTAACACTCGGTAATCAAATACTTTTCCTAAGAATCTCACCACGGGAGAATTGGACAAGAAAGGAATATCAATTGTCAAATAAGACAAATTCCATAGATGAGAAATTTTAACTCAGAAGAATAAATGGTACGGGAATATATGTAGGTGTCCCTAACACTATGTCCCTATTTTTCACTTCTTGCAGATCTCATTAAAATTTAATCTTCCACAACCTTTAAAGAGAATGTAGTGTTTATTCATTAGTTTTATGGTGACTACTAATCAGTCTTGCATGGTCCATTCCAAATTGTATGTAGGCGCGCAACTATATACAATTTCAAGATTAACGATGCAATACTCAGTTCGTCAAAATTTTATCATCATGTTTATAATAAAAACATTTTCATGCTTAATTCTTAAATAAGAATCAAAAATAAATTTACAAAGATTTTCTTTGTTATGAAAACAATTAAGTTTTCCAATGTGTTTTATTAACAACTTTATTTCGATAACAATCACTTATAAATCTCACTTTGAATAATCCTTATAGTGATGAAAACTCAATTTCTTCAAATGATACTGTTTTATCTTATAAAAACAATGAGTGATCTGCAAAAGAGTGATGAAGAGTTGTTTACCAAGAACTAACTACAATATGATAGGAAATGAGCTTAGCCAATTAATCATGAGGTTCATGATCTCGATGGCACTCAAAAGAATAATTAACAACGTAACTCAAATCAAGATGAGTACTTGTTCAACGGTTGCATCTCTAATGCGAACATTAGGATGAAGCAGTAAAAGATAGATAGCATCGATACATGTATGATTTAGCAATCAAAGGTAGTCTTTCCATTAATCACAAACAAGTCAAAATTGTACCGTAACACATTACATGTCACTATGTCATACAATTCTCAAAACTCATCCTACCAACTGATGTCTCAGTTAAGTTAGGGATTATTTTTAAAAGATACCACAATGAATACTAATCTACAAGAGTCATTAGGTGTTCCATATGTCCTGGAAGATCCATTGGTCCCAATTCAGAAGAAGATTTCTTCAATTTATTTCTCGGACACTGGGCATCCTCGTCAGTGGACAATGGCCTAGGAACAGCACTCAACACGAATCAACAATCAATAAAAACCTTATAATCTAATCACAAAACTTGACGACTCATATTAACAATCTCATATTCCATACAGGTTAAATTTTACTTCATTCAAGTTTCAACCAATTTTATACTCAATTCGATATCCTACCTCATTCTCCAATACTTTCAATCTTTATCCTTAGGCCTTAAAAGGGAAATAAAAGCTCAATATGAATATCACTTAATTTCCAATCCTATAACTCTTACAACACTAATTATCAAATGAGTCTCTAGTATGAAATGACTCATACATTCAATTAGACTTCTCGGAAAGGTATTAGTGGCATGAGGCTTTTGGGTAATGGTTCCAATGACAGCCTCAAGTGCGACATTCACCCTTTCGATCTCAAATTTAAGAATTGGATGACAACGAATCAGATGACGCCTTTCCAGGTGGTAACGTTTTGTCAAACTCCACTCTATAAGGAAAGATCGTCATGACATCGATATCAGTTTTAATTTCGCCAATTCTTCTATCAATATCACAATCAACTAATATCTACATTTCTACGAATATCAACCATTTGTTGGGATCATAAACATCCACAACTTGGTTTAGATCTAGGATAGCTAGAATTCCTATGAGAATAGCTTCGATTAATTTACTAGGGGATTTAGGGTTACTTGTGACAATCTACGTCCTATAAATACCTCGTATAAAAATCAAAATAATCATCAAACAATCATGTAATAAAATTACATCATATATATATATAATCCAAGTTATATATATATTAAAATAACACTTCTCAGTCTGGTCTTGTCGGTAACTCGGGAATTCTTCGGCACCGTTATAGTCAAAAGATTTTTAGACATTTTTAGAAAAACGTTTATAGTTAAAAGATTTTGAAATGTTTTATTCAAAACCTTGGTTTTAAAAATCTTTCGTTCTCTATAACGAGAGCTCTGGTGCCAAACTGTAACACCCCCAAATTTGTACAACTCAATACAGCGGAAGATTCGTTGGTGTTACGGGATATCACATTACTCACATCATAGACAACGCATAAAAATCGCGTCGTTTAATAATAAATCATTTCCATTCATAAACATTAAAGTTACATCGGTCCTAAGTCATATTATTTCATACAAAGTTTTACAAAATATTTGAATGGAAAATATTGTTTAAGGGCGGGCCATGAATTCTTGTCGTCTTCCCGAGAATTACCTTCAAGTACCTGAGATAAAACATGTTAAAAGAAAAGTTCAGCGATAACGCCGAGTGAATTCATAGAGTTTAAATAAATTCCATCATTATATCTTTGGTATAAAATTATTACCAAAAATCATTTTGTACAAATCATTGTAATAGGCCATAAAATAGCCAAAGTCATTTTTATACAAATCCTTATCGAAAATCATAATATAGGCATTTGCCTTAAAAATCATTATACGAGCCAATGTCGTAAAAACATCATACAATACGTCTTATGACGTTGTATGAAAGTTAAATAAAAACCGTTATATGAATATGGTTATAAAAACCAAAACACGAACATAATATCAATAGTATGACCCTGTATTGCTAGTCAGGCAATACATAGTAATTTGGTGCGTCTATTAGTATTTCGTTAGTTTTGGATTATTATAAGCCGCATGACATTGTTACCTTACTAAACCAACAACGGGTAGCTAACCCGATACTCAATTTTCCCATCTAAAGTAGCGTGTCGTCACAAAGGTCACGCTATGGAAATCTTCTCATACATAAATTCGCTTACCAATCAATGTGGCACGACGGGGATCAACCGTCAAGGCGCGAACTGGGGTGATCGTCCCCAAATAGTACTATTAAATGCATAAGCGTCTACCAACTCCCTGTAGTTCACAATTCATGCTAATGGGACTTTTAGTGACATAACCTAACTTTAATAATCCATTTAATTTCATCTATCGGGTCCTTTAATCATTTATCGGGTCATACAATCGGGTCATTCAATCATTCGGGTCCAAAATCAATGAACAAACAATCGGGACAAATGGTGTCCTATTTTATAAAACTAACATGTTATCTCCCTCGCGGGTTTATAAAACATTTATAAAAACATTTAAAAGAGTGCGAGGCTATGAACTCACGTTGATATGGGAAGGCGGGTTATCGGCAATTCGGACGTACGGTACGTGCTTCAATCACGGAAACCTAGACAAATAATACTCGTCTTAGACTCATGTCCAATGACTTTATAAAAATAACAATTATGTATACATATGATGATTATTTATATATGATGATCAAGTGGGTTTACATATTCTCGTTTACTCATTCTAGTGTTATATGTCGATAACTTTTATACTAGCTTACTAGTTTTACCCATTTACGTGTTTTAAGTCCAATAAACTTATCATGAGTTCTTTAACTTGTTTTAATCCATTTTATACCTATATTATCAGTATATATACTTGTCATGTTGGGCCCAAATGGGTTAAGCCCAATAAGTTCTTTTTACAAGTTTTTATCTTATTAAGTCCAATTATTAGTCCAATAGGTTTAGTTAGCTCGTAAATGTCCGTAATTCTTATAGTTCGGGTTTTATCGGTTTTTACTTGTCTTAGTTACCTATACATCAGTATATGACTTTTATAAACTTTACATTAGACGGGTTTGATCGTCTAAGTTTTATTTGGCGAAAAACGTTAATTTTACGGCAATAGCCGAAAAAGTCGTAAAAATCATGTTTATAGTTTTTATATCTTATAAAACATATCAATTTAGCATTTTTATAAAATGTCCACTTATTTATCATTGTACATATTTATATAAATAAAATTCATGAGTTAGTGGGTTTTAACTTTACATTTTATACAATATAATTTAGAGTGCTTATATAATAGTATTATACTTTATTTTCAAAAATCTGATTTTTATCTTCACTTTCACCAAAACTGCCATATCTTGAGTTCTATATGGAGATAGAAGCTCAAATTTTTATCACATAAACTACATGATATGTGCTACATTTAACTCTTTTATAGCTACTGTTCATCTTCTAAATATTTTCTAAAAATCGTCCAAAACAGTGAACTCAGATTTATACCTTAGACTTGTTTTGATCATATCTCACTCATTACAATGATTTCATTGCATGGCCAACTCTCACATGTGTACAAGACCCATAGCTTACTGTAAATCCATTCTACTTCATCATTTTATCAGTTTACCATATGGTTCTTTACTGTTTTTATACAGCCTATCATTTAAACAAGATTTACCTATTTTTACTTATAGTTTTTCATCTTTTTATCCATGATTATCAACACCAAATCCCCACACAATATTTTTATCATCATATAATCATCATATACATATACAATAGGAAATAAAATACATGTTTACATAATCAAAATAACAAGAAGTTGAGGAGGACAATCTATATACCACCATGATGATGTAGGTTGTGATCAAAACATGGATTTTGATGGAGAAACTTGTGCATAGCCAAGACCATCATCAAGACCATCAATCTTCATGATCACCTTGTGGAAAATCAGCCCCAAGACACCATGAATACTCCTCCTTGGATGTTATAAGTTGCACCAATCTTCATCTTTTTGAATGGAGATTAACATATGTTAATTATGACATATGTTTATGGTTAAATTTTGTATGAATGGTGGTTTATGGTGAAGAATGGGGCGGCCAAAAATGGAGGGTGAGAGGATTTTGAGGGTGGTTTTGCATGTGTGAATGAAGCAAATGAAGGTAGCTAGTGGTTTTGTTTCAAAGTGGAAAGTGTAGGTGGAAGCTTACACATGAAGCTAAGACATGTGTTAGCTAAATTGTTAAGGTTTTGACACATCATGGATGTGTTGTAGCTTAAGTTGGCCGGTTTTGGGGGTGGGACAAGTGTCCCACTTGTCTCATCCCCTTTATTTACGGGTACTCCTCGATTCTAGTTTCCTCGATTTGCGTGCCCTCGGGTCGTTTTACGAAAAATGTTTTTATAAATTATGAATCAACGTCAGAAAACGAATCCAATAAAAATTGTCTCATCAAAAATGGAGTTCGAAAACGTAAATACGTAATCCTAAGGTTTCCGGTTTAGTCGTAAAGGACGTTAAAATAAAATCGTAAGTCCTAATCTCTTCTCGTAAATTTGTGAGTTTATGAACCAACACAAATTTAAAACTCCAAAATAATATTCACGGATAAATTTATTTTCTGAAATGTCGGACTGCCACCAAAGACGGTGTATGTAAACGTAAGCACGTACCGTTGATTCTCCGGTTTAGACGTAGTCGATGCTACTTCAAGACGTAAGTCCAAATTTCTTCCCAAAAATATGTGAGTTCATATTCTAACATTAAAATAATATTTTCAAATAAATATTGAGAATAAAATATCAATCATAAATTGACGGATTGTCACAATGATCGGTATCATCATTCTTATCATGAGTGACTGCGGAAGACTTTGATACAACTTGTTTCTCCCCCGTGAAATATTCATCATACATTTGTCCATATAACATTTCCAACTCTTCAATTGTCGTTTCGACTGTCATATCAGCTCTTGGAACATTTTCTGGAACCAGCTTTGAGCTTGACGGTTCATTGCTGTGGTCTTGAGTTCCGAGTTCCGTGTGGTTGTGAACGGAAGTCGTTTGTCCTTGTGGATCGGGACTTAAACTGTTTTGTTCAAGTGCCATTTCTTGTAATTCATCAAATCGAATGTGAATAGTCTCGACAATCAATTTTGTTCTCTTGTTGTACACTCTATACCCTTTAGACTGAGTTGCATATCCCACAAGAATACACGCATCACCTTTCTCTTTCATTTTATCCAAATTATCACCATCTCGAATAATGTAACAAGTACATCCAAAAACATGAAGGTGTTTGAGTGAAGGTTTTCGATAATGAATTATGTGATATGGTGTCTTTTCGTGTCTTGGGATAATTAAGGAGCGGTTTTGTGTGTAGCATGCGGTTGAAACGGCTTCGGCCCAAAAGTACAGTGGAAGTGTAGAATATTGATAACCTATGAATCTATGAAGTGGGTTGATGTTTTTCTAGTGAGAGAAACTAGAGAGAGAAAGTGAGAGAAAATGTATATGATTTTATTAATATCAAAGTGAAATGAGAACAACAACCAACCCCTTTCCATGGTGGAAAGGGGTATTTATACTCCAAGCATAACATTGGGCTTGGGCCGGTCCATGACAAGCCCATGGACCGGTTCTTACTTAACTTAATAAGTAACTAATAACTATTTGCTAACTACGAGCTATTACAACATAAATCATATTGTGGAGTGACCGATACTTCTAATATACGTTAAAACGTATTTCTAACAATCTCCCCCTAAGGGAGGTCACTCCACGTTACAAAGTTCTAAACCTAGCATACTATACTAAGTCTTCGTTCTTTAGCTCGTAGTCTTTTCTTCTTTTCTTTCTTTTGTTGTGAATATGTTGGTTTGATCTTTTTGGCTTTGACTTGAGATCATTGTTCTTTGGCCTTTTACGTGCGATCTTTGCCTTTCTTGTGAACTTTGCCTCCTCGTGACTTCATGTTCCACACACTTACGTCTTTTTGTTGAATTCTCGAAGCTTCAGAGTTTGGTACAGCGGAAGACTTCATCTTGTACTTTCTTGAATTTTTGCTGAACTTTGTTGCAAAAGACATAAGCATGTGGGAACGACTTTTACAGGTACACCGCAACACCACCATCTTCACTGGTACACAGCAACGCCACCGTCTTCAACAGGTACACAGCAACGCCACCGTCTTTAACAGGTACACAGCAACGACACGAATAAAATGGCTTTGAACATTTTATTCTAATTCGGTAGCATTTTACCTCCGGTCGGTGAAGACCGTTGGACGATATTAGATATCGTACCCGTGACGGATAGTTTCAATTAAGTAACTTCCTGACAGGATTTCGCGGGTAAACCCGTTCTCTTTATTCGACCGTCCAAAGCTGACTGCGAACATAAAGAGTGAATCACTTGGATAAATTATCCTTGTGATTTGAAGCCGTCAATTCATGAAACCTGGAACAAGTGAATTTCAATTAAGATTTTCACCATTTTTGCTTTCCAGTTGTCACGAGCTTAATTCATAAAGAATCTTGCACGTCACCTACCAAGTGCTGTTTGATGTTGACACTAGAAGGATTTCCACTCGTCACTGTGATCAATAAAGAGTCACTCTGAGTGTTCTGGCAAGATCATATGATAATGCGAAGAGGCCTGGAACGAGTTTAAGTTCAATTAAGAATTAAACCACTGTTACCTTCCAGTTTTTCACAAGATTGGTTCTAAAAGAACCGCACGTGTAACCTACCATGAGCTTGTTTGATGTTGGCTCAAGCAGGATTTCCATCTTCATTGTAATACTTGCGTATTACTCGGATGTTCTGGCAATATTACAGGAATACTGCGTAGGACTCATGAAAATCTCTTACTTTTCACAGTGTGTGAGAAAGCAAGGAATAAATGGAAAGTGTCCTAATGAGACTTTTGATGATCTCTTGGCTCTAGACTCGATTGTGCGTTTTGATTTAGTGAGCGATGGCTGGAGAGGAGTGCCACCTTTTCAATACCAGTCTATTCGGAGTGAATAAACCAATAGATAACGTGTTGATCTCCGTGTGATTAAAACAAATACCTTTTGAGAGATATTTGAGTTAGCTGGGAAGGGTTGTGCATTGCATCACTGGGTCCATGATGTCTTTCTTCAATACCGAGAATCATTAGCAAAAATGACCTCAATAGCATATGTATTGACCCGGTCTCTGCCTAAAGTTGTAAGGAGGGCTTCTTTCTTTACACCCTTTATCTTTACAATTCTTTTTCATTCTTCAACCCCTTCAATGCTTACCAATACGTCATCACTAGCACCTTGTTGTGATTGTTCCAGTTCTAGCTTAAGTACTTGGTCGGCATTCAGCTACGTTCACAATCTTTCTCCATCTTTCCTAGGACTTCTAATTCTATCTAGGGAATTGTCCTTGGGAAGATTCCATCGGCTCTGATGAATCATTGGACTAAACCTATTCCTACCACCCTTTTGTCACCACATTCGTCGTGAATTAAGTGTGTTTTGGGAAGGAATTGCCACCATGAAAAATCATTGAAAATCACTTAAGGTACTTGTGATATTGAAATCAAAATTTTTGTACCTTAGGTGTTTTGTTCATCAAAAACGCTCCCCCTTAACACGTGCTTTACACATATTAAGTTGGATAATCGTTAAGTCTTTTTCATCTTTTAGCCAAGTATCATTTAAATCTCCTTAATCCCATTTTCTCCCCTTATCCAAAATGTTAACCATTAATATTTGGGATATTGAATGGATTAACCGGTCTTTAGGTAAAAATGAAATCGATGTTTGGCCATAGAACAAGTTATTGCTCCCCCTTAGTTTACTAAGGGATAGTTGTAGTGCTTTGGTGTGATATATTTTGAAAAAGTTTGATTCGTGGTGTCAAATAAGATTTCTCTTATTTTAACAAATTAATGCACTGAGACGTACACTAATTCGTGTTAGACCAAGTTGTAAAGTAAACTTGATCCCTTTGCATGATTTGGCTTGTAAATCACGCCCGAGAAAATTAATTCCCGTTCTGAGCCAACGTTTTCCAAAGAAATACGTGACTTTAATATGAAAACCGGGTTGCAATCAGAAATAACTACAAGCCATAATGGGCATGTTTTAAAACATTACAACTTTTATACGGACTCTATTTATGGCACCGTGTCAATATTAATCGACATTTCTAAGGCCGTAAATATTACCGTACTAAAAGACATGCCCGTTTTAGACGAAAAATATTTTTGGTTTTTCTTGATTTTATAATTTTTATGGTTTTTCTAGGTTTTATATTTTTTATGGTTTTTCTTGGTTTTATATTTTTGTATTTTCTTTTGTGGTTTATATATTTACTATAATATACATGATCACGAACAAAGGATACTCTGAATAGTTTACCACGACTATTCAGCTGATTCTTCTGCCAACTCTTTGAGAGTCGCTAGTGTGAATGATTTCATGCCAAGCTTATCGATCAAAAACTCGATTCGTCCTCGATCTAAGGCTTTGGTGAACATATCCGCCAGCTGATACTCAGTAGTGACAAAATACAGCTCGATCACTCCGTTCTCCACCTGCTCCTTAATGAAATGGTAGCGAATGTCTATGTGCTTGGCCCGGGAGTGTTGAACATAGTTGCAGCAAAGGGCAATGGCGCTCTTGTTGTCACAATACATCGGGATTTTGTTAAATCCAAGACCGTAGTCAGTTAATTGTGATCTCATCCAAAGAACTTGAGCACAACAACCGGACATGGCGATGTATTCAGCCTCCGTGCTTGATATTGCAGCGCTTTTCTGCCTTTTTGAAGACCAACTGATCAATCTATCTCCAAGGAGTTGCACAGATCCAGAAGTGCTACGCCTCGTGTCTTGACATCCAGCATGATCGGCATCTGCGTATGATATTAAAGCAATCAAGGAATCTTTCGGATACCATAGACCACGATGAAGTGTTCCTTTTAGATACCGAAAGATCCTTTTCACAACATGTAGGTGCTTTTCGGTAGGCCGAGCCTGATACCGGGCACACATGCATACAGCAAATTGCAAATCAGGCCTGCTAGCAGTCAGATATAGAAGGGTGCCGATCATCCCACGGTAAAGTTTTGGATCGACAATAGTCCCATTCCTATCTTCATCTAACTTGGATTTCTCCACCATTGGAGAGTCCACGGGGTCACAATTTTCAAAGTTATATTTCTTAAGAGATTCTAGAGCATATTTGGATTGATTAATAAAGATGCCTCTGGGATTTTGAGAAATCTGTAATCCTAAGAAAAATGAGATTTTTCCCATCATCGACATCTGAAAGCGTGTGGACATTATCTTCTCAAATCGGTTTGACAATTCTATGTTAGTGGCAGCAAAAATTATATCATCAACATAAATTTGTACCAGAATCATGTCGTTGCCTTCTTTGAGAGTGAATAGAGTGGGGTCCACTTTGCCTTTGGAGAAGCCTTCCGAAATGAGATATGTTGACAGGAGATTATACCACGCGCGTGGAGCTTGTTTCAACCCATAGAGAGCCTTCTTAAGCTTGTACACATGATTAGGAAACTCCGTACTGACGAACCCATCCGGCTGACTAACATAAACTTCTTCCCTTAGTTCACCGTTCAAAAATGCCGTCTTCACATCCATTTGATAGACGATCATGTTCATATGAGCAGCAAACGCAAGGAATAGTCTAATCGCCTCCAATCTAGCCACAGGAGCAAAAGATTCCTCAAAGTCTATACCCAAGGCTTGTTTATATCCTCTAGCGACCAATCGAGCCTTATTCTTCAATACCGCACCCATCTCATCACGTTTAACCTTATAAACCCATAACAAAGTAAGGATGTTAACCTTGTCAGGGAGAGGAACCAATTCCCATACTTCAAGTCCTTGGAATTCATTTAGTTCCTCCTGCATAGCTTCAATCCAAGATGATTGGGTCATAGCCTGCTGCCAATTTTTAGGTTCAACTTCAGAGAGAAATGCATCAAAGTAGCAATAAAGTGCACTCTCTTGTAATTGATGGCGTGTAGAGACTGGTCGATCTAGATCTCCAATAACATTCCTAATTGGGTGATCTTTTGTCCATTTAGTGCTATGGTTTTCAATCCTAGGTGGTCTGGAGTGAACAATAGAAGGAGCTTCTTCTGAGGTAGACGCGGCTGAAGGGTTTTCAGGGATCTCTACACCAAAGAAAGGAAGCTCTTGCAAGTGAGCATATTCCAAGTCGTGATCAGTAGAATCCTCTTCCACATCATTAGGCACAAGTAGGGGTGATGATTCAGGTGTAGTTTGAGAATCACTTGGTGAAGGTGCATCCGATTCAATGTGAATTGTAGATGCATTAGATAGAGGTTCATTAACTTGAGCAACCAATTCAGGTATTAGAGCAATTACTACAGGTGCTGGAACTTCATCAGTCGGGGGATCGAAGAATTCATCAAACAACGGTTGAAACAGTTTATCCCACTCGGGCCTTGTTGGTGGTAAAAATGATGTAGAAGTAGGATTATTGGGAACTAATCCGGAACTAATAGCACCGGTTCCCATCTCATGAAGCGCGGGTTCAGAGCTGTGTTGCTCAGAAGCTATCGCTGTCAGCTCGTCGAAATCTGCGTCCATAGTTTCTACAATCTTGCCAAGACGACGGTTATAGATTCGGTATGCTCTCTTGGACGGTGAGTAACCAATGAAAATACCTATATCGGCTTTCGGTTGAAGCTTACCCAAGTTCTCACTATTGATGTTTGGATAACAAAGAGCACCAAACACATGGAAAAATGAAACATCGGGTTTACGGTCATGTAGAAGCTCATAAGGTGTTTTTCCATGGCGTTTCCGAATGATAGAACGGTTTTGGGTGAAACATGCAGTAGATATAGCCTCTGCCCACAAGAACAATGGAGCGTTCGCGTAAATAAGCATGGTCCTAGCAGCTTCCATAAGTGTATGATTCCGTCTTTCAACGACACCGTTTTGTTGTGGAGTGCGTGCAGCGGATGTTTCATGTGAGATACCAATTCCTTCATAATAATCACGAAGAGTTTGGTTGACGAACTCTGTACCATTGTCTGTACGAATACGGCGGACAGTAGTATTCAAACGTACCTGAATGAATTTCAGAAAAGTGATGATAGCCTTCGGTGCTTCATCCTTTGTACGTAGAAATCTAACCCATGTAAACCTGGAAAAATCATCCACAATGACGAGAATAAATTTCTTACCGCTCACACTTTCAGTTCTCATTGGTCCACAAAGATCCATATGCAAGAGATGAAGTTTTTCTTGATTGGTGTCTTCAGCTTTGGGCTTGTAAGATTTCTTGGTGCTTTTCCCCCTTGAACACGCGGAACATAAATGGTCCTTGTGAAATTTAAGCTTTGGAAGACCACGAACTAATTCGTTTTTAGCCAGATGATTAATAGCATCAAAGTTAAGATGAGATAATCTGCGATGCCATAACCATGACTTGGTCTTAGATGCTTTAGAGAGAAGACATACTGGAGAGGTGGCCATCATGTCTTGTAAGGACAAAGTATAAAGATTTGCACCACGAGATCCCTTCAACAAATCTTTTCCTTCCAAGTTGCGGATGAAACAAGTGTGTTGTCGAAAAGCAACCTCAAGGTTGGAATCACAAAATTGTCCTACTGAGAATAAGTTATGACCAAGACCTTCTACATAGTATACCCTAGAAATCGTCACGTTTACAATCTGATATTCACCATACCCCATAATCTTTGCTATATGATCATTCCCGAATTTAACCGTACCAAGAAACTTGCTGACGAAATTTCAGAGCATCGAGCGATTTCCGGTCATATGTTTTGAACAACCGGAGTCCAAATACCACAGGATGATTTGGACCACCTGAAAATATCACCACACGAAGACAATGTAGAGGTATCGGAATCTGAGTGTTCCTTGTTATTAGCAGGTACAGATTTAATAATCTTAGATTTGCTAACTCTAGGTTTCTTAGATTTCCTAGCCTTTTTCTTCCTAATTGGTGGTGTAGATTCTAGTTGGCTTAAATCCTGAGGTATTTCTTCACTGATAGGCACTATAGTGGGGGCTGACCTAATTAAAAGGCGCTGTTTCCATACTTGAGTGCGAGTGTTCCTAACTAAAGGACGCTCAGACCTAACCTCAATGGATGCATTCCTAGTTAAAGGGCACATTTTTCCATCTAATGTAAAGGTCCTACCAGTGGGACGCCATTGCCAGCCAACTTGGGCACGAGTTCTACCCGTTGGCTTCCATTCAAGACCATTCTTAATAGCATTCATTTCATTCACGTGATCAATCAGACACAAATCATGACGCTGGGAAAACATACATTCATTACAATTCCAACAATTCAAATCAGAATTCACGAATGGTTTAGGCTGCTGCACAGGCGCAGAGCTTTTAGTCTTAACATGATTCTTTTTATTTAAAACTGAACTAGCATTCCTATTGTGAACTTCTACTTTCTTCTTTTTGGCACTACTAGTGGAGGGCTTGATCTTATCTTTCTTGAGTGGCGATCCTTTAGCCTTAGTAGTCTCTTTTAATCCTGTAGAAGGCAAAGTGGGAATATTAGCAACAGATTTTAAAGGTGCCTTACTTGATTGTACCAGTGACGGTTTTGCTCCTGGAGTCTTATTAAATGGAGTTACAGCAATGGGCCTATTATTAAGTAGTGCAGAACCTGGTGTACCTATATATTGCAAATATGCCAAGCAATATTGAACTCGCTTAATATATTCATGAGCCGAATAATAGTCGCTACTTGAGGGATCTAAGGCATAAAGATCGTCTAAAATATCCCTAAGAAGATCGACATGCTTAATGGCATTCCTCATATAATCATCATAGGTAACTGGGTTTCTCTTATGAAGCGGGTTCTTATAAAGCACTACTGACTTGGTTGTTGGAGCACTAGTGGACGGTGCAGAGTCGGTAGCTAAGTTATCAACAACTTCTTGTCGGGTGAGAAGAAGTGTCTCCTTTAACTCAGCCAAAACCATATTTTTGTCAATGAGCAGGATGTTCAAATCAGAGATTTCCTCGCACTTTTGGTTCAGTTGTTCAACATAAGATTGTTGCTGTGCCGCATTAAAAGCGAAGCGTTCTTCTAGTGAACCATAAAGAGCGGATAGTCCCTGTCTTGTCCGATCCATCTTCCCTAGAACAGACGAAAGTCTAATTTCTAAGACCTGGTTTTTGGACTCTACAGCCTCTAGTTCCATTTTGAGTGTTTCATTTAATGACACATCTCTCTTCAATCTCATTATCTCTTCCTCTAATGTCTTAACAATTGCAATCATCTTGTCACTCGTCTCAACACCGTTTTCACAAACATTTGATATCAAAAGATTCTCATTTTGAGTTTGTTGTTTTAATTCTAAAGATATACAATGTTGTTCTAGTTGATTAAAGCATTTTGAAAGTAAATTGTAAGAATCTTGTAGCTTTAAAAACTCAGCGTTAGATTCGTGACAAGAATGATTATCTACCTCATTTACAGTATCAGCAACATTTACAGAGAGATCACAAACATCATCACAAATATCATTACAAATATTCACAGCATCACAATTAATCATAGCGTATGTAAGCTCATTCGAATAATTAACATTTATAGTAGTAAGCACATCACACGAGATTACTGCAGACAAGAATCGGTCATATTCGGTTAAAATCTTTTCTTTTTCAACTAGTTGTAGTTCGTAAGCGGTGTCCATTTCATAAAACACTTTTTGAACTTCACCAATTTCAAACACAATATTTTCTTTAAGAGATGCAAAAATTCCTTTTAGACTTTCGACAAACGGATTGATCTCATTTTTAAACACCTCGTTCATATGTTCGAAAGCCCATTCTCCGGCGTTTAGGCCATTTGAAGTCGTACGTTCCAAAATGACCTTGTCAAAATTAGTAAAGTATTGATTAATCTCTTGCAAGTTTAACCATACAGTGCTAACAGGTGGAAGATCCTTTGGAATTTCCTTAGGACCGTCCATATTGACAAGTGTAGGAAAAGTACTAGGGTTTTCTTCATCTAATATGTAGGTTGGTGCTGTTATGAGATCTTTGTCCATATGGAAGCGAATTCTAAAATCCGTTTTTGCAAGCTCCTTATTCAATTTAAAATAATCACACTCGGGATATTTTGCAGAATTGTATGACCGATCCTCGTCAACTAGTTCCTTACTTGTTCGATCACCAGGAAAAACAATCGGTTCTAAGGCCAATCCTAATTGAGTTGCATTATAAAGTCTAGGACTATGTCTTAAAGCTTGTTTTGCATACCGTGGATTAGGGGGAAGGCCTTTTTGACGTGATAAGTTAAATTCTCTAAATGAAGCATCAAATAAGTGAACTAGTTGAGAAGCAGAGTATTGTCTTAAAAGCAAATAATCTAGGCTTCTAATCTTATTAGTAGCATTAATCTCCATTTCATTTTTCTTAGACTCGAGTGATTCAAAATCTGTTTGAAGTTTTTGAAAATTAGTGACCACTAACTCCTTTTCTTCAAGTTCATTAGACAAATTTGCTCTTAAGTTTTCGATTTCTTGCAAGTGACCCATTTGTTTGTTTCTAAAATGATCATATTCGAGAGTTAGAACACTAGACGAGGGCACTAATTCCAAGGTTTGAACTTTCTCGTTGCTTAAGGTAAGCTCATCAGACAAATTCTTATTCTTAGCTAAGGTTTCTAAGAGTGCAGCATTCATTTGGCTAAGTAATGTAGCAGGAACCATGACCAAATCTTGTTGAGCAGGAGTAGGCGTTTGCGAAATGGGTCCCGGTTGTGATTCACTCAAAGTCTGGGGACTCACATTGATATTGCTATCATTGTTTGTCTCCTCATTTGAAAGACTCACCACCGAAGATTTATTCGAGTCAGCACTCTCTTGCACAACTTGATGTGGTTGAATACTAGCATCAGTGGTATTATCGGTGGTATTAATAAGTACCTCAGATCTCTTTTCTGGCCCTAAGCTGGAGATAGTTGCCATGAGAGCAGCCTTTGCAGATTGAAAGTCATCACAGTCGGAGTCATACGCATCAAGATCATCGGCTTGGTAAGCTGCATTCTGCATAGTGACAACGTCTTGTTCAGCAATCCCTGGATCAGCAAGAAATGCAAGCTCCTCTTCATCAAGTTCCCTTCCTTGTGCCTGAGCATTTACCAGATAGATCTTTTCTGCAAACCATTGTCCATCCCTTCTCCTCTTGGGTTTCTTACAATCCCTGGACATGTGACCCTCTTCCTTGCAGTTGTAACATGTAATCATTCTCAACTTGCCCGTGAAATTAGCCCGTGGAGCAGGATTGGCCATTGGTGCCTGATTGACCGTGCGAGCATTGGTGGTTGATGTGGTAGGTCTCCCCTGATATGGTTGAATAGGCTGAACCATGACCCTGCCATTCTCAATAGTAGCTTGTTGACGAGAATTGGATGAATTCCTCAACTGATTGTTGGTAGGAGCTGATCCTCTGTATCCTCGTTTGCTTAAAGTTCTTGTGAGATAAGCAGACATAGTAGTCAGCACTTCAACTGGGTCAGCTCCTTGTTGGAATACAGGAACGGGGACTTCCTCATCATCACAATACAGTGCTTGATCTGGAAGAGCTGCATAATCAGTAGAAGGAATACTCATTTGATCAGGATAGCTTGTTGGATATGCTGCATTCTCTTGATAAGACGAATATGAAGGCTGAGCATAAGGTGCAACATTTGCTGGATGAAGTTGTGAAGCATACTGTGGTGAAGGTGCATTGAACCGATATTGTTGCTGATGTGAGGTGGGTGGTTGTGGTAGAATCGAGTATTGGGGGAAGGTCGGTGTCATTAAGGTGATGGATGATAGGCTTGATGTCCCAAGATATAAGGTGTGTTGTTGTGTGACAAGCTTGGTTGATTCGCCATCAAAGCTAAGGAATCTGGGTACATACCGCGAGGAGAACGGTGCATAATCACATGCTTCTCATGCTGCTGAAGAAAAGCATAGATTTGATCTAAGTTGCACTTATGCAAATCCCGGGTTAACTTCACATCGGTAATATACTCACCCCATTCAGCTTGAGGTAAAGTATTCAAGAACTTGGTGTTAACCTGGAATGGAGCAATCACGAGATTGTATACATTCAGATCATTCATTAGAGTAGTGAATCTGAAGTAATAATCGTGTAGTGTTTCCCCTGGGCTGTACGTGAATCTATCAAACAGATCATACAGCTGACACTCCCTTTCCTGTTTGGTGAGAGACGTACCTTGTAGCAACACCTTTAGACGTTCCCATAAATCTTTGGCAACCGTATATTGACTAACCATACGATAAATATCATGCGGAAGAGCTTGGAGAAGTGTCTGTAGAGCCTTTTCATCAGCATCAGCAATGAGTTGTTGTGCCGGTGTGAGTTCTTCATATTATCTTGGTCGAGACACGTTATTTGCCACAATGGTACCATAGTCGAGTGGACCATTCAAAATCGATTTGACCATAAGTCTTCCGTATGTTGGTTTGCCCTTCAAATATTGCATCATACGGCCCTGCCATGCTTCAAACACCTCTTTAATAAGCATCGGTGGACGACTATCAGTCCCCGTTATGATCGAGATATCCGTAAGAGATGTCATCAGAGGCATTAATGAACTTGGATTCATTGTGATCACTTAACAGAGTCAAAGATTATCGGTTGATCGAGCAGTGAAGAAAGGTTGAGAATTTGTGTTGTGTTGGTTGAACTCAAGATTAAATCCACTAAAGATCGTCGAAAAAACTCAAATACCCCTTGAACTTGCTTATACGGAATAACCCTAACTCAGAATAAACCCTATTCGGAATAATACCTATTCGGAATAATCCTATGCTGAAAACCCTTATACTGAATAACCCTATGCGGAATAACCCTATTCTGAAAATGCCCTATTCGGAATAACCCCTATGCTGAATAACCCTTATGCGGAAAAACCTTTATGCGGAATATTTCTTCAATGCGGAATATTTTGGCAACTGGCTATTCGGAAAGCTTGCTATTCGGAATAATAGGCAATTCGGAAAGCTATTCGGAATATTTCTCCTTTTCGGAAAAAATTTTGGCTATTCGGAAAAAATTTTGGCTATTCGGAATGTTTTTGGCTATTCGGAAAAATTGGCTATTCGGAAAGTATTTGCTATTCGGAAAAAACTGCTATTCGGAAAAACCCTTCTATTCGGAAAGTCTATTCGGAAACTTCTGCTATTCTGAATGTTGCTCCTATTCGGAATCCCTATTCGGAATAAACCTTCTATTCTGAAAATCTTCCTATTCGGAATCCCTATTCGGAATGTTCTGGAAATAAGTTTCCGAGACTTAAAAAAACAGCTTTCAATCCGATTTTTGATCCAAAACCACAAAAAGTTTTATGATTTTTACCAAAATAAACTAAACCCAATCCTTATCAATCAATCCCAATAACAAAAACACCAAAAACAACAAGATTCAAGATTGATTTTTTCTAAAGATCACTAATAGATTCAAAAACTAAAAAAAGCAACACAATTCTTACCTTCAATCACCCCATAGCTCTTGATACCAAATGTAGAATATTGATAACCTATGAATCTATGAAGTGGGTTGATGTTTTTCTAGTGAGAGAAACTAGAGAGAGAAAGTGAGAGAAAATGTGTATGATTTTATTAATATCAAAGTGAAATGAGAACAACAACCAACCCCTTTCCATGGTGGAAAGGGGTATTTATACTCCAAGCATAACATTGGGCTTAGGCCGGTCCATGACAAGCCCATGGACCGGTTCTTACTTAACTTAATAAGTAACTAATAACTATTTGCTAACTACGAGCTATTACAACATAAATCATATTGTGGAGTGACCGATACTTCTAATATACGTTAAAACGTATTTCTAACAGGAAGTTTTGAAGCGGATAATAATGTTCGAGCAGCCTCAACTAAAGTACGGTTTCGTCTTTCAACAACTCCGTTTTGTTCGGGTGTTCGAGCAATAGATGTTTCATGTTCAATCCCTTCGGCTTCAAAATAGTTTCTCAGTTTTGAATTCAAAAATTCTGTACCTTTGTCAGTACGAACCACTTTAACTTGAGCTTGAAGACCACGTTGTATCAGTTTAAGGAAGCTGATGAGAACATCGGGTGTTTCATCCTTGGACCTCAAGAAGTGAGTCCATGTGTACCTTGAGTAATCATCGACAATTACAAGAATGTATTTCTTTCCATTGATACTCTGAAAACGCATGGGACCACATAGATCCATGTGAAGAAGATCTAATCGTCCTTTAGAGCTTGGTGTAGTCTTTGTTTTGAAGCTACTGCGTTTAGCTTTACAAAGTTCACAAGAAGAACACATATGATCTTTGAGGAATTTTAAGCTTGGAAGGCCTCTCACAATATCTTTCTTGGAAAGCAAGTTAATGGTATCAAAGTTGAGATGAGAAAGACGTTGATGCCATAACCATGCATGGGTCGTTGAAGCTTTAGCCATGAAGCAAATTGGAGTTGATGAAGTTGTGTCTTGAAGTGAAATTGTATAAAGATCAGTACCCCGTGTACCGGTAAGTAAGTCATTCCCATCATAATCACGAACAAAACATGTCTTCTTTCTGAAAGCAACTTCCAAATCCGCATCACAGAATTGACCAACCGAGAAAAGATTGTGATTGAGCCCTTCGACGTAGTATACCCTTTTAATTGTGATATTCCCCTGAACCAAATCTCCATATCCTAGGATCGGTGCAAATTGATCATTTCCGAATCGGACCGTACCCAGGAACTTCTCCACGAAGTTAATTAGAAGCTTGAGATTCCCCGTCATGTGCTTCGTGCATCCGGAGTCTAGTATGAAGAGAATTATTTTTATCACCTACAGAAGAGTTAGAACACGATGGAGCATTTGCTAAATTAGATATCATAATAGTTATGATAGTAGAATCATTAATGTCCTTATCAACATTTAAAGGCAAACTAACACTCGTTTTCACATTTTCTGTCCTAGTTTTCGGCATCCATTTATATCCGGGAGGACATTGATTAGCAAACCACCATTTCTAAGACTTGCTAGCAGACTCATATTATTCCTTAATTTTGTTTCTAGGATTCTTAGCGGTGGAGTCTGATGCATTACTTTTCTTAGTGGGGGTAGCACCAGAATGGTTCACTTTACGTTTGGATTTTCTAGCACTAATAGGCATCACAGTTTTCTTCTTAGTTCTAGTTTCTACGCCTTTGACATTATTCATAGCACACATAGAATGATTAGCATTAGCACACTTGCCACATCTGACACAAACAAATTTCACATCATAGCATTCAAATCATTCACATCATTCATATCGTCATTACATGCGATTACAGACTTTTTATTCTTAAAAACATTCAGATTCCTAGGGTGTGCTTCTATTTCCTTCATCTTCCCTTGATTCTTGTGTTTCCAGATCTTATCATTCACTTGAGTGCTCATAAGCTGAGACTGGCTAACACTAGTAGTGGAGACTATTCTTGTAGTAGAAGACACACGAATATTAGTGTTTCTAGAAGTCTGAGGCGATTGAATAACTTTGTTTGTGGGATTAGTGGTCATTCTATACATCCCTGGTTTAATCACATTAGTGTGCTTAACGCTTGGTGCTATGGCATTCCTTATGGGTTGATTTTGTGGTAACCTTTGCTTTCCATCTATCTTGGGGGCAAACACAGGTTTTGCAAACGAGGAATTTGATAAAGCAGATGGTTTTCCCAAGATAGAGGATCTATTCACTTTAGAAGCATTGGGTTGTCTAACAACAGGTTTCTTAATGCTAGGTTCCACGATTTTCCCACCCATTTTAGCAACGAGTTTCTGCAACTCTGCTATCGCTCTGTCCCTGTCTTGTAACTGAGCTTTCAACCCTTGAATTTCCAGATTCTGTTCATTAATTTCTCGAAATATTTTGGAAAGTTTTTCTTGTAATTTATTATCATGTTGAAAACTACCAACGTCTTTTTGCAAAGCAAGTTCAACTGAATGACAATGTTTTTGAAGGAAATCAGTTTTGTGTTGAAGTAACTCAGAAGCCTTTTTGTCAACATTTTCTTTACGTTTCGAAAGCTCAATTTCAAGACGTTCACATTCTTTGCTTTTATCAAGATATTGGCATGCAACTTCAGAATATTCATCAATATCAGCACAAGATGTAAAATAATCACACATAACATCTTTAGAAACGCATTCTTGCAAGACTAAATCATATTCATCTGAAAAATCAGACTTCTCCATTTGAAGATCTTCAATGTGTTTCTCAAGAGATTCAACATATTTTAAATCATCATACATTTCAGTCCGAATGAACTCCTCAAGTTGAAGAACAGTTTCTTTAATCAACGCCGTGTTAGGAATTAAGAGTTCTTTCACAAGCAAGGTAATATCTTGAGGAATCGGACGTGTCCACTCAACATTTTCACGTTTTGCCCAGTCTCTTTCAACAATAGATTTAACATTATCTATGTGGTGTTTAAGAATACCTAATGTTTTCCTACTCTTGCTTTTAGATTCATCTAGAGGGAGGTAGTTTATGTATTTGTAAACATTAGATTTCTTAGGGGCAAATGCTTTCTTCCATTGAATTCTCTTTTGTTTACATTCTAGAAACACTTCCTCACGAGTTTTCCGAGTTTGTTTGTTGAAAAGACCATAAAGACTATTCTCATAAGCATAATTATATGGTTTCACAAACTCCTTATTGACAAGAGGTTGACTATCATCATCCCAAAGGGCAGTCTCTTCACTATCGGCACTAACAGGCATGCAATCAAGATCGGTTCTTTCAGTCTCATCAAGATAAAGACACGGGTTCGCAGCTTGAGCTTTGGCAAGGTACTCAGGACTTGCAAAGCTAGCTTGACCCTTAAACATCGAAGGAGGTGCCAGCATTCTTATAGATTGAATAGAATCATGCGTTTTATAAACAACGTTCTTCAAAAATTCGACTTGTGCTTCTAGTTTCGTTACTTTTTCAGTTTCTTTATCATATCTACTTGTGAAGTCTTGTTTTAACGCATCTACCTCTTGTTTCTTATCCTCAAGAATTTTAGCAGAATCTATAGTGGTCATAGAGAGCTTTTGTTCAAGTTCATTAACTTTGGTATTGGCAAGGTACGTTTTTTGACGTTCATCCATTAAGAAAACATTATATTGACGCTTCTCTTTGGCTAGTAACTCAAGAGTTGTATTGTATTTGTTTTCAAAATAGTCCTTTTGACTTTTTAACGTACTACCCTTGTACCCCTCAAGCTCTTTAGTTTTCTGAAGGAGCTCATCCCTATAGCTTTCAGTCATCTCAGTAGATTTGATAAGAGAAACTTTGCATTCTTCAAAACTTTGAGTGAGCGTAGCGTTTGCCTTATTTAATTGCTTTTGACTCTTTATTTTCAGTGACATCTTTTTGTAAAGTAGCAATTAAATTAGCAAGCGCAATACGTTCCTCTTCATCATATTCATTTGCATGTTGATCATCCTCAGACTCATTATTGCACATGCCTGATGAATCGGGTGTGGTATTGCTATCAACCGTTTCCATCATACACGTGTCATTAATGGCATTGGGTAGATCACTATGCTCAGGAATATCACCAAACACATTATATTCATCAGTAGTATGTACCTTATCGATTGGCTCAGTGTCAAAGATAGGACCATTGTCATCTTCAGTGACGTTGAGAACTTCTTCAACCTTTGCCATGTACGAGTAATGTGCATCGAGCTCTTGATCAGAATCTTCATCATCAGTATCATCAAGCATTGATCCTTCCTCAGCTGACAATTTAACCCCTGCTTACATTTTCTTGCATAGCAGCATCTTTTCCTTGTGATAGATGGAGTCTCTAACCCTTTTTGGCTTCCTGCATTCCTTTGCCATATTCCCATATCCTTGGCAATTAAAACATTGAATCCCGCTCTGCTGAAACACTTGACTTCCAACCGTTTCCCTATTCCCAGTAGCAGCAGCAATCCTCTGAGTATCATACTTTGCAGTTTGTCGATCATATCTTGCAGAACCCTCAACATGCGTTGGATTATGTCGATCATACCTAGAAGGACTTTCACCACGTCGACGTGTGTCATACCTTGGAGGACTCTCAACATATCGGTTCTTGGTGTTAGATGATGTGCGAAGATTGTTGTTGGTGGGTTTGTAGATTTTCTTGTAAGTCTTCATTATGAAAGCAATTTGTTGTTTCATCTCTCGGTTCTTTTGAGCTTGATCTTCATCACTATCTTCTTCAGATGATGACTCAGATGGTGGTGATGGTGCTCTTGGCACTTTGCCTCGAGATCTTGTGGATAATGAAGACTTAGATGATGTGGAAGATCGTGGTGAAGATGATGTAGTGGAATATGACTTAGGAGCACGAGAGTTGTGACCTTGAACATGTTGAGTTGTAGTCACTAAAGCAAGTGGATTAGCCGTCTTGGCAACACGTTCAACTCGAATCTCATTTTCTTCATTCTGAAATTGCTTCAAGATATCAAAGATTCGATGATATGAGACCTCGTCTAACTTTTCTTGTTGTTTCACCAAAGTGATGAACCTTGTCCACTCGGGTTGAATTGTTGAAGAAATTGAACATTGACTTGCATGGTGGAGACTTGCAGATTATTTCTTGTCATGTCATTCATCATCTTATAAAACCTGGAGTAGTAAGAGTCAAATGATTCTCCATCCCTTGAAGTAAACTTGCCAAAATTCCAAAACAAGTTTGTTTTGACATCTTGTTTGTTGAGTGATTCTCCTTGTTACAAACGTTCAATAGCAGTCCACATTTCATGTGTTGTAGGGCATGCATCAACCGTGGAGTAAATATCATCTCCAATTCTACTGAGAACTATATATATGGCTTCCTTCTCCGCATCATGCCAAGCACAATTTTCAGGTGTGAGATCGGCTCTTGTTTCATCACGTTCACTTGCAGGTATTGGATCAGTAGTATCTGTGGCAGCTCTTGGAGGAATTGAGATTTCCTTGAATACATATGGTCCATGAGTAATACATTTCCTCAAGGCATCACCATTGGGTCTTGTATCAAGATATCGTATGAAACGTGATTGCCATTGAGCATACCTACCAGACACAAGCATTGGTGGTCTCTCTTTATTAACCGCCACCATGATATTGTTGTTAGTGACACGATATTCTTGAGTAGAATCCATCTCAAATTTGATATGAAGTGAATAGGATCTTTAAGTAGATGAAATTGTGAAAAGATTGTGGTTGAAACTTGAAGAAATTGTGAAAAAACTTTATCTGGAAAAACAAGTACTTATCCGGAATATGACAATGCACTTATCCGGAATAATATCTTTCACTTATCCGGAATATTTCAATGATGCCTTATCCGGAAAACTTCAAATCAAAGCTTATCCAGAATATTTCGTTCTCTTATCCGAAATGTTTGATGTTCTTCTTATCCGGAATGTTGAATGTTCTTCTTATCCGGAATAAATGTTCTCTCTCTTATCCGGAATAGTTGTTCTTCGACTTATCCGGAATAATACAAAACTACCGTTATCCGGAAAAACAGTTTATCCGGAATATTTATTTCCTTCTTTATCCGGAATAAGTGTTATTCTCCTTATCCGGAATAAGTCTACCGTGGCTTATCCGGAATACTTTATTATCCGGAATAATCTAACAAAACTCTTACCCGGAATAATTAGAAACCTCTTATCCGGAATAAACTCTTATCCGGAAAAATTAGAAACCTCTTATCCGGAATAAACTCTTATCCGGAAAAATCAGCAAACTCTTATCCGGAATGATTTAACCCTTTTATCCGGAATACCTTGAGCACCTCTTATCCGGAATGATTAGAAACCTCTTATCCGGAATAACGTGCAACCTCCTTATCCGGAATAACGTGCAACACTAGCTTATCCTGAATCCCCAACTTCGGCTTATCCGGAATAGTCAAACCCTCTTATTCTGAATAACAAGAATATGCTACGTTATCCGGAATCCACAAACCCTTAAATTCCGGATAAAGACTCAAACTCTCCAAAAACGTGATTTAGCCAAAAATTTCCGAAAATGAAACCAAATTTAGCAACTTTTTATCAAAAATCAAGAACAATGATAAAAACAAATTCCTACCACTACTTTGTAGGCAATTTGTATGAAGATTTTAATCAATAAAAAACAAAACTTTTTAATACGAGAGACTTTTAAGATGAAAATCACACAAAATCAAAAAGTTGATAACCACAATCGAAACACAAATCTACCCCATGGCGATTGATACCAATTGTTGTCCCTAATAATATGAGATGGAAAAGATATGAATTTTAGAGAGAGAAAGTAGTGAGAGAAAGTAGTGAGAGAAAGTAGAGAGAAGGAGATGATTAACTTGTAGAATATTAGATTAAGAAAGATTAGAGTTACAAATGACCATCCACCCTCCTAACATGCTAGGAGGGTAGTATATATAGTCCACCCACATGCGGGCTTTAATGGGCTATATATTGGGCCGGGCTTCTCTTTTGGACTTTAATTAGTTTAAATCTAACACCCCACCAAATGCTATACGCAGCGGAACTACAACATTTGGGTGCTAGGGAGTTATCATCGCACACAAGATATATCGAACGACTCCAAAGAGACGTCAATTTAAAACTTAAATTAAAAATCGTTAAAAGATACATGTCTACGGTTTTTCCAACCCCAATTGATACAACAGAGTTTTGTGTTTTCTGTCCCCATGAATCTCAACCCAAAAGTTACAGTTTTCACAACAACATGACATCAAAGTTAATAATGTTTAAGTAATAACGGGAGGAAAAACAAGCAGACTCCAAGCCATACACACAACATCCATCCCATGCACGCTCCATGCTACACTTCAGCGGTTACCTGAAACACATGCTAAATTTGGTCAACGAAAACGTTGAGTGGAATTCATAGGTTTTACAATTCATTTTGAACATATGTGAAATAAAAACCATTCACGATCATTCATAGACTTGTCGATCAAACAATCTATATTCAAGATACTTGCAATTGTGTTTAAGCTCATTACACTAAACCGTTAACTTAATCACCCGCGTAATAATTACCGGCGTGATTCAGATGAAACCAAGGCCCCTACTAAGGCATCAATTGCAATTATACCTTATCTCTTATCACAAATTATCCGTCCGCAGGGGGTATCAACGTACTAGCCCTCGTCTCGGATAGGGTAGTCAACCCCATAGTACTATCACTTTGCATAAGCGGCTATTTCTAATTCACGCTAGGACTAAACAATAGTTAATAGTTCATGAATTTAGGGACTTTTGCAACTAGGTACTCAACACAATTTCAAAGGCAACATTCGGGTCCAACAATCATTCATGACATATGTTCATTTTGAAAACTAGCATGCATTTCCCTCGCGGGTAAAACAGTTTGAAATAATAATAAGCGAGGCTATAAATTCACACCTTATATAACAAGTAGTCGATAGTTCGAGAGACGGTCACTGACGACGATACGGATGCCCGGGTAAATCAACACCTATCAAACCAAATAACGCGTAATGAGTAATCTCATTTTAAAACCTTATGGTACTGTATAAAATACATAAATACTAGTCACTTGTGACAATTACAACTCACGCCAAAACAAAACGACAAGTGTTACTCGTTTCATACCATTTGTCCTTATTATTAACGTTATCCATTTTTATTCATTTTCGCCGATACTTACCGAAAGTACGGACTGTTTTACTATACATAACCATTTTTATAAAAATTGAGAAAATTCTCAAAAATACTATAAGACCTGTAGAAAACACATATTTAATCCCAACAAAAATTTTTACTTCTACGACCCGTTACTCAACACTTTTCCAAAACTACGTTTTTCGGACTGAAATTGTACTTTGACCAAGTCGGACTCATTTGACCCGTTTAAAATACTCCATTGACCCATTTGACACCTAAGTCCTATAATAGACTCAAATGTGCAGGTTTGACACCAAAATTCAGCCCTTGACCATTTACCAAACTAGACTTATAGTCCCCGGGATTTGACCTAAAACCAAGCATAATTTCGGATTATGACGGTTTTCATCTCCCGGTACACGAATTTCAAAACGTCGTAACTTTTGACTCGTTAGGAGTCGTAAGCTCTACCTTATACTAAATCGAAGCTACTAGCTTTTGGAAAGACGTTTGGATTGGCAGCTCTAGCCTTAGTTTGGAGTTTCCTCGTCTTTTTGCCCTTGAAAATGATAAAGACTGTTCGGTGGCGACCAAGTTAAACGATCTCTTCACGATCTCTTTCCGTAGGGATGTTCGAGGAGGAGCTGAGGCTTCTCAATTATCTCAGATTCTTTCCATTATCGACTCTGTGGTCTTATCTAATGCGGAAGATCGTTGGGTTTGGGATCTAAATGGAGATGGTTCTTTTTATGTCAAGGACGTTCGTTCAATGATTGACGATTCTATTCTTCCTAAAGCTGCAGCTCCTACACGTTGGATTAAAGCTGTTCCGCTTAAAGTTAATATTTTTGCTTGGAGAGTTTCGTTGGATCGTTTACCTACCGCTGCAAACTTGGTTAAGAGAGGTGGGATGTTGTCGCCTACGTGCTGTCCGATTTGTCGAGCTGCTGATGAAGATGCAGATCACTTGTTTTTTAAATGCAGTTTGGCGTCCGAGATCAACCGTGCCATTTGTAAGTGGTGGAACTTGGATCACTTCAATTTTGATTCTTATCGTTCTTGGCTTGCTTGGTTCCTGTCTATCCGTATGAAGTCTAATATGAAGACGGTTCTTGAAGGAGTCTTTTTTACTGGTTGGTGGAGTATTTGGTTTTTGAGGAATCAGCTTCTTTTCGATGTCTCTCCTTCCAGGTTTGATTGCATTTTTGCCGACATTGTGAGACGTACTTTTTCTTGGTGTACTATGAGGTGTAAAATTGTTGTTAGTTGGGATAGTTGGATTCAATATCCTTTTTTGATTTCCATGTAATTCTAGCTCCTTGCTAGTTTTTGTTTTCTCAATAAAGTTGCCGTTCAAAAAAAAAAATCGAAGCTAAGAAGATGCTCTACAAATCTATCCTATCCACAAGACCTGTTTTTAAAATAAGTTTTACGAAAATGCCTTAAACTTTCTGCCTAAAATCAACCATACCAAAATCACACTAACGCTCGTTTCCAAACCCATTTATCATCACTAGACATCATCCTAAGCATCCCTAATCACAACCAAACAATGTTTTCAGTCCCTAACCCCTATTGATCATCAACCTCATAAAACTAAAATCCTAAAAACAAGCATGCAAGTAAATGTACCCATCTAAAACATCTAAAAACATGATATTAAACACAAAATCAAGCTCAAAACATGAACCACCATGATCTCCAAACACCCCCCAATGAGCCGTGGGGTTTGGGTGATCAAAACCCACCAACCAAATTGATTTTGGTTGATTTGTTGGGTGTTCTAGCATCCTTTTAGCATGAATTAAACATGCAAATGCCCAATTAACATCAAAAACGAATTTGAAAAATCTTGAAATTTTTGGAAGAATTTTTGTTAATGCATGTGTGAAATGAGCATGGATTAACACTCACTAGATGATTTTAGGAGGTGGTCTATGATTAGAATGGATCAAAACTCAAAAAAAATGGTGTGGTGGTGGTTTGGCGTTTTGGCCGTCGGCCTAAGAACACAAGGGAGGGGGTTTTGATCTTTTTTTTTTGTAAAGTGTTTTGTGTGTGTGGTGTTAGTCCCTTTTTGTGAAATGGGAAGGACCTAAGTGCAATTTAGGCTTTCTTTTGGCCTTAAGCAAAAACGACACCAAAACTTTGCGGGATTGACTCACTAGTCATTTTAGAAAATTTTACGGGAGTCAGAAATTATCCCAAACACTCCAAAATACTTTTGGGATACTTTAAATGTACCCGGAAAGCAATAAAACTCACCCGACTCGACTTAACACGAACCGTAAGTAAAATTCTCGAAAAATTACATTATCGATAAAACGTCAATAATTATAGAAATTTGGGCATCCATCGGGATCGTATTCGTCATCGTCCTTCTTAAATCGTCAATCGTCAAAATTATAACCTCGAACATTGGTTTCAACCAAAATACTAAAATATATAGCAATTAAAATTTATTAAAAATTTCAAAAATTAGCGTAATTTAGGGTAATGTTAGTGACCTCGGTTCTAGGGTATCACATCCACCCCTCCTTAAAGAGAGCGACGTCCCGGCGCTCGCCTCTTCTTATACTCACATTTCGTGCGCTGGAACAGATGAGGATACCTTTCCTTGAAAAAGTCCTCACGTTCCCAAGTGTATTCCGGTCCACGCCTAGAATTCCATCGAACCTTCACAATAGGAATTCTACTACGCTTCAGCCTCTTGACCTCTCGGTCCATAATTTCCACGGGTTCTTCCACATAATGCATTTTGTCGTCCAGTTGAATCTCGTCCAAAGGAATCACCAATTCCTTATCCGCCAAACTCTTCTTCAAGTTCGATACGTGAAACGTGTTGTGAATAGCACTAAGCTCGCTCGGCAACTCTAACTTGTACGCTACTGGTCCAATTCGTTTAACGATCTTAAATGGTCCAATATACCTCGGACTCAACTTTCCTTTCTTCCCAAAACGAATTACACCCTTCCACGGCGATACCTTAAGCATAACCATATCTCCGACTTCAAATTCCAACGGTTTTCTTCTGTTATCGGCATAACTCTTCTGTCGGCTTCTCGCAGCAAGTAGTCGGTTCTTGATTTGCACAATCTTCTCGGTCGTCTCTAAAACCATTTTGGGTCCAGTCAATTGACTTTCTCCTACTTCACTCCAACACACAGGCGATCTACACTTTCTTCCATACAATGCTTCGAACGGGGTTGCCTTGATACTCGCATGGTAACTATTATTATACGAAAACTCCACTAGAGGCAAGTGGCGTTCCCAACTTCCTCCAAAATCAATCACGCACGCTCGGAGCATGTCCTCCATCGTCTGAATAGTTCGTTCACTCTGGCCGTCAGTTTCCGGGTGATAAGTCGTACTTAAATTCAATTCAGTGCCCATCACACGTTGAAGCGATTTCCAAAATTCCGAAGTAAATCTACTATCGCGATCCGCAATGATCGATAACGGCACTCCATGTCTGCAAACGATCTCCTTCACGTACACACTGGCCAGCTTTTCCATACTATCCGTCTTCTTCATAGGTAAGAAATGAGCAGATTTCGTCAATCTATCCACTATTACCCATATCATATCACATCCACTAGGAGTTCTAGGTAAACCCGTCACGAAATCCATAGCGATTTTCTCCCATTTCCATTCTGGGATCTCTGGTTGTACCAACAACCCAGACGGTTTCTTATGTTCTGCTTTAATCTTCGCGCAAGTCAAACACTTACTAACGTAACGAGCAATATCCGCCTTCATATTCGGCCACCAATAAACTTTCTTCAGGTCATGATACATTTTGTCCGATCCAGGATGTATCGAATACTTCGACTTATGAGACTCGTTCATAACCAAATCTCGTACTCCAGGCTTTCCTTCCTCAGATGAACACAACGGTAGCCAAATCCGATTCTCGAAATATCTCAATCCGTCTGACCTAATCACAAAAAGAGGTTTCAACATTCTTCCCAAGTTCTCAGCATCAACGTTCTCTTTCATTAATCCCCTCTCCTGAGCCTTCAGTATAGTTTCGGTTAAATCAACGCTCTCAGTCATCACCAAAGCTCTGACTCGCAAAGGTTTCTCTCGTTCCTTCCTACTAAGTGCATCCGCTACAACATTCGCCTTGCCAGGATGGTAGCGAATTTCATAGTCATAGTCACTCAGTAATTCTACCCATCGTCTTTGTCGCATGTTCAACTCCTTTTGATCTAAAATGTGTTGCAAACTCTTGTGGTCAGTGAACACAACACACTTCGTCCCATACAAATAATGTCTCTACAATTTCAACGCAAAAACTACAGCTCCTAATTCCAAATCGTGCGTCGTGTAGTTCTCCTCATTCTTCCTCAGTTGTCTCGACGCGTAAGCTATCACCTTTTCACGCTGCATCAATACCGCTCCATAACCTTTACGAGATGCGTCACAATACACTACAAAGTCTTCGGTTCCTTCAGGTAATGACAATATCGGTGCGGAACATAACTTGTCCTTGAGCATTTTGAAAGCGAATTCTTCCTCATCTCCCCATTCATACACCCTATTCTTTTCGGTAAGCTTTGTCAATGGCTTCGCAATCAACGAAAATCCTTCAATGAATCTTCGATAATACCCAGCTAAACCAAGGAATTGTCAAACCTCAGTCGGCGTTGTCGGTGCCGACCATTCCCTGATCGCTTCGACCTTGGCAGGATCCACGCGAACTCCTTTGCTATCAATCACGTGACCAAGGAATTGCACAGACTCTAACCAAAACTCACATTTCGAGAACTTCGCATACAGCTTCTCTCTCTTCAGCAGATCCAATATCTTTCTCAGGTGCTTCTCGTGCTCCTCCTTACTCTTAGAGTAAATAAGAATATCATCGATAAAAACAATAACAAACTTATCTAGATACGGCTTGCATACGCGATTCATAAGGTCCATGAATACAGCAGGCGCGTTTGTCAACCCAAACGGCATCACTCGAAATTCAAAGTGTCCATACCGCGTACGAAAGGCGGTTACAGGGATATCCTCCTCTCTTACACGTAGTTGATGATACCCTGATCTTAAATCGATCTTTGAGTATACACTGGAACCTTGCAATTGATCAAACAAATCGTCAATCCTCGGCAATGGGTACCGATTCTTAACCGTCAGCTTGTTGAGTTCTCTACAGTCAATACACGTCCGAAATGAACCATCTTTCTTCTTTACAAACAACACTGGCGCTCCCCATGGTGATGAGCTCGGCCTAATAAATCCTTTGTCCATCAACTCCTTCAGTTGATCCGATAACTCCTTTAACTCGGATGGTGCTAATCGATAGGGTGCACGCGCAACCGGCGCAGCTCCTGGTACCAAATCGATTCGAAACTCGACCTCACGGGTGGGTGGTAAACCTGGCAGCTCGTCTGGAAAAACTTCCGGATAGTCGCAGATAACAGGTACCTCTTCAATCCTCGCCTCTAAATCACCATCACTCGAAACTTGTGCCAAAAACACATCGCATCCACTCTCTACATACTTCATCATTTTCAAACAAGAAATCACTTTCAAACGAGAAGTGCATTCGTCCCCCTTCACGGTCAAGACTTTATTCCTCAACGGGATCTGAACTAATCTCTCACCACATACGATCATAGCACTGTGCGCCATCAGCCAATCCATTCCCACGATTACATCAAACGGTCCTAGCTCTATAGGAATCAAGTCGATTTTAAAAGCGTAATTTCCTAACTTCAAGGTACACCCTTTCAATATAGAATTCGTACTAACGATTTTCCCATCGGCTAACTCAACGTTATAACTAGTCGCTAACAACACCGGTTTTCTATCGATATGACGACTAAATTTAACATCTACGAAACTCTTGTCGGAACCAGAATCAAACAAAATACTAGCATAACAAGCATCTAACAAAAACGTACCGGTAACCACGTTAGGACCCTGTGGTTTATCAGCCGTCCCTACTTGATACACGGCAGCAGCATTGTTACCTCCTTGCTTGTTTCCTGCCTTCGGGCAATTCCCTTGCTTATGGCCTCTCTCTCCACATCCAAAACAACCCATCACTCTGGTAGCATTCGCCCCAGTGGCTACCCCTTTTGTTCGGCAATCAGACATCTTGTGACCCGCTTTTCCACATTTGCCGCACGCATGCGGGCAATGCCCTACGTGATACAAGTTGCATCTAACACAGTGGGGATTTACCTTCGCTCCTCTGGGGTTTGTCACAGCTCTCATCCCTTCATTCCTTCGCTGGTTAAACTGCTGATTGCGGTTCTGACCATTTTTGTTTCGGTTTCCGCCTCGGCTTTGACCCTAGGATTGGTTGCTCTGTGCCGCTTCCCATTTCCTCTTATTTCCTTCAGCAATGAAGTTCTTCTTGTCTTGGAGTTTGACATCCATCAACGCGTGAGCCATCTGGACCGCTTCATCAAACGACCCAGGTTTAGACAAAGTCGTCTCACCCTTGATATTACTGGATAGACCTTTGATGTACTGTTTCATCTTCTTGGTATCATCGGCAAAAGTGTCTGGACACAAAAGGCTTAGTTCATTAAACCTCCTGGTGTAAGCAGTGACATCATTGTTTTTCAAAGTCGGGTGCCCCAACTCATCTTCCAATTGACCTAACTCCTCTTCAGGACAGAACTTCTTGGTCAAAAGAGCTTTAGTAGCCGTCCATGTTCTTGCATTCGCTACTGCCAACCCAACAGTGGCTACTTGGGTGTTCCACCAACTCAATGCATCGTCAAAAAATGTAGCAGCCGCAAACTTGACCTTGTTCGCTTCTGAACAACCACTAATCTCGAAAGTACTTTCAACATTTTCTAACCATCTCTTGAGTTCTAGAGCTCCACCAGTTCCACGAAATTGCGTGGGACCACATTTTATGAAACTAGAGTATGTACATTCTCTTGGGGCTTGCTGTCTCCCCGCATTTCTGCCTTGGTCTGGATTCCTTCCTGCTCGGTCTGCTTCTAGCGCATTCGCAATGGCTTCCTGAATCATCGTGTTCACACGGGTTACGGTTATTTTTGGAGGCATGGTGCGTTATCAAATATACCTCTCTGCAAAGACAGGGAAAATAGAAAAAAAACAATGTAAGTATACACATCAAGATTAAGATGGATTTCTCTTTTAAGACATAATATAATTACAACGACACATCACTACATAGTTACTAATATTCATCAATTCACATCACAAAAGATCAAATTAAAGACGTATCACAGATCATGAAAGGTAAACGTGGATTGTATTGATAATCAACCAAAATTGTGACAAGTATTGCCACTACAACCATTCACCATAAAACTTAAGTCCTCAAGTTTTTCGTCATAATGCCATCATACAAAAGTCTAAAACAGTTCTATTACAACGATCAAAGATAAAATACAAGACAAGCAACTAGGCATGTGGTGATCCACACGGCCTCTTGGATGGCGGTTCATCATCATCTTCCTCGGGTCCCTCATCGCTATCATCCTCGTCCACATCATCCATTTTTCTCTTTCCTTTGTCGTTTGGCCCACATTCAGTCTCCTTTTTCGTCCCTGACGTAGACCCACACTCAACCGCTACATGATTTCCCACAGTGATACAAGCACCTCTGGCAGGTGGCTGGATCATGAAGTCATTAGCTTCCATTTCCAAATCATCCACAAATCTCCAATCTGGGGGGCAATGATGCTCTCACTCGATGCTCCCAACTCTGCATCCTAGACAATCTCACTTGATTGTCCCTAACACTATCAAGACTGGCGCTCAAGTTCGCGATCATCGATCTTAGACTGTTGATATCACTCTTGTTTGCATTTCCATCATACTCAATTCTTGAAGTCCTTTCCAACAGTCCTTGGTGTGCCCTTTCGTTCTTATCAAACCTCTTAATTACCCTGGTCTCTACCACAAACCGCTCATACATCAACCTATCCATCCTCCTCAAACGACCCTCGGGATCCCAGTAGTGTCTTGGTCTCGGAAAGTAGACCCTAGCGATATTCTCATGAATAGATTGTGATTTTGTTAAATTGCTGGATTCAGCACCACTCCCATTACATACTCGAACAAATCCTGGCACTGTCCTCAAGTAGTCCTTACAATTGTCCATCGAGCGACGAACGGGTTGCTGCTCATATCGATCGGTCGGAGGCACTTCATAACCCTTTGGCGAATTTGGAGATTGAAATAAATCAGGTTCGGTCTGACCGACAGCATTCTCGGGAATTCCATCATCCATCAGTTCCTCGGGCTCTTCCTCAGAATCCTCACTCTCATCACTACTGATACTGAAGTTGTCCACCTCACTTTCATCATTGTCATTTTCCGGCCCTATTGCTTCTTCTGGAGTGATCCATCCATTATCATTATCCGGCGGGTTCGGAGGAAACGGTCCCCCTTCGTGACCTACGACGTAATCGTTTCCATTACCATTAGGCGGTACCTCGGCCATTCCTTCAATAACAGAGAATTTTGGAGGGTACGTAAGATAACTATACAATATTTATAAATACATGCATGCAAATGCAATGCAAAGGTGGTACATATGCCCAAAATGCAATAATATGATGCTCATGCATGATTAATACAAAAATTACGGTGCCGGATATTCCACGTATAATTTCAACGTTTACATATAGTAATTTCCATACTTACGTAATAAATACCCACATATATACTTCAACTCAAAAGTATACGTCAAATGCCATGAATACAAAAATAAACCTTACCGGAGCCATGCAGGATAGTTGTGTGCGCTTGGACAATTTCTTACGACACCAAAAGTTATAGTTTAGGATTTTCAAAACGACCTAGTTCTCTATAACTCATGGCTCTGATACCAATCTCTAACACCCCACCAAATTCTATACGCAGCGGAACTACAACATTTGGGTGCTAGGCAGTTATCATCGCACACAAGATATATCGAACGACTCCAAAGAGACGTCAATTTAAAACTTAAATTAAAAATCGTTAAAAGATACATGTCTACGGTTTTTCCAACCCCAATTGATACAACAGAGTTTTGCGTTTTCTTTCCCCATGAATCTCAACCCAAAAGTTACAGTTTTCACAACAACATGACATCAAAGTTAATAATGTTTAAGTAATAACGGGAGGAAAAACAAGCAGACTCCAAGCCATACACACAACATCCATCCCATGCACGCTCTATGCTACACTTCAGCGGTTACCTGAAACACATGCTAAATTTGGTCAACGAAAACGTTGAGTGGAATTCATAGGTTTTACAATTCATTTTGAACATATGTGAAATAAAAACCATTCACGATCATTCATAGACTTGTCGATCAAACAATCTATATTCAAGATACTGGCAATTGTGTTTAAGCTCATGACACTAAACCGTTAACTTAATCACCCACGTAATAATTACCGGCGTGATTCAGATGAAACCAAGGCCCCTACTAAGGCATCAGTTGCAATTATACCTTATCTCTTATCACAAATTATCCGTCCGCAGGGGGTATCAACGTACTAGCCCTCGTCTCGGATAGGGTAGTCAACCCCATAGTACTATCACTTTGCATAAGCGGCTATTTCTAATTCACGCTAGGACTAAACAATAGTTAATAGTTCATGAATTTAGGGACTTTTGCAACTAGGTACTCAACACAATTTCAAAGGCAACATTCAGGTCCAACAATCATTCATGACATATGTTCATTTTGAAAACTAGCATGCATTTCCCTCGCGGGTAAAACAGTTTGAAATAATAATAAGCGAGGCTATAAATTCACACCTTATATAACAAGTAGTCGATAGTTCGAGAGACGGTCACTGACGACGATACGGATGCCCGGGTAAATCAACACCTATCAAACCAAATAACGCGTAATGAGTAATCTCATTTTAAAACCTTATGGTACTGTATAAAATACATAAATACTAGTCACTTGTGACAATTACAACTCACGCCAAAACAAAACGACAAGTGTTACTCGTTTCATACCATTTTTCCTTATTATTAACGTTATCCATTTTTATTCATTTTCGCCGATACTTACCGAAAGTACGGACTGTTTTACTATACATAACCATTTTTATAAAAATTGAGAAAATTCTCAAAAATACTATAAGACCTGTAGAAAACACATATTTAATCCCAACAAAAATTTTTACTTCTATGACCCGTTACTCAACACTTTTCCAAAACTACGTTTTTCGGACTGAAATTGTACTTTGACCAAGTCGGACTCATTTGACCCGTTTAAAATACTCCATTGACCCATTTGACACCTAAGTCCTATAATAGACTCAAATGTGCAGGTTTGACACCAAAATTAAGCCCTTGACCATTTACCAAACTAGACTTATAGTCCCCGGGATTTGACCTAAAACCAAGCATAATTTCGGATTATGACGGTTTTCATCTCCCGGTACACGAATTTCAAAATGTCGTAACTTTTGACTCGTTAGGAGTCGTAAGCTCTACCTTATACTAAATCGAAGCTAAGAAGATGCTCTACAAATCTATCCTATCCACAAGACCTGTTTTTAAAATAATTTTTACGAAAATGCCTTAAACTTTCTGCCTAAAATCAACCATACCAAAATCACACTAACGCTCGTTTCCAAACCCATTTATCATCACTAGACATCATCCTAAGCATCCCTAATCACAACCAAACAATGTTTTCAGTCCCTAACCCCTATTGATCGTCAACCTCATAAAACTAAAATCCTAAAAACAAGCATGCAAGTAAATGTATCCATCTAAAACATCTAAAAACATGATATTAAACACAAAATCAAGCTCAAAACATGAACCACCATGATCTCCAAACACCCCCCATTGAGCCGTGGGGTTTGGGTGATCAAAACCCACCAACCAAATTGATTTTGGTTGATTTGTTGGGTGTTCTAGCATCCTTTTAGCATGAATTAAACATGCAAATGCCCAAATAACATAAAAAACGAATTTGAAAAATCTTGAAATTTTTGGAAGAATTTTTGTTAATGCATGTGTGAAATGAGCATGGATTAACACTCACTAGATGATTTTAGGAGGTGGTCTATGATTAGAATGGATCAAAACTCAAAAAAAATGGTGTGGTGGTGGTTTGGGGTTTTGGCCGTCGGCCTAAGAACACAAGGGAGGGGGTTTTGATCTTTTTTTTTTGTAAAGTGTTTTGTGTGTGTGGTGTTAGTCCCTTTTTGTGAAATGGGAAGGACCTAAGTGCAATTTAAGCTTTCTTTTGGCCTTAAGCAAAAACGACACCAAAACTTTGCGGGATTGACTCACTAGTCATTTTAGAAAATTTTACGGGAGTCAGAAATTATCCCAAACACTCCAAAATACTTTTGGGATACTTTAAATGTACCCGGAAAGCAATAAAACTCACCCGACTCGACTTAACACGAACCGTAAGTAAAATTCTCGAAAAATTACATTATCGATAAAACGTCAATAATTATAGAAATTTGGGCATCCATCGGGATCGTATTCGTCATCGTCCTTCTTAAATCGTCAATCGTCAAAATTATAACCTCGAACATTGGTTTCAACCAAAATACTAAAATATATAGCAATTAAAATTTATTAAAAATTTCAAAAATTAGCGTAATTTAGTGTAATGTTAGTGACCTCGGTTCTAGGGTATCACATTAAATCCAAGCCCGTAAACCATGACTAATTAACTACCTATTACAACGTTCTAATAAATATTACAATAGAAACCTATGACCGAACATTCTTGTTTGACTCAATATTTTGAGGCTAACATCCTTAATGAAGTGTTTAAGGACTATATATAGGAGGAGGAAATGTGTTGATGCTTACTTCTTTCTTCTCGTCTTTTAAATTCTTCGTCTTTCTCGACGTTGTCTCGGGATTTGTCGATATGAAATGAACTCGTCTTCTAATTTTCTTCTTTTATTAGATTTGGTTCTTCGACTTCGTTAAACTTCTGTCTTTAGACTTTTTCTTCGATAAATCTTCAGAATAGGCCTTGGACTTCCGTTCTTTTTGCACTCTTGATCTTTTGACTTCGTCTTTTGTCTTTTTCTTCGATAAAAGCCCGTGAAAGCCCGTGTTTTCTTTCCTTTTCACATTTTGGTCCTATATTACAACAAAAACACAAACCACACATAATTCCGACTTTTACGACATTAAATATACATTTTGGCTTGGTTATTATTATAATTAAGTAGTTACAAAGCAAGTTTTACATTTTCCATTATAATCAATCCACCTTGGCCTTTATTAAAGAGATAGAAAATTACAAAATATTCAAAAGAAGAAAATAAGTAAAAAGATCAAAACTTACCTTAGGGTTTTGGAATGTCATGAATGTTTATCATCCTTAAGTTTCACGTTCCCCAAACCAAGCTTAAAAACGAGATCATTGTTATTATAAGTTAGTAAACTATCACAAACTTATGTGGGCCAATTATTCACTTAGACCCCTTATTCCTAGGTGTATCTCTTATATTTTAATATTGTCTTGAATGATCATGAGGATGCATTGTTGACTTATTTCGATAGTTATTTAGGCTGAAAATAAAGTAGGACGATTTAATCAATAGTTAGCTAAATGACAAAATCTTTTAAAACTGCTTCTCGGGACCTCATAAAGTTCATATCTTGGCATAACTCGCTTCACAATTTGAGACCTTTATCAGACCGATATTTGGTATTGACTTCATACTTCAAATCTTGAGAGACGTTCATGAAATAATGGTCTTCTCTTCATAATAGGAATTTCTTCACTTGAACTTTTTGAGAGATTCTTCATATTTGGACCACGACTTCTTCATTTTTCTCCAATTTTTATTTGGGATTTTGATATACAACGATCCGCCTCCTTTTAGGACTTGGATCTATTTATCCTCATACCTTGTTAGGGCCTTTTCGGATAGACTTCTCCATGATCTTTACGGGAGTATTTGCTTTTCGTCGTGTCTCGATCCTTCATACTGATTTTTGATAAATGATTCTTCACATCACTTTGGATCTTTAGCAACAAAATGTAGCCCTCATGCCTTGTTAGGGCCTTTTCGGACTCGCCAATCTTCGCATCCCGCTTCAATAAGTTATTCCTTGGCTATGAACTCTAATTAATACCGAGCAACTTTTAAAGGATCTTGGGCTAGAAGCTAAGTAACTTTTCAAATCGTATAACCTTATTTGTTGCAAATATATTTATTAACAATCGATGGGAGAAAAAGATCATAATCAACTCACATAAATTCATGAAAGAATACCAAACTTATAATTGACTCTATCATCTCTCGTTCTCCACAATTTAAAATCTCAGGGAACGAGACTCGTGGATGCTTAGCCTATTAAATCATAGTTTTGGGTTTTCAAGTCATTTATAGGATCATGCAACTTCTTAGACTTTTTCAAGTTTAGAACTCGTATTTTAAAATTCCCTTGATAAACGAATTTCTAGGATCAATTATAGGAACTTGCGAAAAGTTCTTGTTCTTAACCCCTAAGAGTTAAGACTTTCACGTTTTAAAGTTCCCTATATAAAGCCTAGCAAACCTTGACTTACACACGTTAAGGATACTAGCTAGAGTAAACTTAGATAAGTAAACTCGGGTTGAGTTAAAAGATTCATGACGTTGAAAAGTTTAAACCACTTTATTAAACTTTATTCTAGCAAAGAAAGAAAATAACTATAACAAAGGTAACATACAACTAGGCCGAAATAGATCAAAAAATTTGAAAAATGTCGAAAAATCAATTTTCCGGTTAAAATGAGGACAAAAACAAGGAAACCCCACTTAACTTCGATAGAAGTCCCCCTACACTTAATATAAACATTGTCCTCAATGTTTAAGCATGTGGAAGTAACCTCCCCTACAATTAGGACATTGTGCACGTTGTTTAAATCTTGCTAAGGAAGAGACAACTAAATTGATTCCTATTTTAATATTGAACAAATATAAAATAGAGAATCAAAAGATTTTAGGATAGAACCGGGAAGACGGGTACACGGAATCACTGGTCGTCAAAAGTCATCAAGAATGAATCTTTGATAGCTCGAATCCCTGCACATGATAAGAAAGAAAACAACGAACACATACCAGGGTCTCCCCCTACACTTATTATAAAAACGTAATAAAAGGGATAGATATTGCGGGTTGCCTCCCGAGAAGCGCTTGTTTTTGTTAACCGAGTCGTGAGCCTGACTCGACCTTGATTAGCATGGTAAGAAGCTTGAAAAACATCTACCGGGATCAAATACATGGTTTACATCCATCAAGTAGCATAAGCTTAAGGCGAACAAGGCAAGCCAAAGAAGAGTAGGCAAGGTTCCCTTAAGAAGTTGTTGAGCATGGTGGTAGCAAGGGTGATGAGGTGCAAGCATATCTCCATAATTTCCAAAAATCTTTCCTTTTATTTCATCAGATGGATACTGAGATGTCTTAAAAACTACAATACCGGGATCGAACACCTTTTCCTTTAGGGGAAAATAACACTCAGGCTCAGTAGACCTTGAAGAAGATCCGCTCATAAATCGCACAATCTCATCCTCAGAAGGTGGATAAAGAGGTGTCAAGACATAAGTACTGCGGATATCGGTGTCTTCCGGCTTCTTCTCCTTTGAAACGGGTTTCTTCATATCCAAAGGAGGATAAAGACCATAATCAAAGTGAAAAGGAGGAGAATCATTCTCATTGGGGAAGTAAGTGTTGAGAAAAGTAGCAAAGTCTTCCTCAAATGAGTAGTCATCCAAAGTAGGATCAAGCATTGTTGGCGGAGGATCTTCATCGAAAGTAGGAACAAGGTTATCATGAGAAGAATCACTCGAAAGAGTATCGACATCATCAAAGTAATCATAAGTTGGCATGTCTTTATACTCAGAAGAAAAATCACCAGAATCATCCATGTCAGAACTAGAATCATCATCATAGTCATCATAAATTGGAGGAGACTCATGAATTGGTGGAGGATCTGAATTGGAGAGAGAATCATTGATGTTGAGTTTTACCACTCTTTAGGAAAAGAGGGCAAATTAGGGTAAATACACAAGTAGTTTAGGAAAACCACAAGTTATGACCCAAAGTGGGGATCGTTCTCAAGGAGGCTTGGTGTGTGTGTATTGAAATGACTAATTATGTGATTATATGATTATGAGAAAGAAAATAGAAATGAGGTAAGAAGATAATGACGGTTACGATGACGGATTACACTAAGACGAAAAGGTCGTATACGTAAAACCGTAAAAGCACCAAATTTAAAAATTTACCCTAAATATTCCTACAAAATTGCAATAAATCCTAAATAATGTAATTAGAGTTTACAAAAAATCAAAAATCACCCAAACCTTTTATTTAATAAAATAATGATTTTTTAATGCTAATTAAAGCCCAAAAAATCAATTTAATTAACAAAAAGCCCAAAATGAGATTTTTCACTTTGTAAACCTCTAAAATGACCTAAATTAATTTAAAACTATTTTTGAAAATTTTAAAATTAATTAAAACTATTTAAAAAACAATTTAAAACTATTAAAACTTAAAATAATTATAAAAATTAATCTAAGAACAATAAAAATATTCTAAAAGTTGTAAAATTCCTAACTTTATGTATTTGACCTAAGATAAATATAAAAACTTGAAAAATCAAAATTTTAATTTTTAATAATAAAATAATATTAAAAATCCAAATTTTATAAAAAAATTCTAAAAACTTGCAAACTAGCTTAATTTAACCTAAATAAACAGAAAATGAACTTGAAATTACAAAAATACCCAAACAGCTTATTCTTAATGGGCTTTATGGCCCATTAAGCTATAAGCTGATGCCATAAGCTCAAATTAGACACACAAGCTTCTTTTGAGTTTCTTAAGACTTCTGTAAAAATAAATTTGAAATAAGACAAAGGAATAAGCCTGAAAAAGCAAAAAGCAATCTACAGAAAATGACAAAATAGTCGTTTTTGAGTTCTAGGCTATCCCAAGAGCTGATTCAAATTGCAAAAGCTTTTAAATGACTTAACTAAGCTTAATCAACAAAAAGTTTTCAAATAAGTTCACTCAATAAGCTAGAATAAGAAAATAAGCACTTATGAAAAAGTCAAACGAGTTGGTTTTCTAGCAAAAAGTCAAAGTCAAAGTCTAATAAGCTCCAGTTCAAACAAATGGGTCAAATAATGAAGATCTATCACAAAAAATAAGTTGTTGCGGGTGTGGATAAGCCAAAATAGCTTATTGATAAGCTAACTGAAAAAATTGCACTAGCAGGGGCTAGTTTTGGGTGTTGAGTAGTGGAAACTTTTTCTACTGCTTGACTAGTTGACTTTTTTTGTCTTTAGTGACTTTTTTGGAGATTCAAGTTACACAAAGGCACCCATATGATCAGTGGATCAAGAGGAGTCAAATACAACAAAGAAATAAAAATCAACAACAGCCAATTAGTACAGTTAATTCAATCAATCACCAGATATGCACCAGACTTAGAACAATAAGCAGTTATGGTTCAATAAGCACTTATAGCACAATTCAGCCAGCCAAACTTAACCAAATGCATACACAAGCAATATTAAACTTAAATAAGCAAGTCTAAACAGGTTTCATGCACTGATTCAAAGTATTGAGTAAGATTCAAGCACTTAAAGTTACTGATGAACTATGAACATGCAGTTTTTTCACTTTGCTGATGCAATTGACCAACAAGCCAGATGCAATCACTCAGATCTATCACATATGTTATATTAATGATGTTTTAACAACTTTTAACCCTAAGCATGCATAAATTCTAGATTTTACCAAAATCTTAGGTCAAAAACAGTGAAAATCAACAAGATATATCACAATGTATGATTCAAGGTTTCAAACCCAAAAACTTGCAGCAATATGCACTCAACCAAGTATTTAACAGATAATAAGCACAAACAAAAACTTCCAACCACAAAAAAACACAATATGATTCAAGACAAGTAATCCCACACACCCTTTTAACTTTTCAAATCAAGATTTTCAAATCAAAAATGCATTCCAACGTTACCCAAGCCCAAATCAACACAACAAAAGATGAGATAAACAGATTAGAACAAGATTAAGCCACAAAATCAGCAAGAACACAAGTCACACACAAATATCACCAAAAATTTAATAGATTTTGGGATTAAGTATGCAAACCTCATGGATGTACATCCACACCCACGAATTTTGAGCTTATGTACTAGCAAGAACAAGTACAAGCTTCCACAACAAAGCCTGCTAAGAATCAACAAGGTTAAGAGCACAATATGAAAATCAGAAAAATGGAAAATTCTTGATTAATGCAACCTTAGTTCCCCACACTTGATTATCCCCAAGTTATAAGCTTCACCACACCTTGATAACTTAATATCAGGATGCTATGATCAGCCTTATAGCCCAAGAATTCCAAGGTTTGAACTAGACTTGGCAAAATATCAAGAAAAGTGGAAAATGTGCAAACTTTTGCAGGCTCCTTTTGAAAACAGGTTTGAGATTCAAGAACTAGTAAACATTAACAACAATAAACAGATATTAACAGTGCCACTTGAGCTTTCTTCAACAAATTCAAACACATTTCATTGATATGAATATGAGATTTACAGATTTGTGAACTAAGGAAAATTCAAGAGCAAGTGCAAATGATGCACCCTAAGGCCTTTATATAGGCTACAAACTAACTACTAAATGCATAAAAACGTGTAACCCTAACTATAGAAGTTCCAAATTTGCCCTTGTGAAGTTTGAATACATGCTTGATCATGTGATTTTTCTTGGCAGTTTGTTGTAGCTGGCATGTGAAAAGTGCATCCAATAGCTTGTATCAAGCTTAAAAAGTAAGCTTCAATCCTAAACGTTGGATGTCTGGTGGTTTTTGGGCAGTATCCTCTTTGTTTGCAGAAGGGGAATCTCTTGTGGGACAATGGAGGGATGTGGCAAGTATTTTCAAGGTTGGGTTATGATTAAGGCATGCTTAATCATTATTCTGGAAGGTTTGGTGGGTTAATTGTTACATAATTAAGAAATCCCAAATTTGTGAAAAACACCAAGAACAGCTGTTTTGATCTTGGTTTAAGGTTTAAAAAATGTTTAGCGCGTTTTTTTATTATTAATTAATATTTGAAAAGTTAATTAATGAATAAACGGTGAGTGGATGATGAGGTGGAGCAATGGTGGGTTTTGATTGGTTGTGGGGTGTTAGTGGGGCACGTGTCAAGCCCCCACTGGTCTAGGTATCTGCCTTGTCTTGGTAGAAATCACCCCTTGTCTTCAAAACTTGTTTCACTTTGTAAATAAACCCCACAAATCTGGATTCCCTTTGTAATAAAGTTTCATTTTTCACACTTTTGCCCCAAATACTTTTCCAAAGTATTTTTAGGAGTATTTCTTGCCATTTCTTGATTCTTGAAGGACTGATTTGTTATTTTCTTCAAGGATAATGGTCTTGACTTGTATATTTGACATTTTGGAGGACTAAAGTTGCCAAGTCATGATTAATGAGGGACCATTTTTTCTAAGTTTTCTAAGTCAAGGGTCCTTTTGGTAATTTTGACATTTTCAAAGGACCAAATGTGTAATTCTTGTAACTTGGAGTTCTTCATGGTATGTTTGACTTTGAGAAGGACTAATATTGACATTTTAGTTTTGTTGAGGGACTAAAATTGCCAATTCTTCAAAGTGGAGGGCCCTTTTTTGCAATATTGACAAACTTTAGGGACCAATCTTGTAATTATGAGGATACAAGGGTATAAAGTGTCACTTCTTCAATATTGGAGGACCCTTCTTCATAAATCTTCAAATCTTCAAGGGTTTTCTTGGAAAATTCTTCATTAGGGTTTGGTTCAATGTGCGGCTTTGTTTCCCGTGTTCGTTTTTGCATGATTCTTGTGATCTTTTGTCATTTTCTTAATATCCGTACCTAAAATACACAAGCAAAAAACACAAGCATATATTTTGGTATTTTCATGATATTTAATGCATTTTAAGCCCTTTTTGGACGACGAGACTATGTATAAAAGCAGTCTCATCACTCCCCCATACTAAACCATTGTCGTGCCCTCACGCAATGCTAGAATAAAGTATCGTAGCATCTCCAAAATTCATTTTTATTCACTTTATTGAATGATAAACTAGCTATACTACTACTATTACTTCTACTACTTGCGTTTTAGACATAATGTATGATTTTCATCGCAAAATGGGACGTTTAGGTTCATAGAACAAGAACATGTGAATGCTTCGTTAGAAATAATTTCATTGTCCTCGATTTTCACCCTAATTCCATGCTAAGCGTGCAACAAGATCATTTTCATTATAAGTTAGTAGTGCTAACACTACTCATATGCCCTAATCACGTACTTATCCTCCCAATTTCCTAAGTTGTATCTCTTATATTTTATTATGTCTTGAATGTTTCACGAGGATACATTGTTTGACTTATGCGATAATAGAGATTTAGGTCTAAAAATAGAGTCCTAACGGTGTAACCAAGACCATCAAATCAATAACCCCTCCTAATAGACAATGATGTCAAAAAATTAAGTCAACAAGAAGGATCGATAAACACGGTTTTATAACGGTTTTGAACATGAGACTTATTACCAAGACTTTTATACGCCCCCTAACGGAAGGGCCTTATTATCTTTGGTTTACCTCCATCTTTTATTCAACTTCGCCATGAAGCTTTTATTATGACTTCGGTCTTGCCTTGCCTTATATTATCCACCTCATCGGTAGTTTTATTAGCCAAAGACGTGTATCCTCACGCTAAGGCGAATTTTGCATCTTTAAAGCTTCAATGATTAAGGCTTGATTCACTTCCAATTTTGCATAGATTTTTCGGCCTTGTGGGGCTTCAAATTCTTTGCTTGATTTAGGTGAGCACTTGAAATCTTATTATTGGGTGAAGCTTTTGATTATTCGGGTGCCAATACTTCAAAACCGTGATGCTGGCGATACCTTAATGTCTTCCCAATTTAATTACACGGAAGCTACTAGAAAAGACTAGAAACCCAACAATTATGACTAAACCGCTAAGTCAATATTTATTAAGCAAAAAATATTTAAAAGTGAAGGGAGAATAAGCAAACAACGAGAACACATGATTTTTTGAAAGAATACGAGTACACTACGTTTAGCATAGTAACTTATAATTAACCCTATCATTTCTCGTCCTCATTTAAGAGACTTAGCCTAATGTGATGTTAAGGAATCGAAGCTAAGTTCTCAACACGCACGGTCGAGTCAAAAATTACTCTAGTTCTCGCCATCAGAAAACCTACATTCGTGTCTTCAAACACTTATAAAACATGAGAAAATTTTTAAAATTTGGCCATTTTTAGCCTTATTTTCAACAAAACGATAAACAATAAGATAAACTTTGGAAAGCGTGAAGGTTTGGCAAGGCAAGTATCTATTCACCCCCCCCCCCCCATACTAAAATCAAACATTGTCCTCAATGTTTCGAGTCTAGGGGTGCAAACACCCCCATACTAGAGACGTAGTCGAATGCCTAATCTAGCATGGAAAGGGTGTAACCGTTAAATTTAAATCCGTTTATGAAGTGTGCTATAAACCTAAGGTTAGAACATCAAAGGATATATCATGGATATTGAGAAAGTCTTCAAAGAAAACGATCGAGTGCTCTCATAAAATGAACACGAGAGGCTCCAATCGTGAAGATCATGATCATCTAAAAACCACAATTCACAAACAACCACGGAACAAAGGTTGGAAGGGCACAAATCCCCACACGTTACTACATTAGAAATCGATAATATATACATAAGATAAGCATGGGACTCCCCCACGAGGCACCTCGTTTTTGATTACCGAGTCATGAGCTCGACTCGATCCCTTAATACAAATTATCATTGGGGAAGGTGATTTGGTCGAGGTAGTTCAAGGATGGAACTTCCCCGCCAAAGTAGTGCTTCAACCTATGTCCATTCACCTTGAAATTGGGCCATCATTTTAAGCTAGCTCGATGGTCCCATAAGGAAAAACTTGAGTCACGGTGAATGGACCGGACCAATGGAATTTCAACTTACCGGAAAAGATTTTCAAACGAGAATTAAAAAGCAAAACTTGATCCCCAATGTTAAAAACCCGGTTTTAATTTTAGAATCATGCAACTTTTTAGTCTTTTCTTTATAAATCAATGAATTTTCATAAGCAATATCCCTTAATTCATCCAATTCATTTAATTTCATTTTCCGGTGTTTTCCCGCGGTCTCCATGTCATCATTACAATGCTTTAGGGCCCAATAAGCCTTGTGTTCCAATTCAATTGGCATATGACAATTTTTCCCATACACAAGCTTATAAGGAGTGCACCCAATGGGCGTCTTATGAGCGGTCCTAAAGGCCCATAAAGCATCGTCCAACTTATCCGACCAAGATTGTCGGTTTTCCCCAACGGATCTGTCTAAGATCCTCTTCAACGCTCGGTTTAAAACCTCGACTTGCCCACTCGTTTATGGGTGATAAGCCGTAGAAAGCCGATGTGTAACCCCATATTTCCTTAGGACCCTTTCGAATTGGTCATTACAAAAATGGGTTCCACGATCGCTTATGATCGCACGAGGGGTTCCAAACCGAGAAAATAAGCTTTTCAAAAACTTGACTACCACACGAGCATCATTGATGGGCAAAGCCTTAGCTTCCACCCACTTAGATAGGTAGTCAACCGCGACAAGGATGTACTTATTACCATGAGATGATGGGAACGGCCCCATAAAGTCTATGCCCCAAACGTCAAAGATCTCACACACTTGGATGATATTTTGTGGCATTTCATCTTTTTGTGAGGCTTTTCCTTGTCGTTGGCATGAGTCACACGACTTCACAAGCTCATGTGCATCTCGGTAAATAGTAGGCCAAAAGAAGCCGGTATCAAAGACCTTCTTAGCCATGAGATTAGCACCATGGTGACCACCCGTGGGTCCCTCGTGACAAACTCTAAGGATGTTAGAAGCTTCGGTACCAAAGACACAACGTCGGATGATTTGATCCGCACAAATTCGAAACAAGTAAGGGTCGTTCCAAAAGTAGAACTTGACGTCACGAAAGAATTTTCGTTTTTCTTGAGTCGTCATACCCTTGATGACGACGTTGCCCGCATGGTAATTTGCAAAGTCCGCAAACCATGGGGTGGAAGAATCAAGCTTAGAATTCACTACACTAAGTGTCTCGAGCGGAAATGTTTCGGTGATTTCCTTGGGCTCGTAAACTCTTTGGTGAGGATCTTCCAAACGAGAAAGATGATCGGCCGCTAGATTCTCAGCTCCTTTTTTGTCAACAGTTTTGTGATCAAATTCTTGAAGAAGGAGAATCCAACGAAGTAATCTCGGCTTTGCATATTGTTTAGCCATAAGATACTTGATAGCCGAATGATCCGTATACACTATGCATTTCGTCAAGACGAGATAAGGTCGAAATTTCTCAAATGCATACACCACGGCAAGGAACTCCTTCTCCGTTGTAGTGTATTTTAGTTGATCCTCGGTCATCGTCTTGCTAGCATAGTGAATAGGCAAAAAGTGCTTTTCATGACGTTGCCCTAATACGGCCCCAATAGCGTAGTCACTAGCATCACACATGAGCTCAAAGGGGAGGTTCCAATTGGGAGCAACAAGAATGGGAGCTTCGGTAAGTTTCCTCTTAAGGATTTCAAAGGCTCGTACACAATCTTCGTCAAAGACAAAACGTGCCTCTTTTTCAAGAAGATGTGTAATAGGTCGAGAGATCTTTAAAAAATCCATGATGAGTCGACGATAAAAGCCCGCGTGGCCTAGGAAACTCCTAACTCCCTTAACGGTTTTGGGATGAGGTAATTTGGCGATGACGTCTACCTTAGCTTGATCTACCTCAATCCCCGCTTTCGAAACCTTGTGCCCTAAGACGATTCCACTCTTAACCATAAAATGACATTTTTCCCATTTGAGCACAAGGTTGGTTTCCTCACAACGCTTCAACATTCTCTCAAGATTCGACAAACACGAAGTGAACGAATTACCAAACACGGAAAAGTCATCCATGAAGACATCCATCGTCTTCTCGATCATATCATGAAAAATAGCCATCATGCACCTTTGAAAGGTTCCCGGTGCATTGCAAAGTCTGAATGGCATTCTACGATAGGCAAACGTTCCATATGGACACGTAAACGTAGTTTTATCCTGATCACGAGGATCGATGGGGATTTGGAAGTAACCGGAAAAACCATCTAAAAAGCAATAGAAATCTTTTCCCGCAAGACGCTCCAACATTTGGTCCATGAAGGGTAAGGGAAAATGGTCTTTTCGAGTGGCTTCATTCAACTTTCGATAGTCAATGCACACTCTCCATCCGGTCACGAGTCTAGTGGGAATTAACTCGTTGGCATCGTTTGACACAACGGTCATTCCTCCCTTCTTAGAGACACAATGAATAGGACTCACCCAAGGGCTATCAGAAATAGGGTAAATCATTCCCGCGTCAAGGAGTTTTAGGACTTCCTTTTTGATGACGTCGTAAATTTTGGGGTTCACCCTCCTTTGACATTGGATTTCGGGCTTGTAATCCTCCTCCATTAAGATTTTGTGGGTACAAAATTTGGGATCGATCCCCTTAATGTCGGACAACTTCCACGCAATTGCCCCTTTGTGATCCTTTAGAACATCGACAAGTGCGGTTTTTTCATCATCTGAAAGTTCTTTCGCAATAATAACCGGCAACTTGTCGCCCTCCTCCAAAAAGACATATTCGAGATGAGGAGGTAAATCTTTCAACTCGAGGATAGGTGGTTCCTCAATTGAAGATTTGGGCTCGATACTCATAACCTCCTCGGGTGGAGCAAATGGGAAATCGTTAAGAAAATCCTTGATAATCGAGAAGTCCTCATCATTGTCGAGGTCTTCGTTACAAGTACGTGGAACATCGAATTCTTCCAACGTAAAACCACCACCTTCAAATGGAGTGAAGGTTGGTGTCGAATTATCAAGAATGGGATCTAATATAGTGGGATTGCCACTATTTTCATCATCACCAAAACCTAGAAATTCTTGTGAAAATTCCTCGCAAACCACGTAAATCATATCAACGAGGTTTATGGTTGCAACGGAATAAACATGAGAAATTTGAGAGTTTTGAGTTGCGTTTATAACAAGTTCCTCGTCGTTGAAACGTAAGGTGATCTTTCTAGCATGAACATCGATCAAAGCCATAGACGTATCTAAAAATGAACGAACTAAAATGAGAGGAACTTGAGGATCCGTGGGAATATCAACAACGATAAAGTCTACCGGATAATAGAACTTTCCCACTTTCACAAAAACGTCTTCCGCCAATCCACATGCGGGAATCGTGGAATGGTCGGTCAACTCGATAGACATTAGTGAAGGAGTAAGATTAGGAAGATTGAGCGACTTGAAGATTGCAAGTGGCATCAAGTTAATGCTAGCACCAAGATCGGCCAAGGCAAAGCATTCTTCCATATCTTGGATTGCACAAGGGATCAAGAATTTATCGGGATCACCGACTTTTTGAGGTATGCGATTAAGATAAACCAATGAACAACTAGACAATTGATGCAATTTCTCCTTGTTGTTCAACATACTCTTAAAGTTAGCGGCAAATCGAGGCATCATGACCAAAGCATCAGCGAAACTCACATTAAAGTGCAAATCACGAAACATTTTCATAAAAAGCTCAAATTGATAATTGTCGCGCTCTTGTCGTTTCTCCTTTCTAAGTCTCGATGGATAGGGAAAAGGTTGTGTGGGTTGAGGCATAGGCATAGCCTCTGGAATCTCGGGTTCCAATGTTGGTAATGGGTCAACCGTAGGTGTGGCATGAGCGGTACTTCGTGGGATTGGAACATGCTCCTTTTAGACCACCACCTCGGGTTCTTCCTCAATTGCATCCTCCGTAGGAGCAATTGGTTGAGGAGTCGGTTCCTTAAGTGTCTTACCACTACGTGTGATAATCACTTTCATCTCACCTTTAGGGTTTGATACGGTGTTGCTAGGAAGACTACTCGAAGACGGTTTACACATAATTGCCTCAAACATAGATGAAATTTTATCCTCAAACATGGATTGCCTCCTCTTGGCTTTAATCATCTCTTGCTTAATTTCATGTTGCCCTTGTTCCATTTTTTGTTGGTTTTGTTGTAACCTAGTTACATTTCCTTCCATCTTGTTTGTATGGATTTTAAGCTCATTTGCTAACTCATTTTTCAACTCTTTCTTCAAGTCGTTCTTAAACTCGGATCTCAGGCTAATGATTTCTCTTTGAATGTTGTCAAACCTAGCATCGTTCCCATTAGCTTATTCAACAAATTCATTTGGAAGATCTTTCAACGTTTGCAAACTTTTGTTGTTTTGAAAGTCATTTTGATTTTTGTTTGAAACTTGATTATTAGCCCCTTGATTACCATAGTTTCCTTTGTTGTAATTGTTTTTGAAACCAACTTGATTGTTGCGATAGTTGTTGTTAGCATTTTGATTTGAACCAAAACCCGGTGGAGTCAATTGATTAGAGCGGGTAACTTGACCGTTTTGGTTGTAAGTTCCCGTGGCCGCGTAGGCACTCGAAGTGTTACCACCGTTGGTAATGCACTCGGAGAAATCATGACCTCCACCACAATACATGCATGAAACCTCAACCGCTTTAGCCGTAGCGGGAGCACTTGGTTCTTCAACTTTGAACTCAATTAGAAGACCTTTAAGCTTATCAAAGATTTTGTTTTCCAAGTTCGCCTCAATTTGGCAAGCATCGATGGTAGTAGACAAAGAAGGTGAAGCCGAAGACGAAGCCTTACGAACACTAGACGTGCTACGAGGACTATACACCTTAGATCTATTCTCAATTATTACCAAAGCTTCCTCAACCATTTTACACAAAAAATTACCACCCGCGGCGGCATTAAGATAATCCCTTTCATGATCATTAAGTTCATTGTAAAACGTGTCAATTTGATGCAAGTCGGAAAAACCGTGATGAGGACACTCATGTAACATTTCCTTAAACCTATTCCAAGCCGTTGAAAAACTCTCATTAAATTCTTGTGAAAATTTTGAAATCTCGTTTTTCAAATGCGTAGTCTTAGAGGGCGGGAAAAATTGGTTCATAAACTTAGACACGAGATCCTTCCACGTCAATATAGAATTGGGTGGCTCTTACTCTAAACAAATTTTAGCGGGCCCCGCTAAGGAATACGGAAAAAGCATCATCTTAATCGAGTCATTAGAAACATCCTTAAATTTACAAGTGGCGGTAAGACGATTGAATTGGCGGATATGGTTGTGTGGGTTGTCCTTTTCATCACCACGGAATTTGTTGTTTTGGATCATCGACAACAAACCCGTTTTCACTTCAAAATTCTCTACAAGGATAACGGGAATCACAATAGCCTCTCCATAACCCTCGGTGGGTGCTTGAAGTAACTCCATCATAGTTCGATTCGCCATGGTTGGTTCTTCTCTTACAATGGGTTCGTCAATAGGAGACTCCTCACTAGAAAGATTAGGAGTAGGTGTTGACTCCTTTCGGTTTTTCTTTATGTGCACGTCTTGCTTGATTACGAGTAAGCATAAACGTCACGTACAACGTGGGGGTGAGCAAAGAAGATTCTGTTTCGTGTATTTATATTTTTCAAATTTTTTGTGGTTTTTGATTGTTTTTACTTTTTTGGATTTTTGTGATTGTATTAAGTAGACCAAAATCTACAAATCTCCTCCTTAATCAAATCTCTTGATTAAAGAAGCCTCAAGGAATGAAAACGATCACGTGAAGTGAACGCCTTCGATGACTTTAGAACGTTGGTGGAACACCAAAACGTTCAAGAGGGTTTAATCAAATGAAACCAAGAAAGTATATATGATACTTAATAATACTTTGGGCGGCAAAACCCTCGATTAGCTCTCAAAATCAAATACTCACAAGCAATCGGGGAAAGGAGGCGGAGCGAAGCACTTAAGAGCCTTTTTCCTTAGGGTATATTTTATAATACCCGCCTTATACCCACCTTATAGCTTGTATTTTTCAAAATCGAGCTTCACGAAAGTATTTATCTATTTTTGCCTTTTCTTTCTTGTTTGAGATTCGAATACAATGATTGGGTAATGACCTCCCAAGTCAAGGTTGTGTTTTCACACTTTTGGAGTACTTGTGAATTTATTGTTCTACGTATACAATATATTAATAATATTTACACAAAAAACGAAAAACCGATAATACGTATTAGTAGAGTGCTACTAATACAAATAGATATTATGGCTATATATAAAAACAACAATTGACAAATCAAAACACAACACGCCTCCCCGGCAGCGGCGCCAAAATGATGTTGAGTTTTTACCACTCTTTAGGAAAAGAGGGCAAATTAGGGTAAATACACAAGTAGTTTAGGAAAACCACAAGTTATGACCCAAAGTGGGGATCGTTCTCAAGGAGGCTTGGTGTGTGTGTATTGAAATGACTAATTATGTGATTATATGATTATGAGAAAGAAAATAGAAATGAGGTAAGAAGAGAATGACGGTTACGAAGACGGATTACACTAAGACGAAAAGGTCGTATACGTAAAACCGTAAAAGCACCAAATTTAAAAATTTACCCTAAAAATTCCTACAAAATTGCAATAAATCCTAAATAATGTAATTATAGTTTACAAAAAATCAAAAATCACCCAAACCTTTTATTTAATTAAATAATGATTTTTTAATGCTAATTAAAGCCCTAAAAATCAATTTAATTAACAAAAAGCCCAAAATGAGATTTTTCACTTTGTAAACCTCTAAAATGACTTAACTTTAATTTAAAACTATTTTTGAAAATTTTGAATATAATTAAAACTATTTAAAAACAATTAAAAACTATTAAAACTTAAAATAATTATAAAAATTAATCTAAGAACAATAAAAATATTCTAAAAGTTGTAAAATTCCTAACTTTATGTATTTGACCTAAGAAAAATAAAAAAACATTAAAAATCTAAATTTTAATTTTTAATAATAAAATAATAATAAAATAATATTAAAAATCCAAAATTTATAAAAAAATTCTAAAAACTTGCAAACTAGCTTAATTTAACCTAAATAAACAGAAAATGAACTTGAAATTACAAAAATACCCCTAATGGGCCTCCAAATGGGCCAAAAGTCCAAACAGTCACCTTAATGGGCTTATTAAGGCCCAATAAGAAAAATGTTGTCCAATTAAGCCCAAAAACTCCTACCTGACTCAAAATTTGATTTTAAACACAACTTTTCAAAAGCCCAAAATCTGAAAATGTGAAATAAGCTGACTTATACCAAACAGCTTATTCTTAATGGGCTTTTTGGCCCATTAAGCTATAAGCTGATATCATAAGCTCAAATTAGACACACAAGCTTCTTTTGAGTTGCTTAAGACTTCTGTAAAAAGAAATTTGAAATAAGCCAAAGGAATAAGCCTGAAAATGCAAAAAGCAATCTATAGAAAACGACAAAATAGTCGTTTTTTGAGTTCTAGGCTATCCCAAGAGCTGATTCAAATTGCAAAAGCTTTTAAATGACTTAACTAAGCTTAATCAACAAAGAAATTTCAAATAAGTTCACTCAATAAGCTGGAATAAGCAAATAAGCACTTATGAAAAAGTCAAATGAGTTGGTTTTCTATTAAAAAGTCAAAGTCAAAGTCTAATAAGCTCCAGTTCAAACAAATGGGTCAAATAATGAACATCTATCACAAAAAATAAGTTGTTGCAGGTCTGGATAAGCCAAAATGGCTTATTGATAAGCTAACTGAAAAATTGCACTAGCAGGGGCTAGTTTTGGGTGTTGAGCAGTGGAAACTTTTTCCACTGCTTGACTTGTTGTCTTTTTTGTCTTTAGTGACTTTTTTGGAGATTCAAGTTACATAAAGGCAACCAAATGATCAGTGGATCAAGAGGAGTCAAATACAACAAAGAAATCAAAATCAACAATAGCCAATTAGTACAGTTAATTCAATCAATCACCAGATATGCACCAGACTTAGAACAATAAGCAGTTATGGTTCAATAAGCACTTATAGCACAATTCAGCCAGCCAAACTTAACCAAATGCATATACAAGCAATATTAAACTTAAATAAGCAAGTCTAAACAGGTTTCATGCACTGATTCAAAGTATTAAACAAGATTCAAGCACTTAAAGTTACTGATGAACTATGAACATGTAGTTTTTTCACTTTGCTGATGTACTTGACCAACAAGCCAGATTCAATCACTCAGATCTATCACATATGTTATATTAATGATGTTTTAACAAATTTTAACCCTAAGCATGCATAAATTCTAGATTTTGCCATAATCTTAGGTCAAAAACAGTGAAAATCAACAAGATATAGCAAAATGTATGATTCAAGGTTTCAAACCCAAAAACTTGCAGCAATATGCACTCAACCAAGTATTTAACAGATAACAAGCACAAACACAAACTTCCAACCACAAAATAACACAATATGATTCAAGACAGATAATCCCAAACACCCTTTTAACTTTTCAAATCAAGATTTTCAAATCAAAAATGCATTCTAAGGTTACCCAAGCCCAAATCAACACAACAACAGATGAGATAAATAGATTAGAACAAGATTAAGCCACAAAATCAGCAAGAACACAAGTCACACACAAATATCACCAAAAATCAAGATTTTAACAGATTTTGGGATTAAGTATGCAAACCTCATGGATGTACATCCACACCCACGAATTTTGAGCTTATGTACTAGCAATAACAAGTATAAGCTTCCACAACAAAGCCTGCTAAGAATCAACAAGGTTAAGAGCACAATATGAAAATCATAAAAATGGAAAATTCTTGATTAATGCAACATTAGTTCCCCACACTTGATTATCCCCAAGTTATAAGCTTCACCACACCTTGATAATTTAATATCAGGATGCTATGATCAGCCTTATAGCCCAAGAATTCCAAGGTTTGAACTAGACTTAGCAAAATATCAAGAAAAGTAGAAAATGTGCAAACTTTTGCACACTCCTTTTGAAAACAAGTTTGAGATTCAAGAACTAGTAAACATTAACAACAATAAACAGATATTAAGAGTGGCACTTGAGCTTTCTTCAACAAATTCAAACACATTTCATTGATATGAATATGAGATTTACAGATTTGTGAACTAAGGAAAATTCAAGAGCAAGTGCAAATGATGCACCCTAAGGCCTTTATATAGGCTAGAAACTAACTACTGAATGCATAAAAACGTGTAACCCTAACTATGGAAGTTCCAAATTTGCCCTTGTGAAGTTTGAATACATGCTTGATCATGTGATTTTTCTTGGCAGTTTGTTGTAGCTGGCATGTGAAAAGTGCATCCAATGGCTTGTATCAAGCTTAAAAAGGAAGCTTCAATCCTAAACGTTGGATGTCTGGTGGTTTTTGGCAGTATCCTCTTTGTTTGCAGCAGGGGAATCTCTTGTGGGGCAATGGAGGGAAGTGGCGAGTATTTTTAAGGTTGGGTTATGATTAAGGCATGCTTAATCATAAATCTGGAAGGATTGGTGGGTTAATTGTTACACAATTAAGAAAACCCAAATTTGTGAAGAACACCAAGAACAACTGTTTTGTTCTTGGTTTAAGGTTTAAAAAATGTTTAGCGCGTGTTTTTATTATTAACTAACATTTGAAAAGTTAATTAATGAATAAACGGTGAGTGGATGATGAGGTAGAGCAATGGTGGGTTTTGATTGGTTGTGGGGTGTTAGTGGGGCACGTGTCTAGCCCCCAATGGTCTAGGTATCTTCCATGTCTTGGCAGAAATCACCCCTTGTCTTCCAAACTTGTTTCAATTTGTAAATAAACCCCACAAATCCGGATTCCCTTTGTAATAAAGTTTCATTTTCACACTTTTGCACTAAATACTTTTCCAAAGTATTTTCAAGGGTATTTCTTGATTCTTGAAGGACTGATTTGGTATTTTCTTCAAGGATAATGGTCTTGACTTGTATATTTGACATTTTGGAGGACTAAAATTGCCAAGTCATGATTAATGAGGGACCATTTTTGCCAAGTCTTCAAAGTCAAGGGTCCTTTTGGTACTTTTGACATTTTCAACGGACCAAGTTTGTAATTCTTGTAACTTGGAGTTCTTCATGGTATGTTTGACTTTGAGAAGGACTAATATTGACATTTTAGTTTTGTTGAGGGACTAAAATTTCCAATTCTTCAAAGTGGAGGGCCCTTTTTGCAATATTGACAAACTTTAGGGACCAATCTTGTAATTATGAGGATACAAGGGTATAAAGTGTCAATTCTTAAATATTGGAGGACCCTTCTCATAAATCTTCAAATCATCAAAGGTTTTCTTGGAAAATTCTTCATTAGGGCTTGGTTCAATGTGCGGCTTTGTTTCCCGTGTTCGCTTTTGCATGATTCTTGTGATCTTTTGTCATTTTCTCAATATCCGTACCTAAAATACACAAGCAAAAAACACAAGCATATATTTGGGTATTTTCATGATATTTAATGCATTTTAAGCCCTTTTTGGACGATGAGACTATGTATAAAAGCAGTCTCATCAATCATCCACATCATCTTGGAAAAGTGGATTATCATAGCAAGAATCGAAAAGAGGATTGTTGTAGAGGACAAAATAATCGAGCACATTAATCATATTCTCTGATTCTCTTCCATTTGATTTGGTTGTGATCTTCCCCATTTTAAATACTTGTGCTTCATTCCCGACCCTTAAGATTAGCTCACCTTCGGCAACATCGACTAATGCTTTTCCGGTACTCAAGAATGGCCGACCAAGTATTAACGGAATACGAGGGTCCATTTCATAATCAACAACAACAAAGTCGACTGGAAAAGTGAAGGTACCAACTTTAACAAACACATCTTCGGCAATACCAATGGGGTAAGCGAGAGTGCGATTTGCTAGCTCAAGAGTCATCTTTGTTGGTGTAAGGTCGGCTAATGATAACTTTTTCCAAACACTTAAAGGCATCAAATTTATACTTGCCCCGAGATCGGCTAAGGCAGTAAATTATTCGGTTTGGTTAAAAGTACATGGTAGCACAAAACGACCGGGATCTCCAAGTTTTTCCGGAAGTTCATTAAGAAGGACTGCAGAACAGTTTTCATTCAATCGAGTATTAACAAACTCGGCCATCTTCTCATTCTTATTAAGCAATTCCTTAAACATCTTAACAAATTTAGGCATTTGGGCTAGAGCTTCAACAAGGCTAAAGGTGATGGTCACTCCTGAAATCTTCTTCAAAAAGTTTGACATTTGAATATCATCCTTGGTGAGCAATTGGCACTTGTCTAAGCGAAAAGGATAAGGGATGTTGGGTTTAGGTGGTGTAGGTGTAGCAGGTAAAGGTTGAGATGTTGAAGGTTTAAAGGTGGAAGGTGGGGTTGGTGAAGGGTGTTTCTTGGGAACATATGCTGGTAGAGGTGGAGATAGTAATGGAGAACTAATACTAGGCGTGGGAGTAGGAGGGATAAACGGTGGTGGAAGAGGTGTAGATGGAGTAACTGGGGGAGGGATAGATGGTCCTACTAAGGTTGCTCCACTGCGTGTAGTAATAGCACTCACATTCGCTCTTGGGTTGGTGACGGTATTTGAAGGAAGAAAGCTTGAAGTAGAGGGTTGAGTACTTGGGAAGAAACTAGCCATCATATTCTTCAAATCATTTGTTTGGTTGCTAAAAGAGGTTTGTATATCATGTCGAAGCTCGGTTCTAATATCATTACCTTGCTTAGTGATATCTCCTTTCAAGTTGATGATTTGGCTTTGTAGATTCTTAACTAGCTCTCCTTGGGTCCTCATGAAAGTTTCAACATCTTGATTAATGGGTGGTGCTTGTTGAGCGGGTGGGTGATAAGGATTAGAAGCTCGAGGTGGATTTGGATTGCTTCTATTGTAGTTGTTGGGGTTGTGGTTTTGAGGAGAAAAACCGGGTGAAAGAAAGTTGGTAGAACGGTAACTTAGCAAGTTACGATCACCTTGAGGTCGGGCTTGATAGCTTTCCGTTGAATAGTTACCATGAGCCGCATACACGTTTTCTGGATTGTCATGAGTAGAAGGACAATCACTGTATGAATGAGGAGCCCCGCAAATCTCAGAAGAAGTTGCAACAGCTTTAACTTGTTGTTGTTGATTTGTAGCCAAGAGTTCCATATTTTTGCTCATTTTGACCATTGCGCGGGTCAATTCGGTGATATCAGGGTTTGAAGAAGTAGAAGAAACATTGACTGTCGGGTTATTCCTTGAAGATGCAGATGAATCCCAATTTTTGTGATGAGTAGTCATGTTCTCTATAAGCTCTCTACACTCCTCAGGTCTTCTTTTCATAAATGTGCCACCGGCGGCTGCATTAATCGTATCACGATCACGAAAAGTTAAACCGTTGTAGAAAGTATCAATTAAGGTGACGGGGAGCATGTTGTGGTTTGGACATCGATCGATCAAAACATTATATCGTTCTTGTTAGAAGTATTTAAAGTGATGGTCATATTATATACCGTTGCGAAGCTCGTGGAAAAAGCTACTTAATGGTGTCGAGAGTTCTATGTTATTGTTATGTATGTAATGGGAATTAGTCCCGAACACACAAATGAGGAAGGCCTCCTAATCTTGTAAGACTTAGTATAAAAGGCATAACCATCCTCATTTGTGGGTGTGTCTCCCATAATGCTTTCCATATTCATATTTTTAGAGAGAGAAATGTGTGTTTGTTTCTATCACTAGGAAAACACCAACTTTGTATTTCTTTTCTTCTCTTCATCTTAATCTAATCTTCCTTTTTTAGTTTAATCATCATCATGTTATTTGTGTTTAATTAGCCGTGTGATTAAGTCGTACAAGTGGTATCATTCGCCAAGGGATTCGTATTTAAGCATTTCGTGAGTTTTTGATTGTTTTTTACCAAAGCTTCAAAAAAAATTTGTGTTTTTTAGTGTTCTTAAGTCGTATACCTCTTTATTCGTGTATTAGTGATTTGAGTATCTTGGATTGGTTAAAACACAAATCTTTTGGTTCAAAAGTTAAGTATTCTCTTGTTTTCAACTTTCCGAATTTCTTGCAACTGATTCCATCGGAAAGTACAAGAAAGTAAGGCTCGATCGCAATAACCCAAGGGTTTTACTTTACGATCACAAGGATTCAGACACCTTACTCGGACGATTATTCCGATCGCTCATTGCGATCGAGGATTGCGACGGTTTTTAAGGGTTATTGAGACGTTACTCTGTCCAAATATTTTTAGCCATATTGCGATCAAGATTCCGATAGTATCAGATTACGATACTTTTTGCATTCCGACAGATCCTCCATTCCGATATAAGCACATTTAGATAGAAGGACATTCCGATAGAGTGCACATTCCGATAGAACATTGCGACAGAAGGGATATTGCGACAGAAGGGTCATTGCGATAGAGTGAACATTCTGATAGAACATTGCGATAGAAGGGACTTTGCGATAGAGGGTACATTGCGATGGGTTGTATTGCGATTGGTTGTATTGGCGGGAAAACCATAGTAAAATTTATTTTTTCCTAGACCATTTTTGGGCCATTTAAGCTTCAATTTCAAATTTTGGCAATGCGAAAAAATTTTCGACCAAAAATTCAAATTTTCGGACCAAAATTCAAATTTTTAGGCCAAATTTCAGATTTTTTAGGTTTTATTTTTCATTAAAAATTTCATTTTTTCAAAATTTTCCCCGACTAGTTATTGGCTATTTCTAACTCGATTTCAAAATTTAGTGTTTCAAAATTTTTTCGGCTTACCGTTTTGTCGGACTGAGGATTTGTTTTGTCGGGCTGGAAAATTTCGGCAAAGTTTGATTTTGTTGAGACTCCAAAACACGCTTTTGACGAATTGAGATCCTGTTTTTCACACGACTTCTACTATGACTTATCAACAAGACAGTGATGCTGCGGGTTTTGAGCATCGTGATAGCCATGTAAGAAAGAAGAGGAATGCTGCCCATCTCTGTCTCAACTTCTTATAGCACAAAAGGAAGAAGCATGAATTCCACTTCTAGCTAAAGAGTTTGATCTCATGGCATCTGCAGCAGCATATGATGAGGAATAAGAGGTGACTACCGACTCCATCTTGATGGCTAATTCGCAGCAATCATCTACATCGATAGTTCAATCTGACAGAGCTCCTGTGTATGATTCAGACGGTTCCTCTGAGGTACACCCACGTCTCAATGATAATGAGATATATAATATGTCTAATCAGGAGGAAGAGTATACTGAGTCACTTGAGCCTTCCACTGAGACACGCGAGGTTCAAACAAATAATAGCAATATTATTTCTAATGCGCCCAGTGTGGACCTTAGTGGAGATCAAGTAGTGTAACCTACAACCCTTCCTGACGAGACGCATGCGTATTATAAATCATTATTTGATAAGCTTGCCAAGGATGTTGCTCATGCGAATGTGGTTAATAATAAGTTTCGAGAAACTAATGCCAAATTGACCACTGAGCTTGCGGGATATAAGGAACGAGAGAAAAGTTTTGAGATTCATCATGCTAAAATCAAGGAACTTGAACAAGCTCATGCAACATCCGTTTATCAAGAAAAATGCACCACTAAGAAATTAAATGCCTTACATTTAAGTAGTGCTTTAACGATAAGTGAATTGAATGATGAAATCACCTCTCTTAATAAACAGCTTTCAACTGAGAAATCTATTGTTTCTGATTTAAAAGAAGAGAGGAAAAAGCTGAAACATGATTTCAAAATTCGTGAAGATGGGCTTCTTGAGGATTTTCGCGAAGCTTAGGATAGGATTAGGGAATTAGACAACCTTTTGGTAAAACGTGGCCAAACTATGCAAACGATAAACATGCTCGCACCTAAAGTGAATGAGATAAATTACACCCGTTACAAAATGGCTTTAGGTTATCCTCTTCCTCCCAATCCCGAATATCTTAAGCAAGTTCAGGCCACAAATGAAACTCTATATAATGGTAGTGTGCTCTTGTCTGATGAGCATGATCCTCCTAGTGTGCATGATTCTAAGGAAACTATCGAACTTGTTGTAGAGACTTGTTTAAAAATGCAAAAGCTTAATAAAGAAGTGACACCCATTTATTATCCAAAAGTTAATCCTCCAACTGTTTTTGTTCGGTCTAAAATGAGTACTGAAATGCTTTTGCTACCAAGTGAGGAATTGTCTGATGACCCTCCTAAACCGAGTATCACACGCCGATTTCTAAACGAGCTCAAAGATAATTTTGTCATTCTCAAACGGGTTGTTAACGCCAAAATGACTGGAGGAAACTTCACTTCACCCGTTTAGATTGAAGTTCAAAAAATTATTCACAACGAGATTAATCCGATCATTAATCAAGTTGACGCTAGGATAAGCAATCTTGAGAACGCTTTTCTAAAAGAACTAGCCAAATTTGTTGAAGACTTTAAATCTTTGGTGAAGGAGGTTGATGAATCTCATGATAGAATTAAAGTTTTGGAAAGCGACCTTGCATGTCTCTCGAAATCAAGTGACAGTGGTGATTGTGTTGATAGTAACCCCGTTGCGGTAAACATCTCTGCGTCAGACAATGAAACCCTCCAAAATGAGCTTGATCGTACGAAAGAGAAAATGGAGTCTTATGTCATAAAAAAGGAAAACGAATTCACCGATATTTGGAATAAATATGTCAAAAAATGTGATGAATGTAAGGATGACAAACTTTCATATGATAAAGCTTACAGTGAAATGCAACAAGCAATCGAACAGTTGCAAGCTCAGTTAGGAGGCGAATGTCATGACAGTGAGCCTTCAACAAATGTTAATCAAAAAGAGTTCACGATTCTTCAACACCGATATGATTTTCTTTAGAAACATTGTCATTATCTTGAACTTGCTTTGCAAAACGAAGTTGGAAAAGTTCCTGATGACAGTAATCTACAAGTAAAACTCTCTGAATCATTTCGTGAATTGAATGAAAATAGTAAGGATATTTCTGATCTAAAAGATCAGTAGCAAGACAAAGACATCGCGATTGCTGAGTTGAAGAAACTTGTTGGAAAGATGGGTGGAAAAAATATGGAACCTAAGGTTGTAAAATCAGTTGTTAGACAACCCAATGCGTACAAAGTACCAGAGCCATCTATCTTAGGAAAACCGCCTTCTAATGTTTCTAGGTTACTTCCTAATACCGATGTGCAATCAAGTGTTCCAAAACCAACCATGTCACCCTATGTTCCACCATTTAGAAAACCCATTCTTGCTAAAACCAACCATGTGAATGTACCTTCCACTACTCCTAAGAGTACTCCCAAGCATGTGATTCTTACGCCCACAAAGGAATCTAAAGGGTCAAATGATGTTGTTCAAACCAACAATCTAGGGAAGGGTATGCCAAAAGGGAACATTCAGAAAGTAAACCCAGTATTCACCACCTAGTAAACAACCAACTGCTAGAGGTCAACACACTCCTAGTGGTAGTCAACCAAAACCTAGGACCCCTTACCAGCAACCTAGGAATTAGCAACCACCAATGAGTAGTCGTGTATCGAACAAGGTTCCTGAACGAACAGCAAAACCTAGGTACACAAGGACTTTTGAAAATTCCAAAGTCCATGTATGCCCCACGTGTAAAAAGGGCATTCACCATGGAAACTATGCTCATTGCATTTTGCAATACCTCTATGAGGTAAACTCTCATGCCTCCTCACAGAGAAAGAATGCAGAATCCCATAAGACAACAAGGAGATTCCCACCCGTCACAAAGAAAAGCAATGACAATAAATCCTCAAGGCGGATCAATGCAGGATCTAGATTCTCTCCAAAGAAGTCTTCCGTTGTGCAAGAGAACACTACTCCTAGATCTAGTCTTCAGTGGAAACCAACAGGTAGGATCTTCAAGGAAGTCGGTCTTAAGTGGATTCCTATCAAGAAGAGTGATGACACCTACTCCAGCACTAATGCGCGTGTTCTGAATGTAGAAAATGCATTTGTTACTCCTAACACTAGTATTTGTGCAAATTCTTCTTCTGTCATTGCAGGTACTTCAGCGAATTCTGAATCCATTTCTTCAAAGGGTTCCAATCCTGTACATTTGACATCACCTTCTTCTGTTGTACAAAGGTCTATTTTGGATTATTTTCGAAAACATTGAAAATCAAAATACAAAAATATAAAACTTATAAAAACAAAATAAAAAATGTGGAAATCTTTCAAAAATAACAAAAATATTCTTCTCGACATGTCTTTCAGTTTTGATAATATGGACGTGCCTAGAAATGTCGCTCAATAACGACACGGGTGTGTACATAAAGCTCGAATAAAAGTTCAAATGTTTTCAAAACATGTCAATTCCTTTTTCTTCAAATGATTTGTAATTACCTCAGATTGTGACTCGTGCCTCAAAGAAAGGAAAGATGATCACGGATGATAACTTATCCTTAACAACGAGAAAATAAAACTTTCTCGGTCATGAGCTTCCGATAAAAAAAATTCCATGTTTGAAGCTCATGTAAACGACTTACAGTTAAATGTCAGACTTTAACTCGAACTACAAATAAAGGAGAGTGTATCCTTAAAGATAACTTATCCTAATAACGGGTAGAACAATATATCTCGGGTTGAGCTTGTCACAAAACATTCAAAGTTTTGAGCTCAACAATGGCTTATAGTCATATGTCAGACTATAACCCGGTCCCCAAAGAAAGGAAAGTCTATGACTTATTCTCAACAACGGGAAATTAATGTTTCTCGGTCATGGGCTTATGTTAAAACATTCAAAGTTTTAAGCTCATGAACTCAAGGAAAATGTTCATTTATGTAGATTTTTCCTCAACAACGGGAAATTCAGTTTTCTCGGGTTTGAGCAAAATTTTTCAAGTTATTTCAAAACTGTGTGCTCATATACTCCCTGATTTTAATTAGAACTTCTTTTCGAGGGGGAGTATAAACTTTCATGCAACATTATTCTCTCCATGTTTCATCACAAATTTCACAAAAATTTCAATCACATGCAATTTTTGAGGGGGAGAATAGTGATTAAAATGTGTTCAAAATGTCTCATCTTGGATAAGATCTTTGACATAAGGGCTTTCTCTTCCTAATATGTGCAAAAACCTTTCATTTTATGATGCACATATGTAGGGGGAGCGTTTTGGTGATATAGAAAACTTTCAAGGTGTAAACATTGATTTCATCAACACCTTGATTGCATTTTCAATTGGTTTTTCTGGTTATGATATGTATACCCTTCAACACATTAATTCACGATGGTATTGGTGTCAAAAGGTGGTTAGGTAATCGTCCTATGATCCAACCAGAACCGGATGGATCTTCCCAGGGACAATCCATTAGAACTTAGAAGTCCTTAGGAAAGATGGAGTAGTAGTACGTACGGGGAAAATGTCGACCAAGTACATAAGCTAGCACTGGAATAATCACAACAAGGTGCTAGTTATGACGTATTGGTATGCATTGAAGGGGTTGAAGAATGAAAAAGAAATGTAAGGATAAAGGTTGTAAAGAAATCAGCCCTCCATACAACTTAGGCAGAAACCGGGTCAATACATCTATTATCAGAATCACTTTGATGATTTCTGATACTGAAGACAAAGCATCATGGACCCAGTTATGCAATGCACAACCCTTCCCAGCCTACTCAAGCTACTCTCAAAATAAGTTTGTTTTATTGTCACGAAGTTCAACTCATTTCTATCAACTTACTCACTCCGAGATAGTAGATATTGAAAAGGTGGCAGTCTGCTCCACCCTCCGATCACCAAATAAACGTGTACTTATAGAGTCTAGAGCCAACGAGATTTATCTAAAATCTCATTAGGACATTTATTCCATATATCAATTGTTGTTCATCATTAGAACACAAGCGATAATTTACATAGTCCTATGCTCTATCCTTGTGATATTGCCAGAACATTCAGAGTGATACTCTTTAGTATTCACAGTGATGAATGGAAATCATTCCATTGTTAACATCAAACAGCACTGCGGTAGGTCATATGTAAGATTCACTTGAATTAAACATATGTTAACTGGAAAGCAACAGTAGTTTGGTTCTTTCTTGATTCAAACTCGTTCCAGGTCTCGACGCAATATCTTTATGATCTTGCCAGAACATTTAGAGTAATACTTCTTAGTATTTACTGTGACGAATGGAAATCCTTCTAGTGTCATCATCAAACAGCACTATGGTAGGTGACTTGTGAGTTAATTAAATGAAATAGAAATGTCATAAAAAGGTGACACAATGTCATGACAATATCTCAAACAATGCAGGCGCCTAGGTAAGTAGGTAATAGGCCTACCTCTTACCAAAGACATACAAATAAACAAACATCAAACATATAGGTGTCAAAAAAAAGTATCACTTATTCAAACATTAAATAAAAACTAAGAGGAAAAGGGATTCCTCCTAATGCAGTCTTTGTAGCCTCTAAACTCTAGCCACTTCTAACCTCATCCTCCTCAACTACCTCACCTGAAAATGACACTAAAATCTGTCAACATAAAGTTGGTGAGAACATAGGTTTAAGTTATCTAGAACATCATAAGAAACCTTGTCATCCGCTGTAAATATGTTGAAGAAAAACAATTTATAGTAATGGATCATAATGTGATAATCATGTTACATGCATCCACAAAAAAACTTAAACCAAGTACCGATCACATCTACAATTCACAAAGCACAATATAACAACCAAGAGTATCCCATCACACACACAAGAACACACCACACTATCCGGATCTTTCCCACACCACCTGTGGAAGATGAACTATATCCCCGTCGAGATATCTTGCCTCCAAAGAGACGATGCACAAGTACTCAAGACGGGTCGTGCCCCCCGAACCAAGAACTCAGGACGGATCATGCCCCACGAACCAAGAACTCAGAACCAAGAACTCAGGACGGATCGTGCCCCACGCTCCACACACATCACAACTGGTCCCATAGACGCCCATACATCTATGTACCAATCCCATTCATAACACCATCAAGATTCACATATCAGAACACATATCAAAGCACATATGAGAACACATAAGCACGCAAGTCACACAATAACACATTTATGTCCACACATTTTAAAACATAGTACTAAATCATGTTAAAGAACATTTCAAGTGTCATCTCCATCCCATACTGTAAAAATATTTAAAAACGTAGCAAAATGGGACTATGAACTCACCTGATAGCACATCAAGCTAGCACTCCTACAAACCTATAAAATCATACACGACACCCTTAGCTCAGGTCTTAACACCCAAGTTAAGTAACAATCAAGTAGATAATCTAATCCCCCAATCCCCACTATCTAGTTCTCCCACTACAAGCTATTCTATACGTAAAATTCCAGTTTTTCCCCGGTACGGTTTACTAGTCACTAAACGATCACATGAAGTGAACTTAACACCACACTTGACTCCTACCCTACTGGAGTTATGTTTTTATATGATCTAAGAACTTCAAAAACCAATTTTACTTTCTAATTACACGTTTAACCCTTTCGTTTAGTCTCTACGCCAAAAGTCGTTTTCACCAAAACTGATTTTCTGTACATGCTAAATGTTCGACACCAAAAGCCCGACCTAAACACCATAACTTTTATTGAAAACCTCCAGTACTTTTATATACATTATAAAGAGTTCCCAAATCAAAAATATTTGGCTATCTCATTCGTTTGGTTAGGTTTTGACTCAAATCCCCGAAATCAAAATTTATTCCTGAACAGCACACTGTTTTTGTAAAAATTATTTGACGACCTTCCCGAACTCCATTTTCGACCAACCTTACATTTTTGAAAAGTAGACTCTCTGAACTTAATTTTAAAAAAAAAGAAACTCGACCAAAGGTGCTACCTACTTCCCGGAACAGTCGACACAAGACAGCCTTAAAAATCAGACTGTTTTACGCCTTTATGCACTAACCTTCTAAACATCATTAATTACCCCTAATTTATTAAACAAGAACCCTAAAATCATTAATTGATCTTAATTACTATATTTTTCAGAAAATTAATAAAACCCTAATAATCTCAATGATGGTTAATTAACATTACAATCATGATTTATTAATAAAAACATGAATTAAGCTAAAGTTAAATTGATCACATACCTTGAATCAAGAAAATTTTTATGAAACCCTAAAAACTTGTAGAAACCTTCGTCCAAAAAAAGAGCTGGAAAAAAATAATGTGTTTTCATTTGTTTTTATACTAAAACAATGAGAATCCTAGCCCAATACAAATAATACTTTCCTTTTTTTTATTTTTTTCCTTTTTCTTATTTTTCCCCACCGTCCTATATAAATCTTTTTACCAAAAATAATACTTTTTATTTATTTTATTATTAAATTCGTTTTTTAATAATTATTTCCTTAATTATATTTTTTTATTAATCCCTTAATTAATTAATTATATCTAAAACCTTTTAACTAGTAAATTAAACTACACTAGTCAACTTTACGCGTTTATCGTAAATTACGTAAAATATACAGTTTTATGAAAATTCTTAAAATATGAAATAAACTTTATAACTAAGTTCTAAATGACTTAAAACCATCTCGTAAATTATTCCCGTGACTAAATACCTCATCCGAGACCTCTAAACGCTAAACCCTAATTCGTAAAAATACGATTTACTATAATACTTATACGTACACATAAAATCCTAAAATAGCACCGCATTCTATCATAGTTAGATCCAAGTGAACAAATGAGCATGAACTAACCCCATCATAACATTATATAATGCACCACGCAATACACGAACAATGACTAACATCCAATCCAAGGCTCAAATATAAACAGAATGCACGTAAACGCACACTAAGCACATAATCAAAGTCAAACAGTCAAAAGTGACAAATCCAAAATCTAGGGTTGTCACATCACTCCCTCCTAATAGAAATCTCGTCCCGAGATTTACTCCATAAGCTCAATAAATTCATTTCACAGCCAACACACTATCTCTCTCATAAGAACGTAACCGGATCATGACTACAACAACGCTCTCAATGAATATAAGCTCACGAAAAATTTTAGGACCCCCAACTTCGGATAACGGATCAAATCCATGGACAACTAATGGACGTTTACGTGAACGAATTTAAAAGAATGAACCAAAACCATGAGACTCCAAAAATACTCAACATAAAACATGTATCGACTCCCAACGAACCATGGAAACGGACCAATGATAACAAGCACCCAACGACAACTGAAATGTGTTACGACCGGCGACATACTATTAAAACCTTGTGGAAAACCAAATTTTACCCCAGAATGGATTTTGTATTGTAATTGTATATTAGTTGTTCTAAAACCATGGTATCACATTAGTAATTTATGTAATCATCTAACGAAAATCAATCTAATGTCTCTTCACGAACGATCAATTGTCTAAAGCACACAACACAATATCACACGTCAACATTGACTCCGGAACCCACATCCTTCATCAATGTACAATCCTTATGGTGGATACATCTCAAATCCTATCCCAAATAAGCCCTATGTTAGCCCTCTAAGTGTTCACTATCCCAAAATATCCAAAACACAAGTTTAAACCATATCGTTTGAAAATTAATCTTGAACACGACACTTGTACAATTAATTCGACCAAGCTACTGACTTCCAATTACCAAAATTTCGGAATATTTGAAAAGTACGTTCCGAGTACATAATTTTAGGCTTTTGAATGTCCCAAAAAGCTTTAAAAACGAATATGTTATGACCAAAACGATTTTACCTAAAATCTGCCCAGACATTAGCGACAGTTTCTGACAGTTTAGCGACGAATTTTGACATTTTAGCGACAGTTTCTGCCTACCCGGATTTATAACAAAAAAAAACGATTTGAAACCCTAAGACCCCTCATTAATTACCAAATTCAAGACCTAATTTATTTTAATTCCAGAAAATTAGAAACCCTTACCCATCATATAAGTAATTACATGATTTTAACATATTTAATTAAATAAGAACAAGAATTTAACTAAAGATCATTAGCTTTAGGTGATCAAAACCAATTTTAGTTTTTTTTTAAATAAACAAGCCATACTTATATGTTAAAAAAAATATGCATCTGATATTGAGTAAAATTACCCCTTTAGGAAAAGGAAGGTAATTAGGGCAAGTAAGCACGACGATTTAGGAAAACCGTGTGTAAATGACCCTAAAGTGAGTGAAGTGAGTTCGTTCTCTAGGAGGCTAGTGTGTTGTGTAATGAATTGATTAATGTTTGTGATTATATTGAGAAAAAGAAAAATAGAAATGGGGTGAGAAGAGAATGACGGTTACGAAGACAGATCGAGCTAAGACGAAAAGGTCGTTCACGTAAAACCGTAAAAAGCTACAAATTAAAAATTTTAAACCTAAAAGCTAATTAAAAGTTAAAAGTAGTCTAAAATAATATAAATAAGAATAAAAATCCAATAAAAATATTTTAAAACCTTTTATTAATTAAATATTCAATTTTAAATGCTAATTAAAGCCCTAAAATTAAATATAATTAATCAAAATGTCCAAAATATTATTTTATTGAACAAATAACTTAATTATATTATCTAAAGACTAAAAAATATTTTTCCTAAATTTTAAAAACTATTTTTCTATTTTTAAATCACTAAAAACTATTTTTAAACTAAAATAATTATAAAAAATAATAAAATAATGCCAAAAATAATTTGTCAATTTTAAAAATCCTAAATTACTCGAAGGAACAGTAGAAAAATGAAAAAGTTTGAAAAATATTAAAATTTTCACTAAAAGACAAAAACAGTTTGAATTAAAACCCTAATTAAACTAAATTAATTCCAAAAAATAAATAAAAAGTGAACAATAAAATATTTTTGGACTAAAAACCTTAAAATGTTTTCCTTAATCTATGAAAAATGTTTAAACTGAAAAATAAATATTTTTGGCACTAAATGCCAAAAACAGAAATATTAAAAGTATTTAAAATAGCTATTTAACCTAAAAATACTAAATGAACAGTAATAAAAAATCTAATTAAACAGGAAAACCAAAAATTAAATTAGAAAAATAATGAAACAAATTTGAAGGTCTAATTCCAATTTTCAAGCACTAAAGACAAAAAATCAGTTTTCTGAAAGGGACATGTGCATTGGATTTGTCTTGTAGCAAAGCAGGGTTAAATTGTGTATTAGCTGGGGAAACTATGTTCCCACTGATAGTGCAAAATAATGGTCAGTTGACCAATAAGCTTAGGAAAGCTTATTTGAAAGCTTTTCTTGGGCAATGGGGGCACTCCCACAACCAGTTGGGTTGTGGGAAGTCAATCAAACAAGAAAATCAGCAAGTCACTTCACAAAATCACACACAAATCACCAAAGAAAGTTACTGATATAGCCTAAGGTTTCTGATGAGTATTTTACTGATGCAACTTGCACAAAAGTGGATTTCAAAGCTCACAAACTGGCATATAAGGTCACCAAATGGCATAAAACAGATACACAATCCTACTCAAACCTAATATCTAACAATGACCAAGATTTAAAGGCAAAATCACACAAAATCTGGCAGAAATATGACTGACTGAATTTATGCTATTTTTACCCAAGTTTGTCATGCAATTTCTGTTTTAAACTTTACCAACTGAAAACCAAATACATTTATCACCTAATAACAACCTAAGGCATGTGTTCAACAGGTTTTTAAGCAAGATTGTTGTCAATTAACCCAACTTAAACCTTAATCCAAACACCCCTTGATTTTCTGAAAAAGAAAATTATCAAAACAACCCTATCCAAATCTACACAAATCCAACTGAAATAGCTTATAACATGCTTACAAACCCTAAATGAGCATAATCAATCACTTAAACAAACACTTAACCAGCTAGCAATCAAATTCATGCAAATTCATACAATATCACATAAATCACAAAATTGAAAACTAGAAAATAAGGACACAAGGGATTACCTTGTGGGACCCACATCCAGGTCCCACAATGGCTGCATAGCCATCTCCAACAAGCCCGGGCTTGTGCTGAATCTCTATAAGCTACTAAAAATGAAATGAAATGAAGGACTTGCTTGTTTTTGTTCCTGCACAAGCACAAAAAACAAGGCAACAGACTTCAAGCTTATGTAAGCCAGTGCTCATAAGCTAGTGTCAAATAGCTTATGAGCAAGCTTATACAAGCAGTTAGCTTAGAACAAAAAAATAAGCAGAAATCCTTTGAAAAACTGATTTTTTTTAATGAGAATTTGAAACCAACAGAAAACTTTGGAAAAACTTGAAAACTGATCAAATAGATTATACAAGCTTAGTAGCTTAGTGGGTTATCCACCAAATAAGCTATAGCTCCTATAACTATACAGAAAATCCAAGGTTTTAGATCAAGTGTCCTCTCACCAAAACCTCAACTTCTGAATGAAACTTAACAAAATCAAAAATGATTTATGGAACTCAGATTTTGCCTTTCAAACACTCACCAACTTTTAAACAATAAAAAGGAATTACTTTTCAAACAAATACCAACTTTTATAACTTTAAAAAGGAATTACAAATATTTTAAAGCAAAATCTGGAACAAAGATACAATGCCACATACGGCTTGTATTTATACAACTGAATAGAAGCTTCTAGTCTAAATGAATAAAATAATACAATGGCAAAACCCTAATCCTTGAATCCTTAAAAGACCTTGGGAATCTTGGTCAAAATGCGTCCCATGTGATGTTGTTAGATGCCAGCTGCTTTCTTTTGATCTTGGACGTCCAAAATGGTCTTGGGGACCAAGGAATAAGATTCAAATGTTGATGTTGTCTCCTTTGGGGTTTTGTGTGAAAGAGACGGGGCAGGGGAGGGTCCTACCCAACACATGGGTGTGTTGGGTTCACGTTTTAGGTGTGGGATGGGTAGTGGGTGAGGTTAATCAAAGATCTGGAGGAGCTAAACGAAAACCCCTTTGTTTTTAGTTTAATCTGACCTGGGGAGTGTTTAGGGTTTAAGGGTGATTAAGGGATGTTTTAATCCGTTTTGGGGGTGATTTAATTTAAATAAGGTGTTTGGAGGGAAGATATAACTGATTAAATCAGTTATATAAAAAAAAGATGGGTGGAATGCAGACGTGGATGGTGTGAGGGTTGTGATTGGTGGATGGAGTTGAGTGGGGTGATGTGGCAGTGGGTGATTGGTGGGTGGATGTTTCTTGTCTTGCCAGTTTGACCCCCCTAAGTTTCAGTCTTCCTTCACTTTGTAAATATTAGCCAAAAACTCCATTTCCTTTGTAATTAACTTTGGCAGATTGTCAATTTTGGCACATCTTTGTAAAAAAGTTATAAAAAGGACTTTAAATGCAATTTCTTCAATTCCCAAGGGCTTAATTTGTCATTTCTTCATTCCTCAAGGATCATTCTTGCATAACTTGATTTCTACAAGGACCAATCTTGATAAATCTTCAAAAATTGAGGAACCAAAGTTGTCAAGTCTTAAAACTTCAAGGGTGCTTTTGGAAATTCAGGATTCGGGTCCGGTTCATTGTGCGGCTTTGTTTCCCGTGTTCGTTTTTGATTGATTCTTGTGATCTTTTTGTCTTTTCCTCAATATCCGTACCTAAAATACACAAGCAACAAACACGAGCATATATTTGGCAGTTTTAATGATATTTAATGCATTTTAAGCCTGATTTGGACGATGAGACTATGTATAAAAGCAGTCTCATCACTCCCCCATACTAAACCATTGTCGTGCCCTTACGCAATGCTAGAATAAATTATCGTAGCACTTCCAAAATTCATTTTTATTTACTTTATTGAATGATAAACTAGCTACACTACTATTATTACTACTACTTGTGTTTTAGACATAATGTATGATTTTCATCGAAAAATGGGACTTTTAGGTTCATAGAATAAGAACACGTGAATGCTTCGTTAGAAATAAATTCATCGTCCTCGATTTTCACCCTAATTCCATGCCAAGCGTGCAACGAGATCATTGTCATTATAAGTTAGTAATTCTAACACTACTCATATGCCCTAATCACGTACTTATCCTCCCATTATTCCTAAGTTGTATCTCTTATATTTTATTTTGTCTTGAATGTTTCACGAGGATACATTGTTGACTTATGCGACAATAGAGATTTAGGTCTAAAAATAGAGTCCTAACGGTGTAACCAAGACCATCAAATCAATAACCCCTCCTAATAGACAACGATGTCAAAAAATTATGTAACACCCCCAAATTTACACAATTCAATACAGCGGAAGACTCGTTGGTGTTACGGGCACATTACTCACATCATAGACAACGCTTAAAAATTGCGTCGTTTAATAATAAAGCATTTCCATTCATAAATATCAAAGTTACATAGGTCCCAAGTCATTGTATTTCATACAGGTTTTACAAAGCATTTGAATGGAAATTATTATTTAAGTACGGGCCATGAATTCTTGTTGTCTTCCCGAGAATTACCTTCAAGTACCTGAGATAAAACATGTTAAAAGAAAAGGTCAGCGATAACGCCGAGTGAATTCATACAGTTTAATAAAATCCATCAATATAACAACGGTATAAAATTATTACCGAAAATCATTTTGTACAAATCATTGTAATAGGCCATAAAATAGCCAAAGTCATTTTATACAAATCCTTATGAAAATCATAATATAGGCTTTCGCCTTCAAAATCATTATACGAACCATTGTCGTTAAAAACATCATACAATACGTTTTATAACGTTGTATAGATTAAATAAAAACCGTTATATGAATATGATTATATAAAACCAAAACACGAACATATTATCAATGATAAGACCATGTATTGCTAGTCAGGCAATATATCGTAATTCAATGCATAAAGCAGTATTTCGTTAATTGGATTATTATAAGCCGCATGACATTGTTACCTTACTACAAAAAACAACGGGTAGCTAACCCGAAACTCATTTGCCCATCTAAATTAGTGTGTCATCACAATAATCACGCTTGTGTAAATCTTCTCATACATAAATTCGCTTACCAATCAATGTGGCATGACGGGATAAACCGTCAAGGCGCGAACTGGGGTGATCGTTCCCAAATAGTACTATTATATGCATAAGCGTCTACCAAATCCCGGTAGTTCACAATTCATGCTAATGGGACTTTTAGTGACATAACCTAACTTTAATAATCCATTTCATTTCACACATCGGGTCATATAATCATTCATCGGGACATACAATCATTCGGGTCCAAATCAATAAACAAACAGTCGGGACAAATAGTGTCCTAATTCATAAAAACTAACATGTTATCTCCCTCGCGGGTTTATAAAACATTTCATAAAAACATTTAAAAGAGTGCGAGGCTATCAACTCACGTTGATGTGGGAAAGCGGGTTATCGGCAATTCGGATGTACGGTACGTGCTTCAATCATGAAAACCTAGACAAATAATATTCGTCTTAGACTTTTGTCCAATGACTTTATAAAAACAATAGTTATGCATACATATGATGATTTTATAAATATGATGATGATTAAGTGGGATTGTACATTCTCATTTACTCATTTTAGTGTTATGTGTTGACAACTTTTATACTTGTTTCACTAGTCATCTTCTTTACTTGTCAAGGCCCATTAGGCCCATTATAAGTCTATTACCTTATATTGATCCATTTTACACTTTTAGTATCAGTATTATACTTACAAGTTAGGCCCAAGTGGGTTAAGCCCAATAAGTAAGTGTATAAGTGTTTTACCAAATTAGTCGGGTTTATTGTCCATTAAGGCTACTTTGGCCCGTTAATGTCTATATGTTGTAAAGCTCGGGTTTTATCGGTTTTTACTTGTTATATGTGTTTATACATCAGTATGTGAGTTTATAAAATTTTACATTAGACGGGTCCAACCGTCTAAGTTTTATTTAACAAAAACGTTAATCTTTCGGTTTTAGCCGAAAAGACGTAAAAATCATGTTTATAGTTTTTATAACTTATAAAACTTACCAAACTACCATTTTTATAAAATGTCCATTTATTTATCCTTATATATATTTATATAAATGTAATATATGAGTTAGTGGGTTTTAATTCACATTTTATACTATATTTATTTGAGTGCTTATATAATAATATTAAACTTTAATTTCACAAAATTAGTCCTAAATTTTAAGTTTACTAAAATGTCCATATCTAGAGTTCAATATGGAGATAGGACCCCAAATTTTTATCACAGCAACTAAATGATATGTGCTTCATGTTATTCCCGTATAGCTACTAATGAATCAACTTCTAAATATTTAAATAAATTCGTCCAAAACAGTGTATGCAGATTTGCACTCTAAACTTGTTTTGATCATATATCACTCATTTTTATGATTCCATTGCATGTCCAACTCTCACATGTGTATGACATCTAATACTTACTGTAAATTGATTCCACCATGCCATTTTATCAGTTTATCATTTGGTTAGTTACTGGTTTTATACAGCCAACTTTATAAGCACGAATTTAACCTTTTTACCTATGGTTTTCCATCTTTTTAACCATGTTTATCAAGTCTATCAACATCAAATCCCCACATAATATTTTTAATCATCATTCATCATCATATACATATACATAAATAAAGAAAATACAAGATTACATAATCAAAATAACAAGAGGATAGGAAGAACAATCTTTATACCACCAAGATTAAGTAGTTTATGATCAAGGCTTGGATTTTTTATGGCAAAACTTGTGATAGATCAACACCAATCTTCAAGACCACCAATACTTGTAAACTTATTGTATAAATCAGCCCTTGGACATCACCAAATCACCTCCTTGGATGATAGAATCACCTCCAATCTTCAAGGCTTCAAAGGAGCATCATCATGTGTATGAATAACACATGATTTTATGACTAAAATAGAACAAATAGGGGTGTTTGATGGTGGTGGTGGACGAATTTTAGAGAGAAAGGGAGGAGAGTATGAGTGGTTTGCATGTATGTGTTTAGGAGAAATGGTTTTGGCTTGGTTGGTTTTGATGGTTTGAAGTTATGTGTAGCTTACTTTGTAAGCTTTAGTTAACAAGTGTTAACTTGTTAGCTACAACTTTGGCACATCTTGTGATGTGGTGTCATTGTATAGCCTTCCCATATAGTGGGGTGGGGCAAAACTTGTTTTGTCTCATCCCACTAATTTACGGGTATTCCTCGATTCTAGTTTCCTCGATTTGCGTGCCCTCAGGTCGTTTTATGAAAAACGTTTTTATAAATTATGAATCAACGGCACAAGACAAATCTAATAAAAATTGTCTCATAAAAAACGGATTTCAAAAACGTAAATACGTAATCCTAAGGTTTCCGGTTTAGTCGTAAAGGACGTTAAATTATTCACGTAAGTCCTAATCTCTTCTTGTAAATTTGTGAGTTTATGAACCAACTCAAACTTAAAATCCCAAAATAATATTCACGGATAATTTTTTTCCTGAAATGTCGGACTGTCACCAAAAACGGTGTATGTAAACCTAAGCACGTAACGTAGAGTCCTCCGGTTTAGACGTAGTCGATGCTACTTCAAGACGTAAACCCAAATTTCTTCTCAAAAATAAGTGAGTTCATAATATAACATTAAAATAATGTTTTTAAGTAATATCTGAGAATAAAATATCAACCATAAATTGACAGATTGTCACAGCATTTACCCCTAAACAGGATCTTTGTCCTCAAAGATCATCTTACTACTCGCTTCTTATAGAGATAAAGCCATGAGGGTATTTCCTCCACATTCGGTCTTTTCTCACAATTGTAATTCATTACAATACGCGAGTTTCATCAAACATAAATACGGGAATAAGATCAGGCTTAATGTTGACTTACTTTCTCTATCCTTGATGTTCACGGGTTTTTTATGAATGCAACTTTTCGCCGATCTAAACTTCATTAAGGAATAGTCAGATTTTCACTTGATAGGCATTTTATCAAGTTCGATATACGAAACATAATTCATGCAGCCCTTGTAGTCCTAGGGTAGATCCAGCTTATATGCCTTTCAAACCAATCTTTACATCATCTCAATGGTCCCATACAACGGGGACTTATATCCCATGATCTTTCAGATCATCAATTCATTTTTCCATGGTTAAATTTTTTGGCATAACTTCGCTACCCATCTGGCACTTCAAGATCTACATTTCATATTCACATAACCTCATGCCCACTACCGGCAGTCAATAATCAGATCCTAATTTCAACAATCATTTCAGGTCTCGCGGGTCGAGTATTTTGTAAGGTTAGGTTCGCCATCATAGGAAACCTTAAACCTAAAAGACATGTCCAACTCATAATGGGTGTATGTCAGGTGTCTTCATCCCAACTCCTGCTTACGGATGCTCTAATATTAAGATCCTAACAAGATTCGATCTTGATCCTAATACGATAATTATCAATGATAATCAATCCAAAGGAAAACAACTTTATAGTTTATTACCAAAGGTCAATCATTCAAACATAAAACAGCACTTGTAGTATTTTGTATCGTTACTTTACCTCGTCCCTTCGATTGGGGTGGTACACAGTACTCTCATCAAGATTCGTTCCCAATGACTTCTGAGCAAATCTCTAGAAATTCGATGCGAAGCGAGGATCTCGATAGAGATTATCGATACAGGCACACCATGTTTACATAACTCCTTTAAATATAAAAGGGTCAATTTCTTCATCAAGAATCTATCATTAACAGGAATGATATTAGTAGATTTGGTCAGTCTCTCAACGATGACCCAAATCGAGTCAAATTCAGATGATGACCTTTGCAATAGCTAGACGTTTACTAATGTATGAGGCGATGTCTGCCTTCATAATTTGCCGTCAGTACAACTTCTTCTGATAATGATACATTAAATCAGAAATGACAGGAATAGAATACTTATACTTACAAGATTTCAATATGACTACATTTCTAAATCTCCATATTTAGGCAACCACAAACGACCTTTTATACATTCAACGCCATCGGCTTCTCAATTCTGATGGTTCACATTAGCCGCGAACCCCTTTTTATTATCTATATTATCTCTTTTTACAAACATCAGCTATTTTTAAAATGTTCGGCAATTTATTTTGTACCATGATTACTAAGGAACACATCCTAATTGGTTCTTTATACTTTTTACATAATGCGTCGATATCTAAATTCACCTCTCCTGATGATATAATTATCATGTCCACAATTTACTCAGAAATCCTTTCGTCATATTTTCTAAGTTTTAGTCTCGTCTCAACTATTACTTTTTATCAGTTTTGCTCAATCCGACGTTTAAAGCGTCGATAATTACTACAAGTAAATTAACAATAAATATTAAGTTTTTATGAAACGTAAACGTTAAAAGTTGAAATTTCTTAGTTCGACCAATTATAATAAAATGTTCAAAACAAATTTGAATTTAATTAACACGATTTTTTCTGATTTATTGAAAATAATTAATAAGATTCGTAAATGTTTGAAAAATATTTGGTTATACCTAGGTCAAAATTTTCTCAGTTGAAAAGCAAAAAGTGTCGTTTCAAATTTCAAGTCATGGTGTAAATGGTTTCCTCAATCCCTCTTAGGTTGTCTTGAGGTATACACGAACATTTACCCCTAAACAGGAGTTTAGTTAAATGTTCTGGGTATAAGGGAATAATCCCTCAAAATTTCTTTTGATAAAACATTTGTCAAATCACATTTGAACTTTCTTTTTGGTAAAACCCATAGTCTTAAAAGGGCTCTAAATTTTCGAAAAGTTAATATATTCCATTATCTATTAATTACACGGTCAAATAATATAAAGGATTTAGTCTTTAATCACTTGTTAAATACTCAAGGTACAAGTTTTCTATTCAGCCAATTCAGGGCAATCTATAAATAAATTATTAACTCATTCTTATTCTTAGAAACAAACAAATGGTCCTAAATGATCACGAGCATGAATTTATCAAATTACAGCCTACACACGTGATTCACCAAATTTATGAATGCTACATGTGTATTAGTCAATCTAAACGACATCACGTGAAACTCGTAATGTTCATTACAAGTTCTGGATGTAGTGATTGGAATAGATAATCTTTTTCGCGGACGCGAAGCTGATGATAACCATGTCGAGGATCAAATTTCCTGAATATACGCTAGAATCTTGTAAATGATCGAATAATCTATCATCTTGGGTAGTGCATATAGATTTTTAATCGTCAATTTACCTAGTTCACGGTAATCAATATATATAAGAAATAATAACACCATAGCTCTTCATAATTACGAGCTTGGTAGAATAAAAGTTTTCTCGGACAACTCTCTTAGTTGTACGGTAATTATTTTAATTCAGATGGTGCTGACGTACAGTGCACAAGCCACAGGTGCAGCACCGGGAATATAATCAATACCAAATTCAACTTACCTTAATGGCGAAAGTCTAGGTAATTCACCAACAAATACCTCCTAAAGTTTCAGATAACGGAAACATCTTTTAATAAATTTTCTTTAAGTTCTTTCTAGATTATAATATCTATGACTAATTCACAACCATTCACGGTATAATTTCAAGTCTAAATGCTAGATAGGGTTATCCATCGGGAATTATTTAGATCACCTTTGATAATCAACATCTTATCATTTAGGCGAAATCTACTCGAGTTCCCATCAATTAATACAATGTCGTCATGTCATAATCAATCAATCCATTCTACTGGCACTATCAACTTTCCAGTTTCATTGTCGTCGATAAGATATGAATTTCTCAAAAGACTAATAATAATTCATAATCTTTCACAAATTCAAGGATATATGGAGACACAACTACCATTAAAAGAGTAAGGTCAACGCATAATCTACGCGAGAGAATTTCAAATCAGATACAGACGAAAACATTTAATGAATATGAATATATCCCATGTTTTCTTAATTTAAGTACGCATTCGAAAGCTCCTCGGATCATTACCCAGGTCATTCAAATGAAATCTAATCAAAAGAAATGATAGGAATGTCGATACATCCAGTCGGGTATCAACACTCGGTAATCAGATATTTTTTTTTCAAAGAATCTCACCACGGGAGAATTGGTCAAGGAGGGGATATCAATTGTCAATTAAGACAATATCCACAGATGAGTAAATTCGACTCAGAAGAATAAATAGTACGGGCACATATGTAGGTGTCCCTATCAATATGTCCCTATTTTTCACTTCTTGCAGATCTCATAAAATTTAATCTTTCACAATCTTCAAAGAAAATTTTAGTGTTTATTAATAATTTCATGGTGACTACTAATCAGCCTTGCATGGTCCATTCCAAATTGTATGTAGGCGCGCAACTATATACAATTTCAAGATTAACGATGCAATACTCAGTTTGTCAAAATTTTATCATCATGTTTATAATAAAAACATTTTCATGCTTAATTCTTAAATAAGAATCAAAATAAATTTACAAAGATTTTCTTTGTTATGAAAACAATTAAGTTTTCCAAGGTATTTCATAATCAACTTTATTTCAATAATGATCACTTATAAATCTCACTTGAATAATCCTTATAGTGATGAAAATTCAATTTTTCTCAAGGGATACTGTTTTATCTTATAAAAACAATGAGTGATCTGCAAAAGAGTGATGAAAAGTTGTTCACCAAGAACTAACTACAATATAATAGGAATTGAGCTTAGCCAATTAATCATGAGGTTCATGACCTCGATGGCACTTAAAAAGAATAATGCACAACGTAACTCAAATCGAGATGAGTACTTGTTCAATGGTTGCATCACTAATGCGAACATTAGGATGAAGCAAGAAAAGATAGATAACATCGATACATGTAGAATTTAGCAATCAAAGGTAGTCTTTTCATTAATCAAAAACAAGTCAAAATTGTACCGTAACACATTATGTGTCACTATGTCATACAATTCCAAGAACTCATCCTACCAACTGATGTCTCAGTTAAGTTAGGGATTATTTTTAAAAGATACCACAATGAATACTAATCTACAAGAGTCATTAGGTGTTCCACCTGTCCCGGAAGATCCATCGGTCTCAATTCAGAAGAAGATTTCTTCAATTTAAATATTGGACACTGGGCATCCTCCTCATTGGACAATGGCCTAGGAACAACCCTTTACACGAACCAACAATCATTTAAAACCTTATAATTCAATCACAGGACTCAACAACTTCCTCTTAAATATCTCATTTTCCATAAAAGTTAAATTTTACTTCATTCAAGTTTCAATCAACTTATACTCAATGCGACATCCTACCTCATTCTTCAATACTTTCAATCTTATTCTTAGACCTTCAAAGTGCAATAAAAGCTCGATATGAACAACGCTTAATTTCCAATCCTATAGTTCTTACAACAATAGTTATCAAATGAGTCACTAGTATGAAATGACTCACACATTCAATCAGACTTCTCGGAAAGGTACTAGTGGCATGAGGCTTTTGGGTAATGGTTCCAATGACAGCCTCAAGTTCAACATTCACCCTTTCGATTTCAATTTAAGAATTGGATAACAACGAATCAGATGACATCTTTCTAGGTGGTAACTTTTTGTCAAACTCTACTCTATAAGGAAAGATCGTCATGACATCGATATCAGATTTAATCTCGCCAATTCTTCTTCAATATCGCAATCAACTAATATCAACATTCCTACGAATATCAATCATTTTGTTGGGATCATAAATATCAACAACTTGGTTTAGATCTGGAATATCTAGAATTCTTACAGAAATAGCTTAGATTAATTTGCTAGGGGATTTAGGGTTCCCTATGACAATCTACGTCGTATAAATACCTCGTATAAATATAGAAATAATCATCGAACAATCATGTAAATAAAATTACATCATATATATATATATATATATATATATATATATATATATATATATATATATAATCCAAGTTATAAATATATATTAAAATAACACTTCTCAGTCTGGCCTTGTAAGTAACTCGGGAGTTCTTCGGCACCGTTATAGTCAAAAGATTTTTAGACATTTTGAGAAAAATGTTTATAGTTAAAAGATTTTGAAATGTTTTATTCAAAACCTTGGTTTAAAAATCTTTCGTTCTCTATAACGAGAGCTCTGATACCAAACTGTAACACCCCCAAATTTACACAATTCAATACAGCGGAAGACTCGTTGGTGTTACGGGATAGCACATTACTCACATCATAGACAACGCTTAAAAATCGCGTCGTTTAATAATAAAGCATTTCCATTCATAAATATCAAAGTTACATAGGTCCCAACTCATTGTATTTCATACAGGTTTTACAAAGCATTTGAATGGAAATTATTATTTAAGTACGGGCCATGAATTCTTGTTGTCTTCCCGAGAATTACCTTCAAGTACCTGAGATAAAACATGTTAAAAGAAAAGGTCAGCGATAACGCCGAGTGAATTCATACAGTTTAATAAAATCCATCAATATAACAACGATATAAAATTATTACCGAAAATCATTTTGTACAAATCATTGTAATAGGCCATAAAATAGCCAAAGTCATTTTATACAAATCCTTATCAAAATCATAATATAGGCTTTCGCCTTCAAAATCATTATACGAACCATTGTCGTTAAAAACATCATACAATACGTTTTATAACGTTGTATAGATTAAATAAAAACCGTTATATGAATATGGTTATATAAAACCAAAACACGAACATATTATCAATGATAAGACCATGTATTGCTAGTCAGGCAATATATCGTAATTCAATGCATAAAGCAGTATTTCGTTAATTGGATTATTATAAGCCGCATGACATTGTTACCTTACTACAAAAAACAACGGGTAGCTAACCCGAAACTCATTTGCCCATGTAAATTAGTGTGTCGTCACAATAATCACGCTTGTGTAAATCTTCTCATACATAAATTTGCTTACCAATCAATGTGGCATGACGGGATCAACCGTCAAGGCGCGAACTGGGGTGATCGTTCCCAAATAGTACTATTATATGCATAAGCGTCTACCAAATCCCGGTAGTTCACAATTCATGCTAATGGGACTTTTAGTGACATAACCTAACTTTAATAATCCATTTCATTTCACACATCGGGTCATATAATCATTCATCAGGACATACAATCATTCGGGTCCAAATCAATAAACAAACAGTCGGGACAAATAGTGTCCTAATTCATAAAAACTAACATGTTATCTCCCTCGCGGGTGTATAAAACATTTCATAAAAACATTTAAAAGAGTGCGAGGCTATGAACTCACGTTGATGTGGGAAAGCGGGTTATCGGCAATTCGGATGTACGGTACGTGCTTCAATCACGAAAACCTAGACAAATAATATTCGTCTTAGACTTTTGTCCAATGACTTTATAAAAACAATAGTTATGTATACATATGATGATTTTATAAATATGATGATGATTAAGTGGGATTGTACATTCTCATTTACTCATTTTAGTGTTATGTGTTGACAACTTTTATACTTGTTTCACTAGTCATCTTCTTTACTTGTCAAGGCCCATTAGGCCCATTATAAGTCTATTACCTTATATTGATCCATTTTACACTTTTAATATCAGTATTATACTTACAAGTTAGGCCCAAGTGGGTTAAGCCTAATAAGTAAGTGTATAAGTGTTTTACCAAATTAGTCGGGTTTATTGTCCATTAAGGCTACTTTGGCCCGTTAATGTCTATATGTTGTAAAAATTGGGTTTTATCGGTTTTTACTTGTTATATGTGTTTATACATCAGTATGTGAGTTTATAAAATTTTACATTAGACGGGTCCAACCGTCTAAGTTTTATTTAACAAAAACGTTAATCTTTCGGTTTTAGCCGAAAAGACGTAAAAATCATGTTTATAGTTTTTATAACTTATAAAACTTACCAAACTACCATTTTTATAAAATGTCCATTTATTTATCCTTATATATATTTATATAAATGTAATATATAAGTTAGTGGGTTTTAATTCACATTTTATACTATATTTATTTGAGTGCTTATATAATAATATTAAACTTTAATTTCACAAAATTAGTCCTAAATTTTAAGTTTACTAAAATGTCCATATCTAGAGTTCTATATGGAGATAGGACCCCAAATTTTTATCACAACAACTACATGATATGTGCTTCATTTTATTCCTTTATAGCTACTGATGAATCAACTTCTAAATATTTAAATAAATTCGTCCAAAACAGTGTATGCAGATTTGCACTCTAAACTTGTTTTGATCATATCTCACTCATTTTTATGATTCCATTGCATGGCCAACTCTCACATGTGTATGAAATCTAATACTTACTGTAAATTAATTCCACCATGCCATTTTATCAGTTTATCATTTGGTTAGTTACTGGTTTTATACAGCCAACTTTATAAGCACGAATTTAACCTTTTTACCTATGATTTTCCATCTTTTTAACCATGTTTATCAAGTCTATCAACATCAAATACCCACATAATATTTTAATCATCATTCATCATCATATACTATACATAAATGAAGAAAATACAAGATTACATAATCAAAATAACAAGAGGATAGGAAGAACAATCTTTATACCACTAAGATTAAGTAGTTTATGATCAAGGCTTGGATTTTTGATGGCAAAACTTGTGATAGATCAACACCAATCTTCAAGACCACCAATACTTGTAAACTTCTTGTAGAAATTAGCCCTTGGACATCACCAAATCACCTCCTTGGATGATAGAATCACCTCCAATCTTCAAGGCTTCAAAGGAGCATCATCATGTGTATGAATAACACATGATTTTATGACTAAAATAGAACAAATAGGGGTGTTTGATGGTGGTGGTGGACGAATTTTAGAGAGAGAGGCAGGAGAGTATGAGTGGTTTGCATGTATGTGTTTAGGAGAAATGGTTTTGGCTTGGTTGGTTTTGATGGTTTGAAGTTATGTGTAGCTTACTTTGTAAGCTTTAGTTAACAAGTGTTAACTTGTTAGCTACAAATTTGCCACATCTTGTGATGTGGTGTCATTGTATAGCCTTCCCATATAGTGGGGTGGGGCAAAACTTGTTTTGTCTCATCCTACTAATTTACGGGTATTCCTCGATTCTAGTTTCCTCGATTTGCGTGCCCTCGGGTCGTTTTATGAAAAACGTTTTTATAAATTATGAATCAACGGCACAAAACGAATCTAATAAAAATTGTCTCGAAAAAACGGATTTCAAAAACGTAAATACGTAATCCTAAGGTTTCCGGTTTAGTCGTAAAGGACGTTAAATTATTCACGTAAGTCCTAATCTCTTCTCGTAAATTTGTGAGTTTATGAACCAACTCAAATTTAAAATCCCAAAATAATATTCACGGATAATTTTTTTTCCTGAAATGTCGGACTGTCACCAAAAACGGTGTATGTAAACGTAAGCATGTAACGTAGAGTCCTCCGGTTTAGACGTCGTCGATGCTACTTCAAGACGTAAACCCAAATTTCTTCTCAAAAATAAGTGAGTTCATAATATAACATTAAAATAATGTTTTTAAATAATATCTGAGAATAAAATATCAACCATAAATTGACAGATTGTCACAAATTAAGTTGACAAGAAGAATCGATAAACACGGTTTTATAACGGTTTTGAACATGAGACTTATTACCAAGACTTTTATACGCCCCCTAACGGAAGGGCCTTATTATCTTTGGTTTACCTCCATCTTTTATTCAACTTCGCCATGAAGCTTTTATTATGACTTCGGTCTTGCCTTGCCTTTTATTATCCGCCTCATCGGTGGTTTTATTAGCCAAAGACGTATATCCTCACGCTAAAGCGAATTTTGGATCTTTAAAGCTTCGAAGATTAAGGCTTGATTCACTTTCAATTTTGCATAGATTTTTCGGCCTTATGGGGCTTCAAATTGTTTGCTAGATTTAGGTGAGCACTTGAAATCTTATTATTGGGTGAAGCTTTTGATTATTAGGGTGCCGATACTTCAAAACCGTGACGCTGGCGATACCTTAATGTCTTCCCAATTTAATTACACGGAAGCTACTAGAAAAGACTAGAAACCCAAAAATCCTAACTAAACCGCTAAGTTAATATTTATTAAGCAAAAAATATTTACATGCGAAGGGAGAATAAGCAAATAACGAGAACACATGAGTTTTTGAAAGAATACGAGTACTCTACGTTTAGCATAGTAACTTATAATTAACTCTATCATTTCTCGTCCTCATTTAAGAGACTTAGCCTAATGTGTAGTTAAGGAACCAAAGCTAAGTGCTCAACACGCACGGTCGAGTAAAAAATTACTCTTATTCTCGCCATCGGAAAACCTACATTCGTGTCTTCAAACACTTATAAAACATGAGAAAAAATTAAAATTTGGCCATTTTTAGCCTTATTTTGCAACAAAACGATAAACAAAAAGATAAACTTTGGAAAGCGTGAAGGTTTGGCAAGGCCAGTATCTATTCACCCCCCCCCCATACTAAAGTTAAACATTGTCCTCAATGTTTCGAGTCTAGGGGTGCAAAACACCCCCATACTAGAGACGTAGTCGAATGCCTAATCTAGCATGGAAAGGGTGTAACCAATAAATTAATAGCCGTTTATGAAGTGTGCTAATAACCTAAGGTTAGAACATCAAAAGGATATATCATTTGGATATTGAGAAAGTCTTCAAAGCAAACGATCGAGTGCTCTCATAAACGAACACGAGAGGCTCCAATCGTGAAGATCATGATCTAAAAACCACAATGCACAAAAAACCACGGAACAAAGGTTGGAAGGGCACAAATCCCCTCACATTAACTAATTAGAAAGCAATAATATGTACATGGATAAGCATGGGTCTCCCCCACGAGGCACCTTGTTTTTGATAACCGACTCAAAAGCTTGACTCGAATCCCCATAAATGTGATCATTTAGGGATTATCTTGGTTCGGTCATTTTTGGTGGGGCTTACATGATGAACAAGGCCCAAAAACAACCGGTATTAAGGACTAAGTCCTTTGATGGTGTAAAATACCGGGATCGAAGATGGCGTTCTCGTTTTCATTGGAAAAACAAATCAACACCACTTCATCGTGTGTCAACAAAAACCCAAAGGGTTTAAAGAAAATAGATGAGAAGAAATAGAAGGGTGGGACAATGGGTAAGTCATAAAAATCATGAGCTACTCGAGGTAGACTCACACCAATCAAATAGAAAGATTTTCCATTTATTGCATCGGTGGAAGACCGAGATTTCCCTTTATAAGCAATTCCAGGATCAAATATCTCGTCCTCGGTAGAGAAAGGGGAGGGAACATAAGGGGATTCCCCCACACTAGGTCCACACAAAGCATCGTCAAAAGGAGAAGACGAGCTTGTAGTACTCAATACACGTGGTGATGACGGAGTTAGAGTTGTAGAAAAATCTTTTAAATTCAATTTAAAATCTTTCCCTTTTTCATCTTTTAAACTATCCTTATGAAAACCCGATTTAATTATGTCAAAAATATTTGGTGTTTCTAAAGCAATGTTAGTCACACTAAAAATTCTCACATTTGAAAACCGTTTTGGTAAAGGTGGTGGTAAGTTTTCAAAACGTTTGTCAACAAGAAAACTCCCCCATCGGGATCAACATATTCATCATCCGAAGAATCATTCATGGTTGAAATCGTAGGCTTAACACTCTTAACCTCCACCGGCGGAGGGACGGAACTTCATTTTTCTCAACAACTTCTAAAACTCTTTTTGAAATCCTTTTGCAAATGTTTTTGATGGGATTGACATTGTACAAAGACGTGATAGAATACACATGAGAAAGTGTGGAGTTTTGAGTTGCATTTATGACGAGTTCTTCCTCATTGAAACAAAGAGTGATTTTCCTAGCGTGCAAATCGATAAGTGCTCTCGAGGTATCCAAAAATGATCGACCTAAAATTAAAGGAACTTTAGGATCGACGGGAATGTCAACAACAATAGAGTCTACGGGATAGTAGAACTTTCCAACTTTCACGAAGACGTCCTCGGCTACTCCACAAGCTAGAATCGTAGAATGATCGGCCATCTCGATTGACATTCTTGAAGGAGTGAGATTGGGAAGATTGAGCGACTTAAAAATCTCAAGAGGCATCAAATTAATAGTAGCACCAAGATCGGCCAAGGCGTAGCATTCTTCCATATCTTGTATAGCACATGGGATTAAAAACTTGTCGGGATCACCGACTTTTTGAGGTATGCGGCTAAGAAAAACCGATGAACAACTAGACGATTTTTGCAATTTCTCTTTGTTATTCAACATACTTTTGAAGTTCGCGGCAAATCGAGGCATCATGACCAAGGCGTCGGCAAAACTTATATTGAAATGCAAGTCACGAAACATTTTCATAAAGAGTTCAAATTGATAATTATTTCGTTCTTGTGCCTTTTCCTTGTCTCGTCTTGAAGGGTAAGGTAAGGGTGGTGTGGGTTGGGACATAGGCATAGGCATAGGCATCGGCCTTGGAATCTCGGGTTCCATGATTGGTATTGGTTCGACCGTAGGTGTGGTTTGAGCGGTACTTCGTGGGATTTGAATTTGCTCCTTTTCTACCACCACCTCGGGTTCTTTCTCTTTTTCCTTCTCCATAGAAGTACTTGGACGAGAAGTGGGTTCTTTGAAAGTTTTACCACTACGAGTAGTAATAACCTTCAATTCTCCTTTCGGGTTCACGATGGTATCACTAGGAAGACCACCCGAAGAAGAGGGTTTACACATGATAGCTTCAAACATTTTTCCCATTCGATCTTCAAACTTAGATTGCCTAGCATCCGCTTTTAACAATTCTTGCTTAATCTCATGTTGACCTTGCTCCAATTTTTGTTGATTTTGTTGGAGTCGTTGACCATTTCCTTCCATTTTATTAGCATGAGTCTTAAGTTCATTAGCAAGTTCGTTTTTAAGCTCGTTTTCCAACTCAGATCTTAAGCTAACCATTTCACGTTGCATATTGTCAAACTTAGCATCGTTTGCCTTAGCATAATTCAAAAATTCTCCTTGAAGATTTTTGGTGTGATCATTTTGAAAACCTTGTGTGGTAGTTTGAAAATCACGGTTTTGGTTTTGGTTTGAAATTTGCCCATTTCTACTTTGATAATTACCCTTGTTGTAGTTACGTTGATTGCCTTGATAATTACCACCTTGGTTGTTGTTTCGATAGTTATTAGAATTTTGATTTGGTGGAGCTGGATTTTGGCGGGAACCTTGGCCGTTTTGGTTATAAGTTCCCGTGGCTACATAAGCACTCGAAGTGTTACCATCCGCGGTAATGCACTCGGAAAGATCATGAGCTCCACCACACGACAAACAACTCTTAGAAACCGCTTTAACCGAAGCGGAATTTGAAGCTTCTTGAGCTTTCCAATGGGACATAAGGTTAGCAAATCTATCAAAAAACCGATTTTCTTCATTTGCTTCATCATGTAAGGCATTAATGCTACGAGACGATGACGAGCCCATTTTGGCAACACTCGGTGTGTTACGAGGGCTATAAACCTTAGACCTATTTTCAATTATGACCAAAGCTTCCTCAACCGTTTTACACAAAAAATTACAACCCGCGGCGGCATTTAAATAATCTCTTTCATGATCATTAAGTCGATTGTAAAACGTGTCAATTTGATGCAAGTCAGAAAAACCGTGATGAGGACATTCATGTAACATCTCCTTAAACCTATTCCAAGCCGTTGAAAAACTTTCATTACACTCTTGTGAAAATTTTGAAATCTCGTTTTTCAAGTGCGTAGTCTTAGAGGGCGGAAAAAATTGGTTCACAAACTTTGAAACGATATCCTTCCACGTCAATATAGAACTGGGTGGCTCTTTCTCTAACCAGATTTTAGCGGGCCCCGCTAAGGAATACGGAAAAAGCATCATCTTAATCGAGTCATTCGAGACATCCTTAAATTTGCAAGTGGCGGTAAGACGATTGAATTGGCGGATATGGTTGTGTGGATTGTCCTTCTCATCACCACGGAATTTGTTGTTTTGGATCATCGACAACAAACCCGTTTTCACCTCAAAATTCTCCGCATGGATAGCGGGAATCACAATAGCCTCTCCATAACCCTTGGTGGGTGCTTGAAGTAACTCCATCATAGTTCGATTCGCCATGGTTGGTGCTTCTCTTACAATAGGTTCGTCAATAGGAGACTCCTCACTAGAATGATTGGGAGTGGGAGTTTTGTTCTTGCGTTTACGTGCACGTCTTGCTTGATTACGAGTTAGCATAAACGTCACGTACAACGAGGGGACGAGCAAAGAAGATTCTTTTTGGTATTTTGTGTTTTTTAATTTTTTTTGTGGTTTTTGATTGTAGTAACTTTTTTTGGAATTTGGTGAATGTATTAAGTAGACACAAATCTACAAATCTCCTCCTTAATCGAATCTCTTGATTAAAGAAGCCTCAAGGAATGAAAACGATCAGGTGAAGTGAACGCCTTCGATGACTTTAGAACGTTGGTGGAACACCAAAACGTTCAAGAGGGTTTAATCAATAGAAACCAAGAAAATATATATGATACTTAATAATACTTTGGGCGGCAAAACCCTCGATTAGCGCTCAAAATCAAATACTCACAAGCAAGCGGGGAAATGAGGCGGCGCGAAGCACTTAAGAGCCTTTTTCCTTAGGATATATTTTATAATATCCGCCTTATACCCACCTTATAGTTTGTATTTTCAAGATTAAGCTTCACGAAAGTATTTATCTATTTTTGCCTTTTTCTTTGGTTTGAGATTCGAATACAATGATTGGTTAATGACCTCCCAAGTCAAGGTTGTGATTTCTCACGTATTTGGAGTACTTTTGAATTCATTGTTCTACGTATACAGTATAGTAGTAATATTCACACAAAAACCAAAAACCGATAATACGTATTAGTAGAGTGCTACTAATACAAATACTTATTATGGCTATATAAAAACAACAATTGCTCAAATCAAAACACAACACGCCTCCCCGGCAGCGGCGCCAAAATGATATTGAGTAAAATTACCCCTTTAGGAAAAGGAAGGTAATTAGGGCAAGTAAGCATGACGATTTAGGAAAACTGTGTGTAAATGACCCTAAAGTGAGTGAAGTGAGTTCGTTCTCTATGAGGCTAGTGTGTTGTGTAATGAATTTATTAATGTTTGTGATTATATTGAGAAAAATAAAAATAGAAATGGGGTGAGAAGAGAATGACGGTTACGAAGACGGATCGAGCTAAGACGAAAAGGTCGTTCACGTAAAACCGTAAAAAGCTACAAATTAAAAATTTTAAACCTAAAAGATAATTAAAAGTTAAAAGTAGTCTAAAATAATATAAATAAGAATAAAAATCCAATAAAAATATTTTAAAACCTTTTATTAATTAAATATTCAATTTTAAATGCTAATTAAAGCCCTAAAATTAAATATAATTAATCAAAATGTCCAAAATATTATTTTATTGAACAAATAACTTACTTATATTATCTAAAGACTAAAAAGTATTTTTCCTAAATTTTAAAAACTATTTTTCTATTTTTAAATCACTAAAAACTATTTTTAAACAAAAATAATTATAAAAAATAATAAAATAATGCCAAAAAAAAATTTTCAATTTTAAAAATCCTAAATTACTCTAATGAACAGTAGAAAAATTAAAAAGTTTGAAAAATATTAAATTTTTCACTAAAAGACAAAAACAGTTTGAATTAAAACCCTAATTAAACTAAATTAAATCTAAAAAATAAATAAAAAGTGAACAGTAAAATATTTTTGGACTAAAAACCTTAAACTGTTTTCCTTAATCTATGAAAAATGTTTAAACTGAAAAATAAAGATTTTTGGCACTAAATGCCAAAAACAGAAATATTAAAAGTATTTAAAATAGCTATTTAACCTAAAAATACTAAATGAACAGTAATAAAAAATCTAATTAAACAGGAAAATCAAAAATTAAATTAGAAAAATAATGAAACGAAATTGAAGGTCTAATTCCAATTTTCAAGCACTAAAGACAAAAAAATCAGTTATCTGAAAGGGACATATTCATTGGATTTGTCTTGTAGCAAAGCAGGGTTAACTTGTGTATTAGCAGGGGAAACTATGTTCCCACTAATAGTGCAAAATAATGGTCAGTTGACCAATAAGCTTAGGAAAGCTTATTTGAAAGCTTTTCTTGGGCAATGGGGGCACTCCCACAACCAGTTGGGTTGTGGAAAGTCAATCAAACAAGAAAATCAGCAAGTCACTTCACAAAATCACACACAAATCACCAAAGAAAGTTATTGATATAGCCTAAGGTTTCTGATGAGTATTTTACTGATGCAACTTGCACAAAAGTGGATTTCAAAGCTCACAAACTGGCATATAAGGTCACCAAATGGCATAAAACAGATACACAATCCTACTCAAACCTAATATCTAACAATGACCAAGATTTAAAGGCAAAATCACACAAAATCTGGCAGAAATATGACTGACTGAATTTATGCTATTTTTACCCAAGTTTGTCATGCAATTTCTGTTTTAAACTTTACCAACTGAAAACCAAATACATTTATCACCTAATAACAACCTAAGGCATGTGTTCAACAGGTTTTTAAGCAAGATTGTTGTCAATTAACCCAACTTAAACCTTAATCCAAACACCCCTTAATTTTCTGAAAATGAAAATTATCAAAACAACCCTATCGAAATCTACACAAATCCAACTGAAATAGCTTATAACATGCTTACAAACCCTAAATGAGCATAATCAATCACTTAAACAAACACTTAACCAGCTAGCAATCAAATTCATGCAAATTCATACAATATCACATAAACCACAAAATTGAAAACTAGAAAATAAGGACACAAGGGATTACCTTGTGGGACCCACATCCAGGTCCCACAATGGTTGCATAGCCATCTCCAACAAGCCCGGGCTTGTGCTGAATCTCTATAAGCTACTGAAAATGAAATGAAATGAAGGACTTGCTTGTTTTTGTTCCTGCACAAGCACAACAAACAAGGCAACAGACTTCAAGCTTATGTAAGCCAGTGCTTATAAGCTAGTGTCAAATAGCTTATGAGCAAGCTTATACAAGCAGTTAGCTTAGAACAAAAAAATAAGCCGAAATCCTTTGAAAAACTGATTTTTTTTTTTTGAATGAGAATTTGAAACCAACAGAAAACTTTGGAAAAACTTGAAAATTGATCAAATAGCTTATACAAGCTTAGTAGCTTATTGGGTTATCCACCAAATAAGCTATAGCTCCTATAACTATACAGAAAATCCAAGATTTTAGATCAAGTGTCCTCTCACCAAAACCTCAACTTCTGAATGAAACTTAACAAAATCAAAAATGATTTATGGAACTCAGATTTTGCCTTTCAAACACTCACCAACTTTTAAACAATAAAAAGGAATTACTTTTCAAAAAAATACCAACTTTTATAACTTTAAAAAAGAATTACAAATATTTTAAAGCAAAATCTGGAACAAAGATACAATGCCACATACGGCTTGTATTTATACAACTGAATAGAAGCTTCTAGTCTAAATGAATAAAATAATACAATGGCAAAACCCTAATCCTTGAAATTCCTTAAAAGCCCTTGGGAATCTTGGTCAAAATGCGTCCCATGTGATGTTGTTAGATGCCAGCTGCTTTGTTTTGATCTTGGACGTCCAAAATGGTCTTGGGGACCAAGGAATAAGATTCAAACGTTGATGCTGTCTCCTTTGGAGTTTTGTGTGAAAGAGACGGGGCAGGGAGGGTCCTACCCAACACATGGGTGTGTTGGGTTCACGTTTTGGGTGTGGGATGGGTAGTGGGTGAGGTTAATCAAAGATCTGGAGGAGCTAAACAAAAACCCCTTTGTTTTTAGTTTAATCTGACCTGGGGAGTGTTTAGGGTTTAAGGGTGATTAAGGGATGTTTTAATCCGTTTTAGGGGTGATTTAATTTAAATAAGGTGTTTGGAGGGAAGATATAACTGATTAAATTAGTTATATAAAAAAAAAGATGGGTGGAATGTAGACGTGGATGGTGTGAGGGTTGTGATTGGTGGATGGAGTTGAGTGGGGTGATGTGGCAGTGGGTGATTGATGGGTGGATGTTTCTTGTCTGGCCAGTTTAACCCCCCCAAGTTTCAGTCTTCCTTCACTTTGTAAATATTAGCCAAAAAGTCCATTTCCTTTGTAATTAACTTTGGCAGATTGTCAATTTTGGCACATCTTTGTAACAAAATTTATAACAAGGACTTTAAATGCAATTTCTTCAATTCCCAAGGGCTTAATTTGTCATTTCTTCATTCCTCAAGGATTATTCTTGCATAACTTGATTTCTACAAGGACCAATCTTGATAAATCTTCAAAATTTGAGGGACCAAAGTTGTCAAGTCTTTAAACTTCAAGGGTGCTTTTGGAAATTCAGGACTCAGGTCCGGTTCATTGTGCGGCTTCGTTTCCCGTGTTCGTTTTTATTGATTTTTGTGATCTTTTTGTCTTTTCCTCAATATCCGTACCTAAAATACACAAGCAACAAACACGAGCATATATTTGGCAGTTTTAATGATATTTAATGCATTTTAAGCCTGATTTGGACGATGAGACTATGTATAAAAGCAGTCTCATCAGTATCCCATCTTATTTTAAACACGCTTACGACACTTAACCCTTATTTCACCGACTACCAACACTATTTTAACTATTTACAAATTCCATTTCTTTTACCACGTAAAATTCAAACTAAAAGATACCGTGATCCCAAAAAGAATTCTCCACCCTCTCAATATCCTCTACACCAAAAGTATCGTACAAACAAATACGTGAAATGAGGACTCGATAAATGCGCTACTACGGAAGTTGAACATCTCAAAGAGAAACGAGCTAGCAAACCATCCTAAGAATATAATCGATAAGTAGAAGGGATATATACATATATAGGCATATGCATACATACACTCAAATTCATCCAACATATACTATTACAAGCATGTATTAACCCTCTTTCATGCAACCATACTTAGGAATCCATTGGTGTTGTGGTAGTTGTATAACTATGTTGGCCACCATACTTATACAAGTCCCCTTTCACCAATGCACTCCCTCCTATGATGACACTTATAAGAATTAATACTACACATAACACATCGGTCTACCAACTCAAATAAGCACATATATCCTACAACTCATTTAAGCACATAACCACAACATTAAATAAGATCCAAAATCCATGTATTAAAATAACGTAGCCAATGCATGAAACATATAAACTCGTAATCCAACTGAACCACCATAGACAAAATTCAAAATGTATAAAGAACATGAAAACGTAATTAAACGGAATCCAACAATGATTAGCATATACGACTATAGTTCAACCCGCACTATTCAAAACTCGAAAAGAAAATAACATGTAGCTAAGTATGAACTTACTATGGTTAAATTCATACTAGTCAAAATATCGTAATAAATAACATCCAAACACATCAATTACTATAAAATGCACACATACTCCTATGACGCCTATATGCAGGGACCCTTAAGCTATAGACTATGCTACACGACTAGGCAACCTAATTCTCTATAACCATTGTCTCTGATACCATTCTGTCACACCCCACCATGGCGAAATATATGGGGTGCGATGTATGGATATCATCACAACATTAGCGTGTCTATAGAGTTAACTAAATGAAATATAAATGTCATAAAAAGGTGACACAATGTCATGACAATATCTCAAACAATGTAGGCGCCTAGGTAAGTAGGTAACAGGCCTACCTCTTACCAAAGACATATAAATAAACAAACATCAAACATATAGGTGTCAAAAAAAAGTATCACTTATTCAAACATTAAATAAAAACTAAGAGGAAAGGGATTCCTCCTAATGCAGTCTTAGTAGCCTCTAAACTCTATCCACTTCTAACCTCATCCTCCTCAACTACCTCACCTGAAAATGACACTAAAATCTGTCAATATAAAGTTGGTGAGAACATAGGTTTAAGTTATCTAGAACATCATAAGAAACCTTGTCATCCGCTGTAAATATGTTGAAGAAAAACAATTTATAGTAATGGACCATAATGTGATAATCATGTTACATGCATCCACAACAAAACTTAAAACAAGTACCGATCACATCTACAATTCACAAAGCACAATATAACAACCAAGAAGTATCCCATCACACACACAAGAACACACCACACTATCTGGATCTTTCCCACACCACCTGTGGAAGATGAACTATATCCCCGTCGAGATATCTTGCCTCCAAAGAGACGATGCACAAGTACTCAAGACGGATCGTGCCCCCCGAACCAAGAACTCGGGATGGATCGTGCCCCACGAACCAAGAACTCAGAACCAAGAACTCAGGACGGATCGTGCCCCATGCTCCACACACATCACAACTGGTCCCATAGACGCCCATACATCTATGTACCAATCCCATTCATAACACCATCAAGATTCACATATCAGAACACATATCAAAGCACATATGAGAACACATAAGCACGCAAGTCACACAATAACACATTTATGTCCACACATTTTAAAACATAGTACTAAATCATGTTAAAGAACATTGCAAGTGTCATCTCCATCCCATACTGTAAAAATATTTAAAAACGTAGCAAAATGGGACTATGAACTCACCTGATAGCACATCAAGCTAGCACTCCTGCAAACCTATAAAATCATACACGACACCCTTAGCTCAGGTCTTAACACCCAAGTTAAGTAACAATCAAGGAGATGAATCTAATCCCCCAATCCCCACTATCTAGTTCTCCCACTACAAGCTATTCTATACGTAAAATTCCAGTTTTTCCCCGGTACGGTTTACTAGTCACTAAACGATCACATGAAGTGAACTTAACACCACACTTGACTCCTACCCTACTGGAGTTATGTTTTTATATGATCTAAGAACTTCAAAAACCAATTTTACTTTCTAATTACACGTTTAACCCTTTCGTTTAGTCTCTACGCCAAAAGTCGTTTTCACCAAAACTGATTTTCTGTACATGCTAAATGTTCGACACCAAAAGCCCGACCTAAACACCATAACTTTTATTGAAAACCTCCAGTACTTTTATATACATTATAAAGAGTTCCCAAATCAAAAATCTTTGGCTATCCCATTCCTTTGGTTAGGTTTTGACTCAAATCCCCGAAATCAAAATTTATTCCTGAACAGCGCACTGTTTTTGTAAAAATTATTTGAAGACCTTCCCAACTCCATTTTTGACCAACCTTACATTTTTTAAACGTAGACTCTCTGAACTTAATTTTAAAAAAAAAAGAAACTCGACCAAAGGTGCTACCTACTGCCCGGAACAGTCGACACAAGACAGCCTTAAAAATCAGACTATTTTCACGCCTTTATGCACTAACCTTCTAAACATCATTAATTACCCCTAATTTATTAAACAAGAACCCTAAAAACATTAATTGATCTTAATTACTATATTTTTCAGAAAATTAATAAAACCCTAATAATCTCAATGATGGTTAATTAACATTACAATCATGATTAATTAATAAAAACATGAATTAAGCTAAAGTTAAATTGATCACATACCTTGAATCAAGAAAATTTTTATGAAACCCTAAAAACTTGTAGAAACCTTCGTCCAAAAAAAGAGCTGGAAAAAAATAAAGTGTTTTGATTTGTTTTTATACTAAAACAATGAGAATCCTAGCCCAATACAAATAATACTTTCCTTTTTTTTATTTTTTTCCTTTTTCTTATTTTTTCCCACCGTCCTATATAAATTTTTTTACCAAAAATAATACTTTTTATTTATTTTATTATTAAATTCGTTTTTTAATAATTATTTCCTTAACTATATTTTTTTTATTATTAATCCCTTAATTAATTAATTATATCTAAAACCTTTTAACTAGTAAATTAAACTACACTAGTCAACTTTACGCGTTTATCGTAAATTACGTAAAATATACAATTTTATGGAAATTCTTAAAATATGAAATAAACTTTATAACTAAGTTCTAAATGACTTAAAACCATCCCGTAAATTATTCCCGTGACTAAATACCTCATCCAAGACCTCTAAACGCTAAACCCTAATTAGTAAAAATACGATTTACTATAATACTTATACGTACACATAAAATCCTAAAATAGCATCGCATTCTATCATAGTTAGATCAAAGTGAACAAATGAGCATGAACTAACCCCATCATAACATTATATAATGCACCACGCAATACACGAACAATGACTAACATCCAATCCAAGGCTCAAATATAAACAGAATGCACGTAAACGCATACTAAGCACATAATCAAAGTCAAACAGTCAAAAGTGACAAATCCAAAATCTAGGGTTGTCACACTCATGTAAAAGAAGAAAGATCAAGAACATCTAAAGACAAATACTTCCGCTACTCTGATAATCAAGGGAGATTGTTAACAAGCTTTCATCTCAAATTAAAGTTTGAGTATGTGGGGAAAGACACAACAACACAAGTTGGCAAAGCATCAAGATCAAGTCAAGGCAAAGATCAAACATCCAAGATCACAAGTCATGAAAGGAACGATGAAGGAACTCTCAAGACAACAAGCTTCAAAGTCCACAACAACAAAGAAGTGAAGTCACATAATACATGACCACCACTTAGGGGGAGATTGTTAGAAGTAATTAAAGTGATGGTCAAAGAAGTGAAGTCACATAATACATGACCATCACTTAGGGGGAGATTGTTAGAAGTAATTAAAGTGATGGTCAAAGAAGTGAAGTCTTATATTATATGACCACCCCTTAGGGGGAGATTGTTAGAAGTATTTAAAGTGATGGTCATATAATATACCGTTGCGAAGCTCGTGGAAAAAGCTACTTAATGGTGTCGAGAGTTCTATGTTATTGTTATGTATGTAACGGGAATTAGTCCCGAACACACAAATGAGGAAGGCCTCCTAATCTTGTAAGCCTTAGTATAAAAGGCATAACCATCCTCATTTGTGGGTGTGTCTCCCATAGTGCTTTCAATATTCATAGTTTTAGAGAGAGAAAGGTGTGTTTGTTTCTCTCACTAGGAAAACACCAACTTTGTATTTCTTTTCTTCTCTTCATCTTAATCTATTCTTCCTTTTTTAGTTTAATCATCATCATGTTATTTGTGTTTGATTAGTCGTGTGATTAAGTCGTACAGTTCCCAAGCATCAAAAAGAGATTCATCGGGTTCTTGAGTAAATCCACTAATTTGATTTCGAAGGCTCATGACCATGGATGGTGGAAAGTCGCGCGACAAAAACCGTTGAGTCATCTCATCCCAAGTATGAATTGAATTCTTTGGAAGACGATCAAACCATTTTTCGGCATAGTGGGATAAGGTGTGTGGAAATAGGTGAAGGCGAAGAAAATCCATGGTAACACCGGGCAACTTCATGCTTTGAGTAACGGTAATGAATTTGTCGAGGTGTTTGTTGGCATCATCATCTGGCAGTCCACGAAATGGACAAGTATTTTGGACTTGTTGGATCATGTGATGCTTCAACAAAAACTCTGGAGCCGTGATTTGCATCGGCCCAATCGGTCCTCCGCGTCCATTCATCGTAGGTTGACAAAGCTCCTCCATCGTTCGAAGGTTGGGTGGGGGAACGTTGTTGTTGTTATTCATGTTGGGGTGGGGTGGATTATTGTTGTTGTACACACCAGCCATATCTAAATCTTCACGAGTCTCGGGCTCTGAATAAGATGAAGATCTAGTACGCATACACCTGCAAAAGCAAAAGAAAAAGATATCAAAGAAATAGAGAATATATATGTACTTGTAAAAATAAAAATAAAATCTTTTTGGTGCAAAACTTTGAAAAAAGAAATGCTTTTAATATGTTTTTTTAATGTTTTTGTATTTTTGAAAATTTTTAATTTTTATGGATTTTTGAAAATTTCTGACACGAAACATAACGTTCACGAGGGAACGGATCCCAAAATTCAACGCGTCTCTCACAGAAAACCGTTGATCTTTACGAAAAGAGCCGGCAGCGGCGCCATTTGATAACTGGTTTTTACTAGCTAAAAAGTTCGTTGAAATGGGTCTAATCGAATTGATCTCCGGTTAAATGTACGGACTCAATATTCTTTTGGTGAAAAAGAAATAGATTGGTCGTTGTAGTAAAATTAAATTGCGAAACGTTAAAGTAAATGACAGGTAATTAAAGCTAAAACTAATTAAAAAGTAATTTTGCAAAATTTAAAACTTTAAACGTAAATGACGAGAAATTAAGACTTTAAAAGTAAATAAATTAAATGACAAAAATTAAAGCTTGACGAAAAGTGAATTTGACAATTTAATAAAAATGCAATCTTAAAATAAAGCTAAAATAAAAACAATTTAAAATAAAGTTTAAGTAAATGGCGGGAAAAATTAAATTGATAATTAAAAATAAGAATAGAAAATAAAAACTACAATTCTATCGGAATGTATCCTTCATCGGAATCCCATTGGAATCCACTGTCGGAATGAAAGCATCGGAATAAGCATAAACAAAACTATCGGAATAACAAGAATGAAATCTATCGGAATGGAGTGAAAAACAAAACCATCGGAATACTGATCGCAATATCCTATCTGAATGTGAAGTCTGTCGGAATATGGCTGTTGAAATTTTGGCAGAGTTTCGTCGCAATATACCTTAATATCCGTCGCAATCCACGACCGCAATGAGCGATCGCAATCTTGATCGGAATAAGGGCTATCACAATATTGATCGCAATGTAGAAACCCTAAAGGTTTTTGCGATCACAACAAGCTGTCGGAATGTAGAAACCCTTGCATATTCCGATGGAAAGAACAGAAACAAAAGGAGCAAATAAGCAAAGACCAAATAAGCACTTTGACAATAAGCAAATACCAAAAACTTAATTAAAACAAGAATAAGTAGAACTAAATAAGCACAAATTTAAAAACTCTTCAAAACACAAAATAAGCAAGCTTTATAAACGAACTAAAATAGAAAGATGAAACTTTTAAAAAGATGAAACTTTTAAGAACACTCAAACAAAAATAAGCTAGACACTAAATAAGCAAAAAGCACAAACAAAATTAGAATTTCAAACGTAAGGATTTGATAAGAACAATGGAAAAATAAGAACTTTTGTCAAATAAACATCAAGATTAAACAAAACTTCAAGATTAATCAAACAAAACAAGATATTTAAAAGTAAGAAAGGAAGAATGAGATGATTATGAAAACTTGATTAAAGGAAAATAAAGATTAAACAACAAAATTAACTTACTTGGAATTAAAGGCAAGAAATTAAAAAAACAATTAAGTAAATGACAATGTGAAAGTGCAAGTAATTAAAGATGAAGAGCTAAGTTGTCAAGTTAGCTAACACCTCCTAATGTGACATTAGGTGGGTATTTATAGGTGATTAGGGAGGTTAGCATGTGTTACTCCTTTCTTTCTTCTCTCGTCTTTTCGTCTTCTAAATTCTACGACTTTTTCGACTTTGTCTCAGGATTAATTTAACTCGTCTTATAATTTCTTCATTTATTAGACTTGAGTTCTTTGACTTCATTAAACTTCCGTCTTTGGACTTTTTCTTCAATAAAAGTCCGTGAAAGCCCGTGTTTTCTCTCCTTTTCACATTTTGGTCCTAAATCACAACAAAAACACAAAACTCGCATAATTCCGATATTAACGACATAAAATAAACGTGTTGGCTTGGTTATTATTGTAATTAAATGGTAAAAAGATAAGTGTTTTCACACTTATTAATCATGAGTGCGACCTAAGAAAGGTGTTGCGGAAACCATTTGAATGAAACCAGACTTGAGCTCGAAGTTGTTGGCGTCAATAGCCGGCACCACAATTGCATCATCGTTGCCTTCGACGTGTGATTGCAAGAGCTCGATCATTGGACGGTTCTTGTTTGTGTTGACAACAGGAGGCTCTACAACAGGAGGATCAATAATAGCGGCTTGAATGGACTTCCTTTTGCGTGAACAAGTACGCATACACCTACAAAAGAAAAGGAAAGCAAAGAAATAGAAGAAATAAAGTTAACGTGAAAAGAAAATATTTTTGGTGCAAAACTTTGAAAAAGAAATGCTTTTTATGAGTTTTTTTAAAATGTTTTTGGATTTTTGTTTTGAAATTTTTAATTTTTATGGATTTTTGAAAAATTTTGAGCAAGAAAAATAACGTTCAAAGGTGAACGGATCCCAAAATCCAACGTGTCTCTCACAAAAAACCGTTAATCTTTACGAAAAGAGCCGGCAGCGGCGCCATTTAATACAAGGGTTTACCAAGTATAAAAAGTTTATTGTCTCGTCTCGATTCGAATTGACTATGGTTAAAAGTGTGACTCGGTTGTTCTTGGTGAAAGTAAAATAAAATGATTATCTATTTTAAACTAAAAGAGAAAATGTGAATGTCGTTGAGTAAAAATGAAAGCTTTAAAATTTAAACTAAAAATTAAGACTTTAAAATAAATGACGAGAAATTAAAACTTTTAAAAGTAAATTTGAAAACTTAATAAGAATGAAAACTTGAAATTAAAACTAAATAAAAAAAGTTTAAAATAATACTAAGAAAAAATTGTCGGGAAGAAAAAAATAAATAAATAAAATTTTAAAAATAAGCCGGGAAACAAGAACGAAAACCTAAGTCGGGAAACAAAATGTTTAACCTAATCCGGAATGTAAATCTCCAACATAATCCGGAATGCCCTTCCTACTCTTAATCCATAATATGTGTCACACTCATAATTCGGAATCCGTATGTCACATACAAGTCGGAATACAGATTTGTGATATAATCCGGAATGTGCAATCCTATACCTAATTCGGGAAATGGAATCCTACATGCAATCTGGAATGAATAAAACCCAATGCTAATTCGGAATCCTAAGTGCACATGTAATCCGGAATGTATGATGTGTAACTAATTTGGAATCCATGGTTTATGACCTACTTCGGATTCTGTTTTATGGCTAATTCGAACAACATGTTTTGGGCTTAATCCGGAATAACACTTTGCACCTAGTTCGGAATGTTATATTTTGACCTAATCCGGAATGAAGCTTTGATGGAGGGAAAATAAATGCTAAGTCGGAATAATAAAACTAAACATAATTCGGAATAATAGGATTTGCAACTAGTTCGGGATAGTAGGGTTTTACCATAACCCGGATAAGAAACATTGTAAAACCCGCATGCTTTTACCATGAATAGTACCCTTAAGATCGTACGTACTAGATTAAAACTTTCCTACTATAGCATGATTACGATTACGTGTTAGGATTTTACGTATTACGTACGTGTTAGAACACGATAAGTATTTACTACGCACGAGCACGCAATAATTATTTGACAATAATAAATCACGAACATGCGATCATGGAATCATGAACGTAATTAAATCACGAACTACTATTAATTACGTATATATATTTATTACGAGCGTAAATAAATATATTAGGTCACGGTAATTATTTAACGAGAACACATTAAACGCGAACACAAATGATCACGAACGAGTAATTAATCAACGAGACACGGAAAACGGTATGGGTACCCCATGTGGGGCCCCTACCCGCGGCTACAAGGGAAAGATGGGCCAAGCCCATCTCAATTTTTACTAAGGATGGTAAAAGGAAAAACCACTACTCATTTTTCACTTTTTATAGAAGAATTTTACAAAACCTAAAAAGGCTCTTCCTTCTCCTTTTTCTTTCTTTTGGCCGCCACCCATAAACACACCAAAGGAGGTGTTATTTGATCTTTGATCTTGGTTTTGGTGCTAGTGTTCGTGTTTGTTCATCGTTGTTTAGATCCACGCATTCGGTAATTCTTTTAACCCTTTTCTTTTGATTTAATCTTTTAAATTATTAAGAACATGATATGTTATTCTTAAAAACCTAATTAAATCATAGATGTAACATGAAATTGGTTTTGGAATAAATCAAAAGGGATGTTTTAGGGGTGTTTGTTCTTGGCCGCCGCCTAAACCGAACCCGAGAGGGTATCGGTTTGGCTACACGACCACCACCGAGACCATATGGTCCCGGTTGGTTGGTGTGGGTCCCACGGCAGCAACAAGACAAAGGTAACCCCGAATTGGTTCTGGGTATGGTGTCGATTTCATGTCCGGTTCATGGTCCTTAGTCAAGATCCGGTTCACGGTGTATGTTCAGATTATTATGTTTATAATCATATGTTAAATATTAAATTAATAAACATGACATGATTAATTTAATAACATGACTTATGTTATTTTAATTATTAAAATCATGAAATTATTAACCTAAGTATTTTATATTTTTAGACTTATAATTAATTAATTATTTAAAAACCATGGTTATAGTTAACTAATTAACATGACTTAGGTTATATTATTAATAAATAATAATACATGTTTTAACCTAAGTATTTAACTTTATTTAATTAAAAACATGATATGCTTTAATTAAATATTTTAACCTATAGTTTATTTTAATTACATGAAATAATTAATAAACTATACATTATATCATATGACTTAGAAAATAATCATGAAAACACTTAGGCTTATATACTTATCTTATTTAACCAGCTTATATCTAATTATGGAAACGTTCTATTTTTAGAAACTTATTTAAATAAGGCAGCAAATCTATTTATGGAAACCTTCTATTTTTAGAAACTTATTTATTTCAGGCAGCTAATCTATTTATGGAAACTTATATATATAAGGCAGCTAATCTATTTATGGAATCTTTCTATTTATAGAAACTTATCTATTTTAACCAGTAATTCTATTTTTAGAAACTTTCAATTTTTGGAAACTACTATTTTTGGAAACTTTCTATTTTTAGAAACTTTCTATTTTTGGAAACTTTCTATTTTTGGTAACTTTCTATTTTTGGTAACTTTCTATTTTTGGAAACTTTCTATTTTTGGAAACTTTCTATTTTAGGAAACCTGCTATTTTTGGAAAGTTACTTATTATTACTTAGTAAGTATAATAATACATGAAATACCAGAAATACTTTATCAGAGTAAACAGAATATAAGGTAAACACAGTTTAAGGCTTAAAACAGTAAAACATGATAAGAACATATAAAATAAGCTAAGACATGACATAAAATCAGTTACGTATGAGTAAGCAGATACTTATTCATGTATGTATTTATGTAGCACTAGTGATACGGAAGTAGGATTCCTCTCAGTTCGTCTTCTTCGTTCACTGGACATAAGGTACGGATTCCCGTCCTTTCAGTATGGACATTCTTTCCTTATTAGGATTCCCCGTATGCAGCCAAATGTTTTCCCGTAGTATAAGTATGTGTTTGAATTGCTTATGTTTAATTTAGAATACCTATAGCCATAGACATGCATGACCAGTTTCACCTAGTTATGGAGGTACCATAACCATAACATTAGAGGCACTGATGTTATGACTTCACCACGGCGGAGTGATTGCTCGTGGCGTCCCTTCAGCTTTTAGCCATTTATATTATATTTATCATGTGGGGCGTATGGGTGCATCCTAGTTACATGTTTTCAGTCAGGATTTCATGGTGAATGTGGTGTGTGCCTTGCATCCTTCACAAGGAGCTGATCCCTCCTACCCAAAAACCAGTATATTAAATTAGAGGCAGCCCCTCTAATTTGCATGATGAGTTCACCCCTCTAAGTATTCATACACGGTGGATTTTCATGACCTATATTGGCTAATGGTAAAATATGATAAACAGTTTTTACAAGATAAACATAAGGCTTTTCAAACTATAAAACTAGTTTTATCAAGACTTAATCAGATTACTCAGGATTTAGTTTCTTCCGCTGTTATATGTTATATGCTTATCCTATTCATGCTTTATTGTACATCCGTGCACTGAGCGTATTGCTCAGCCGTTTTCTTTTTCTATGTTCCTAAAACGGCAGGTACTTAGGGACGCTCGTAGACTTTAAGCGTACGTGCATATGGACTGGAAGCTTTCTAGCCTTTCTTTACTTTATGCATTTCCTTTCTTTTGATACATTGCTATGGACATTGTTTATTCCTTTCCTTTATTATACTTATGTTTATGTGTGATGAGCTTTACTTTTGGACTACCGATGTTTGATTCCGGTATTTTCCTTTTATGGTCATGAATTGTTTAGACATTTTTCCTTGTATGCTTTGATGACACGCCATAATTACATGTGACATTTCCATTATCAAAATGGGGTGTTACAATTATGGTATCAGAGCCAAGGCTTTGACCTATAGGCTCTTAAAATATGACCTGTGATTAGTGGGTAGTCACTATAGTCTTCCTAGAACTGACAGTTGTTTTCATGCATTCATCATTTTTATGCATACATATATATGTCATTGTCTCAGATTTATGACTAAATAATGGTTGGTACAGGACTGGCCCTATTTAGTCGCATGTGTTTTATCGAAACTTTTAAATTTGGGATCGACCCATAGGCGTCCCCTCGCCATGTCTTTTGTTTTGGGTGAACTGACCATAGGCGTTCACTCTCGAGCATACAAAATTTTTATAAAACTGCATCATGCATTCATACACAAAATTTTCTTGCATAAAATTTTTCTCTTGAAATTTTGGTATAATTTTTTTTTCATGTACAGATATTTTATGTTTTGATCTGTTTAACCATATGTTTTATGTTATACTGTCAGATGGTTCTCACACGCGAATTGGAGCAGCTCAATGCTGCAATTCAAGCTGCTATGCAAGCTTTGCTTCCTCAACTGAGGAATGACATCAGGGCTGAAGTTCAAGCTGCCAACAATCAACAGCATAATCAGGCACCTCCTCTTCCTCCTCCTCAAGTGACATTAGCAGTATGGCTAGAGAGATTCAACAAGCTCCGCCCTCGAGCTTTTGAGAAGACAGATAGCCCAGTGATGCTGAAAGCTGGTTGGCTCACATCGAGAAGATTTTCAATGCTATGGGTTGTGACCCCGCATACAAGGCGAGGTTGGCATGCTACCGGTTCGAAGGCGATGTGCTAAATTGGTGGTTAGCGTTGATGCAGTCTGAGGGTGGTGACGAGTGGGTTGCTGGAGCAGTTCTTTCCCAAGGCTGAGCATGACAAGCTCAAGGACAGGGTGATGGAGCAGTTCTTTCCCAAGGCTGAGCATGACAAGCTCAAGAGAGAGGACCATAGGATCCGACAGAGAGCTGGAGAGAATAGCAACGAGTTTATGCAGCTCTTTCTTCGCTTAGCTGGTTTCCTTGGTGCGGCTGTAGGTACTCCTGAAGAGCAGGCACACCACTTTAGGTGGTCTCTTCGCACATCGGTCGTGAACAATCTGGTGTGTGTTACGTTCAACACTGTAGCACAAGTGGCCGATGCAGCACGTAAGCTGGAGATGCTGCAGGAGAGAGATGAGTTCGGGGAAGTTGAGAGACCCGACAAGAGGTAAAACATTCATATTCAAACGGTGATCAATCCGTATACTTTCCATATATGTCAATTATTCATCTCTTTAAATGTATCTTCCAGGCAGAAAACTGGGGACCGGTCTCAGCCGGCTACTCAGTAGCAGCCTCATCAGCCCAAGGGAAACGGTCAGACTAACGACCGTTCTGCTACGGATAGGCGTGGAGGTAATGATAGTTACCGTAACAACGATGGACACTCCAACAGCAGCAGGTCCTAATACTTACGTATTTCCTTATGATTTCATGTTATAACTCATATTCTGACACTTTAGCAAAACTTCTACCAGGAACCATGGAAACGGTAGGGACCAGAACCAGAGAGGTTCACAGCCTAGCCGTCCAGCTATCACTGGTATTCAATCTTACGATTTTCCGCATTGTCCTTTGTACCCTATTATCATGTCTTATGTAAAATGTTTTATCAGGTTCCCAGCCAGCCAGAGCACCTGCTAGAGGATTTACTCATCCTCTTTGCTCTACTTGCCACCGTAGGCACCCAGGGCCATGTCGCCGTAACACTGACGCATGCTTCAAGTGTGGTCTTCCTGGCCATATCATGAAGGATTGTCGTAAGGGCGAGATGGAGGGTACATCGGGACATGCTGATTCCAAGCCGCCTCCTACTACCGGGCGTGTCTACACGACATCTCGAGACCAGGCCAACAAGTCTACAAGTACCATCACTAGAATCTTGTATATGTATGGTCAAGCTGCATGTGTTCTTTTCGATACGGGTGCTACTCACTCGGTTATTTCTACTGCTTATGCTAAGAACATTAGGATGCTCCCCATGCCACTAGAAAATATGCTTACTATTTCCACAACATTGAGGGACTCTGTATTAATCACCCATGTATACAAGAGTCTTCCCCTAGAATTTGACGATAAGGTTCGAACTGTTGACGCACTTCCGCTGAACATGAATGACTTCGACATGATTTTGGGCATGGATTGGCTATCCAAGCATCATGCTACCATAGACTGCCATTCATATCGATTTATCATCGGTGATGTTAATACACCAGAGTACATTCATAACGGGTTCATACCCGGACGGTCTGTACAAGTCATATATACCCTGCAAGCGCGTGCACTACTGTCACATGGCTGCGAGGGTTATCTAGCTACGGTTCACGACATGGATGCTAAATCCCCATCAATTCAGGATCAACTTATAGTGTCGGAATTCCAAGATTTTTTTCCAGCAGAACTTTCGGGCATACCACCTGCACGAGAAGTGGAATTCAGTATCGACCTTATTCCAGGAGCTGAACCAATCTCCAAGGCTCCTTATCGCATGGCTCCCATAGAGCTGAAGGAGCTGAAGGATCAACTACAAGAACTTCTTGAACGAGGTTTCATTCGACCGAGCGCATCTCCATGGGGCGCACCGGTCTTGTTCGTTAAGAAGAAGGACGGTAGTATGCGTCTTTGCATAGACTATCGCGAGCTCAACAAGATTACTATCCGGAATAGATATCCACTGCCACGTATTGACGATCTGTTTGACCAACTCCAAGGGGCCAAACACTTCTCCAAGATTGATCTTAGGTCAGGCTATCATCAGCTACGGGTCAAGGAGCAGGACATCGCTAAGACTGCCTTTCGTACCCGTTATGGACACTACGAGTTTGTAGTCATGCCATTTGGCCTGACAAATGCTCCAGCAGTGTTCATGGACTTGATGAACAGAATCTTCCATGAATTTCTGGACAAGTTCGTCATTGCCTTCATCGATGACATCCTGATTTTCTCAAAGTCCAAGGAGGAACATGAAGACCATCTTCGTACAGTACTACAGATTCTTCGCCTGAAGCAGCTGTATGCTAAATTCTCCAAGTGTGAGTTCTGGTTAGACAAGGTGGCATTCTTAGGTCACATTGTATCAGCAGAAGGAATCACTATGGATCCAGCAAAGGTTGAGGCCATTACTAAGTGGCCAAGGCCGACATCAGCGACGGAAGTCCGCAGTTTCTTAGGCTTAGCTGGCTATTACCGTAGGTTCGTGGAGAACTTTTCCCGCTTAGCATTACCATTGACCAAACTGATGCGGAAAAGGGAGAAATTTGTCTGGACTGAAGAACGAGAGAAGAGCTTTGAAGACCTGAAGCAGAAACTAGTATCTGCACCTATTTTTACTCTCCCATCTGGTACAGGTGGATTTCAAATCTACAGCGATGCATCGGGGAAGGGACTTAGTTGTGTTCTCATGCAACATGGGAAAGTGATCGCGTACGCTTCACGGCAGCTTAAGCCTTATGAAGAAAATTACCCCACGCATGACTTGGAACTTGTTGCAGTCGTGTTTGCATTGAAGATATGGAGGCACTACTTATATGGAGAATCATGTGACATTTTCACGGACCACAAGAGCTTGAAGTATATCTTCACTCAACGTGAATTGAACATGAGGAAGAGGAGATGGTTAGAGCTGTTGAAGGATTATGACATTAATCTACAGTATCATCCCGGAAAGGCAAATGTAGTAGCAGATGCTCTTAGCAGGAAGTCCGGAATGATCAACGGTATTAAAATCGAAGAGGAAATCATAAGAGACTTGGAGCGACTTGACATCGAGATCATGGTACATGGACAGCACGATTACTGGGCTAATCTTAGAGTAGAACCCGAGTTACTCTCTAAGATCAAGGAAGCTCAGAAGGATGACGGAGAAATCTGGGCGATAGTACAGAATTTGGAGAAACAGACAGAATTCAGAGTAGATGCAGATGGTATCGTATGGCAGGGCACGAGACTTTGTCTTCTTGATAACCAAGAACTCCAGGAAGCCTTGTCAGCTGAAGCTCATAGCTCCCTATTCTCTATACATCCTGGTTCGACTAAGATGTACCATGACATCAAGCAGTACTTTTGGTGGAGTGGTATGAAACAGGATGTGGCTACTTACGTCTCCAAATGTCTTACCTGCCAGCAGGATAAGATCGAGCCTCAGCGATCTGGCGGTCTCCTTCAACCGTTAGATATTCCAGAGTGGAAGTGGGACAAAATCACCATAGATTTTGTTACTGGTCTTCCGCCTACTAAGAGGAAGCACGAAGCAATCTGGGTTATCGTTGATCGACTTACCAAATCAGCTCATTTCTTACCGATCCGCAAGGAAGATCCGGTAAGTAAACTCGCCGATACGTACAGAAGAGAGATCATGAGACTCCACGGTGCACCATCCAGCATCGTCTCAGACAGAGATCCTCGATTCACTTCGCGCTTTTGGAAGAGTCTGCAGAAAGCTTGGGGTACAGAACTTAAGCTTAGCACGGCCTTTCATCCTCAAACAGACGGACAGTCGGAACGAACGATTCAGACATTGGAAGACATGTTGAGGTCATGTGTGTTGGAATGGACGGGTGATTGGGACGATTACATCTGTTTGGTGGAATTTGCATACAACAACAGTTGGCACGCGAGTATCAAGTGTGCTCCTTTCGAGATGTTGTATGGCAGAAAGTGTCGCGCTCCAATCTGCTGGGATCAGGTTGGCGAGCGAACACTTGAAGGACCAGAAATCATAGAGATGACCAATGAAAAGATCGTAGTAGCTAAGCAGAAAATTCAAGAAGCACGATCACGTCAGAAAAGTTACGCCGATAAGCATCGTAGGGACATACATTTTAACGTAGGAGATCACGTCTTCCTTAAGGTTTCACCGGCACGTGGTGTTAGACGCTTCGGGATTAAAGGGAAGCTCAGTCCTCGTTTCATCGGACCGTTTGATATCATTGAACGAGTCGGTGAAGTATCTTACCGATTGGCGTAACCTCCGCAACTTTCGCATGTGCACAATGTGTTGCATGTGTCCTTACTCAGAGGGTACCAGTATCATCCCCTTCACATGGTTCAGTATCCACTGGAACAGATACGTGAAGATCTCACTTTCATAGAAGAACCTGAACGAGTTCTTGACAGACAAGAACGAGTCATGAGAAGGAAGACGATTCCATTTGTCAAAATCCTATGGAGGGATCATACCGAGCGGGAAGCCACTTGGGAAACAGAGGAGTCTATCCGGGCTTCTTACCCTCATTTCATATTTTTAATTCGGGTATGTTCTTCTTTTCCAGTTTACTTTATATATATTTCGGGGACGAATTATTCTTTTTAGGGGGGAAGAGTTGTAAAACCCGCATGCTTTTACCCTGAATAGTACCCTTAAGATCGTACGTATTAGATTAAAACTTTCCTATTATAGCATGATTACGATTACGTGTTAGGATTTTACGTATTACGTACGTGTTAGAACACGATAAGTATTTACTACGCACGAGCACGCAATAGTTATTTGACAATAATTAATCACGAACATGCGATCATGAAATCATGAACGTAAGTAAATCACGAACTACTATTAATTACGTATATATATTTATTACGATCGTAAATAAATATATTAGGTCACGGTAATTATTTAACGAAAACACATTAAACGCGAACACAAATGATCACGAACGAGTAATTAATCAACGAGACACGGAAAACGGTACGGGTACCCCATGTGGGGCCCCTACCCGCGGCTACAAGGGAAAGATGGGCCAAGCCCATCTCAATTTTTACTAAGGAGGGTAAAAGGAAAAACCACTACTCATTTTCCACTTTTACAGAAGAATTTTACAAAACCTAAAAAGGCTCTTCCTTCTCCTTTTTCTTTCTTTTGGCCGCCACCCATAAACACACCAAAGGAGGTGTTATTTGATCTTTGATCTTGGTTTTGGTGCTAGTGTTCGTGTTTGTTCATCGTTGTTTAGATCCACGCATTCGGTAATTCTTTAACCCTTTTCTTTTGATTTAATCTTTTAAATTATTAAGAACATGATATGTTTTTTCTTAAAAACCTAATTATATCATAGATCTAACATGAAATTGGTTTTGGAATAAATAGAAAGGGATGTTTTAGGGGTGTTTGTTCTTGGCCGCCGCCTAAACTGAACCCGAGAGGGTCTTGGTTTGGCTACACGACCACCACCGAGACCATATGGTCCCGGTTGGTTGGTGTGGGTCCCACGGCAGCAACAAGACAAGGGTAACCCCGAATTGGTTCGGGGTATGGTGTCGATTTCAGGTCCGGTTCATGGTTCTTAGTCAAGATCTGGTTCACGGTGTATGTTAAGATTATTATGTTTATAATCATATGTTAAATATTAAATTAATAAACATGACATGATTAATTTAATAACATGACTTAGGTTATTTTAATTATTAAAATCATGAAATTATTAACCTAAGTATTTTATATTTTTGGACTTATAATTAATTAATTATTTAAAAACCATGGTTATAATTAATTAATTAACATGACTTAGGTTATATTATTAATAAATAATAATACATGTTTTAACCTAAGTATTTAACTTTATTTAATTAAAAACATGATATGCTTTAATTAAATATTTTAACCTATAGTTTATTTTAATTACATGAAATAATTAATAAACTATACATTATATCATATGACTTAGAAAATAATCATGAAAAAACTTAGGCTTATATACTTAGCTTATTTAACCAGCTTATATCTAATTACGGAAACGTTCTATTTTTAGAAACTTATTTAAATAAGGCACCAAATCTATTTATGGAAACCTTCTATTTTTAGAAACTTATTTATTTCAGGCAGCTAATCTATTTATGGAAACTTATTTAAATAAGACAGCTAATCTATTTATGGAAACTTTCTATTTTTAGAAACTTATCTATTTTAAGTAGTAATTCTATTTTTGGAAACTTTCATATTTTGGAAACTTTCTATTTTTGGAAACTTTCTATTTTTGGAAACTTTCTATTTTTGGAAACTTTCTATTTTTGGAAACTTTCTATTTTTGGTAACTTTCTATTTTTGGAAACTTTCTATTTTTGGAAACTTTCTATTTTAGGAAACCTGCTTTTTTTGGAAAGTTACTTATTATTACACAGTAAGTATAATAATACATGAAATACCAGAAATACTTTATCAGAGTAAACAAAATATAAGGTAAACACAGTTTAAGGCTTAAAACAGTAAAACATGATAAGAACCTATAAAATAAGCTAAGACATGATATAAAATCAGTTACGTATGAGTAAGCAGATACTTATTCATGTATGTATTTATGTAGCATTAGTGATACGGAAGTAGGATTCCTCTCAGTTCGTCTTCTTCGTTCACTGGACATAAGGTACGGATTCCCGTCCTTTCAGTATGGACATTCTTTCCTTATTAGGATTCCCCGTATGCAGCCAAATGTTTTCCCGTAGTATAATTATGTGTTTGAATTGCTTATGTTTAATTTAGAATACCTATAGCCATATACATGCATGACCAGTTTCACCTAGTTATGGAGGTACCATAACCATAACATTAGAGGCACTAATGTTATGACTTCACCACGGCGGAGTGATTGCTCGTGGCGTCCCTTCAGCTTTTGGCCATTTATATTATATTTATCATGTGGGGCGTATGGGTGCATCCTAGTTACATGTTTTCAGTCAGGATTTCATGGTGAATGTGGTGTGTGCCTTGCATCCTTCACAAGGAGCTGATCCCTCCTACCCAAAAACCAGTATATTAAATTAGAGGCAGCCCCTCTAATTTGCATGATGAGGTCACCCCTCTAAGTATTCATGCACGGTAGATTTTCATGACCTATATTGGCTAATGGTAAAATATGATAAACAGTTTTTACAAGATAAACATAAGGCTTTTCAAACTATAAAACTAGTTTTCCTTTTCTATGTTCCCAAAACGGGATTTAGTTTCTTCCGCTGTTATATGTTATATGCTTAGCCTATTCATGCTTTATTGTACATCCGTTCACTGAGCGTATTGCTCAGCCGTTTTCCTTTTCTATGTTCCCAAAACGGCAGGTACTCAGGGACACTCGTAGACTTTAAGCGTACGTGCATATGGACTGGAAGCTTTCTAGCCTTTCTTTACTTTATGCATTTCCTTTCTTTTGATACATTGCTATGGACATTGTTTAGTCATTTCCTTTATTATACTTATGTTTGTGTGTGATGAGCTTTACTTTTGGACTACTGATGTTTGATTCCGGTATTTTCCTTTTATGGTCATGAAATGTTTAGACATTTTTCCTTGTATGCTTTGATGACACGCCATAATTACATGTGACATTTCCATTATCAAAATGTGGTGTTACAAACATTAAGCAAAAACCAAAAATAAGCTAAAATTCAAATCAGCACTTACCTAAAGCTTTAACCAAATAAAATTTAAGAAAAAGCAAATAAGCCACAATTTAAAAACTTTAAAAACACTTAATAATCTAAAAATTTTAAATCAACTTTTTATAAAATAAACTATAAAAGATACTTAATTAAAAATAAGAAAAATCACACAATAAGCACTAAACATAATAAGCTATAAAAATCAAACACATAAAAATCAATAAGCTCAATCAAACAAACACATCAATAAAACAATAAGCATAAAGATTAATCAAACTACATGATTAACTAAATCACAACATAAGATTAAAATTAAGAAAGGTAGAATGAGAATGATTAATTAAAAGCTTGAAATAAAGATTAAGATTAAGAGATTCAATACAATATTAATGTAAAAGCTTAAAACATTAAGGAAAAGCTAGAGAGAGAAAGTAACATTAAGTTACTCCTAATTACCTTACAAATAAAACTAAAATCTACTACTCCTTAATGAAGTGTTTAAGGACTATATATAGGAGGAGGAAATGTGTTGATGCTTGCTTCTTTCTTATCGTCTTTTCGTCTTTTAAATTCTTCGTCTTTCTCGACGTTGTCTCAGGATTTGTCGATAAGAAATGAACTCGTCTTCTAATTTTCTTCTTCTATTAGATTTGGTTCTTCGACTTCGTTAAACTTCCGTCTTTAGACTTTTTCTTCGATAAATCTTCAGAATAGGCCTTGGACTTCCGTTCTTTTTGCACTCTTGATCTTTTGACTTTGTCTTTTGTCTTTTTCTTCGATAGAAGCCCGTGAAAGCCCGTGTTTTCTTCCCTTTTCACATTTTGGTCCTATATCACAACAAAAACACAAACCACACATAATTCCAACTTTTACGACATTAAATATACGTTTTGGCTTGGTTATTATTATAATTAAGTAGTAACAGGATGGGTGTTTTCACACCTATCAGTATCCTTGAAGGTCTGGAGTTGATTGAAGTGACTAATGAGAAGGTCACTGTTGCCAAGGAAAAACTTCGGGAAGCTCGTGATCATCAGAAAAGTTATGCTGACAAACATCATAGATCATTAGATTTTCAGCCTGGTGATCGTGTTTTCTTGAAGGTATCACCCGCACGCGGAGTTCGACGTTTTGGTATTAAGGGCAACCTTAGTCCTTGTTTCATCGGACCGTTCGAAATTTTCGATCGTGTCGGTGAGGTTTCGTATCGTTTGGCGTTACCTCGTCAGTTATCACACGTTCACAATGTGTTTCATGTATCATTACTCAGAGGTTACAATTATCATCATTTACACGTTGTCTTGTACCCACTCGATCATATTCGCAAGGATCTATCTTATGTTGAGGAACCAGAAGCTATTCTAGATCGTCAAGAAAGGTTCATGAGGAAAAAGACCATTCCTTTCGTCAAAATCCTTTGGAGGAACCATCTCAAGAGGGAAGCAACTTGGGAAACCGAGGAGTCGATCCGGACTTCTTATTCTCATTTCCTCCCATGATCCGGGTATGTTCTTTCAGTCATATCATGTTTCTAATTCGAGGACGAATTATTCTTTTAGAGGGGAAGAGTTGTAAAACTCGCATGAAAATACCATTTAATTAAAACTTTTAACATTTAATTAATGCACGACAATTAAATACGTATATTAAATACAACACGACTAAATATAAAATGAAATAAAAATTCATGAATTCATGACCATACGAGAACACCATTTATAATATGAAATAATTAAAATGGACTTTATGTTAAGCTTAAACCTTACAAGTTAAATATGGCCCAAGCCCGGCCCATCTAGAAAGAAACTAGAAAAACACCTAAACACATTTCATTTTAGCAAGTTAACAAAAAATAAGAAAACCCTAGGGGTGTTCATTGTTTGTCGCCGGCCAAACAAGGGAAAAAAGCTTGGTTTTGATCTTAAATTTTGGGGTAGTGTTGGTGTTTGTTCATCCCTTGATCCATCTCTTTTCGGTATATTTTCAAAACCTTATTTCTTATTTTTACTTTCAATAAAACTTTCATGAACCTATTTGAATATGAAATAAATATTATGATCACATGGTTTTGATTAATTAAACAAGTATGCATTCATGTTGATGTTGGAGCCTATGGCTCGTTTGTTGTTCACGGTAAACTGAGACCACAAGGGTCTCGATGGATTGGTTTTTCTGGCTAACCGAGAGACCCCAAATGGGTGTCCTCTGTGGTGTGTGGTGCTCGGCAACCTGAGACCCCGATGGGGGTTCTCGGTGGTGTTGTGGTACAGAAAACCGAGACCACAAGGGTCTCGGTGGGGGGGGGGGGGTTGTCTCGGCAAGCCGAGGGCCCTAGGGTGCCTCGGTTGGTTTTGTTCCGGCTTATTGAATATTTGACTATGTAATTATCGGCTTATTTTAGATTTAATTAAAATAGGCTTAATTATTTATGGCTTATTAAAATTGGATTATTAGGAATAAGCTAAATCAATATTGACTTATTAAAATCATGACTTGTTAAAAATTGATTATTAAGTTTAGCTTAATTAATATTGACTTGTTACATCATGACTAATTAAAATATGCTTATTAAGTTAAATTAAATTAATATTTGCTTATTAAGAAATTAGCTTATTAAGATATCGGCTTATTGAAATCAGCTTGTTCGATTAAACAGGATAAATTACCTACGTATATTAAAACGAGCTAATTAACAATTTATGGAAACTTACTATTTATGGAAACTTACTATTTCTGAAAACTTACTATCTATGGAAACTTACTATTTATGGGAACTTACTAATTTTGGAAAGTTACTACATATGGAAACCTGCTATTTTTTGAAAGTTACTATATATGAAAACCTGCTATTTTTGGAAAGTTAGTGTATATAGAAACCTGCTATTTATGGAAAGTTACTAATTATGGAAATATCAAGTATAATAACACACGAATCATGAAATATACTAATCAGGAAAGCATGAACATATGACAATAAGAGAAGCTATTAATATCAGAAAACTACTAAAGAAGGAAGACACGATAAATCATGAACAAGTAACTTATACCATGAACAAGTAACTCTTACACGTCCTTTAAACATGTAGATCACGTGAAGTTGGAGTAGTATTGTTTTGTTATCCATCTCTTTCTGCTTGTTGGATACAAGGTACGGATATTCCGTCCTTTCAGTAAGGACATTCATTTCTTTTCATGATTAGGATTCCCCGATTGCTATGCCACATGTTCTTCCCATTTTTATGTTTTAAATCTTTCATGACTTCCATGTTTCCTTTTTGTTTTACTTCATGATTTACATATTGCCCGAGCTATTTACATACATGACCATGATATACATGATTTACCACCTAGTCATAGAGGTACCATGACCATGACATATGAGGCACCTATGTTATGACTCTTCCACGATGAGAGTGATTTCTCGCGGCGTCCTTTCATGTTACATGTTATATTACCAGTTAGCCATTATTATTACGGGGCGAATGGGTGCATCCTAGTTTACATGTTTACACGTACATGGTGATTGGTTTGGTCTGTGCTCTAAACCACATCACATTGGAGCTGATCCCTCCACCCATGTTACTATTAATAGAGGTCACCCCTATATTGCATGATGAGACAGCCCCTCTATTTATTCATGCACACGTTGATGATATTATTATGCATGACATGTTATGACCTAACTTAGCTCGTGGGCATTTACTTATATCACATGTACAATTCATGACATTTCAGTTATCCTCCATGTTTCATAGATTATTTCCCAGGTTTTACTCAGGACATGCACGTTATTTCCGATGCGTTCATAACTTTATTCATGTTACATTTATTCTTTTCATGTCTTTATATCCGTTCACTAAGCATATTGCTCAGCCGTATTTCTTTTCATGTCTCATATGGCGGGTACCTAAGGACGGGAGTTGGGCATTGAGAGTGAGTGCCTAGGATGAGGACTACCCATAAATTCCTTTCCTTTATGCACTTTAAATACTTATGCTTGGTTGGACGCATGTTTTGTCCTTTAGACTTCCTTTACTTTATTCATGTTGAGATAATGTTGGGAGCCGATGTTTGATTACGGCTTTCATGTTGGTCTTTTATGTCTTTATGACGTTATGCCTTTATTATGCTTTGATGACACACCATGATTAGGACATAATGACCTCCTTGTCAAAGTGTGTCGTTGTTGGGAATAAAATTTAGTCAAGACACTTGGACGCTGACAAGAGCAATTTGGACGTTGATAAGAAGAAATCAAGCGTTGACAGGACAAGCGTTGACAGGAAGAAGTCAAGCGTTGATAAGAAGAAGTCAAACACTAATAGAAGACTTAGTCTACACGTTTTATGTTTCTAGTATGTTTCTAGTAAAGATATGTTTGAAAATGTATTTCCTATGTTTATCTTTACCAAGAATAGCTGATACGTAGACTCTTGTACAAAGTTCCTTAATCTATAAAAGGAGGCCTTTAGGTTTTAGTTTAACATACGTTTTACACTTTCATTGTACACAAGTTCGATTTATCAATCAAAGTGAAAGTTTGGTTTATCTTGTTTGCGTGTTCTTGTTTGAGTATTAATTCCGCATAATACTTAAATTGTTTCATATACAACAAAGTTTCTCTACATGTTTAACTTGATTTAATCTCGTTTACACAAGCTAAATCGATCTAAGTTTGGGATCAACAGTTGTTACAATAATAAGAAATGATTTTGTGGTATTACACATGAGACACCTTTCTTTAGATAAGTACTTAATCAACAAATTTGATCATTTTAGAAGCCAAACTCAGCGGGTATTATCGAAAGACAACCGTCACACGATCCCATTTCCACTATTCCAAACATGCTAGCTAATAATAGAGACGTGTTGATGACGGATCCAGCAGAAACTTTCAATCATGCAGACTCTTAAGTCATAAGTTTCAAATAGTGTCACCATGCGGTACAGAGAAAAAAAAGGAGAGGGTCTAGATGGAGTAAAGACTAATAAGGTAATTCATACTCGTAAAACCACACACGGGAAAACGAGTGGAATGAAGATCAATAACTCTTAGATCTATATTGTCTAGGGTTGTAAGCCTTTCAAGAAAGATCCTCTAAGAGCGTATATTGATTATAATACGAAGTGCTTTATTTCATTTGTTGTGCCATATAATGTTACTAATCATATACACGAGACATAAATAATTACTACGTATTCTAATTCCTATTAGGCATTAAATTTTTAAGTATTAAAGGCACTAAATAAATCAAGTCATGAAAGACTTGTGCATTGCACATACTTTATAAGAATTCAAACGTTGTGATGTTTTCAATATAAGTCAGAATTATTCGCCTTTTAAAGAACTGGAAAGTTGTGTTGTTTTTATAAGAACTAAAACATTTTGTTGTTTTACAAAGATTTGAAAAGTTAGGTTGGAATTACATTCAAACTTTTAAAGAAGATATTTCATTCAAAACATATAATTGGTGATGAGGATGTTGAGTTTGCTCAAAAGAATTATGTCGATCTAATATGCCAGAAGATAGTTATGCAGATCAAGTCTACTCCAGAAAAACTTTCATAAATAATTGATTCAAAAAACCAATTTAAAATACGATTCTTGATTTGATCGATTTTTGTGAATGATATTTGAATCTGTGATTTGATGTGAATCGATTCGGATAGAAGAATCACACATGAAATACGATTTTTGACTATGTTTATTGGGTTAACTCGAGTTAAAAATGTGGTTAAACGTTTGAAAAACTGGAACTTTCAAGTCTAAAATTTATATATATTTCAATTTTTTTCGAGTATATTACGCCTCATATCGCGTCCTTTGAAAAACTATGGAGCGGGTCAAAAGGTCAACAATTTTAGATAAAACAAAACGAGGTAATTTATGTGCAAAATTACCTTGAGTACGCGAAAAAACATATAAATCGAACATAGAACATCCTCGTACAAAATGAAACTTGGCGATAATTCAGTAGAGTCGCGCATTCGAGCACTAGGAAAAAAATAAAATAAGAAAAATATTCCGAGGAGTCCATATAGTGAAATTCGATTTTTTTACTTATTTGAGTAATTTAATCTATTACAAATTTATGTTCACTATATAAAAAATTTTGTAACTGTTCGAAATTAAATGACATAAAGGTTACTTTAAATAAGTGATCATGATGATTAAAATAACAAATATAATTTTATACTATTTGTTTTAGACCTTTTGATGAAATGAATATAACAGATGAATTTACTAACCAGTAATTAATAGACGAGTACTTGCGAGAGATGGTTTAGTTGATGGTTCGCCTGAGAAGGCTTTTCACAATGACCATTCTTGTGTTGCATGCCTTAAGGGCAAACAACACAAAGTCTCCTTTAAGTCTAAACCTGTGCATTCTAGTTCTAAACCACTTCACTTACTGCATATGGACTTGTTTGGGGTCCAACTAATATAGAAAGCTTAAATGGTAAATCCTACCGTTTTGTCATCTCTGATGATTTTTCTAGATTTACTTGGACTTTCTTTTTTGCTTTGAAAAGTGACACTGCTGATACTTTGATTAACTTTATTACACAAATAGAGAAGAAGTCTGGTAATGAGGTTAAGATGCTTAGAAGTAATAATGGCGGTGAGTTTAGAAATAAGTTGTTAGATGACTTTTGTGCCAAGAAAGGGATTACTAGACAGTTTAGAGTAGCTAGAACCCCACAACAAAATGGGGTAGCTGAGAGAAAGAATAGAACACTCATAGAAGCAGCTAGGACTATGTTGGCTGATGCTCACTTTCCCATTGCTTTTTGGGATGAGGCTGTGAATACAGCTTGTTATGTTTAGAATAGGGCATTAATCAACAAGATCCATAACAAAAACACCTTATGAGCTATTTTGGGGCAGGAAACCTAATATTGGTTTTCTTAAACCTTTTGGATGTCATGTAGTTATTTTGGACACTAGTGATACCTTAGGTAAGTTTAGTGCTAAAGGTGATGAAGGCCACTTTATGGGTTATTCAGTGCAGAGCAAAGGATATAGAGTTTACATTAAGAAAGAAAAACGTATACTTGAAAAAGTACATGTTAGGTTTTTAGAGAGTAAACCTAGTGATCCTGAAAGTGGTCCAAATTGGTTATTTGACTTGAAACCTCTATCTAGGACATTGAATTATATGCCTGTAACTAATCCAAACATTGTGAAGGTGACTTCAAATGTTGTGGAAGAAACAGTTGTTGATATTTCAGGTAAACAGGTTGATGAAGAGGTTGGATCACAAGCAGACAAATCAGCACCCATACTTGAGTATGTTACCATTCCTATATGGACAGATGCATTTGCTACTACTGCTGCTGCTGGAAAGGAAAAAGTTGGTCCACAAGTATCACCAGTTGAAAACATGCATGATTCTTCAAACGCTGACAGCGGAAAATCTAGCGCTGATAAGACAAATTCAGGCGTTGATGGCTCAAATGTTGACAACCCTAATTCAGGCGTTGACAACTCTTTTGACCATTTATTCTCTTCCAATAGTTTTGAACAAGGTAAATATAACACCCCCAACAAATGCTATGCGCAGCGGAACTACAACATTTGGGTGCTACGTAGTTATCATCACACATAAGCTATATCAAACGACTCAAAGAGACGTAAAAGTTTAAACATAAATTTAACATTATTAAAAACATACAAGTCTACAGTTTTCCAAATCCCAAGATAATACAAAACAGAGTTTACGTTAGGTCCCTACTGAATCTCAACGGAAAAAGGTACATTTTGCTCACATGATAGAAAAATAAAAGAGTTTTAAGTTAAATAAGGGTGGAAAAACAAGTAGACCGTCAAGCCACAACAACTTCCATCCTCGCATGCTCCGCTGCTATCAATCTTGGTTACCTGAAACACATGCTTAAAACCGTCAACACAAAGGTTGAGCGAATCTATAGGTTTATCAAATCATAGGTTGAACATAAGTATTAAAACTAATCATGATTATTCAATAGCATTGTCGCGCAAACAATCTATTATTCAAGGATATTATATTTAGCAATAGCTAATAATTGTGTTTAAGCTCGTGACACTAATCCGTTAACTCAATCACCCGCGTACATTTACCGGCATGATTAAAATGAAACCAGTGCCCCTTCTAAAGGCATCAGTTGCAATTATACCTTATTTCTTATCACAAGTTATCCGTCCGCAGAGGGTACTCAACGTGCTAGCTCTCGTCTCGGATAGGGTCGTCAACCCCATAGTACTATCAATTGTATAAGCGGCTATCTCCAACCCACACAAGGGCAAGACAATAGTTAATAGTTCACGAATTTAGGGACTTTTGCAACTAGGTACTCAACACAATTCAAGGCAACATTCAGGTCCAACAATCATTCATGACTTATGTTCATTTTCATTTAAATAGCATGTATCCCCCTCGCGGGTAAAAACATTTGAAATAAGTAAAGAGCGAGGCTATAGACTCACCTTAAGTAGTAGTGGTAGTATTAGTAACTACGGCGTAAACGAAATCGATCACCGACGATGAGGATGCCCCGGGAAATCAAATACAACACCTAACGAATAAACAAGTAATGAATCAACACATTCAAGTACCTTCAAGTACTGTATGTACATAATTAAGAACACTCAAGGTTCATATAAACTCACGCCAAAAATCCATACAAGTGATATTTACTAGACACGTCCAATTTTATACTTTATTAGAACTATTGCGCATTTTACAATTCTGCCGGTACATACCAAATGTACGGGTTGTTTTCCTATACTTAAACATCACCAAAAATTACGAGAAAATTTGTAAAAATCCTTTACAACCTGTATAAAGCCCATATTAAATTTCATAAAAAGACCTCACTCCTAAGACCTACCGCTCGTCACATCTTTAGACATTAAAAACCGGACTATTTTGCACCCTCGACTTGTAAAACTATTTTGACTTCCTTAACCAAAACCATTTACAAAAACGACACTTGATTATGAAAATAGACTCAAAATGATAAATTTATACCCTAAGAACAACCTCCAATCATTTTTAAAACTCAACTTATAGTCCCCGAGATTTGACCAAAAATCGAACATAATTTCGGATTATGTCGACTTTCATCTCCCGGTACACGAAAATTCAAACTAGCGTAACTTTTGACTCGTTTGGAGTCAAAAGCTCTATCTTATACCAAAACGAAGCTAAAAAGAAGCTCTACCACAATATCCTATCATCTCAACCTGGACTTAGACTTAAAACCACGAAAAATACCCCTAAAGTTTCTGATCTAAAATACCCTTTCCAAAATCACATCAAAACATCATTTCGACCCATTTCAATCATTCCTATACCCCTAATAACAACTAACAATCATCCTAAACCAAACCTATCATACCTAATCACTTGTATGAACAATCACTAAGAAAACCCATTTCAAGAACTAGACATGCAATGTAATTAAACAATTTAAAAATGATAAAAATATGGATATAAACACATACACATAACAAATCAAGGTCAAAATCAAAGAAACCAAACACCCCCAATTGGGCCGTGGGTTTGGAGAGCAAGAACACCAAGAAAAATTAATCCCAAGCTTGTTTAAATGATTTCCTTCAATCCTAAACACAAATTAAAAACATAAAATGAGAAAAATTAGATCAAAACCCACTTGTTCATATGAATAAATTTTTGGAAAATTAAAGATGTTGCATGTTGGATATTATTGGTGGGATTTACTTATCTTGATGATATAAACATGGGACATTGATTAGATTTTCCAAAAATCAAATTTTTGGTGGTGGATTGGTGATGGTGGTGTTGGCCGTGGGTTTGAGAGAAGAAAGAGGGGAAGAGAGAAATTTTTGAAGTGTTAAAATGGGGTGTGTGTGTTTGTTTGTTTATTTTGTAAGGTTAGGAGGGACCAAAATGCAATTATGGCTTTCTTTTGGCCTTAAATGGCAAACAAGTATTTAAAGAGCGGGATTATGACTAGTAGTCGATTTTAAAATTTTACGGGAGTCGGGTTTAGTCCCGGCTACCTCAAAATACCTTTAAATGGTTCAAACGCACACAAAACGATTATACATATGGTTCCGACTCGACTTAACACGTAATAAAAATAAAAATCTCGAAAAACTCAAATATTGATCAATCGATAATAAAATGTAAGTTTTGGGCATCCGTCGGTATCGTAGTCGTTATCGGTTCTTCTTAAATCGTCAAACGTTAAAATTACGACCTTAAACGTTGGTTTCAACTTAAACCGTCAAATATATAGCAAACGAAATTTCTTAAAATTTTCAAAAATATTCGTAAAATAGGATTAAATAAATGACGTTGGGCTCGGGATATCACATCCTCAAGTGAGTCGCAACTTAAAAGGGATGCTCATACTGAACAACTCTTGAGACAATATCTTAGCATCATATGGCACATTCACGGGTATCACATCCTCCCCTCCTTAAGGGAGCGACGTCCCGGCGCTCTCCGGTTCTTATACTCGCATTTTGTACTACTAGAAAGATGAGGGTACTTCTTACTAAAGAGGTATTCACATTCCAATGTGAACTTCGGTTCACGTCTCGGGTTCCATCACACCTTCACAATGAGTGTTATACCTTGCTTCAATCTCTTAACATCTCGATCTATGGTCTCCACTTCAATTTCCCAAATTCTTCCTACGGTTATCAACACGTCTATTTTCAAAGCTTCTCGCGGTTAGCAAGTGATTCTTAGTCTACCTCATTTCTTCCGTAGCCTCCCAAATCATTTCAAGTCCATTCAACTGACTTTTTCCTACTTCATTCTATCCAACTGGCGATTCACATTTTCATCAACATATTTCTTCAAATGTTGCATCTTCATTGTTAACTTGGTAAATGTCGTTGTACAAAGGTACTACCAACGGCAAGTGTCGATCTCAACAACTATCAAAATCAATCACACACGTTCGGAGCATGTCTTCCAACTTTCGAATCGTCCTTTCACTTAGTTTCATCGTCTCATAAAAATAGTTATTCACAAAATAAAATCGCACGGGTCGCACATAACCCTATTGAAAACGTTTATAATATACCAGACGAAGTAATTAATACTAGTCGTACAAAATAACCTTATTGCAATATTACGTACATACAACCCTAGCTCATCGAAAATGAACCCATCGATACGGAAATCATTCGGCGTATACATAACTCTCTCAAAAACATCACAATCCAATCAAACACAAAAGCCATAATAAAACACATACAACCACATTACGACATGTTTGCAACATAGCCAAACCATCCCAAGTCAATCTGTTCAATCAAGTCAACCCACGCTTGCTAATAAGCCAAGCCATGATAAAATAAGAATATTTGACATGATTCTCGGATGAGTCCATTCAAAAGAAAATTGCAAGTTAAAGAAGGTTCACGAGCTTGCTAGCTATGGATGCATATCCAAAAAGAAAGAAACAAACATACATATGTCATCGCAGGGTGCTCACACACGGATCCATACCCCAAAATATATATATATATATATATATATATATATATATATATATATATATATATATATATATATATATATATATATATATATATATATATATATATATATATATATATATATATATATATATATATATATATATATATATATATATATATATATATATATATATATATATATATATATATATATATATATATATATATATATACATATATATATAATACAAGAACACCATCTTACTTCCGTCCCAAACGTGATCAAAATCTCAATATATATCATCGTTCACAGTAAAAAAAAATATATTACATGGCATGTGTTCTCCATGATCGGACTTCATTGGACAATATCGTCTCGAGTTCTCACAACTTACGATCACTCGACCAGATCACTTACCACATAAATACATAAAAGGCAAGGGTTTACCACAAAAACATCAACTATGGCTATCTATCGTTTAACCATCGATGATCAAAGAAAATCGAGTTAAGCAAAGAGGATTCCTTACTTTGAATAAACGAAGGGGGGCAAATGGAATTGTCTTCCAACTACCAATGCACAGTTGGTAAACTTCAACAATTTATCATGTGTCGTTGTCATATCAAAAGAACAAGAAAAGAAGAAAATAAAGTACAATACATTCGATGTAGGAGAAGTCTTCTTCATTTCCCTCAGAGTTATTCGAACTCGGATTTCCTCTACTTCGACAATCTTCTATTTTTGTTAAAATTCCTTCTCAGTGTCGGTACGAGTCCCTTTGGTATTTCATCAACACCGTCGTGATTCCGATGAAATTTGCACGTTACACACAACACATAAAAAAACATTTTCCAAAATTACTCGGTCATAGTGACTTACTAAGTCAACGCCAAACAAAAAGAAAAGATTTCAAGGAACACAAGAAAATTCAAAAAATTTCTTTAGGAATCAAGGAGAATACGATTACTTGCAAAAGGATCCACCGTTTTAAAAGCGTTCTCGTCCAAGAATTTATCAAAACACTTCAAGTTTAAAGATGACCAATTTATTTAAAACGATAGTGCCCTTCCTAAACTATGCATAATTAGCTAGGTCATGCATACTTAAGGACCAAGCAACGATAATCAACAAAACAGGACTCTTCCCAAATTATGCATAGTTAGCTAAGCTGTGCATAATTGAGGATCGAGTGACGACGCAAACATTATTATTACATACCAAATATGACTACGAAAGTTTTCGACATAATCTTCAAAATAATTAAATTATTTGAAATGGAATCTGAAATAGGAAAATATTGTTACTATCGTTTTAAGAAACACATCAAACATTTTTCGTCCACTTTGGAAACATACTTTTGCTTTGCCTTTTTATGAGAAAATAAATAAATAAATAATTAAATAAATAAATCGATACCATTCGCATTAGGTTGAACGAACCATTTGACACACTCATACATATTTTCAAAATAGACTATTCATAAAATAACGGTAAGGTGGTTTAAGATTAAAGATCATTGCAAGCACAACAAGTAATAAAATCAATGGGATCGAACGAGGTAAACGAGCAATATAATTGCCAACTAAACTTTAACTACATTAGAAATAAAAATACTTCAAATATATGACAAATGTCTCGGGATAACAACAGCGATCTACGAATACATGGAGTAAAAATTGAATATCAACACAAGCGTCAAAAATAAAACAACGATCATAATTCCCTTCGTCTCAAGTTGCACACCTATTCCACCAAGGGTATACGGGGAGAGGAGAATAATCATATGGTCGAATAGAAACAATTTCACCAGGAAGGTCGAGTTCTTTCACCTCTACAATTTGGTAAAGCGGCTTCGCCTCCTCGCTTTTGTTCAATATAAATAAATAACCAATTTAATGAAGATTTATAGCATCATTCAAGTAAATACAAAATTTTAGGTTCCATTAACCGTAAGAAGAAAAGTCACAACGTCCATGAACATGACAAAATATACCGGGTGACATACCCTCATCATCAAGTCCTAGCGAAATAGTAGTTTTAAAATAAGTATAATAATAATGGTTTCATATCATGGAAAATATTAAAATGAACAGTCACATGACGACTCAAGTTTAGATACAGACTCATAAAATCAAAGAAGGGATGTCAGACGATCGAACCATCGTGACTCAAAACATTATATATATATCTTAAGAAAATAATACAAATATTCGCTTGTTGCGTAATCCATTTGCATTTTCTAGTTACTGTTACCTGGTATATTGCAAAACCGAACATTTGATCATTTTTAATTCGTGTTACCCAATTAAAGATTTCAGACCTTTCATGTTTCAATCTATACAAAGTTTTTATTTCTAGAAAAATTACAATTGCAAGAAAATTTCTAACATCAGTTGATTCGGTGACTCGGTTATTATAACTAGTAAAATCATTAGGTTTGAAAATCTCCATACTTGTATCAAAATCTCATTAATGTTCATATCTTAAGTACCAAAAACGTACATAGTAAGAATTTTCCAAGTTTTACGTTTTTATTATTACAACTTATCTCATTACGTATATACAAATATCCATCATGACTCAAACTAGTCCAATTAACTCTTAAAAATCAATCTTGACTTTTTATTATCCACATGTCTTCCTTAAAACTGATTTGTTAAATCATATTAGCGCAATTCAACTCAAATGATAAAGAGGTTTCACGTGGTATTATCTCGGATACTTACTGATTTTAGTCGACACTTGAATCTCGATAATAATAATACTAATAATAAATAATTAATCAGAAATGATTATTTCAATAATTCTAAAATGTAGAAGATTCAACTTTAAATCCTTAGCCCATGATCAAACGGTTTTTAACATTAACACATCTCGCAGCGGAATAAAACAAAAGTTTTTTTTTCAAACGATTTTAAACAAGCATCATCGAATTATGCATAGTGATTATCTATAACGACAATTAAATAAACAAATGATTTCCAATGACGTTCCATCAATGTTTAAAAATTTATTTCAAGCGTTATAATTTCTCACTTATAGTGTATATTCCGATTTTATCCCAGTTTATTCACTACAACAAGTAACGTGTTCTAGTTTACACCAACACATACGTAAACATAACCTTATGTTTAAAATAAAACCAATTTTACAAAGTTTTTAGCTCCAAAACACATGACCAATTCCTCTACTCATGTTTTATATTACAAGATTCGCCAAAAGTTTGCTATATTGACCCGAAAATTAATTCATACTAAATCCAAGTTACATATACTCAACAGTCATATCGTAATTTTTTATTATAAACTCCTTTTTCAAATTATATTAAACAAATTCTTAACAAATCCATCACTAGCTTCTAGTATCAAATTATTAATATATAAAAACAAGGATTTTACGAGTAACATAAATTACTTATTATGATATACCAACCAAGGTCGAAGGAAAAAAATAATTTCACTTTGTCCATTTCTTCTCTACACTTATTTTTACTTGTTACAAGACACATCATAAGTCATTTTTATCCAAAAGTTTCATCCGCCAAGTATTAAATATGTAAAACACTTTATGTTTAAACCATTCAATCAACAAAGTTTAGTGCTTACTTAACTTACACAAATGCCGGACCTCGTCATATATACTATCAAATTTAAAATAATAAGACAACAAGAACAAAAATGAAATAAACGAAGCGAGAATACGTATGTCAACTAAATGTTGTTATCGGCCTCGGATGAGTCTCGAAATCGTACTCCACAAAATTAACACAAAAACCAACCAAACTCCAAGTTATCGCGATTGATCACAACGCTAGTCTATTTTAAAACACATCATTAAATTCAAGTAGAATAGTAAACAACGATTAAATGGCAACACGCCTCAACCACGTTTTATAACATACACATGTGATTCGTCGCTACGATGTACGCATCGTTGATTTTACTTCGTCTATATTATAGTTACGCCAACTAACATATCAAACCCATAAGGAATAAAGGAAATAAAGTAATATGTAAGTAAATTACGTTTCAAAAGAAAATGTCCAAAATGACACATCACGGTGCGATAACGACAATCGAGATCAATCTAGCCATATACAATATGTTACGAAGCGTTATTTACGTATCTAGAGTATCAAACGAGGTTCATATTCGGTTATCCGAACAATAAATTAATTATCAAGATTGATAATTTGCGGTGAGGCCGAATTCTCAACAAAACCGCATTATAACATGTACGATAATCACTCAAGGACCATTGCTTCACGTGCAATGCCTTTAAATACCATAGTATATACATATTTATACATAAAATCATTCCTACATACACGTAGGATTACAACACGGTGTTGCCATGTAATGCAATGTAGCCCGTATGTCAAATACATGCAACATATAAGATAATCTTACAAGAATTTGCAAATTACGATGATAAGTACTCAACGTAAACAACAATATATCTCAATATATATCAAAGTATTTACTTACTAAATACTAGAGAATTCATGTCAGTTTGAGGGATACATCTAAAATATAAAGCAATGCTAAAGAAATCTTACCGGAGCCATGTAGGATAGTTGTGTGCTTGGACAATTTCTTACGACACCAAAAGTTATAGTTTAGGATTTTTCAAAATGACCTAGTTCTCTATAACTCATGGCTCTGATTACCAATCTATAACACCCTCAACAAATGCTATGCGCAGCGGAACTACAACATTTGGGTGCTACGTAGTTATCATCACACATAAGCTATATCAAACGACTCAAAGAGACGTAAAAGTTTAAACATAAATTTAACATTATTAAAAACATACAAGTCTACAGTTTTCCAAATCCCAAGATAATAAAAAACAGAGTTTGCGTTAGGTCCCTACTGAATCTCAACCCCAAAAGGTACATTTTGCTAACATGACAGAAAAATAAAAGAGTTTTAAGTTAAATAAGGGTGGAAAAACAAGTAGACCGCCAAGCCACAACAACTTCCATCCTCGCATGCTCCGCTGCTATCAATCTTGGTTACCTGAAACACATGCTTAAAACCGTCAACACAAAGGTTGAGCGAATCTATAGGTTTATCAAATCATAGGTTGAACATAAGTATTAAAACCAATCATGACTATTCAATAGCATTGTCGCGCAAACAATCTATTATTCAAGGATATTATATTTAGCAATAGCTAATAATTGTGTTTAAGCTCGTGACACTAATCCGTTAAATCAATCACCCGCGTACATTTACCGGCATGATTAAAATGAAACCAGTGCCCCTTCTAAAGGCATCAGTTGTAATTATACCTTATTTCTTATCACAAGTTATCCGTCCGCAGAGGGTACTCAACGTACTAGCTCTCGTCTCGGATAGGGTCGTCAACCCCATAGTACTATCAATTGTATAAGCGGCTATCTCCAACCCACACAAGGGCAAGACAATAGTTAATAGTTCACGAATTTAGGGACTTTTGCAACTAGGTACTAACACAATTCAAGGCAACATTCGGGTCCAACAATCATTCATGACTTATGTTCATTTTCATTTAAATAGCATGTATCCCCCTCGCGGGTAAAAACATTTGAAATAAGTAAAGAGCGAGGCTATAGACTCACCATAAGTAGTAGTGGTAGTATTAGTAACTACGGCGTAAACGAAATCGATCACCAACGATGAGGATGCCCCGGGAAATCAAATACAACACCTAACGAATAAACACGTAATGAATCAACACATTCAAGTACCTTCAAGTACTGTATGTACATAATTAAGAACACTCAAGGTTCATATAAACTCACGCCAAAAATCCATACAAGTGATATTTACTAGACACGTCCAATTTTATACTTTATTAGAACTATTGCGCATTTTACAATTCTGCCGGTACATACCAAATGTACGGGCTGTTTCCCTATACTTAAACATCACCAAAATTTACGAGTAAATTTGTAAAAATTCTTTACAACCTGTATAAGGCCCATATTAAATTTCATAAAAAGACCTCGCTCCTAAGACCTACTGCTCGTCACATCTTTAGACATTAAAAACCGGACTGTTTTGCACCCTCGACTTGTAAAACCATTTTGACTTCCTTAACCAAAACCATTTACAAAAACGACACTTGATTATGAAAATAGACTCAAAATGATAAGTTTATACCCTAAGAAAAACCTCCAATAATTTTTAAAACTCAACTTATAGTCCCCGAGATTTGACCAAAAATCGAACATAATTTCGGATTATGTCGACTTTCATCTCCCGGTACACGAAAATTCAAACTAGCGTAACGTTTGACTCGTTTGGAGTCAAAAGCTCTATCTTATACCAAAACGAAGCTAAAAAGAAGCTCTACCACAATATCCTATCATCTAAGCCTGGACGTAGACTTAAAACCATGAAAAATACCCCTAAAGTTTCTGATCTAAAATACCCTTTCCAAAATCACATCAAAACATCATTTCGACCCATTTCAATCATTCCTATACCCCTAATAACAACTAACAATCATCCTAAACCAACCCTATCATACCTAATCACTTGTATGAACAATCACTTAGAAAACCCATTTCAAGAACTAGACATGCAATGTAATTAAACAATTTAAAAATGATAAAAATATGGATATAAACACATACCCATAACCAATCAAGGTCGAAATCAAAGAAACCAAACACCCCCAATTGGGCCGTGGGTTTGGAGAAGCACGAACACCAAGAAAAATTAATCCCAAGCTTGTTTAAATGATTTCCTTCAATCCTAAACACAAATTAAAAACATAAAATGAGAAAAATTAGATCAAAACCCACTTGTTCATATGAATAATTTTTTGGAAAATTAAAGATGTTGCATGTTGGATATTATTGGTGGGATTTACTTATCTTGATGATATAAACATGGGACATTGATTAGATTTTCCAAAAATCAAATTTTTGGTGGTGGATTGGTGATGGTGGTGTTGGCCGTGGGTTTGAGAGAAGAAAGAGGGGAAGAGAGAAATTTTTGAAGTGTTAAAATGGGGTGTGTGTGTTTGTTTGTTTATTTTGTAAGGTTAGGAGGGACCAAAATGCAATTATGGCTTTCTTTTGGCCTTAAATGGCAAACAAGTATTTAAAGAGCGGGATTATGACTAGTAGTCGATTTTAAAATTTTACGGGAGTCGGGTTTAGTCCCGGCTACCTCAAAATACCTTTAAATGGTTCAAACGCACACAAAACGATTATACATATGGTTCCGACTCGACTTAACACGTAATAAAAATAAAAATCTCGAAAAACTCAAATATTGATCAATCGATAATAAAATGTAAGTTTTGGGCATCCGTCGGTATCGTAGTCGTTATCGGTTCTTCTTAAATCGTCAAACGTTAAAATTACGACCTTAAACGTTGGTTTCAACTTAAACCGTCAAATATATAGCAAACGAAATTTCTTAAAAATTTCAAAAATATTTGTAAAATAGGATTAAATAAATGACGTTGGGCTCGGGATATCACATCCTCAAGTGAGTCGCAACTTAAAAGGGATGCTCATACTGAACAACTCTTAATACAATAGCTTAGCATCATATGGCACATTCACGGGTATCACAGTAAACCTTCAAACAGAAATGGAGAGGTTCATTCAGATGATGATGCAAGAGCATTTGAAAAAGATGTTGACAATTTGGAGACTGAAATTGAAGATAACACAATCATTGAAGGAGGAGTACTTACATCTACCATGAAGAATTATCCTTCTTCTTTGATCATAGGTGATGTGATGACTCCTGTGCAAACTAAAAGGTCTCATTAGAATCATGGAAGATTTATTGCCAATATTCACAAGAAGGTTGATACCTCTCTTGTTCAAGCATGTTTGTTTGACTGTTTTCTGTCACAACAGGAACCTAAGAAGATTTTTGATGCTCTCAAAGAACCAAGTTGGGTGGAAGCAATGCAAGATGAGCTTCACCAATTTGCTATTCAGGATGTTTAGGAGTTAGTTGATTGTCCCAGACATGTCAGACCTATTGGGACAAGATGGATTCTTAGAAACAAAAAGGATGAGAGAGGCATTGTGGTCAGAAACAAGGCACGTTTAGTTACTCAAGGATATACACAAGAGGAAGGGATAGACTATGAGGAGGTTTTTGCACCTGTTGCAAGGATTGAGGCAATAAGAATTTTTCTAGCCTATGCTTCCTGCATGGGATTTACAGTCTATCAAATGGATGTGACGAGTGCTTTTCTTTATGACATAATTGCAGAGGAGGTTTATGTAATGCAACCTCCTGGTTTTGAAGATTCAGAACATCCAGACAAGGTGTATAGAGTAAAGAAATCTATGTATGGACTTCATCAAGCCCCAAGAGCATGGTATGGCACATTGTCCACCTATCTGGTGGAAAATGGATTTAAAAGGGGCACCATAGACCAAACCTTGTTTACAAAGAAGACTGGTAAGGATTTCTTACTTGTATAGGTCTGTGTGGATGATATCATCTTTGGCTCTTCTAGTCCAAAGATGAGTGAAGACTTTTCCAAACTCATGACAAATAAGTTCAAGATGAGTGCAATGGGGGAGATGAACTTCTTTCTAGGGTTACAAGTACAGCAGAAAGAAGATGGTATCTTCATCTCTCAAGACAAATATGTAGCAGAAATCTTGAAGAAGTTTGGTTTTTCTTCACATGAGAAACGGGCTAGCACACCCATGGATAGGGAACACCCTTGGGGAAAAGTTGGAGATGGAAAAGAAGTGGATGTCAGGCATTATAGGTCAATGATTGGTTCATTGATGTATCTCACAGCTTCAATACATGACATTATGTTTGATGTGTGTGCATGTGCACGCCATCAAGTGACTCCCAAAGAGTGTCATCTTCATGTTGTCAAGAGGATTTTTAGGTATCTTAGGTGCTATCCCACTTTGGGATTATGGTATCTAAAAGATTCCCCATTGGAGCTTATTGCATATTCAGACAGTGATTATGGTGGTGACAAGTTTGATAGGAAATACACAACTGGTGGATGCCAATTTCTTGGGAGTAGATTGATATCTTGGCAATGAAAGAAACAAACAGTGGTGGCCAATTCTACAACTGAAGTAGAGTATGTCGCTGCAGCTGCTTGTTGTGGACAAGTCTTATAGATTCAGAATCAGTTGTTGGATTATGGGTATAATTTCATGCATACCAAGATTCTTGTAGACAATAACAGTACTTTATGCATTATTAAAAATCCTGCGCATCACTCTAAAACAAAACATATAGAAATTAGACATCATTTTATAAGAGATTGTTTTGAAAAAGGTTTAATACAACTAGATAGGGTTGACATAGAGGAAAATGTGGCTGATTTATTAACTAAACCTTTTGATACTGGAAGATTTCAATACTTGGTAACAAGTATTGGAATGATCAATCTTACTTAATATTTGTTTTGGGAACTTATTGTAAAAGTATGTACAGGATATGCATTTGTTATTGGTCTTTGTACAAAATTAGATTTTCCACTTTATTTGTCTAACGCTGACAAAGGTTATTTTAACGCTGACAAGTGTTAAATTGACGTTGTCAGCAACATGTTAGTTTTGTGGTTTTTGATCTAATTATGCAGGCGTTGTTAGCATTGTACAATTGGATACATAGTTGCTTACGGATTCTTGGAGCATTATTGGAGCATGTTTCAGTTTATGGATGATGGTTGGAATATTTATATTCCTATCTTGACATAAATTTTAATTACATGCATATTATTTGGCAACGTATGTATCATAGTTTAAGGGGAGGTTTAGGAACCCTTTAGGACTTTTTGGGTATTCATATAATACTCTTATCACAATTCTAGATTGTGTCCACTGGTGAGTATGAATTAGTTTACTAACTCATGAGGCACTGTAGCATGCAAAGTTGATATACTATGCAAGCTGCCAAGACTTTTTGGCCTAGAATTAGATGTGGTCTGTTGGGAGACTTGGGTATGATTTTTATTAGGCTTACCTGGGAAGTTACAAAGGATTTTATAAGATAACTTCATTGTTAAGAACTTTGGTTAGCAAGGGACACTTGAGGACTGTTATGTCTATCTTGCTTAAGAAAGTGTGCATGATTGGACAGTGCTTGCCACCCTATAGCAATTTTCAGTTTATAGGTTATCTTCACTAGGATAAATCACTTTGTTAAGGTCCTTTTTCATTTTTATTATTTTATTATTTATTTATTTTTGGACGTTGACAGATTTATTTCCAAACGCTGTTAGGACCATTTTAGACTTTGACATGGCTTTTTCCAATGTTGACAAGAATATAGCCATTAGGCGTTGATAGGTTATTTTTGAACGCTGACACCCATTGGGTCCTACCAAGTTGTTATTTTTGACGAAAATTTGGGCCGTAATTTTAGGAGTTGGTAACTTTTTATTAATGCACAAGATAAGTTATTTTATTTTCAAGATTTTCATCATTATATTTTGAAAATAACTGCCTAATTTTTGACCAATCATATGTGCCTACCTCTCCTATATATTTGGCTCATTATTTTGAAACAGGGTAACTGCTTATTCTTGTCTAACTAAAATTTCACACAAATTCATATTTCATAATCTTTCACACAGCTTTCTACATCAATGACGCCTATATTTAAACCGAGTGATTTGGTATTGGGGTTCAGAAGTCAGCATAATATGATTGCCTATTTGAAGGCTGACCACACTCTGTTTCCTCAATATACTCAGATGGTGGAGTATTTAAATGCATCCCCTATAAGGTATGCACTTTCTCATGCTCATCTTATCCCTGTCACTCATATTAAGCAGTTTTGGAATACTGTCACTTCCTCAATGATTAATAATGTGACTACATTGACTGCTATAGTCCATGGCGTTCATGTGTGGTTACTGAAGCCTTGTTCGCCAAGCTTTGCATCTTAATGATGTAGATGGTATAACCATCCTACCCATTGGTGAGCTAGAACAAGGACTTCAAGCTTTAGGTTATCCTTTCCCTGAAGAGGGGTCTTTAAATAAATATTCAAAACATGAATTTCCCCCAGCTTGGAAGTACTTAATACATGTCATACTTCAATGTTTGAGTCCCAAATGTACTACACATAATGAAATTAACAGATCTATTAGTAGTGCTATTGTGTTTATTACTAATGGGCAAAAATACAATTTTTCTAAAATGATTTTTGATGGCATGTGTAAAAACAAGGGTAGCAAGATGACTCTGGCTTACCCAAGATTTTTGCAAATGGTTTTTGATGAACAAAGGTATTCCACGAGGGATCATGATGATTTTTATAAGATCCCTGTGCAAAAGAAATAAATTTTTGGAAAGATGAATTCGCCCCCTCACAGAGACTTACCTCTTACCCAAGCCATGCTTGCTGTTATTGCAGCAGCACAACCTCCACCTGATCCACAACTACAACTTGATCAGTTACCTGAACCATCACCTTCACCTCAACATATGGAACTTTACCAAGATCCCTTCAACGCTGACACGTTAAATGTTAGCGTTGACACTTCAAATCCAAACGTTGACACCCTTCTACAACAAAACCAAACACCCATTAACCTCCAAACTAAAACCTAATCCACATCATCTTCCTCACCCCCAGACTTTAGGATGGAAAAACGCCAAAGGACCATTGGAGTATTCTCCTCTGGTGGTCCTAGCCATGTTGCAGAGAGAACCACCACCACAAGTGTGGTTGGTGATATGGGTGGGGCTAGGACTATTGGTACTAGCTTAGAAGAAGGCCAAGTCAGTCCTAACATCATTAAGACCCCATCCATGCCCTATGACTCTATTTTGGGAGGTCAAATACCCATTCTAAAGGAGGGCAGCTTGGAACCCTATACAATGTTGGAATTGACGGTTGTCTGCATTAGCTTGCAAAAGCAAAATGCAGACCTTGTACATACTGTCTCTACCCAAGGCCTTGAACTCAAGCAATTGAGGGAGAGGATTGTTGTTTTGGAAGCTGCTGAGGCTAGGAGAAGGCATACAAGAGTCCTTTCTTCAGGGGAGGATTCTTACAAAAGGGAGGAAGCTGCTACTGAGCCAGTTAATTTAAGTGATAAAGGCTCAAATGAAGGAGAATCTTTGGGTATAGCTGAAGCTCTAACAGATTTGAAGAGGCAACCAGGTTTTGATGTTTCATTGGTTACCCCTACAAATTTGAATTTATCTTTTACTGAGATGATGGAGCAGTTCACAAGAAGCGCTGACAAGAGTAAGGTGAGCGTTGACAAGCAGATTTTTGACACTGACAAGCCAAGCGCTGATAAGAGTAAGCTGGGCGTTGACACACAGGTTTTGGACGTTGATAGACCTGCAGGTATGGTTGATGTATTCCAGTCATCAGCTATCATCAAGGAGGTGTCTACATAGGTACCATCATCATCTTTACCTATCATTGATACATTAGATAGGGGTAAAGGAATCATGGTAGAAACAGTGGTTCCCAAGGATGCAGCTCAAGTAAAATTTGATTCAATGTTGGCTGCACAACTTGAGAAAGATGATAGGATGAAGGAAATTGCTATTGAGAGTAAGAAAAGTAGTGATGAAGAGAGTACAGATTCAAGTGTTATGATTATTGAAGAACCAGAAAGACTTGAATATGGTGATGTGTTGGCAAGGGAAAAACTTGCAGAGTTGAAGATGAAGGTGGATTATGATATGCCTGAAGTTGCCCAGATGTACTTTGCATGGGAAAATAAGATCATGGAGAATCCAGACATGTCTTTATCGATCAGATTTCGGGATTGGAGATTCTTTCCAGGATTCAAAGGGATTGTCAGGTAATCCTAAAGTATAAGGACAACAAAGTTTTCTCACAATCTAAGAGAGATAGAAGGGAGCTTTATTATATGTTGCTTAGATGTCATCAAGGGGGTTGGACTTTTCAGAAGTTGCAGGGATTGTCCTTTAATGAATTGGAGTATAAAGCTTATCCTATTTGGGAAAGAGTGTAAGAGATGAACACTATCAGACTTCTTTCAGATGAAAGAAAGGAAGAGCTTATAGAAGAGATACAGATTCAATAGGCTTTAATTGTACCAAGACCTAAGAAGAAGGGAGTTCCACTTGAGTTCCCAGGAAATATGGATAGAGTGAATCCTAGTGAAGCTGTTATTAGAAGGAGCATTAAACTCTCATCCTTGGAAGTTTCACATATGGTGGAAGTATTATCTCATGATTCCAGAAACCCTATAGTTAGCTATGAAGAAGATGTAAGTGGGTTCTGGATGATTGGCAGATATGGGAAAGAGGTACATACTTTTACTACTCTTATGTCTTTGTTTGCAAGCTTGGATATGGGAGACTTGGCATACCTTTGGAGGTTACTGCAGGCCAAGTATGAGACTGAAGCACCTACTTCAGTCAATGGAATAAAGATTTGGTCAACATTAAAGAGGATGTGTGCACCAGATGAAGAAGATCTAGTTTGGAAGGATCTTGATGATATCAGTGGACTTCAATGACGTCTATATTCAGCAGCTGGTGTGTATTATTTGAGTACTACAAAGTTTTCTGAGTATCTTCTTGTGGATGTTGAGTATCCTATGTCCAAAGAAGTTTTGGAGAAAATGATGACAACACAGCTGGAAATTGACTACTCAAGTGACGTGGCCAAAGATTTAATTAGATATATTTATTTCCAATATAATGCAATTTGTAAGAATCCTCCTAGTTCTTAGTTTTTATTCAGAAACTTGATCACTAGAGTAGATATCAAGTTTAGGGGAGGATTGTTGGGAATAAAATGTAGTCAAGACACTTGGATGCTGAGAAGAGCAATTTGGACGTTGATAAGAAGAAATCAAGCGTTGACAGGACAAGCGTTGATAGGAAGAAGTCAAGCGTTGATAAGAAGAAGTCAAGCACTGATAGAAGACTTAGTCTACACGTTTTATGTTTCTAGTATGTTTCTAGTAAAGATATGTTTGACAATGTATTTCCTATGTTTATCTTTACCAAGAATTGTTGATACCTAGACTCTTGTACAAGGTTCCTTAATCTATAAAAGGAGGCCTTTAGGTTTTAGTTTAACATACGTTTTACACTTTCATTGTACACAAGTTCGATTTATCAATCAAAGTGAAAGTTTGGTTTATCTTGTTTGTGTGTTCTTGTTTGAGTATTAATTCCGCATAATACTTAAATTGTTTCATATACAACAAAGTTTCTCTACGTGTTTAACTTGATTTAATCTCGTTTACACAAGCTAAATCGATCTAAGTTTGGGATCAACAGTCGTTACAATAATAACAAATGATTTTGTTGTATTACACATGAGACACCTTTCTTTAGATAAGTACTTAATCAACGACTTTGATCATTTTAGAAGCCAAACTCAGTGGGTATTATCGAAAGACAACCGTCACACGAGCCCATTTCCACTATTCCAAACATGCTAGCTAATAATAGAGATGTGTTGATGACGGATCCAGCAGAAACTTTCAATCATGCAGACTCTCAAGTCATAAGTTTCAAATAGTGTCACCATGCGGTATAGAGAAAAAAAGGAGAGGGTCTAGATGGAGTAAAGACTAACCATGTAATTCATACTCGTAAAATCACACACGGGACAACGAGTGGAATGAAGATCAATAACTCTTAGATCTATATTGTCTAGGGTTGTAAGCCTTTTAAGAAAGATCCTCTAAGAGCGTATATTGATTTTAATACGAAGTGCTTTATTTCATTTGTTGTGCCATATAATGTTACTAATCATATACACGAGGCATAAATAATTACTACGTATTCTAATTCCTATTAGGCATTAAATGTTTAAGCATTAAAGGCACTAAATAAACCAAGTCATGAAAGACTTGTGCATTGCTCATACTTTATAGGAATTCAAACGTTGTGATGTTTTCAATATAAGTCAGAATTATTCGCCTTTTAAAGAAATGGAAAATTGTGTTGTTTTTCTAAGAACTAAAACGTTTGTTTGTTTTACAAAGATTTGAAAAGTTAGGTTGGAATTACATTCATACTTTTAAAGCAGATATTTCATTCAAAACATATAATTAGTGATGAGGATGTTGAGTTTGCTCAAAAGAATTATGTCGATCTAATATGCCAGAAGATAGTTATGCAGATCAAGTCTACTCCAGAAAAACTTTCATAAATAATTGATTCAAAAAACCAATTTAAAATACGATTCTTGATTTGATCGATTTTTGTGAATGATATTTGAATCTGTGATTTGATGTGAATCGATTCGGATAGAAGAATCACACATGAAATACGATTTTTGACTATGTTTATTGGGTTAACTCGAGTTAAAAATGTGGTTAAACGTTTGAAAAACTGGAACTTTTGAAAATGAAAACTCGGGTTAAAGTAAAATAAAAATTTCAAGTCTAAAATTTTTATATATTTCAATTTTTTTCGAGTATATTACCCCTCATATCGCGTCCTTTGAAAAACTATGGAGCGGATCAAAAGGTCAACAATTTCAGATAAAACAAAACGAGGTAATTTATGTGCAAAATTACCTGAGTACGCGAAAAAACATATAAATCGAACATAGAACATCCTCGTACAAAATGAAACTTGGCGATAATTCAGTAGAGTCGCGCATTCGAGCACTAGGAAAAAAATAAAATAAGAAAAATATTCCGAGGAGTCCATATAGTGAAATTCGATTTTTTACTCATTTGAGTAATTTAATCTATTACAAATTTATGTTCACTATATAAACTTTTTTGTAATTCTTCGAAATTAAATGACATAAAGGTTACTTTAAACAAGTGATCATGATGATTAAAATAACAAATATAATTAACCGTATATTAATTGGTTTTGTGATCGAATTGGTAATTCGATGATCCGATCGGGTTGATCGGGTAGTCAAACCCGTGACCCAGTGTTTGAACGTAAGAACCGATTGTCGAGCCCGTGACCCGTTGATCGAACCTTTGACTCGATAGTTGAACCCGTGACTCGGTTGTCTAATCTGTGACCCGATAATTTTGGAAAAATAAAGCTAACCCTATTATATGTAGTTTATATTATGGGTGAGCATTTTGAACCATCGACCCAGATCAAAGCGGACCGAATGTATTTTGAGCCGGTTCTCTGTGTATGATTATTGTCACATTTGATCTTTCATCCGGTCAATTTGGTCTAATTCAGTTCGGTCTTACTAAAAAACCTATTGATTATGTCAAATGACTAGATTGAATCAAAAACTTAATCGAACCGAATCGATTCAAACCAAATCATTTCGTTTTCAAGCTGATCCGATCTTGATATCCGGTTTTAGACCAATCCTTACGCTATAGACTTGTGTACTAAAGTAAATTTTAGTTAGTATTTGTGGTCAAGTGTATTTTAGAGTTGTTTTTTTGGATCCAGAGTGAAGAATATTTGGTGGGTATAGAAAATAAAAGTAATGGATACCTTAAAACGTGGACCAGCAAGGCAAAGCAAAGAGCAAAAAGATAACAATGATTGCTGACACAAGCATCTTTTGATCCAACTTTTTGTCTCTTGTCGACATCAAAACCCATCTCAAAATCACCACACACATAACTTTTGAGTTTTGATCATACATACATAGTACACTAGTTTTAATTATGGCGGGACCGAAAAAGATTATCATAGACACTGACCCTGGCATCGGTACTTTTATTCTTAACCACTATCTTGAATTGATTATATGCATGAATGATTTTTTTTTTTTTTTTTTTTTGATATAGAACATTTTTTTATTAATAACCTTCATAAACCATCAACATTAAAAGTCTAATTTAATTTAATTTAATAAATATTATATAGATGATGCAATGGCGATATTTTTGGCGTTAAGATCACCGGAAATAGATGTCATTGGGATGACTACTATTTATGGCAATGTTTATACTTGTCTTGCCACCCGCAATGCTTTACATTTGGTATGTTACCATGCATCTCCATTCATTAAATTAAACGTACTCTCATTTATAACAACTCATTAATTTTCACTGTAATTAGTTGGAGGTTGCTGGAAGAACCGATATCCCCGTTGCACAAGGGTCTCATGTTAGTTATATGGTACGCTATCTTTCATTTCTATCTTATGTTATATGAATTCTTTTCATATAATTTAATTTATGAAATATACCTGATCGATGGAGATCGAAAGAAAAAACATGACGCCCCATGGGGATCCTATATATGTGTCTATGGGTGGGGTTATTCCTATCCTAGGTACTACTTCTCTAGATATTAGTTTGATTTGGTGAATAGTCAACAAATATATATCAACTTCTGCAAAGTATGGATGTTTCCGCTCGTTAAGTTGCTTCATTAACATCTAATCCCACCTAGATCAAAGTTAGGTTTAAGATAGTGATAACTCCACGAATTTCTATTTTTTCTTCACATGTATCAGCTTAACGTTTTTTTGATGCTACTATACTCTTTGGTATACCTGGATGTTTATCATCTCTCCTTTTTCTCTGTGTGCCAAGAAAGCGACGAAGCTTCGGGTTGCAGATTTTGTACATGGTGTGGATGGGCTTGGAAACCAGAACTTCCCTCAGCCAAAGTCAAAACCAATTGAAAAAACAGCTGCTGAATATTTAGTCGAGCAGGCTAATCTTTATCCTGGAGAAGTGACTGTCGTGGCGTTGGGTCCCCTTACTAACATTGCCTTGGTCTTGTTCCAAACCTTTTTAATTATTGATATAAGTGATTACTACTTTATCAAAGCACCATTAAATTGCTATTTTTAATCTATGTAGGCCATAGAATTGGACCCTGCGTTTACCAAAAACATTGGACAGATTGTTCTTCTTGGTGGTTCTTTTGCAGTAAACGGGAATGTGAATCCAGCTGCGGAGGCGAATGTACTTAACTCACTCTTACTGTTACTGTTTTAATTTGATCTATAACTGATTTTTAGTATTAAACATTTTAATTTACATCTCAATTTTCGGGAATATGAAGATTTTTGGTGATCCAGAAGCTGCTGATATTGTATTTACTTGTGGAGCTGATGTTTTGGCGGTTGGGATCAATGTTACACATCAAGTTATTTTGAAAGGTACCCCTGTTTGTATGTTCTGTAACACTTTTGAACTATTTGATGCAGAGTCATTTTATTATTCGATGATTACTTCCAAATTATGTGGCAGTGTTCCCGTTTTGATGAGATTGTTAGAATGTGTGACAAAAGTACTTTTTGTAAATGCATCAATGTATGCAGATTTGTGCTATTCTCCTGCTTGTGGTGCACTTAAGTAGAATATAATTTTGCATGCTTAGAATATTTTTATATTGGCGTTTAACTGTTTGTGACGATAATGAGTATGCAACAAGAAGACTCAAATGTTATCTGCTACTTGTAGCCATGTAATATTAGATGTGCTATGTGTGGGACATCTCTTCCTTAACCATTGTATACCAGGTAAGGTATATTAAATACTGTTATGCGCAGAATTTACAAGGAAAAAACATATGCTTTTTTTGTAGATCATAACAGTAGTCTTAAGAATGAAAAATCAATTTGTAATAAGATGGAAATTACATTATTTATTATTTATACATGAAAAATTACATTAGTTCGTGAAGAAATTGGGGCCAAAATATCCCAGAGGGAAACCATGAGTTCTATAGTACATCTAGATAGAATTTAAAGCCTAAAAGATGAAACCAAACAAAATTGAATCTGATTATGTTATCTCCAAATAATTGCCTGTAATCCTGTATTACTATTAAAAACATCTCATATAAACTATATCCCAAGTATCACATATTTGGCCTATTTAGCCTTTATGTAGAGGTTTTGTTACCTATCAGAAAGTTTATTTCTGGGCGAACTCAGTTTGGCTCATAGAAAGTCCCAACTCATGTGATCCCCTGTTTGTCGTTAGCTGTAATTACTTTGTCCTCTGATAAAATCACTCTTGTTATTCTATCGTAGAAAAAGATTGAATAATCATAAGCACCAATAGTATTTCTTTCTGAACCAATAGTATTTCTTATTGAACCAATAATAAAGGTCCTTTATTAAAGGATTAGTCTCATTCTGCGCTGAGTCATGCGTATGTATAGCAAGTTAGCACCAGATCCTTATCCATTCAGTTGATCATATAACAATATTAGACCATCTACCAGTTAGTTTTATACTAAAGTGATGATTTTCACTACTCCATATGCGCTTTGGATGCACTAAGATTTTTTTTTCTCAAAGCAATTTAAAAAGGATTTTCTGGTCAGCTAAGAAGAGCTAATTTTTAATATCGTCAAGAATACATAAAGCCATGCTTATACACTTTACCATGGAATATTTTTAGTCTTATTCATAGCATTAAGAGAGAATCTACGCCTTCAAATGGCTTTCTATGAGCTCTACTTCTTAATCCATGAAGAGGATACAAATGGGCACTGAATTTAACGCATTAAGCAGCTTGTTTCTATATAATTTTTTTATTATTTAAGATTCTGTAGCTGAATGGAAGTTCAAATATTTTGATGATCACTTATTTAGTTTACAAATTAATGGTTTCATCCATAAGATTACCATTAAATTTCGGAAAACTGCCTGCAAGTTGTAAAAGGTCAATTGTCAAACACAATTTAGTTGGGAGGAAAGTTGATCAGTGATTTTCATTTTCAAATAAAACTCCCACTGTTATTATGTAACCATTTTTTTCAGCATTAAATACATAAACTGATTCAGAGTATGGTAGAAATATCTGCTTTCACTTTGCTTTAGTGGATTTGGACATTAATCGAAAAGTCATTTATTATCCATCTAGGCATATAAGTTTTCTGTATTGATCTACTTTCAAAGTAATTTGGGCTAAAATAGGTTGGACGAACTATTTTTTTGTTTATGATGATCTAATTTGTTAGACCTCAGTACATCACACTACGATTTACGGTTTCTAATATGTTTGTAGATCACGAGCGTGACATCATGGCAGAGTCGGATGGTCTATTTGCTAATTATATGTGCAAAATCCTAGAATATTACTTTTGTTATCATCGTGATGCATATAGCATGAAAGGTATGTATTTCAAGATAACGAATTATTTAGTTTCTATAATGATACCTTTTGTATTAAAGTAGGCATTCAGTTCATCAGCTGATGTTAGTGAGGGTAAATTGATGTAGGTGTTTATCTTCACGATCCAACAGCACTCCTTGCAGCTGTTAATCCTTCACTAATGACATACACTGAAGGTGTTGTTAGAGTCCAGACAAGTGGCATCACAAGGGGCCTAACATTGTTTTATAACAAACAGAAAAGGTACATGACTTGATTTCTAGAACACACTGTGGAAGGGCAGTATGTCGATCTGTGCTGTTTTGGTTGTTATATAGCCAAGTGAAAACTATTATTAACGGCGGAATTAGGCTAAACTTAGGATTTTAATACATATTTGGTGCAGAAATAATGAAATATGCGTCAATTATGATACTGTGCTGGTTCATTAGGCTTATACGTAGTATCATTTAAAGGCTGATTTAGTCCTAAATGGAAATACAACCATTTGAAAAGTATTGTGACTGAACAGAAACTTACAATCATAACCGTCAGTATTACTCAAAGCAAAGGCACACTTATTCCCCTGTTTCCTTTAGTTACTCCTAAAGTACAATTTCTGTTGCCAGATTTTAATCTAAATTAATTACTTGACAATGTCATGTGCTATTGTTAAATCATGCATGCTTGTGACCTCCTTATATGTTCTTATTATGCTAGGTTTCATGAAGAGACTGAATGGTGCAATAAACCGACGGTGAAGGTGGCTGTTACTGTTGATGCTCCTGCAGTTGTTAAATTGGTTATGGATCGCCTTATGCATTCATAACCACCTCATTATACATCAAAGTTGTTCACAGATGGTTACACCTATTTATTTTAAAAACGTTTTACCTATTTATTTTAAAAACATTTTTGTTCATAACTCTTTTCTACTAAGTATAATGACGTTAGATTCAATTCCACTTTTTGGTAAATCAACATGTTAAACATTCTCATAAATTGCAAACGTAATGCGCGGAGAACGCAGTTAACCATCTCAGGCCTCATTGTTAATTTATTAATCTAACAGATAACTTCTAACATTTCTGAACCAGTAAAATTTGTTACGCAGTATATTTATATGTTGAAATATGGTGTGTATATAATGATTCTAAAGTTTGTTACAGTATCATGTAGATGGTTTTGCTAACGCCGATTCTAAAGAGTTGTATCAGAGTTGCATTTGCGTCTATGTTACGCCACCCTTGTTCTTACAGGTCTTCTATAGATCTGCCACAACTCCCCCACTCTTATGGTATGAGAGCCTGGTTTGTTGTGAGAGTATTTTTGCGAGAACCTTGTTTTGATTGTTTTGAGCAACAACATTTTCACTTTGCCAGTTTAGGGTAGCTTCTGCGGGACTAACAGTATTTGCGAGTCCTGTGGGACCAATAGTCGTTGGATTTTTTTATCTTCCAGTCATGCTTGGTTCAACTATCAAGATGCTCAAATGCAGTAAGGGCTGGAACTCTTGTTCATATTCTTTTGAATACGAATTGAAGAGGATGTTGTTATTGGGAATACTGGTGACGAGATTGTTTCTTTATCTTTATTTGGTTGTGGCTCTTTATCTTTATTTAGTAATCAAATTTCCCTGAGGGTTCTCCAAAAAGTCAAACTATCGGGTCACCGTCTTCATATCTCTTTCTGAGTCTTTGTTGTGAAGATTTTCGTTTCTTAGGGACATCATCATCATCAACCTTTTGAGCTTCATCTAAACAACTTTCGCAATTGCATACATCCCACCAGATGTGTTTGATTTCTTGAACAGGCTCACTGGTTGCGGTTTGACAAGGTTCTGATGGTATGATCATGTGGATTCATGTTGAAAACACATTAGGTGCCTTTGGTTGTGAGAATCTGATCTCCACAAGACCATTATCATGTCTAACAAATTCTAGAGCTGAGTTCGAGCGAACGGGAGCTTGATGGATTTGTTCGTAATTTGTTACCCACTTTTCTGGGAGCAATTTGAGTATCTCGTCTCGAGATAACTGTTTAGGTATATACGTACACGTTGGAGTTGCATTTGTGTCTATGTCTATAAACAATGCATTACCTGCATCATCTTGTCCTGGAACCAAAATGTCTAACGAGTGGTTTTGAACTCGATAAGCCATTTGATAATGGAACGTGGCTCGGAAGGTGTTCACTTGAAGTGTACCTCCAATCTAGATATGCGCCTTGAGGGATGTGAATAGTAAAGGGTCATTGAGAGGCATGTTAAAATTTGGATAAAACGTGACAAAATTGCTATGCGTTCAAAGTTGTTTATATTGTTACAAGCATGCTGATATTCTGCAAACCTTGTATCAAGCAAGGCTATTCGAGAATATGCAGGAAGTCATTTTCTGCCATGAAAGGTTAATGCTAACCTTATAGCACCAAAATGGATATGTGTGTACCTTTATGCTAAACAATGACGAGGAAGGCCGGAAGGCAATGACAGAGGTACCAAATGTTCTATCTGGGATGCTGGTAACTGATTTGAATTGAATTTCGATGTTTTGGACAAATTCTCTTATTTGTTTGTGCGGATTGGATCCAATTAGCTGTTTGACTCTTTTTGTGATGGAATTAGAGGGTTTGGTGAAAACTCGGGAAGGGTTTACCAGTGGCATTTCAATGACCGGGATCCTCGAATCATCAGAACTATTGGAGATTTCATACAGTTGATCTATTTTAGATGTTGAGGACTGGCGGAAACTGGACGAGGTCAAGCGGTTGAAAAGGTTATGTGACTCATGATTATAAGAATTATAGGCTTTCTCCTTTTATTCTATACTCTCTAGGAGGAAACAACTGCGACCACCTTCTTTGACTTACATATCCTGCAACGGCCCTGATAGAATAAAGGGGTAGAGAACTGTAACACTTAAAATTATATACGTCAGACATTTAAGCTAAATTCTAATTTTCTGTTGTGACAGATCAACACTAAGGTTGCAGTCACAGAGCATACGATAAAGAATTTACTATAAAGGAAATAATAAGGTAAGGGTGAGGGTGATGGTGAGTGCGCCTGGTGGCTTTAATACCCTAAGGGTGGGGGAGTTGTGGCAAATCTATATAACATAAGGGTAAGGTGATGGTGAGGCTACATATAACATGCGCGCATCAGAGCAAAGAAAGTTAAAAGCCTCCACCAGCAAAGACCCAACCCCTTCGCAAGAATCCAAACCTACTACAGCAACAACCCAGTCTAAAGTTCATGATGTCCTTCCATTTGAGCGGGTAAACCTTGTCTCAACATTCCTACAATCCCTCACACAGACAACCCCCAATACTCTCATTCATAGCTCCTGCCATCCACTCTCAACATAAGTCTGAAGACATGGATAATGTTGAAGAATTTGAACATTTGTTCATGGCAGAGAACCAGAATATGAAGAATCAACAGTATGGTTTGATTCAGATGACTATGGAGAGAACCAAGCACCCCAAACAAGTTCCACGTATTTCCCACAGTCTGACATACATTAAGCAGTACTTCACATTCGATGACCTTCATCAAAGTGGCGTGAAAGAAGTGTAGAGATGCTAACATGCTGTTCGTCAGAACTGCAATATTATACCATTGACATAGTCAGCTTAGGAGAAGGGGTAGACCTAAGCTTAGGTGGGAGGACAAAATCAAGTCTGATATGATGGAGATTCTTTTTTCCGAGGACATGACCTCAGATAGGAACGCGTGGAGGGCTAAAATTAGTATAGGGGCTAGGTGTTTTCTTGGTGTGGGTTTTGGTTTTCCTTGTGCCGGTGTGGTTTCTTGTTGTTGCTTGCTTTGTTGCCTCTGTTCTCTTATGGTTTGAGCTTCTTGCCTAGTTTATTTGTTTCTTTATCTTTCTGGCTAGGTGTTGCTTTTCCCGTGTGCTTGCCTTTGTTTATCGTACCTTGGGTGTTTTGGTGTTGTTATTTTGTTTTGTGGACCGTACTCTTCTTATCTTTTGCATGCTAGGCCCTTTTATGTCGGGGTTCCTTGTGTGGTTTGCTTCTTTACCCAGCCTGTACTTTGCCCTTTCTTGTTAGGCTTTTTGCTCTCTATTTGGCTTTATAACCGTTTGTATCTTTGTTATGTGAGTGCTTCTCTTGCCCTTTAGCTTTTGTAGATCCTTTTTGCTTGTGTGTGTCTCTTGCCTTTTTGTTTCTTGTTTGCCTGCTTTATTTGTTTTTGTTTTTTGTCTTAGGTTTGTGTTGTACTTTGCTTGTTTTTTTTGCAGGGCCTTTTTCCATTGTATTTTAGAATACAATAGACTTTATTCATATATTTATTTAAAAAAAATAAATTAAAAAAATAAAAATAAAAATAAATAAATAATAAGCCGGAGGTCTTCTTGGAAGCAGGCTCCTTACCCGAAGGTTCGCCCAAGGGTAGGGGTACGTTCTGTCTACATTTCACCTCGCCCATACCCTGCTCTGGCGGGATTGGGTATCATTTGTTGTTGTTGTTATTGTTGTGTGACATAGTCAGCAAGCGGTTCCTTACTCGGATCCAAGGGCGCCTACGAGATTGGTACCTCAGTCTTAGAGAATATCGCCAGCTACAGTTGCAGCAGCCAGCATCCCTAGAAGCTTTTATAGGAACCATATACTCCGAGTTCATTGGCAGCCCTTATGAACACACTACCCATGCTAGGGAAGAATTTCTCAAGATGAAGTGTTGCTCCTTTCAAAAGAAAGATTTAGAAAAACACTATGATTGTATGTCTCAACGATTTTATTGTTTGAACGGAGTCGATGATGTCAATCTAAAGCAAGTCTTCCTAAACTCTTTTCCGGAATCCCTTGCTATTGAAGCATATCTGGCATTGGAAGTAGGAAATGTCACAATAGCTCAATCATCTATTGGCGAACTATGCCATTTGATCATGAATGCCTTAGCCAAGCTTTGCGACCAGAAAAAGTTTTTTGCCGAATTTGAAAGTACGGGAAAACGCCTCGAGTCAGCCTGCCATGACAAGTACATGAAAATTAAATGCAAAGATAAGTCATCATGTGACCGTACCCATACAAAAAGGAAATTCCATTCTAAACGATTTTCAAGCATCTTTAGAAAACCCCGTTTTTCTCAACGAAGAAGCAAGAAATGGAAGTTCATAAAGAGAAAGAAGCAATGTGGCAAGACTTCACTTCAGATAGGTGCTTTATATGCCAAAAGAAAGGTCATTTTACAAGAAACTGTTCAGATAAGAAAAAATCTCAAGCGCTTATACAAGCCTTAAATCAGGTTGAACCAGTCTATCTTTCTGATCTAGAGTCGCTTTAGTCTTTGGATGATGAACCGGGAGATTCGTTCTTATGCACTATCACCTATTTAGATTTCTCTTATGATGACGACTCTGACTGAGATTCACTAACTAGTGATTCTAATTTTGGGATTCATATGATAAATCCAATTCCACATGTTCCACCAATACAAGAAGAACAACCATTACCACTAGCCAAAATCCACCTCCTTACGGACGTATATGCAAAGCCAATCTCGGTTATTGCATTTTTTGACACAAGCACATCAGTTTCTATCCTGAACCCTAATATCCTACCAGACCACTATTGGAGACCTCACTATCAGAGCTTTATGGCCGCTAATGAGGAAAGATATGGCATTGACAAAATAAGTGTCCTTATTAACATTCACCTATTTCCAAATTGTGTAATCAAAAGAAGGCTATTAGGATCAAGCTCACACGGGAAAGACCTCTTGATTGGTTTTGACATCCTACACAAACTACCAAATTTACGGTGGACAGGTGCAGGTCTTTATTACAAAAGCTTTTTCAACCCATGGACAACCATGCATCACCTTTTTGTTGCAAGTGCCACTCCACCAATTGCTGATATGAACTGTATCAAGCATCAGCTTATACAAACCTCATAAGCTTCATCCCATACTGAATTCCTAACGAAAACCCCTCACCTTTGTGGTTGAATCCCTCGTTTTTTGTCTCACTCCCTTTCAAGCAAAACGAAGATGTCAACCCTACCAAAGCTATTCACCCTGGAATGAACCCAGACCATTATCAACTTGCGCAAGAAGAATGCAATCAACTGGTTACCCAAGGCATCATTGAACCCACTACCTCGCCATGGGCATGTGAAGCCTTTTATGCCAATAAAAGGAGTGAACAAGTTCGTTGAAAGCTCAGGTTGGTCATTAATTATCAACCATTAAATCACTTCTTAGCTGATGACAAGTTCCCACTCCTACAAAAGATGTCGTTATTCCAACACCTGGAAAACGTTAAAGTCCTATCTAAGTTTTATCTTAAGTCAGGGTTTTGTCAACTGGGAATTAAACCCGAAGATAGACCAAAACCCGGTTTTTGTATACCCGATCATCACTACCAGTGGAAGGTAATGCCGTTTGGTTAAAAACATGCTCCCTCGGCCTTTCAAAAGGAAATGGTAACCATTTTGAGCTGATCCTTGCCAACACATTGGTTTACATCGATGATATTCTCTTGTTCTCCCAGATGACCAGTCCCATGCAGAGTTACTCTCAAAGTTTTATTCTCTAGGCACACAATATGGGATAATGCTATCTGAAAAGAAGATGGAAGTTGGTGTAACTAAAATTCATTTTCTTGGTATGAAGATCTCAGATGGCAAGTACCAACCTCAAGCAGATCTTGCTCAAGAGCTGTTGAAGTTTCTGGATGAATTATCTTCGCAAAAAATGATTCAAAAATTTCTAGGGTTAGTCAACTACATGGCTGATTTCCTGCCAACGCTATCAAATCACACCGCCTGGCTTTTCCCTGTGTTAAAAAAGAATCCCCCACAGTGGACGTCACAACAAACGGATGTAGTGAAAGCTATCAAGTTGCGAGCTGAAAAGATGCCTCCACTAAAGATTCCCATTACATCCGAAAAAAGAATCCTGTAGACAGATGCTAGTGATGAGTGTTGGGGAGCTGTTCTACTTGTTCTAGATAGCAATAATAAAAGACACGTATGTGGTATAAGAGTGGCACGTTTAAGCCTTCTGAACAGCATTATCACTCTGCATTCAAAGAAATCCTTATAGTCAAAAGAGGCATTGAGAAGTTCCAATTCCATCTAATCGGACACGAATTCCACGTAGAAATGGACATGTACTCCTTTCTACGTATGCTACAATTCAGACGGAAGATGCTCCGTCATGCACAAGTATTGAAATGGGCAAATTGGTTCTCACAGTGGAAGTTCACAGTAAAACATATCAAACGAACATAGAATATACTTGCAGACTTTCTCTCTCGTCCAAATGCGTATAAAACAGAGGCAGAACCCCCAAAACAAGTAAGCCAAGTCCAAAAACACACTCCTAACCTTCCTAAAGTGATCAAGGACCCTTCTCCACCCCTACACCACCACCCTTTGTCCTCAACCTGCCAGAAGAAATAACAGAAGCAATTGCAGATTTAACCTTTGAAAAAAGGTCTAAATTATGCTACAAAACAGTTCTCACTGTCCTCATACAAAAAGCATGGTTTGTGCATAAACGGTCTCAAATTTCACCCAGATTACCAATTTCTTAATGTGTTTCATATTCATGACCTCCTGAACTTTCCCAAGGAAGCATTATGCTTTTTCTGCTACCTCTTTGAAAGCTTCGTGATTGGCGTCTTCTTTAATAGAGAAAAAACTATGTCATATGTTGTCAAAATCTAATTCAATGATGTTCACCCTCGTTCCAAGCATTTACTTACCATGCTACAATGGTTTGTTCCTCATTACCAGTGGACACGATGGTTGACAGTAACCAGCAAAGGGAAGTAGGCACTAGTAATGTTTCAAACACCAGGATCTTTCGTACCACCCAAAGCTGTTAACGATGAAGGTTCACTTGTTTATCACTCATGATCATGCTTCGTTCATGATTGGTACGAGTTCAATCCAACCAGCAAAAAGTGTGAAAGGAAGTACCAAAACATTTACGCAGATGCGAGAAAGTTAATGGCGAGAGCAAATGGCATCAACCTTGACACAATCCCAACTTTCATTAGGTGGAACATGATGACATGGAGTGATGACCATCCAAATTTTTATAAATGGTGTAGAAACTAGAAGGGGGGGTGGAACAGTTTCTTAAATTTGCTTGTTAGAGTTTGGTTTTAAATAATCCTTTTTCAAAAAACTTAAGCTTAAGTATTTATGTGAAACCTACTTATACACAATATGAACAAGGTATAGTGCAACTAACTAATAATCACAAGTATAAAGAATAATCAATGTAACTAAACAAATAATCACAAGTATAAAGAATAAAGAATGTAAAGAGATAAGGGAAGGTAAGATCAAACCAAACACCAAAGATTTATAGTGGTTCGGCAACGAAGCTCACTCCTTGTTCCTACTCCACTCCTCGAGTACTCCTTACTCGAGAGTTCACTAATCAACAAGCTCCTTAAGGGGGAGAAACCGTACACAACGTCGCTTAACCAATTTCCGAATCTAAGCTAAAAGTCGAGCCCTAATCTTAGCTAGGACCAATCTATATCAATATACTTTGAGGGCTAAGTATTAACCCTAATACATACACAACTTCCAAATAGACACAACTACTTGGATCTTCACAACAATGACACAACAATGAATACATAAGTTTGGATCTTCAATGGATCTTTGAGGTAGACATAACACTTCAATAATGATAGTGTTCTTCTCTTTGCACTTTGAGAGGAAAAGATGGGAGGAGAAAGATTCACTTCTAAACAAGTAGTAATCAAACAAATGATCAAGGATTTGAGTGATTTAAGAAGTATGTAAGAATCTGAAAGTTTATGTGCAAAAGAGGTGGATTGAAAGTCTGAGAATGGTCCACTATTTATAAGACAAATGTCCAACGACTATATCTGCCCGCGGTTCTTTATTGCAGCCCGCGGTTCCTTATCAATAAGGAACCGCCGTAGGCGCTAAGGAACCACCGACGTAGAGTCCGCTCTCTTTTGTCTTTTAGTGGGTTGGATCGAATCTGGGGATTAAAATATCCTGAAAGGATATTCCAAACCAAGATAGAATATGCCATTTTCAAATTTCAAATTTTCAAATAATTAATTTAATAAAACATTTTCTTAAAAAGAAAGTTTAATAATAAAACTTTGTCACACTTAATAAAAAGTGAGTTTTAAGAAAAGATTAAATCCTTGATCACTTAATTAGTATAATTACTTGTTTGTTCATACCTTAAGTGATAATGGTTGAAATGAAAAATACTTAAACTCAAGAATTCGTTTTTCATTGTTTTCGTAAATGCTTGTTTTTACATATTGTCGTAATCAAAACAAAGCGAGACCGAAAAATGCAAGTAACCTTTTTAGGCATCATTGCCTTAACAATCTCCCCCTTTTTGATTCCGACAATCCATAAACTCAATCATCTAATAAAACAAGATTTTCGAAGACGAGTTTATCATTTCTCCCCCTTTGTCGAAGCAAAAAGGTTGCAAAAGTCTTTGAAGAAGAAAAGAACCGGACTTTGCAAATGCTCCCCCTTGGTCCTTACTCCCCCTTGCTTGGGGCACCAAGAAATCGAAATAAGGTGACAAGCTACATAGAACGGTTAGTAGAAGAAAAGAGACACCCAACAAGATATAGCAAAGATCACAAAAAAAAGAAACAAAAGATCCAAGATAAGTCTTGTTAAAAGAAAACATGATAAAAGATACAAGGAAATAAATCATACAAAGCTGTATGAGACACAACCACAAGCCAAAATAATAAGCATAAATCTAATCATAGTTAAGCTAGAACTCTAAGATTTGCTTGAACTAGATGTCTTGAAGATAAGCAACCAATGCTTAGACAAAAGACAAGGTAGTGGCGGAAGGAGGTGGTGGTGGCTTGGTAGAGATCTCATTTGTAGAAAAGAGTAGGTTTAACTAAGAGACTCTTGATGTAATTCAAATCCTCATAGATGTGAGCCATAGCAAGATGTTGATATTGACAACATTGACAATATGTTCCATGATGCATGACATTATCATGTGAAGGAGGTAGAACACTAAAGGCTAGAGGTGGAAGATAAGAAGTTCCACAATCACCATTCTTAGAAGGAGAAGAGATGGGATTTTGAGTGTTCTTGGGTGAATTAGGGTTGAAAGCAATTGGAGAGAATAAAAGAGAATCAAAGCTTTCATTTGGGGAATAAGACATTTTGATTTGAGAAAGAATGCAAAATGCTTAAGGTTATACAGAGAAAGTCCAAGGTAATTTGGGGGTGGTCAAAGGGTTGAAACAAAGATTCCAAAAAGTGTTGGAACAAATTTGGAGTTTCATGAATACCCGAAAAATAAGGTACTGGGCGCAGTTCTTTAACTCAGCCATCGGTTCCTTATCACTGGGGAACCGCAATTTCAATTAAAGAACCGCCCACAGTGGGTTGAGTTTGGTGATGAGGGAGGATTTTCCAATTCAGCAAATCCTATTTTTCTAGTCTAACTAATTATGGGGATATGCTAAGAAGCAAAGATAGACAAAGAAAACACACAAGAGTTCACCAAATAAGGTTTTGACCAAAATACATAGATTTTTTTAATAAAATCAATGTAGGAGGTGTGTAGAACTAGACACAAGGTCATGACACAATGATCCTCCATAGTTCTCTTTTGTTCTTGCTATATTTTAGAGACCCATACATATGAATTATGTAAGCTCATTATGAATAGCAAGAAGCTTTGAAAAACGTTTTTAGATTGAATTAACAATGCAAAAACATTTCTCGACCATTTTCATAAAAGCTTTGAGAATTTTGAAAAAGAAGAGAAGTTTTCCAAAAAGAGTTTATTAAAATTAAGAACTCAAAGAAAGAAAAGACTCAAAAGATAAAAGATAATAAGAATGCACAATTAATGAATATGTTCCATTAAGCCTAGACCTAAACGCAAGTAATTAAAAGGTTCCCTCTTAAGTGGCTTAGTGAGGATATCGGCTAAGTTTTCTACTGAGGGTACCTGCTCAATCGAAATGTTCCCCTTTTGAACATTATCCCTAAGAAAATGGTGGCGAATATCTATGTGCTTAGTTCGTGAATGTTGCATGAGATTCTTGCTAAGGTCTATTGCACCCTTGTTGTCTCACATGATGGGAACATCATCAAGAGAAATCCGTGAATCAAAAAGCGCTTGCTTCATCCATAGAGCTTGTTGAAAAGATTTACCGGCACTCACATACTCGGCTACCGTGGTGGATATAGCAAGAGCAGTTTGTTTCTTGGAGAACCAAGAAGTTAAACAACAACCCATGAAGATACAAACTCCACTAGTTCTTTTCCGGTCCACATAGTCTCCCGCATGATCCGAGTCCGCGTAGACAATGGTTTCTATGTCGGTCCCTTTAGGATACCATAATCCTAAATGTATAGTGCCCTTAATGTATCGGAAGATACGCTTAACCGCTTCAAGGTGAGAGGTTTTGGGAGCCTCTTGGAAGCGAGCACAAAGGCAAACACTAAACATGATATCCAGTCGACTTGCCGTTCGGTACAACAAACTACCAATCATACCTCTATATTTGGTGTTGTCTACCGACTCACAATCATCATCTACGGTGAGTTTAGTATCCGAGGCCATAGGGGTCTTCATAGGTCTAGAGTCTTCTAATCCAAATTTCATTAGCATTTCTTTAACATACTTGGATTGATTATAGAAAATACCATCGTCCATTTGTTTAATTTGGAGTCCTAAAAAGAAGTTAAGTTCTCCGATCATACTCATTTCAAACTCGTCATGCATGATTTTCGCAAAGTCATCACACAATGATTGACAAGTTGAACCAAATATAATGTCATCAACATATATTTGTACGATAATAAGGTGAGAGCCTTTCTTCTTTGTAAAGAGTGTATTGTCTACCATCCCCATGGTATACTCATGTTTTACAAGAAACGCTTTAAGTCTATCATACCAAGCTTTGGGTGCTTGTTTGAGACCATAAAGAGCTTTCTTAAGCTTGTAAACATGATCCGGTTTCTCAAAATCAATGAAGCCAGGAGGTTGAGCCACATATACCTCCTCATTGATCAAACCGTTAAGAAATGCACTCTTTACATCCATTTGTTGAAGCTTAAAGTATAAAGCACAAGCGTAATCTAATAAGATTCTAATGGATTCTAATCTAGCTACGGGTGCGTATGTCTCGTCATAATCAATACCTTCTTGTTGATTATAGCCTTGAGCTACAAGTCTAGCCTTTACGAGACACAACACCATTCTCATCTAACGTATTCCTATATACCCATTTGGTTCCTATGATGGTCGAACTTCTAGGCGGAGGAACAAGTTCCCAAACGTCCTTAGCAATGAATTGATTCAATTCTTCTTGCATAGCGATGACCCAACTCTCATCCGTCAAAGCTTCTTGAACATTCTTTGGTTCAATCAAGGAGACGAAACAAAAGAAGTTACTTTGATTTTGGACTTTAGATCTTAGGGTCCTTTGATTTAATTCGCCTATGAAATTATCAAGAGCATGATCCTTAGACTCCTTAACTTTTACTCCCTTTTAAACACTAAGGTCTTCAACTCCTATGTTTCTAACATCTTTGGCATTAACTATGTCTATTTCATCTAAGTCATCATCTACCAAAGGTGGTGTCTTAGATGAAGGTGGGGTTTCATCAAATGTCACGTTAAGTGATTCTTCAATTACACCCAAGGTTCTATTGAGGACTATGTAGGCTTTACTAGTTTGAGAATAACCTAAAAAGATACCTTCATAAGACTTTTGGTCAAACTTAGTTAGTCTTTGGTGTTGAGAATGAAGCACTTTCTTCCAAACACCCTAAAGTATTCCATTGGGGGCTTCTTACCTTTAAGAATCTCATAGGGGGTCATTCCTAGAAAAGGTCGAATAAGAATTCGGTTGAGAATGTAAGTCGATGTGTCCACGACATTGCACTAAAAATTTTGAGGCAAAGATGTAACACTCTCAATTTTTCGTATCGGTACATCGGAAGGGTCTTTTAGAGTGTTACGGGATAGCACAATAACTCCAATCATATTCATAACATAAAAATGGTTGTACAAGGTTCAACATACATTCATTCGATAAAAAGTTTTAAAGTGTACAACAGGTCCCAAATTATACAGGCCATTAAGTTTACAAAACATAGATCGAATGAAAATTTTTAACATTATGTGGGCAATCAGAGTCGATCTCCATCCGGATTACCTTCAAGCACCTGAGATAAAAACATGCAAAAATCATATCAGCGAATGCCGAGTGAATTCATATAGTTTAATGAAAACCGTTATATAAAACAATCATTTAAAATTAGAACACAAGTATAATATCGGAAGTAAGTCCTCATATTGCTAGTCAGGCAATATATAAATCAAGCATACATCTTAAACCGTCCATGAGACCGTAGTCTCTATATTATCATGATAGGTAATATATTCATCGTTATTAGCGTCGTATCATATCGGATATTTAGATTATATAGGTTGTAGGATTATTATTAGCCGCATGACATTGTTAGCTTACTATGAAAACAGCGGGCCGTGAACCCGACAACAGTTTGCCCATCTAAGTTAGCGTGTCGTCACAAAAATCACGCTATGGAATCTTCTCATACATAAATTGGCTTACCAATCAATGTGGTACGACGGGGATCAACCATCAAGGCGCGAACTGGGATGATCGTCCCCAAATAGTACTATCAAATTCATAAGCGTCTACCAAATCCCGGTAGTTCACAATTCATGCTAATGGGACTTTAAGTGACATAACCTAACTACTAATAATCCTTTTAGTCTCGTTTATAGGGTCATAGCATCATACGTGTCCATCTCAATAAGCATACCATCGGGACTACTTGTGTTCTATTTTTATCAAAATCTAGCATGTTATCTCCCTCGCGGGTTTACAAATCATTTTATAAAACATTTAAAAGAGTGCGAGGCTATGAACTCACGTTGATAATGAAAGGCGGATTATCGGCTACGGGCATGCTTCGGTCACGGAAACCTATATAAATAATAATCGGTCTTAGACTCTTGTCCAATGACTTTTATCAAAATAACAATATACATATGATGATTTTGTACATATGATGATGATCAAGTGGGTTTATATATCCTTGTTTACTCATTTTAGTGTTTACGTTTTGGTAACGTTTTACTAGTTTACTAGTTTTACCTATTTACCTATTTTAAGTCTAATAAGCTTAGTATAAGTTCTTTAACTTGTTTTAATCCATTTTATACCTATATTATCAGTATATATACTTTCCATGTTGGGCCCAAATGGGTTAAGCCCAATAAGTTCTTTTTATAAGTATTTATCTTATTTAGTCCAATATGCTTAGTTAGCTCGTTAAAGTCCGTATGTCCTATAGTTCGGGTTTTATCGGTTTTTACTTGTATTAGTTACTTATATATCAGTATATGACTTTTATAAACTTTACATTAGACGGGTTTGATTGTCTAAGTTTTATTTGGCGAAAAACGTTAATTTTACGGTAATAGCCGAAAAAGTCGTAAAAATCAAGTTTATAGTTTTTATTACTTATAAATATTATTCCACTACCATTTTTATAAGTTATTCATTTATTTAACCTTTTATATATTTATATAAATAAGTTTTATAAGTTAGTGGGTTTTTATTTTACATTTTATACAATAAAATGTGAGTGCTTATATAATAATAATAAACATTAATTCTCAAAATCTGATTTTTATTTTCATGTTCACCATTTTTACATATCTAGAGTTCTATAATGAATTAGAAGCTCACTTTTGGGTGGCATGATCTTCATATTATGTGCTACATTTAACTAAGTTATAGCTACTGCTCATTTTAAGTTTATCTTGCCTTAACAGTCCCTACAAAACTGATTATTCAGATTAGAACACCCAACTTGTTTTGATCATATCTCACTCATTATATTGATTCCATTGCATGGCCAACTCTCACATGTGTATAACATCTTGTAATTACTGTAAATAGATCATACCATGCAATTTTATCAGTTCAAGTTTTAGTTATATACTGTTTTTATACAGCCAACTAAATAATCAAGATTTTAGCCTCATTCTTTATAGTTATTAACCTTTTTAAGCATATCTATCAACACTTGATCCCCACACAACATTTTTATCATCATATATACATCATATACATATACAAAATGAAAGAAAATACATTTGTTCTTTACAAAAATAACAAGAGAAAATGGAGAGGATGATCTTCTTTACCAACCAAGTGTATTTCTTGTTTTTGGAAGACAAGAACTTGATGAACACCACAAGTAACTCCAAGATCATCAAACACCAAGAACAATACTTGAGAAATCAGCCCTAGGACACAAGCAAATAACCTCCAATGTTGTTAATATGGCCACCAAATGATCAAGGCTTCAAGATAACTCCATGATAGAGCTAGTAAACATGTATTTCATGGCTAGAAAAGATCAAAAGGGGTGTTTGTAGCTTGAAAGTGGACGGCAAGGGAGGGAGTATTTGAGAGGATTTGTGTTGATTTTGCATGTATGGAAATGGTGGTGTGAGTTAGTTGCTAGTGGTTTTGACTAGGAAAAGCTTAAAGAGTAAGCTTTGTTTACACTTGTAAACTTGTAGCTAACATGATGCCACATATGGTTGTGGTGTCATGTTAGTGCCGTCCCATTAAGCTAGTGGGGTGGGACAATGTATTTTGTCCCATCTCACTAGTTTATGGGTATTCCTCGATTATAGTTTTCTCGATTTGCGTGCCCTCGGGTCGTTTTACGAAAAACGTTTTTATAAATTATGAATCAACGTCACAAAACGAATCCAATAAAAATTGTCTCATCAAAAACGGAGTTCAAAAACGTAAATACGTAATCCTAAGGTTTCCGGTTTAGTCGTAAAGGACGCTAAATTATGCACGTAAGCCCAAATTTAAATCCGTAAATTGTGAGTTCGTCAACCAACACAAAAATAAGTTTCAAAATATTATACGAGAAAATATTTCACTACCTGAAAATGTTAGATTGTCACAGCTTTTCCTCCTAAAAGGGATCAACGTCCTCGTGATCCATTTCATTTGGATGTCCGTTTCTTATTGAAATCGAAGAGGTGCGGATATTTCTTCCACATTTCATCCTCTCGTTCCCAAGTATACTCCGGTCCATGCTTTGAAGACAATAGGTATCCGACTTTGTTTCAGTTGCTTTACCTCACGATCCATAACCTCTACGGGTTCTTCGATAAAACGCAACTTCCCATCTATTCGAACCTTACCTAACGGAATTTTCTCATCACTCACTGCTAGACATTTCTTCAGATTAGATACATGGAATGTGTTGTGAACACCATGAAGTTCTGGGGGTAACTCTAGTTTGTAAGCCACCGGACCTACTCTAGATAAAATCTTAAAGGGTCCAATATAACGGGGTTTCAATTTCCCTCTCTTTCCAAATCTTATAACGTCTTTCCATGGCGATACTTTCAACATTACTCGGTCACCCACTTTAAACTCCATTGGCTTCCGCCGCACATCCGCGTAACTTTTCTGTCTACTATGGGCAGTCAACAACCTATTCTTAATCTGAACTATCATCTCCGTAGTCTCCTGGATCAATTCTGGTCCCGTGAGCTGGGTATCCCCAACTTCACTCCAACATACAGGAGATCTACACTTCCTACCATATAAAGCTTCAAACGGTGCAGCCTTAATACTAGAATGGTAACTATTGTTATACGAAAACTCTGCTAACGGCAAATGTTTATCCCAATTCTTACCAAAATCTAACACACAAGCTCTCAACATATCTTCTAGTATTTGTATCGTCATTTCACTCTGCCCATCAGTCTGGGGGTGATAAGCAGTGCTCATGTCGAGATTCGTTCCCAAAGATCTTTGGAGAGATTTCCAAAAATTCGATGCGAATCTAGGATCTCGATCTGAAATGATCGATACAGGCACTCCATGCTTGCATACAACATTCTCAAGATATATACGAGTCAGCTTCTCCAGTGAGAACTGCTCTTTAACCGGAATGAAGTATGCTGATTTGGTCAGTCTGTCGACAATAACCCAAATCGAGTTGTTTCCAGATGATGTTCTAGGAAGCTTGGTGATAAAGTCCATCGTAATTCGCTCCCACTTCCATTCAGGAATCTTTGGTTGTTGAAGTAGTCCTGATGGCTTTTGATGTTCAGCTTTGACTCTAGCACAAGTCAAGCATTGAAGAACATACATAGCTATGTCAGCTTTCATATTCGGCCACCAGTACTACTTCTTCAAATGATGGTACATCTTATCAGATCCCGGATGAATGGAATACTTAGATTTATGGGATTCTAACATAATCAAGTCTCTTAAGCCTCCAAACTTAGGTATCCACATACGACCTCTTAAGCATTTCACTCCATCAGCTCTAACCTCTAAAGGATCTCCTTCTCCTTGGAACCCTTCATTAACAAAATTTTCCTTCTTACAATCTTCTATTTGCGCATTTCTAATTTGCTCAGGAAAATTATTGTGCACGGTCAAGACTAGAGAACGCACCCTGATAGGCTCTCTATCTTTCCTACTTAACGCATCAGCAACAACATTGGCTTTTCCCGGGTGATATTTTATATCACAATCATAATCACTTAACAACTCTATCCATCTTCGTTGCCTCATGTTCAATTCCTTCTGGTCGAGAATATACTGTAGGCTTTTGTGATCGGTGAATACCGTACACTTGGTGCCATACAGATAATGTCTCCACAACCTAAGAGCAAAGACTACAGCTCCTAACTCAAGATCATGAGTAGTATAATTCTCCTCATTCTTCCTTAATTGCCTAGAAGCATAAGCTATCACTTTCTCTCGCTGCATCAAAACATCTCCATAGCCTCTAAGAGATGCATCACAATATACTACAAAATCTTCACTCCCATTGGGTAATGATAAGATTGGCGCACTACATAATTTTTGCTTCAATGTCTGAAATGTTCCATCTTCATCACTTTCCCAAACAAAAGGTTTATTCTTCTGGGTAAGCTTAGTCAAGGGTTTAGCTATCAAAGAAAATTCTTTAATGAATCACCTATAATAGCCAGCCAATCTTAAGAACGGTCGCACTTCCGTTGGCGTTGTCGGTGCAGACCAATTCTTAATAGCTTCAACCTTTGCAGGATCAGCATGAATTCTATCTTTGTTAATCACATGACCAAGAAATTGCACAGAATCTAACCAGAAATCACATTTCGAAAACTTAGCATACAACTTTTCATCCTTCAACAAATTCAAAATAATCCTTAATGTTCTCTATGTTCATCTTCATTCTTAGAATAGATTAGAATATCGTCAATAAACACAATCACAAATTTATCCAAGTAGGGCTTGCACACTCGATTCATTAAATCCATGAAAACCGCAGGTGCGTTAGTTAACCCAAATGGCATTACTTGAAATTCATAGTGTCCATAACGAGTTCTAAATGCAGTTATAGGAATATCTTCTTCACGGACGCGAAGTTGGTGATATCCTGACCGCAAATCTATCTTAGAATACACACTAGATCCTTGCAGTTGATCAAATAAATCATCAATCCTGGGTAAAGGATATCGATTTTTAATTGTCAACTTATTCAGTTCCCTATAATCAATGCACATACGGAAAGATCCATCCTTCTTCTTAACGAACAAGACTGGAGCTCCCCAAGGCGACGAGCTCGGTCGAATAAAACCTTTATCAGACAACTCCTTAAGTTGCTCAGATAACTCCTTTAATTCAGAAGGGGCTAATCGGTAAGGCGCACGTGCCACCGGTGCAGCACCAGGAATTAAATCGATTCGAAACTCTACTTGCCTTATCGGTGGAAGTCTGGGTAAATATTTAGGAAATACCTCAGCAAATTAACAAATAATAGGTACATCTTCCAATCATTTCTCCCTAGACTCATTCCCGGTCAGTTGAGCTAAGAATAACTCACAACCGTTCCTGATGTACTTTTCGACTTTAATACATGAAACGATTTTCAAACGGATTCACCTCGATTACCATCAATTACTAACGTCCTATTCCTAAGAGGAATCTTAACCTTCTTCTCTCCACATAAAATAGTATCATTATTCAACGACAACCAATCCATACCAATAATAATATCAAAACTACCTAATTCTATCAACATCAAATCAATTGGAAAGGAATGGTTCAAGAGATTTAGAGAGCATCCTTCTAATAGCTTATTAGTTTTCACTAATTTACCATCAGCCAATTCCACCTCGTAATTGGTACTTATCTCAACAGGTTCAATGTCAATAAGGGCACTAAATTTAGTGGATACAAATCTCCTATCAGCACCCGAATCGAATAAAGCAACAACATAATGATTGTTGAGTAAAAACGTACCGGTAACGACATTCGGATCCTCTTTCTTCACCTCAATTGTTCCAAGTTGATAGATACCACCCTGGGGGTTTCTTCCAGGTACAATCACTTTCAATTTGGGGCATTCTGATTTCCTATGACCTTCTTCATTACAGTTGAAGCAAATGGTTCCCTTCTTACACTTTTCAACCTTGTGTCCAAGCTTTCCACAATTTCGGCACTTCCAGCAGTCGCCAGCATGCCTCTTGTTGCCACACTTAGGACATCTATCATCGTTGCGAGGTGTGTTGCAGGTAAGAGCATTTGCATTCCCCTTTCTCTGGTTCTGACGACGATTGAAATTCGTCCTATTATCACCTCTATCTACACGACCACCGTCACCCTTTCTTTTCTCACCAACACGGGCTTCATCTTCCCTATCCTAAATTATCTGTCCAATGAGTTGGTAAGCCATTCGAACAGCATCATCAATGGTCAGTGGTTTAGATGATGTCACGTCCCCCCGGATATTCCTGGTCAACCCTTTAATGTATTGCTCAATTCGGATGTCTTCGGGTTCAACCAATCGAGGACATAGCAAGGCCAACTCATGGAATCGGTTTGTGTAACTATCAATGTCCACACCTTTCATTCTCAAATGAATCAACTCTTGTTCTAACCTAATAATCACACTACGAGGACAAAACTCCAAAGTCATCCACTTCTTAATTTCAGCCCAAGGAGTAGCATTAGCAGCATCAAGACCCATGAAAGCAATTCTCCCGTTCCACCAAGTCAACGCACGACCTTTAAGAGTAGCCATAGCAAAAGTCACCTTATCTTCCTCCTTACACTTACTAATCCGAAACACCGACTCAATCTTCTCAATCCACTGGCTTAATCCTACAGCACCTTCAGTTCCATTAAAAGGTAGAGGTTCACACTTCATGAACGTCACATAAGTACAGCCACCAACTTCAGGTGCATTAGCTCCAAGTCCTCCTACATTTCCTCCAGCATTAGCATTCACATTCACATTAGTACCGCCAATTCCACTACCGCCAGCTCCACTACCGCCAGCTCCACTACCGCCAGCTCCACTACCGCCAGCTTCATTTCTAGCATTTGTCATAAATTCAGTCATAGATGCGGTAACTTGCTCCGTAATAATCCTACGTGCATCATCCTCAGTCACAGCCTTCTTGGGCGGCATAGTTCTATAATTTCACAATTTCAAAGTATTAAGCATTCACCCAACAAGGATTCATATAATATGGATTGAATTCATAATCAAGATACATATAAGGCACAATATGGAATTCAAGACAAGACACATATTTCATTCGATTTGAAACAAAAGTATTGTCTTAGTTACATCCCATATCAAAGTTCTAGCACTATATACACTCAAAATTCGTGCCAAGTCTACTACTAACAAGTCGGTTTAGTCAAAGCTACAAAAGTACTAAAGATACAAAGGTCATTACTAAATACAGACCGATCTACTGAGAACCGCCAGATGGTCCATCATCCATCGTCTTCTGTATCTTCGTCGGAAGATCACTAGACACATCTTCAGCTGGGCGCTTACGGATCACTTCTCTTTCAACCTTGTCAGCATAAAATCTAATATTCCAACCCACGGATATATTCAACTCCTTTTCAGCTTTCTCGCGCATCCCACGAGCTACACTCAACTGAATCTCCATAGAATTCACCTTTCTCTTCATTTCAGCAAACTCACCACTTTCCAACACCGATAACCTCCTAAAAGCCTCATTCAAACCACGTTCTACATCAGTCAAATCCAAACTAAGCAACTCCCGCTCTTTCTCGCCAACCTTAGTCTTCGACTCCAAATAAGCAACTTGAGTCTGAACAACACCTAATCCAATCTCTGTCATACTACTCTTAACACGGGAAGCATCTAGATCACGTCTCAAGGCCCATGGTGCAAGACCATCAATATGAGTAGCCTCTCGAGCACTAAACGACTCTCCTATCTCACGTCTACGAGTAGCAATACCATCAGTACCGTCAGGTGCATCATCATCCTCATCCTCCTCTGATTCAGAATCAGATTCAGACGATTCAGACATTTCATCCCTAGGTAACTCAACCTCAGAATCAGACAAATAAACTGGTGGGGGTAAAGGCTCTCCCTCTGGAACATCATAAGGGTAAATAAGCTCGGCTTCCTCATCATCATCGACCTCAACATCTATACCTACATCCTCCTCGACATCCTCGTCGTCAATCTCATCATCTAGATTATATATCCCAATCTTTTCATCATTTTCTATATCAACATTCTCAATCTCATTCTCTACCAAGTCAACCTGAGGGGCAATCTGATCTCCTAGTCCTAACTCAGGCTCGGGATCCTCAAATGGTTCCTCCTCATCATCCATATCATAATCTACTAAGTCTAAATAAGGATCATCATCTACATTAGGTTCGAGAATAGCATGGTTTTCTACAGGAATATTAGGGTCAGCCATGACAATCTGCATTTATATATATATCTCGTATTAGGATAACATACTAGGTAAACAATTACATAATGAAATCACGATATATACATATATATAAATTAAATTATATATATCAAAATATATATCTTCTCAATAGGGCTTGTTGGTAACGTCGGAGATCTCTGGCACCGTTATAGTCAAAAGAGTTTTCAAATATTTTCTCAAATGTTCATTGTCAAAAGATTTTGAAAAGTTTTGTTCAAAACCTTGGTTTTTAAAATCTTTTGTTCTCTATAACGAGAGCTCTGGTACCAAACTGTAACACTCTCAATTTTTCGTATCGGTACAGCGGAAGGGTCTTTTAGAGTGTTACGGGATAGCACAATAACTCCAATCATAGACAACACATAAAAATGGTTGTACAAGGTTCAACATACATTCATTCGATAAAAAGTTTTAAAGTGTACAACAGGTCCCAAATTATACAGGTCATTAAGTTTACAAGACATAGATCGAATGAACATTTTTAACATTATGTAGGCCATCAGAGTCGATCTCCATCCGGATTACCTTCAAGCACCTGAGATAAAAACATGCAAAAATCATATCAGCGAATGCCGAGTGAATTCATAGAGTTTAATGAAAACCGTTATATAAAAAAATCATTTAAAATCAGAACACAAGTATAATATCGGAAGTAAATCCTCATATTGCTAGTCAGGCAATATATAAATCAAGCATACATCTTAAACCGTCCATGAGACCGTAGTCTCTATATTACCATGATAGGTAATATATTCATCGTTATTAGCGTCGTATCATATCGGATATTTAGATTATATAGGTTGTAGGATTATTATTAGCCGCATGACATTGTTACCTTACTATGAAAACAGCGGGCCGCGAACCCGACAACAGTTTGCCCATCAAGTTAGCGTGTCGTCACAAAAATCACGCTATGGAATCTTCTCATACATAATTTCGCTTACCAATCAATGTGGTACGACGGGGATCAACCGTCAAGGCGCGAGCTGGGGTGATCGTCCCCAAATAGTACTATCAAATGCATAAGCGTCTACAAAATCCCGGTAGTTCACAATTCATGCTAATGGGACTTTAAGTGACATAACCTAACTACTAATAATCCTTTCAGTCTCGTTTATAGGGTCATAGCATCATTCAGGTCCATCTCAATAAGCATACCATCGGGACTACTTGTGTTCTATTTTTATCAAAATCTAGCATGTTATCTCCCTCGCGGGTTTACAAATCATTTTATAAAACATTTAAAAGAGTGCGAGGCAATGAACTCACGTTGATAATGATAGGCGGATTATCGGCTACGGGCGTTCTTCGGTCACGGAAACCTATATAAATAATAATCGGTCTTAGACTCTTGTCCAATGACTTTTATCAAAATAACAATATACATATGATGATTTTGTACATATGATGATGATCAAGTGGGTTTATATATCCTTGTTTACTCATTTTAGTGTTTACGTTTTGGTAACGTTTTACTAGTTTACTAGTTTTACCTATTTACCTATTTTAAGTCTAATAAGCTTAGTATAAGTTCTTTAACTTGTTTTAATCCATTTTATACCTATATTATCAGTATATATACTTTCCATGTTGGGCTCACATGGGTTAAGCCCAATAAGTTCTTTTTATAAGTATTTATCTTATTTAGTCCAATTATTAGTCCAATATGCTTAGTTAGCTCGTTAAAGTCCGTATGTCCTATAGTTCGGGTTTTATCGGTTTTTACTTGTATCAGTTACTTATATATCATTATATGACTTTTATAAACTTTACATTAGACGGGTTTGATCGTCTAAGTTTTATTTGGCGAAAAACGTTAATTTTACGGTAATAGCCGAAAAAGTCGTAAAAATCAAGTTTATAGTTTTTATTACTTATAAATATTATTCCACTACCATTTTTATAAGTTATTCATTTATTTAACCTTTTACATATTTATATAAATAAGTTTTTTAAGTTAGTGGGTTTTTATTTTACATTTTATACAATAAAATGTGAGTGCTTATATAATAATAATAAACATTAATTCTCAAAATCTGATTTTTATTTTCATGTTCACCATTTTTACCATATCTAGAGTTCTATAATGAATTAGAAGCTCATTTTTGGGTGGCATGATCTTCATATTATGTGCTACATTTAACTTAGTTATAGCTACCGCTCATTTTAAGTTTATCTTGCCTTAACAGTCCCTACAAAACTGCTTATTCAGATTAGAACACCCAACTTGTTTTGATCATATCTCACTCATTATATTGATTCCATTGCATGGCCAACTCTCACATGTGTATAACATCTTGTACTTACTGTAAATGGATCATACCATGCAATTTTATCAGTTCAAGTTTTAGTTATATACTGTTTTTATACAGCCAACTAAATAATCAAGATTTTAGCCTCATTCCTTATAGTTATTAACCTTTTTAAGCATATCTATCAACACTTGATCCCCACACAACATTTTTATCATCATATATACATCATATACATATACAGAATGAAAGAAAATACATTTGTTCTTTACAAAAATAACAAGAGAAAATGGAGAGGATGATCTTCTTTACCAACCAAGTGTATTTCTTGTTTTTGGAAGACAAGAACTTGATGAACACCACAAGTAACTCCAAGATCATCAAACACCAAGAACAATACTTGAGAAATTAGCCCTAGGACACAAGCAAATCACCTCCAATGTTGTTAATATGACCACCAAATGATCAAGGCTTCAAGATAACTCCATGATAGAGCTAGTAAACATGTATTTCATGGCTAGAAAAGATCAAAAGGGGTGTTTGTAGCTTGAAAGTGGACGGCAAGGGAGGGAGTATTTGAGAGGATTTATGTTGATTTTGCATGTATGGAAATGGTGGTGTGAGTTAGTTGCTAGTGGTTTTGACTAGGAAAAGCTTAAAGAGTAAGCTTTGTTTACACTTGTAAACTTGTAGCTAACATGATGCCACATATGGTTGTAGTGTCATGTTAGTGCCGTCCCATTAAGCTAGTGGGGTGGGACAATGTATTTTGTCCCATCTCACTAGTTTACGGGTATTTCTCGATTCTAGTTTTCTCGATTTGCGTGCCCTCGGGTCGTTTTACGAAAAACATTTTTATAAATTATGAATCAACGTCACAAAACGAATCCAATAAAAATTGTCTCATCAAAAACGGAGTTCAAAAACGTAAATACGTAATCCTAAGGTTTCCGGTTTAGTCGTAAAGGACGCTAAATTATGCACGTAAGCCCAAATTTAAATCCGTAAATTTTGAGTTCGTCAACCAACACAAAAATAAGTTTCAAAATATTATACGAGAAAATATTTCACTACCTGAAAATGTTAGATTGTCACAAAAGATTGCTCATTTAACATCGTCCTTCTCATCTCTTGGATGGTCCTACTCTTCCTTTCAACTACCCCATTTGATTATGGAGTGCGAGGAGCCGAGAAGTTATGGGTAATACCATGAGCTTCACAAAAGGCACCAAATTGCACATCATTATCAAATTCCCTACCATGATCTGTCCTAATAGAGACAATTGAACATCCTAGTTGATTTTGAATTCTTCGACTAAAGGTTTCGAAGAGATCGAAAGCTTCATTCTTAGACGCCAAAAATCTAGTCCAAGTGAATCTAGAGTAGTCGTCAACTATAACTAGGGTATAAAGGTTACCTCTATAACTCCGTATGGCAGAAGGTCTTAAGAGATCCATATGTAGGAGCTCTAAACACCGAGAGGTCGAAACCAAATTCTTGGCTTTGTGACTTGAGTGAACTTGCTTCCCAATTTTGCAAGCATCACAAAAGTGACTATCAAACTTCATCTTGGGGAGGTGTCTTACCAACTCCTTAGATACTAAAGATTGAATAAAACGCATATTATCGTGACCTAATCTCCTATGCTAAAGAGTAGAACTAACATCTAAAGTCGCTAGACATAAGTTGTCCTTTGACTTCCTATTAACCTTCATGACATAAAGCCCATGCTTTCTAACACCTTTTCCAATGACTTTTCCATCTTTTACGATTTCACTATCATATTCCGAAAAGATGACCTTACACTTATTGTCACAAATTTGACCTATACTTAGAAGGTTAAAACCTAAGTTTCTACGTGCTCTACGTTTTCTATAGTCATAGATTCAAGAGAGACCGTACCTTTGCCAATGATATTACCACGTCTATTACTAGCGAATGTAACGTTACCTCCATCATATGATTTGTAGTGTGAGAACAAACTTCGTTTACCCGTCATGTCTTTAGAACAACCACTATCCTTAATCCACTCGTCGGGATCTAGGTCGATGCCCAAGCATATCTAGGTAACAACACACAAGATCAAACATTAGTCCCCAATATCTCATGGGTCCAAAATTGTTTGTTCCAAACATCCCTTGCATTTGGTTGGGATGCATGAATGAAGGAGACATTCCCCATGGGGAAAAGTATTGTTGTTGAAAATTATTCCAATTCATATTTTGTTGTCCATAGTTTCTCCTAGGTGTCTTTGATCTTGATTTAGTATTATTATTATTCCTCCTAGGGGTTGGTTTAGCCTGATCATCTCTTTTTGGCGTAGGTGTTCTACTTCTAGGTTTAGATTCATTTCGTACTCTTGGAGGAGTAGATGTTTGTCTAGATAAGTTTCTAGTTCCCATTAGAGGTTTACTCAAGGGCTTGTAGAATTTATCTAGAGTAGGCTTTTGAATTATAGGTACTTTGACCTTGTTAATAAGAATATGTTTTGGTCCTTCACCTAAAATAGACTTTTCAGAAAGTTTAGGATTTTCACAAAAATCATCTTCTAGACGCGGTTCCATAGCTCCATCAGCGGTTCCATAACGATAAGGAACCTCCCCATATATTGGAGCACCACGTGCAGGGGACTATTTCTGAAAACCTAACTTGTTTTGGTTCACTAGTTGATGCTTCATTAGTGTTATATCCTAACCCAAGTTTTTCCTTAGAATGAATTTTTTTGTTTAACATATCATCAAGAGCATTAGTACCTGTCATGAACTTTTCAAGTCTAATGGAGGTGCTCTTAAGGTTTTCATTTTCTTGCCTAAGGTTTTCACATTTTAAGCATCCTAGGTCTATTTCTTTATTTTTCTCAAGCTTAGCTAATTTTTCTTTTAGCTCATTAATCTCGTTTTCAAGCTTAGTTCTAGTTGATTTTAGCACTTTGTTATTTTCAATAAATTTTTAGACTAAGCTTATGTAAGTTATTGTATTGGCCTTCTAATCCACTATCATCTTGAGAAGAACTATTATTGCTATAATACTCGGTTTCGGAAAGTACCTCTTTAGAAGTGTGAGCCATGAGACACTTCTCATCTTTGGGTTTGTCATCAATATCTTCACTGCTATCGCTCCATGAACCTCAAACGAACGCCGTGTGGTTCTTGTCGTGTGAAGGCTTAGGACAATCACCAATGAAATGATTTGGATCACCACATCTAAAGCATTTCCTATCACCTTTATCATCTTTGGCAAATCGGTTTTTGGAGAAGGGTTTCTTGTCGTTGTTTGGTTGCCTCACGTATTGACCTCATCTTTTGAAGAACTTCTTAAAGTCTCTAACCGCCAAGGCATATTCCTCATCATCACTATCCGAGGAACTTTCATGATCACTTTGTGCCTTCTTGGCTTTAAGTGCAAGAGACTTTCTTTCACTCTTAGTTTTTACCATTTCCGAGTCCTTAAAAATTATCATCTCATGAACCTTCAAGTTACCAGTGAGTTCATCGAGTGATAATTTGGCGAGATCCTTTGATTCTTCAATCGCCATGACTTTAGCTCTCCATTTTGGATGCAACGCCCTAAGAAACTTCCTAACATTGTTCTTGCTAGAAAAACCTTCATCAAGTGCTTTTAGACTAGTAATAATAGTGTTAAATCTAGCAAATGCACTATCTATGGTTTCATCTTCTAAGATGACAAATTGTTCATATTGTTGAACAAGAAGATCGATTTTACTTTCTTTGACATGGCTATTATCTCGGTGGGTTACTAAAAGAGTATTCCAAATGTCTTTAGCGGTTTCACACATAAAAATCCTTTCGTACTCTTTCTTTGGTAAAGCATTATAAATCACCATTTTAGCCTCATTATTTTTAGCAAGTTTTCTTTTAGTATCATCATTAGCTTTATCAAAAGTAACTATCTCCTTACTTTTAGAAACTTCATTATATTGAAATGGTAAAAAGTCACCATTGGTAATAACATACCAAAGATCCAAATCTTTTGATTTCACATAAGTCTCAAACCTATTTTTCCAATAAATAAAACTATCAGTTTCAAAAAGAGGTGGTCTTTGCATGGATTGCCCTTCTAGATACTTGTTGGAATCCATAGATCGATTCAAGTTTTAAAATACAATATATTTTAAAAAGCCTTGAGCAACCACGCTCTGATACCAATTGTAGAAACTAGAAAGGGGTTGAATAGTTTCTTAAATTTGCTTGTTAGAGTTTGGTTTAAAAAAATCCTTTTTCAAAAAACTTAAGCTTGAGTATTTATGTGAAACCTACTTATACACAATATGAACAAGGTATAGTGCAACTGACTAATAATCACAAGTATAAAGAATAATGAATGTAACCAAACTAATAATCACAAGTATAAAGAATAAAGAATGTAAAGAGATAAGAGAAGCAAAGATCAAACCAAACACCAAGGATTTATAGTGGTTCAGCAACGAAGCTCACTCCTCGTTCCTACTCCACTCCTCGAGTACTCCTTACTTGAGAGTTCACTAATCAACAAGCTCCTTAAGGTGGAGAAACCGTACACAACGTCGCTTAACCAATTTCCGACTCTAAGCTAAAAGTCGAGCCCTAATCTTAGCTAGGACCAATCTACACCAACATTCTTTGAGGACTAAGTATTAACCCTAATACATACACAACTTCCAGTAGACACAACTACTTGGATCTTCACAACAATGACGAAACAATGAATAAATAATTTTGGATCTTCAATGTATCTTTGAGGTAGACACAACACTTCAACAATGATAGTGTTCTTGTCTTTGCACTTTGAGAGGAAAAGATGAGAGGAGAAAGATTCACTTCTAAACAAGTAGTAATCAAACAAATGATCAAGGATTTGAGTGATTTAAGAAGTATGTAAGAATCTGAAAGTTTATGTGCAAAAGAGGTGGATTGAAAGTCTGAGAATGGTCCACTATTTATAAGACAAATGTCCAACGGCTGTATCTGCCCGCTGTTCTTTATTGCAGCCCGCGGTTCCTTATCGATAAGGAACCGCCGTAGGCACTAAGGAACCGCCGGCGTAGAGTCCGCTCCCTTTTGTCTTTTAGTGGGTTGGATCGAATCTGGGGATTAAAATATCCTGAAAGGATATTTCAAAAGATAGAATAAGCCATTTTTAAATTTCAAATTTTCAAATAATTAATTTAATAAAACATTTTCTTAAAAAGAAAGTTTAATAATAAAACTTTGTCACACTTAATAAAAAGTGATTTTTTAGAAAATATTAAATCCTTGATCACTTAATTAGTATAATTACTTGTTTGTTCATACCTTAAGTGATAATGGTTGAAATGAAAAATACTTGACCTCAAGAATTCGTTTTTCATTGTTTTCGTAAATGCTTGTTTTTACATATTGTCGCAATCAAAACAAAGCGAGACCAAAAATGCAAGTAACGTTTTTAGGCATCATTGCATTAACAAATGGGTTGAAGCAAATCCTCATTGGCTCAGTGACAACCCCAACAGTGAAGTAGAAACAACGACCGATGAAGGTGCTAACCCATATTCATCAGATGATGCAGGATCTTATGACAGTTCATTTGGTTCAGTCTCATTTGGTTAAGTGGTAGATGCACTTTTTGATCCATTCGAAGACGATCCAACCCATCTTGATGCACGCAGAAGTCCATGAAGAAGACTGAACATTTGATGTTTAGAATAATGTTTTATTAAGTGTGTTTCAATTTTATGTATGTTTTATATATCAAGTGTTTTCTAGTATGAAATAAGGTCATATAATGTAAGCACTTAGGTCATATGACAATAATGTGTATAAGTAAGAATGTTTGTACTATAAGCTTATATGTCGTACTTAATCAAGGCTATATATAGCCATGTATCTTGCCATTCTAGGGCATAAGAAGTTGAAATAATATAAGTGTGTTTTCTTATATCTCCCTCCACAATCGTCTCTCTATTACCTATAAAATTTCTTATATTCCCTTGTTCTTATAGGTCTTTTATAGATCTGCCACAACTCCCCCCACCCTTATGGTATCAGAGACAAAGGTTTTTTGTTAGGAATTAAGTATTATAGTTCTCTATCCCTTTATTCTATCAGGGTCGTTGTAGGATATGCAGGTCGACAAATGTGGTTGCAGTTGTTTCCTCCGGGAGAGTATACAATAAAAGGAGAAAGCCTATAATTCTTACAAACATGATTCACGATAACCTTTTCAACCGGTCAACCTCGTCTAGTTTCCACCAGTCCTCAGCATCTATAATAGATCAATTGTATGAAATCTCATATAGTTGTGACGATTCCAGGATCCTGATCAGTAAAATGGCACTAGTAAACCCTTACCGAGTTTTCACCAAACCCTCTAATTCCTTCACAAAAAGAGTCAAACAGCTAATTGGATCCAATCCCGCACAAAAAAATAAAAGAATTTGTCCAAAAATCAAAATTCGATTCACATCAGTTACCAGCGTCCTAGATAGAACATTTGGTACCTCTATCATTGCCTTCCGACTTCCTCTTCATTGTTTAGCACAAGGGTACACACATATCCATTTTGGTGGTATAAGGTTAGCGTTAACCTTTCATGGCAGAAAAATACTTCCTGCATATTCTTGAATAACCTTGCTTGATACAAGCTGTTAATGCAAGTGATGCCTAAAAACATTATTAGTGTTAACTAATCTTTCTTAGTTTTGATCACAACAAACTATACAACACCATTGAGTGTAAAGCACAAAACGAATTATTTAACTAACACTATCATCAAGGTAATAATCATATCACCAACTTTTATTAATCATACTTAGTGATCATTAAAGTGATTATCCATAAAACTCACTTTTGTTAATATGACAAAAGATTTTTAATAAACTTTCTTTTTAAGAAAATGTTTTATTAAAATGGAAAATGTAAATTTGAAAATGGCATATTCCATATGCCATAAGAATATCCTTTGAAGGTTTAAAAACCTCAGATATTCCTACCCCACTAAAAGACAAAAACGGGAGCGGACTCTACTGGGCGGTACCTTTAATAGCTAGGCGGTTCCTTAGCGATATGGAAGCGCCGGCTAGATAAGGATCCGCGCCCAGCTAGCCATTGGACTTTGTCTTCTATAAATAGTGGATCGAATCTCATTTTCCAATAAGCCTCTTGGACGTTTTTCTCATCCCCCTTTCTCTTTTCTATAGCATAATCATTAGTAAATGATCACTTAATGTGTTAAGTATGTATACATATGATTATCCTCTTGATCCCCTCCTTTACCTTGTCTAATGAGAAGATCACTCACTCACTAGTGTTGTGATAAAGATGAATCAATGAATTAGTCATGTTCATTATGTTAGCCTTTTTGTTTTTGTTGATCCATTTGTATTTTTGAATACTTGGACTAGATGTGTTCATCCAAGCTATTTGTGAATACTTGGATTTGTTGTGTACATCCATTGCATATGTGTTTGCTTGGATTTGTGTTGTGTAGATCCAAGCTACATGTGTGTACTTGGATATGTCTAGTTGAGTTGTAATAGATTTGTGTAGTAGTTATTACTAAACTCTAAAGTCATGTGGTTTTGTCTTGTGAGTTCTCACTAAACTTGAAAGTGATTAGTAGTTGTATTGTGTGAAGTTCTCACTTAGCTTCAAAGTGAAGAGTCGTGAAGATTGGTTCTAGCTTTGGATTAAAACTCGACATCTAGCCTTGTGTCGTAAAATAGTGAAGTAGGCAACGTCGTTAAGATTGGTTCTACCTTGAGATTAGAACTCGACATCTAGCCTTATGTCGTTAAATTGTGAAGTAGGCAACGTTGTGTAGATTGGTCCTAGCTAATGATTAGGTCTCGACATTGAGCTTAGTGTCGGAAAATAATGTAAGCGATGATGTAAGGCTTTTTCCGCCAAGAAGGGAGCTTGTGGATATAGTGAAAATCTCGAGTAGGTGTACTCAAGGAGTGGAGTAGAAACGAGGATAGAGCCTTGTTGTAGAACCACTATAAATCTTGGTGTCTTGTCACTAGGTTGTCTCTTTCCTTACTCTTTACCTATTTCATTATCATTATACTTATCTATTACCATTACTAATGCATTTGAATTGAACCTAATCATTATGCAACTTAGCTTCAAGTAAAAGATAGTTTTGATACACACTTAATTCAAAGTAATTTAAATTAGGTGACTAATAGAAGAGAAACTATTCAACCCCCCTTCTAGTTTCTACAATTGGTATCAGAGCGATGGTCACTCAAGATCTTTGAAGTATATTGTACTTTAAAACTTGGATCGATCCATTGTACCTAAAATTAGAAGGTCAAGTTGTACTAAAGTTTCTCTTTGGTCAAAACTAGTTTTTCTTGGAAAATAGGTCTTTTAATTGGTAATATTGCATCCCTCTTAGATTAGTAGCCCTTATGCATTTTAGATCTACTCTTGAAATGTATCTACTAGTTTGCATCTTGTTTTGTGTAGCTACTCATGAAGATCAATCATTTAATTGGTTGTGGATTGAGTTACTTGCACTTGTAGAAGACTCATCTTCATTGATCTTCAACATCTTTGAATGATGATATCAAGATGATTGGGAATGATACTAGTCCTTGAAGACTTAGTACTCATCATAGTCATTGTTGGGTATTGCATTGATTCCTTGATGGATTGGATTTCTCTTTGTGGCCAAGGTACGCTTTCGTTCTTCCACACGCCCTTTGATCTTTCTTTTGATCATTACTTGACTATGTGCTTGATCTTGGCATCCTTGTCTTGACATTTGTTTGTGGTTTGTGATTCTTTTCTTTTATCCTCTCAAACCTTCATTGCTTGGATACTTGACTCACTATGGTGATGTAGAGTGAGTTAGTAGTAGCTTAAAGTATCAAGGATGATTTCCATGGTTTGCACCCATACGGTTAGTAGGCCCTTTGTGGGAGAGAAAGTGAATTAATACCTTGCTCATATTTTTGTTTAAACTAAGACTATTATTAAAAGTGATCTTAGTCTATGCATCAATATTTGATTTGCGTTCATTCATTACCAAAGCCGTTTAACATCTCACCGGAAAGGCACGTCTTAAACCACTATATATGACACAAGCTCTTCATCTCCACGATTTGAAGATTGTCATTAATCCCTTGAGCATTGATCTTAGTCCTAATTCACTTCCCTTGACTTCTCTCCACTTTGCTTTTTCGCTACGAGTAGTCGTTGGTCCGTTTCGGTTCTTTTCGATCTTGATTCAACTCGTAATCCTTCATTAAGGCATATTGCTTACTGTTATGATGATCCAATGATATTCTAAAAGGTTGAAGATATAATTTTAAGTATTTTAGAAAACTTGGTTTTCAAAATTTTGGCGTGTTTCATTGATAAAAACCAGCCTTTGCAGGCGGTTCTTTATCTCTAGCGGCTCAAACCCGCGGTTCCTTATCGATAAGGTACCACGAGTAGTAAAGTTTGTCAGAGCGCCAGTTTTATTAAAATAACCTTTTTCAAACCAAACCCTCTCTCTTCCAAAAAACACACACCGACGGGTTTCACCTTTTCCACCATTGTTGAAGCTTCAAAAATCTTCAATCACTCAAATTAACTGATTCCAAGTTGTGGGTTTCACTCATCCTTCATCAAACATCAATTAATTGTAAGTACTTTCTTTCAATTTCATCTATTTTGTTCTAGGGTTCATCCTTTCATAATTGGGGATTTTTAAAATTGAAATTGAATTAGAACCTTAATAGGAATATGGGTTGACATGGTTATTTTACTATGATTCCTTAGGTTCATATTCATTAAGATTTCACTAATACCCACTTGTAGAACAAATCCGAATTTTGGCTAAATGATTTTGGTTAAAAGATGGAATTGAGATGAACCCATGAACAAATAGGTAGTTGCATTGTTAATGCTTACCTAAAAACCTTGTTTTGAAAAACCAATGCTCTAGTCCATTGTTGATCCAACATAGTTCATATGTTCTTGGTTAATAATGGAATAGATACATTGTGAACATGAGAATGATATGGATTCAATCCTTTGTTTGTCAAAAAATTGATATAACACATTATCATATTTTTGAGTTTTAGTCTTATTTTTCATATGAGTGATTGGAAAAATATTGTCTTATGTCTATATTAGGTACTAATCATGCCTTCTCAATACCAAAAGGATCATCAACTCACTAGAGAATACATGCCAAACATTTCCCAAACCTTTGTTTCCACTCAACTTCGAAACTCCTTTTCATCCCTTTCTACTCGTTGTTTCCATGAGGGTAGAGTTGTTGATGAGGGAATAACGGGTTATGACTATATCCAATCTATGTTTGAGCTTTCGGGGTTTGATTGCTTGCTCAACATAGAAGAATATATTTACCCCTTGTTTCTTCTAGAATTCTTTAGCACTTACTCCATGTTTGAATACAATGGGGAAATCTTCATTCGATTCTTGTTGAATGATCAAATGATTCAATACTCTCTTGAAAATTTTGGTGAAATTCTTGGTGTGCCATATGAAGGTACTTATCGTTTCACGGATAAATGGAGACTTGATGCTCTCTTGGAATCCTACGATAAACCTCCAAATGACAACACCGAAATTGATTCGGAGTTTATCCTTGACATCATTTCGAAAGAGCGTGATGGAAACGTTGTGAGAAGCCTCCATTCTAATGTGCGAAATGTGAATCGCTATGAAGTGCTCTCTAGCGACCTTAAGGATTTTATGGTCCAATGGGCAAATATCCTTAGGGAGAATGTATTTTGTCTTGGTGGAAACCGAGATCATATCCCGGCTTGTATGGTGCATATGTTGTGTTGCATCTTTACATCAACCAAGTACAGTTTGGCATTCTATATCGCTCGATGAATAAATTATGCCCTTTCAAAGCCCAAAACAAACCTTCCCTATGCTATGCTTCTTACTCGCCTTTTCAAAAGGTTTGCTCATGACTTTCCCCACCTTGACCTTTCTCGCTTTCACCCGGTTCATCAGGTTATGTTGCCTATTCAAGAGGTATATGCAAGAAATCCTAGAAGTGATCGAGGTTCGCGAAAATCCGATCATCAAGAGATAGATGATGAGGACACCTATATGCCAACAAGTGATAGTGATGGCATAGGTTCTAGTTCTCACTTCAACTCTTCGAGTAATTCCCACCCATCCTCAAACTCATTCGTGGATGGACTTGAAGACTTAGCTCCTCCACGACATTATTCCTCTAGTAAAGTACCATAATATCTCAATATGGAGCATCTCTACCGTGGAAATCTTAGGACTCGAGGTGAATTGCATGAACATAGGGTTGAGTCAAGGAAGGGATTCAAGTATTTGGGGAATATGATCAAGGGATTGGGCAAGAAAAGAAGGTGAAGACTTTGAAGTATTTCAAAGAATACATGTTGGTAAACATGTAATGTTGAACAATTTTTTTTGGATGTGTATTAACTAAATTCTACTTGTTTGGATGATTTGTCCTAAATGATTGTCTATGCCATTGTGATTATGATTTGCATAGCTTTGTGCATCCTATGTGTTAGTTAGCTTCCTAGATCTTGGTCAGTAGTTAACTTTGGCTTGAAAATCCTTTGGTAAAAATCTGGGCTAACCAAAGTTTGAGGAAGTACCATTTTTGAACACCACTGGTCGCGGTTCCTTATCGACCCACGATACCTTATTGATAAGGAACCGCCGCCCCTAGATAAGGAACCGCCGGCTACTAAGTCCGACAGAATCTTTGCTTTACACTATTTTCCTTAATCCGTGTAAACCTTGCTTGATTCTTTGCAAAAACCTGCACATTTCCTAAACTAGGTTAGCTAAATTCATTGTTCACATAAAATGTTTTTAACCCATTACTAGTTTGGATCATCCCCTCACCCTTTTAAACCTACCTTGTTAGCCATGTTCTTCAGACATCAAACCATTCTTCCTTAAACCTTAAACCTCTCATTTCAACAATGGTTTCTACAAGAAGCTCAAACTCATCCAAAACCTCCACCTCAAGGAAAAATCTTAAGATTAAGATTAAAATGCCTAAACCTAAATCCTCACCCTTTCACACACCCAAGAATGAGATTTTCCCAATTCTCATTTCTTCATCAAACTCACCACCTCTTGCTCCATGCAAGACTACCTCTACCAATGGAACCAATCATTCTCATGGTTCTACCTCCTCTTCATTCCAATCTAGGATGAATGAGCTTTCCTCACCCTTCACTCCAAGTAATCTCTTGGATGTGACTACCCAACCACAACCCATCCAAAGCATTCTAGTTGTGAATGACTTTGATGATACCTTGGTGACTTCACCATTTACCCCTGCAAACTCACCCTTTTCACCCTTGGAGAGCATGCCTCCACACTCACCCACATCACCCTTGGAGAACATAACTCCTCCACCTTCACCTCCATCAAACACTCCAAACTTGGGTGATCCTAGCTTTTATGGGTATTTCATGCATAATGGCACTAATTGCCCTTGTTGCTTCAACAACTTCTATCTCCTTGATATTCTTAGAATGGAGATGATTGGGGATCACATAGAATTGCAAAGCTTTTTGTTGAGTCTCTTTGCCAATCATCCTCCTATGAGATAAATGATGATTTTCCCTAATAAGTTTTTCTTTAAACCAAGCCAAGGAAGACTCCTTATCAAGACCTAGTTTTTTTTATATAGTTTTGTTTTTAAATAGTTATTGTTCTTTATTTCCTTTATGTATCTTTTTCATGAGTGTTTTATGAGAATGAATTTTGGACTTAGCATTATGTGCTTCTATCTTTATGTGCACATTAATCAACTTTAATTCCAAATTAAAATTGGACCTAAATCTATCACAACCTCTAAAAGTTGACTAAAATTGGTTCAAAATGTTACCTAAATATTTTGTCACCCTTTGTCAAGACATTCTTGGTGAATGTGTTCCTTTTATGCAACCCTAGCATAATTTAGTGCTAATAGAGCTAAAATTCCAAGATTTGCAATTTTTTGAAAAAGTCTTAGCTTATCTCAAAACCATGGAAAATCAAGGTTTCAAGTCCACTACACGCGGCTCCTTAAAGTCGCGCGGTTCCTTAAGTGATAAGGAACCGCGGACAGAAAGTCATTTTATGGCTTGTTTTTTTTGTCTTTCTTCATCACCCTATTTCTAGTCAAGATTCCATGTTTACTCAATTTGGCTAAACATTCCTTGACACTTTACATTGGATTTTCAAACCCTTGCCTTGTATACTTTCTTCTTATACCCTCACCTTGAGATCTCATTCTCATACCTCAACAATGCCTAACTCTCCCTTTCATAACCTTGACATTTCATTATCACAAACCTCCTCACCCAAAGCTTCCTCATCCAAGCTATCCAAGAAACCGAAAATCTCGGTTAGACCTATTTGGATCAAGAAAAATGAACCCTCCTCATCCAAACCACCCAAGAACCCCACCTTTTCTCCAATCAAGTATTGGAATGAGACCTACTCCATTAACCCCATCATCGGAGAAAAGGAAAATCTCCCCCGACCACCAAAACCCTTTGACACCCCTCAACTCAATGACCTTTCAACCTTCCCAAACCTCACAAGGCATTGTGAAAACATTACCTACCCACTCTCCTCACCACCACCAAACCCTAGGTGTGATGGCCTTCCCCCATCAACCGAATTTGTGTTGCATCATGGATCCTCGTGTGCTTGTTGTCGATTTCAACAAATTGAACTTGCTCATGTGTATGAGAAGTTAAATTTTCTTGAATTCCTCCTCACTCGACCTCCTCTCAAAGTTTTTGTTCCCGTGGACAAAACTTCGAATGATGCATCATCGTCTTATTTTTCCAACTAAAGGGTTACACTCCCTTGGAGTCAATAAAACTTTAGTTGTTTTAGAGTCATTAGTGTTTTTAAGCAATCTTGGAAAATTATCACTATTAGACTAGCTTATGCTTTATGGTTTATTTTCCATATCTTTTGCTTTAGATACTCATATTGTGTGTATGACTATCTAATTTGTTTGTCTTTTTCATATTTATGTAATATGAAATCTTTGTGTTGTGTTTGTTTTCTTTATTTGATCATTCTCTCTTCCTTTTGAGTTGATTGTGGTTAATCTTTACAATTGTTAATGGGTGATTCCATAAATTCTAAATTTTAACCCCTTGACAAATTTATCATCTTCATAGGTTGGATGTTTCCTTTCTACCTTCATTCCACCAATTGAATCTTGATTTTGTCATTTACCTTTTTGGACATACTTAGCAAATACTTGCTTCTAATGATATTTCTTCTCCTTCTCCCTCTCAAGTTACTTAGTAGGTAATGATCATATATACATTGGTGTTTATTTCCATTCTACTAACCTTTGTGTAGCATGTCACCTTAGCTCATACACTTGGTGCCCCAAGAAAGGGGGAGAAACCACCAAGGGGGAGCTACTAGCAAAGTCTGGATATCTTCAAAGACTTGTGCTTACCTTTTTGCTACGACAAAGGGGATAAATGATAGTGATAAACTTGTTAATAATTCGATATTTTGTGTTTCTAAGTAAATGAGTTTATAGTTTGTCGTAATAAAAAAGGGGGAGATTGTTAATGCAAGTGATGCCTAAAAACATTATTAGTGTTAACTAATCTTTCTTAGTTTTGATCACAACAAACTATACAACACATTTAGTGTAAAACACAAAACGAATTATTTAACTAACACTATCATCAAGGTAATAATCATATCACTAACTTTTCTTAATCATAATTAGTGATCATCAAAGTGATTATCCTTAAAACTCACTTTTGTTAATATGACAAAAAATTTTTAATAAACTTTCTTTTTAAGAAAATGTTTTATTAAAATGGAAAATGTAAATTTAAAAATGGCATATTCCATATGACATAAGAATATCCTTTGAAGGTTTAAAAAACCTTAGATATTCCTACCCACTAAAAGACAAAAAAAGGAGCGGACTCTACTGGGCGGTACCTTAAATAGCTAGGCGGTTCCTTAGCGATATGGAACCGCCGGCTAGATAAGGATCCTGTTAGAAATACGTTTTTACGTATATTAGAAGTATCGGTCACTCCACAATATTATATATGTTGTAATAGCTCGTAGTTAGTGTTACTTATTTAGTTAAGTAAGAAACCGGCCCATGGGCTTGTCATGGGCCGGCCCAAGTCCAAATAAGGCCTTGGATATATAAACCCCTTTCCACCATGGAAAGGGGTTGGTTGTTGTTTATTTCTTGTTTCCACTTAATAAAAAGACACATAGTTTCTCTCACTTTCTCTCTCTAGTTTCTCTCTCTAGAAAACATCAACCCACTTCATAGATTCATAGGTTATCAAGATTCTACATTTGGTATCAAGAGCTATGGGGTGATTTAAGGTAATGATTTGTGTGGTTTTTTAGTTTTTGATTGTATTAGTGTTCTTTAAGAAGATCCATCTTGATTCTTGGAGTTTTTGGTGTTTTTGTGATTGTGATTAGTAGATAAGTATTAGTTTTTACTTATTATTGTAGAAATCACAAAACTTTTTGGGTTATTTGGTAAAAATCTGGGTTTAATCTTCATTTTTGATCGACTGTTCATACTCGAAACAAGTTTCTGTTTACCCAGCAAAGTTCCGAACGAAAAACATCCGGATCAAAAAGTTCCGGATCAACAAAAGTTCCGGACCAAAAAGTTCCGAACCAAAAGTTCCGGATCAAGAAAAGTTCCGTATCAAGAAGTTCCGAACCAAAAGTTCCGGATCAAGGAAAGTTCCGGATCAAGGAAAGTTCCGAACCAAAAGTTCCGGATCAAGGAAAGTTCCGGATCAAGGAAAAAGTTCCGGATCAAGGGAAAGTTCCGGATCAAGGAAAGTTCCGGATCAAGGTAAAAGTTCCGGATCAAGGGAAAGTTCCGGATCAAGGAAAGTTCCGGATCAAGGAAAAAGTTCCGGATCAAGGGAAAGTTACGGATCAAATCTTCCGAACCAAAAGTTCCGAATCAAGGTATTCCAAGCCAAATCAACACTTCCGAATCAACAAAAGTTCCGAATCAAGGGATATTTTACTTGTTTTTTCGACGATTTTTTAGAGGATTTAATCTTGGTTTCTTACAACAAAAACTCAACACAATTCACAAGCTTTACTTCACTGCTCGATCAACCGATAATCTTTGTCTCTTTGAAGTGAACAAAATGAATCCGAATTCAGTAATGCCTCAGATGACATCACTTACGGATATTTCCGTCATTACGGGAACGGATAATCGCCCTCCAATGCTCATCAAAGAAGTTTTTGAAGCATGGCAAGGCTGGATGATGTCTTACCTTAAGGGAAAACCGGTATATGGGAGGCTTATGGTTAAGTCAATTTTAAATGGTCCACTTGACTATGGAACCATCGTGGTTAACAATGTTACTCGACCAAGGGAGTTTGAAGAACTTACACCAGCTCAATAACTTGTTGCCGATGCAGACGAAAAGGCTCTTCAAACCATTCTCCAAGCTCTTCCACATGACATCTATCGGATGGTAAGTCAGTATACGGTGGCAAAGGATTTATGGGAACGTCTAAAGGTGTTGCTACAAGGTACGTCTCTTACCAAACAGGAAAGGGAATGTCAGTTGTATGATCTGTTTGATAGATTCACGTACAACCCAGGGGAAACGCTTCACGACTATTACTTCAGATTCACTACTCTCATGAATGATCTGAATGTATACAATCTCGTGATTGCTCCATTCTAGGTTAACACCAAATTTTTGAATACTTTACCTCAAGCTGAATGGGGTGAGTATATTACTGATGTTAAGTTAACCAGGGATTTGCATAAGTGCAATTTGGATCAACTCTATGCTTTTCTTCAGCAGCATGAGAAACATGTGATCATGCACCGTTCGCCTCGAGGTATGTACCCTGATTCTTTAGCTTTGATGGCGAATCAACCAAGCTTGTCACACAACAACACTCCTTATATCTTGGGACATCAAGCCTATCATCCATCACCTTACATGACACCAACCTTCCCCCAATACTCGATTTTACCGCAACCACCCACCTCACATCAGCAACAATATCGGTTTAATGCACCTTCATCACAGTATGCTTCACAACCTCACCCAGCAAGCATTGCACCTTATGCTCAGCCTTCATATTCTTCTTATCAAGAGAATGCAGCATATCCACCAAGCTACTCTGATCACATGAGTATTCCTTCTAGTGATTATGCAGCTCAACAAGACCAAGCAATGTATTGTGATGATGAGGAAGTCCCCATTCCTGTTTTCAAACAAGGAACTGACCCAGTTGAACTGTTAACCACTATGTCTGCTTATCTCACAAGGACTTTAAGCAAACGAGGATTTAGGGGATCAGCTCCTACTAACAATCAGTTGAGGAATTCATCCAATTCTCGCCAACAAGCTACTATTGAGAATGGCAGGGTAATGGTTCCACCTATTCAACCATATCAGGGGAGACCTACTACATCAACTACCAATGCACGCACGGTCAATCCTGCTCCAATGGTCAACACTCCTCCACGGGCTAATTCCACAGGCAAGTTGCGAATGATTACATGCTACAACTGCAAGGAAGAAGGTCACATGTCCAGGGATTGCAAGAAACCCAAAAGGAGAAGGGATGGTCAATGGTTTGCAGAGAAGATTTATCTGGTAAACGCTCAGGCACAAGGAAGGGAACTTGATGAAGAGGAGCTTGCATTTCTTGCTGATCCAGGGATTGCTGAACAAGACGTTGTCACCACACAGAATGCAGCATACCAAGCAGATGATCTTGATGCGTATGACTCAGACTGTGATGAATTTCAATCTGCAAAGGCAGCTCTTATGGCAACTATCTCCAGCTTAGGGCCAGAAAAGAGATCTGAGGTACTTATTAATACCACTGATAATACCACTAATGCTAGTATTCAACCACATCAAGTTGTGCAAGAGCGTGCTGATTCGAATGAATCTTCGGTGGTGAGTCTTTCAAATGAGGAGACAATCAATGATAGTAATGTCAATGTGAGTCCCCAGACTTTGAGTGAATCACAACCGGGAGCCATTTCGCATACGCATACTCCTGCTTAACAAGATTTGGTCATGGTTCCTGCTACATTACTTAGCCAAATGAATGCTGCTCTCTTAGAAACCCTAGCTAAGAATAAGAATTTCTATTAGCAACGAGAAAGTTCACACTTTGGAATTAGTGCCTTCGTCTAGTATTCTAACAAATCCCGAATATGATCATTTTCGAAACAAACAAATGGGTCATTTGCAAGAAATTGAAAACTTAAGAGCAAATCTTTCTAATGAACTTAAAGAAAAGGAGTTAGTGGTCACTAATTTTCAAAAACTTCAAACGGATTTTGAATTACTAGAGTCTAAGAAGAATGAAATGGAAATTAATGCGGCTAATAAGATTAGAAGTCTAGATTATTTGCTTTTAAGACAATACGCTGCCTCTCAACTAGTGCACTTATTTGATGCTTCGTTTAGAGAATTTAACTTATCGCGTCAAAAAGGCCTTCCCCCTAATCCACGGTATGAAAAACAAGATTTAATCCATAGTCCTAGACTTTATAATGCAACCCGATTAATATTTTCGATGATCGCACCAATAATGATCTAGTTGATGAGAATCGGTCATACAACTCTGCAAAATATCCAGATTGTGATTATTTTAAAATGAATCAGGAGCTTGCTAAAACGGATTTTAGAATTCGCTTCCATATGGACAAAGATCTCATTACAGCACCAACCTACATGTTGAATGAAGAAAACCCTAGTACATTTCCTACACTTGTCAACATGGAAGGTCCTAAGGAAATTCCAAAGGATCTTCCACCTGTTAGCACTGTATGGTTAAACTTGCAAGAGATTAATCAATACTTTACTAATTTTGACAAGGTCATTTTGGAATGTACGACTTCAAATGGCCTAAACGCTGGAGAATGGGCTTTCGAACACATGAACGAGGTGTTTAAAAATGAGATCAATCCATTTGTCGAAAGTCTAAAAGGAAGTTTTGCATCTCTTAAGGAAAATCTTGAATTTGAAATTGGAGAAGTTCAAAAGGTGTTTTATGAAATGGACACCGCTTACGAACTACAACTAATTGAAAAGGAAAAGATTTTATCTGAATATGACCGATTCTTGTCCCAAGTAATTTCGTGTGATGTGCTTACTACTGTAAATGTTAATTAATCGAATGAGCTTACATCTGCTATGATTAATTGTGATGATGTGAATATTTGTGATGATGTGTGTGATCTCTCTGTAAATGTTGCTGATACTGTAAATGAGGTAGATAATCATTCTTGTCACGAATCTAACGCTGAGTTTTTAAAGCTACAAGATTCTTACAATTTACTTTCAAAACGCTTTAATCAACTAGAACAACATTGTATATCTTTAGAATTAAAACAACAAACTCAAAATGAGGATCTTTTGATAACAAATAGTTGTGAAAACGGTGTTGAGACGAGTGACAAGATGATTGCAATTGTTAAGGCATTAGAGGAAGAGATTATGAGATTGAAGAGAGATGTGTCATCAAATGAAACACTAAAATTGGAACTAGAGGCTGCAGAGTCTAAAAACCAGGACTTAGAAATTAGACTTTCGTCTATTCTAGGGGAGATGGATCCTGCAAGACAGGGAATGTCCAAACTTTATGGTTTACTAGAAGAACGCTTCGCTTTTAATGCGGCACAGCAACAATCTTATGTTGAACAATTGAACCAAAAATGTGAGGAAATCTCTGACTTAAACATCCTGCTCATTGACAAAAACATGGTTTTGGCCGAGTTAAAGGAGACACTTCTTCTCACCCGACAAGAAGTTGTTGATAACTTAGCTACTGACTCTGCACCGTCCACTAGTGCTCCAACAACCAAGTCAGTAGTGCTCTATAAGAACCCGCTCCATAAGAAAAACCCGGTTACCTACGATGATTATATGAGGAATGCAATTAAGCATGTAGATCTTGTTAGGGATATTTTAGACGATCTTTATGCCTTAGATCCCTCAAGTAGCTACTATTACTCAGCTCATGAATACATTAAGCGAGTTCAATATTGCTTAGCATATTTGCAATACATAGGTAAACCAGGTTCTGCACTAATCACTAATCGACCCATTGCTGTAACTCCATTTAATAAGACTCCAGGAGCAAAACCGTCATTGGCACCATCAAGTAAGGCACCTTTAAAATCTGTTGCTAATGTTCCCACTTTGCCTTCTACAGGATTAAAAGAGACTACTAAGGCTAAAGGATCGCCACTCAAGAAAGATAAGATCAAACCCTCCACTAGTAGTACCAAAAAGAAGAAAGTAGAAGCTCACCATAGGAATGTTAGTTCAGTTTTAAATAAAAAGAATCATGTTAAGACTAAAAGCTCTGCGCCTGTGCAGAAGCCTAAACTCGTGAATTCTAATTTGAATTGTTGGAATTGTAATGAATGTATGTTTTCCCAACGTCATGATTTGTGTCTTATTGATCATGTGAATGAAATGAATGCCATTAGGAATAATCTTGAATGGAAGCCAACTGGTAGAACTCGTGCCCAGATTGGATGGCAATGGCGTCCCACTGGTAGGACCTTTACATTAGATGGAAAAATGTGCCCTTTAACTAGGAATGCATCCATTGAGGTTAGGTCTGAGCGTCCTTTAGTTAGGCACACTAGCACTAAAGTATGGAAACAGCGCCCTTTAGTTAGGTCAGCCCCCACTATAGTGCCTATCAGTGAAGAAATACCACAGGATTTAAGCCAACTAGAATCTACACCACCAACTAGGAAGAAGAAGGCTAGGAAATCTAAGAAACCTAAAATTAGCAAATCTAAGATTATTAAATCTGTACCTGCTAATAAAAAGGAACATTCAGATTCCGATACCTCTACATTGTCCTCGTCTGGTGATATTTTCAGGTGGTCCAAATCATCCTCTGGTATTTGGACTCCGGTTGTTCAAAGCATATGACCGGAGATCGCTCGATGCTCCGAAATTTTGTCAGCAAGTTTCTTGGTACGGTTAAATTCGGTAATGATCATATTGCAAAAATAATGGGGTATGGTGAATATCAGATTGGAAACGTTACGATTTCAAGGGTATACTATGTAGAAGGTCTTGGTCATAATTTATTCTCAGTAGGACAGTTTTGTGATTCCAACCTAGAGGTTGCTTTTCGACAACACACTTGTTTCATCCGCAACTTGGAAGGAAAAGATTTGTTGAAGGGATCTTGTGGTGCAAATCTTTATACCTTGTCCTTACAAGACATGATGGACGCCTCTCCAGTATGTCTTCTCTCTAAAGCATCTAAGACCAAGTCATGGTTATGGCATCGCAGATTATCTCATCTAAACTTTGATGCTATTAATCATCTGGCTAAAAACGAATTAGTTCGTGGTCTTCCAAAGCTCAAATTTCACAAGGACCATTTATGTTCCGCGTGTTCAAGGGGGAAAAGTACCAAGAAATCATACAAGCCCAAAGCTGAAGACACCAATCAAGAAAAACTTCATCTTTTGCATATGGATCTTTGTGGGCCAATGAGAACTGAAAGTGTGAGCGGTAAGAAATTCATTCTTGTCATTGTAGATGATTTCTCCAGGTTTACATGGGTTAGATTTCTACGTACAAAGGATGAAGCACCGAAGGCTATCATTACTTTTCTGAAATTCATTCAGGTACGTTTGAATACTACTGTCCGCCGTATTCGTACAGACAATGGAACAGAGTTCGTCAACCAGACTCTTCGTGATTACTATGAAGGAGTTGGTATCTCTAATGAAACATCCGCTGCACGTACTCCACAACAAAACGGTGTCGTTGAAAGACGGAATCGTACGCTTATGGAAGCTGCTAGGACTATGCTGATTTATGCGAACGCTCCATTGTTCTTGTGGGCAGAAGCTATATCTACTGCATGTTTCACCCAAAACCGTTCTATCATTCGGAAACGCCATGGAAAAACACCTTACGAGCTTCTACATGATCGTAAACCCGATGTTTCATTCTTTCATGTGTTTGGTGCTCTTTGTTATCCAAACATTAATAGTGAGAACTTGGGTAAACTTCAACCAAAAGCCGATATAGGTATTTTCATTGGTTACTCACCCTCCAAGAAAGCATACCGAATTTACAACCGTCGTCTTGGTAAGATTGTAGAAACTATGGACGCAGATTTCGATGAGCTGACAGCGATGGCTTCTGAGCAACGCAGCTCTGAACTCGCGCTTCATGAGATGGGAACCGGTGCTATTAGTTCCGGATTAGTTCCCAATAATCCTACTTCTACATCATTTTTACCACCTACAAGGCCTGAGTGGGATAAACTGTTTCAACTGTTGTTTGATGAATTCTTTGATCCCCCGAATGATGAAGCTCCAACACCAGTTGTGATCGCTCCAATCCCTGAAGTGGTTGCTCAAGCAAATGAAGCTTTATCAAATGCATCTTCAATTAACATTGAACCGGATGCACCTTTACCAAGTGATTCTCAAACTACACCTGAATCATCACCCTTACTTGTGCCTAATGATGTGGAAGAGGATTCTATTGATCACGATTTGGAATATGCTCACCTGCAAGAGCTTCCTTTCTTTGGTGTAGCGATACCTGGAAACCCTTCAGCCGCGTCTACCTCAGAAGAAGCTCCTTCTATTGTTCACTCCAGACCACCTAGGATTGAAAATCATAGCACCAAATGGACAAAAGATCACCCAATTAGGAATGTCATTGGAGATCTAGATCGACCAGTCTCTACACGCCATCAATTACAAGAGAGTGCACTCTATTGCTATTTTGATGCATTCCTCTCCGAAGTTGAACCTAAAAATTGGCAACAGGCTATGACTCAATCATCTTGGATTGAAGCCATGCAGGAGGAACTAAATGAATTCCAAAGACTTGAAGTATGGGAATTAGTTCCTCTCCCTGACAAAGTTAACATCCTTACTTTGTTATGGTTTTATAAGGTTAAACTCGATGAGATGGGTGCCGTATTGAAAAATAAGGCTAGATTGGTTGCTAGAGGATATAAACAAGCCTTGGGTATAGACTTTGAAGAATCTTTTGCTCCCGTTGCAAGATTGGAGGCTATTGTACTATTCCTTGCGTATGCTGCTCATATGAAGATGATCGTCTATCAAATGGATGTGAAGACGGCATTTTTGAACGGTGAACTAAGGGAAGAAGTCTATGTGAGTCAGCCGGATGGGTTCGTTAGCACGGAGTTTCCTAATCATGTGTACAAGCTTAAGAAGGCTCTCTATGGGTTGAAACAAGCTCCACGCGCGTGGTATGATCTCCTTTCAACATATCTCATCTCGGAAGGCTTCTCCAAAGGCAAGGTGGACCCCACTCTATTCACTCTCAAGGAGGACAACGACATGATTCTGGTACAAATTTATGTTGATGATATAATATTTGCTGCCACTAACATAGAATTATCAAATCGCTTTGAGAAGATAATGTCCACACGCTTTCAGATGTCAATGATGGGAAAAATTTCATTTTTCTTAGGATTACAAATTTCTCAGAATCCCAGAGGCATCTTTATTAAATCCATATATGCTCTAGAATCCTTAAAGAAATATAACTTTGAAAATTGTGACCCCGTGGACACTCCAATGGTGGAGAAATCCAAGTTAGATGAAGATAGGAATGGGACTATTGTCAATCCAAAACTTTACCATGAGATGATCGGCACCCTTCTCTATCTGACTACTAGCAGGCCTGATTTGCAATTTGTCGTATGCATGTGTGCCCGGTATCAGGCTCGGCCTACCGAAAAGCACCTACATGTTGTTTAAAGGATCTTTCGGTATCTCAAAGGAACACTTCATCGTGGTCTATGGTATCCGAAAGATTCCTCTATTGCTTTAATATCATACGCAGATGCCGATCATGCTGGGTGTCAAGACACGAGGCGTAGCACTTCTGGATCTGTGCAACTCCTTGGAGATAGATTGATCAGTTGGTCTTCAAAAAGGCAGAAAAGCGCTGCAATTTCTAGCACGGAGGCTGAATACATCGCCATGTCCGGTTGTTGTGCTCAAGTCCTTTGGATGAGATCACAATTAACTGACTACGGTTTGGGATTTAACAAAATTCCGATGTATTGTGACAACAAGAGCTCCATTGCCCTTTGCTGCAACTATTTTCAACACTCCCGGGCCAAGCACATAGACATTCGCTACCATTTCATTAAAGAGCAGGTGGAGAACGGAGTGATCGAGCTGTATTTTGTCACTACTGAGTATCAGCTGGCAGATATGTTCACCAAAGCCTTAGATCGAGGACGAATCGAGTTTTTGATCGACAAGCTTGGCATGAAATCATTCACTCCAGCGACTCTCAAAGAACTGGCAGAAGAATCAGCTGAATAGTGGTGGTAAACTATTCAGGCGTATCCTTTGTTCGTGATCATGTATATTATCGTAAATATATAAACCACAAAAAGAAAAATACAAAAATATAAAACCAAGAAAAACCATAAAAAATATAAAACCAAGAAAAACCATAAAAAATATAAAACCTAGAAAATCCATAAAAATAATAAAATCAAGAAAAACCAAAAATATTTTTCGTTTTTTAAATCGGGCATGTCTTTTAGTACGGTAATATTTACGGCCTTAGAAATGTCGATCAATATTGACACGGTGCCATAAATAGAGTCCGTATAAAAGTTGTAAATTTTTAAAACATGCCCATTATGGCTTGTGGTTATTTCAGACTGCAACCCGGTTTTCATATTAAAGTCACGTATTTCCTTGGAAAACGTTGGCTCACAACGGGAATTAATTTTCTCGGGCATGATTTACAAGCCAAATCATGCAAAGGGATCAAGTTTACTTTACAACTTGGTCTAACACGAGTTAGTGTACGTCTCAGTGCATTAATTTGTCTAAATAAGAGAAATCTTATTGCCACCACGAATCAATCTTTTCAAAACATTAATTGGAAATGTTTTCATCAATATTTGACTCTTTAAACAATGACTACAGCTCTTTAAATAGAAAACGGGTCATCGTTTAAGGGGGAGAAAATATTAAATCATCTTTGTCATCAAAACGATTTTTCAAAAGTGATTGTGGAAATTTAATTGGCTAAATGGTTTATGAGTGGTCTTGCTCTAGAATACGACATGTGCTCGCTCAATGTGATAGGAATTGCTTTTAGATCTTGGAGATTTGCTAATAGGTTGCGATGTTTAAGTTGTGTGAGATTGTCGTGATGAGTTTAGCTAAGCAAGGTTAAGTTGGCTAAGTTTATCGATGGTTAGAGAGACGAGATAAGAAAAATGAAAAGATAAGGAATAAAAAGGGAAAAAGAAAGAAAAGTGTAGGGTTAAAGGTGACAACTTGTCAAAAATGTAAAATTTTGACCTAAGTCAAAAACAAACCCCCCCCCTGCGTTTTCTTATCTCCACTGTTTCACTGTTTCTCTGCCGCCATTAACACATATACAAACACACACACAAGCTTTCAAATTCGCGTGTTAATCCACTCCATCCATTTTCATTCATTCTAAAAGGTAATTACATTAATTTTTAACTTATTAATTCGCCTAATTCATTGAATTCTACTAAATTAATTCGTTTGAATTAAGATTATCAAATTAGGGTTCGTCTGCCTTAATTTAGGGTTAATTAATTAGGGGTTTTAGTTGGGTTTTATGCGGATTAGGATTAGAATATGTTCTGTTGCCTTAGCATGCCTTAAAACTCACAATCGCGCATAGAATAATCACCAATAGGCTGCGTTTAGGAAGTTCCGGATGAACTTCCGAATGAAGGAAGTTCCGAATGAAGGAAGTTCCGAATGAAGGAAGTTCCGAATGAAGGAAGTTCCGAATGAAGGAAGTTCTGAATGAAGGAAGTTCCGAATGAAGTTCCGATTGAAGGAAGTTCCGAATGAAGGAAGTTCTGAATGAACGAAGTTCCGAATGAAGGAAGTTCCGAATGAAACTTCCGAATGAAGAAGTTTCGAGTGAACTTCCGAATGAAGAAGTTTCGAGTGAACTTCTGAATGAAGAAGTTCCGAATGAAACTTCCGAATGAAGGAGTTCTGAATGAAACTTCCGAATGAAGAGGTTCCGAGTGAACTTCCGAATGAAGAGTTCCAAGAACTTCCGAATGAAGAGTTCCAAGAACTTCCGGATGAAGAGTTCCGAATGAAGGACTTCCGGATGAAGAGTTCCAAGGACTTCCGGATGAAGAGTTGTTGGATTGATAGTTGTTTGCCTAATATAATTACTTCTTGAAATGTGTTATGCTTAGAAGTCATAATGATATATACCTATATATTGTTTGTGTATCAACCTTTCATGTCTTATCTTAAGCAAATACGATGACTAATCCAACAGTACAAGCACTCCAAGATTCTAGAGCAGCCGTAATTGCCGAAGCAAGAACCCTTGAACGAAGATTGATGAGGAGTTTAGAAAGATTCGTTGGTGGTAGACCATATTTAGTGCACCACAAGTTACTGCAACGATCCATCTAATGGGTCGTACATTTCAGGTCCACTTTATATTGGTTCTTAATTGTGAATATGTAAATTTGTGAATATTGTGCTTTAATGGCTTGATGTAGTGTTAAGGTATGATAATTTTTCAAGAATTTTTCACGAGATTCTAAATCTTTCAAAATATATCATACTAAAGTACTACAACTATCCCTTATTAATTTAAGGGGGAGCATTAACATGTTCTATGGCCAAACATCGATTTCATTTTTACCCAAAGACCGGTTAATCCATTCAATATCCCAAATATTAATGGTTAACATTTTGGATAAGGGGAGAAAATGGGATTAAGGAGACTTAAATGATACTTGGCTAAAAGATGATAAAGACTTAACGATAATCCAACTTAATATGTGTAAAGCACGTGTTAAGGGGGAGCGTTTTTGATGAACAAAACACCTAAGGTACAAAACTTTTGATTTCAATATCACAAGTACCTTAAGTGATTTTCAAGGATTTTTCATGGTGGTTATACCTTCCCAAAACACGCTTAATTCACGACGATGTGGTGACAAAAGGGTGGTAGGAATAGGTTTAGTCCAATGATTCATCAGAGCCGATGGAATCTTCCCAAGGACAATTCCCTAGATAGAATTAGAAGTCCTAGGAAATATGGAGAAAGAATGTGAACGCAGCTGAGTACCGACTAATTACTGATGCTAGCACTGGAACAATCACAACAAGGTGCTAGTGATGATGTATTGGTAAGTACTGAAGGGGTTGAAGAATGAAAAAGAAATGTAAAGATAAAGGGTGTAAAGAAAGAAGCCCTCCTTACAACTTTAGACAGAAACCGGGTCAATACATATGCTATTGAGATCATTTTTGTTAATGATTCTCGATATTGAAGAAAGACATCATGGACCCAGTGATGCAATGCACAACCCTTCCCAGCTAACTCAAATATCTCTCAAAAGGTATTTGTTTTAATCACACGGAGATCAACACGTTATCTATTGATTTATTCACTCCGAATAGACTGGTATTGAAAAGGTGGCATTCCTCTCCAGCCATCGCTCACTAAATCAAAACGCACTATCGAGTCTAGAGCCAAGAGATCATCAAAAGTCTCATTAGGACACTTTACATTTATTCCTTGCTTTCTCACACACTGTGAAAAGTAAGAGATTTTTATGAGCCTACGCAGTATTCCTGTAATATTGCCAGAACATCCGAGTAATACGCAAGTATTACAATGAAGATGGAAATCCTGCTTGAGCCAACATCAAACAAGCTCATGGTAGGTTACACGTGCGGTTCTTTTAGAACCAATCTTGTGAAAAACTGGAAAGAAACAGTGGTTTAATTCTTAATTGAACTTAAACTCGTTCCAGGCTTCTACGCATTATCATATGATCTTGCCAAAACACTCAGAGTGACTCTTTATTGATCACAGTGACGAGTGGAAATCCTTCTAGTGTTAACATCAAACAGCACTTGGTAGGTGACGTGCAAGATTCGTTATGAATTGAGCTCGTGATAACTGGAAAGCAACGATGGTGAAAATCTTAATTGAAATTCACTTGTTCCAGGTTTCATGAATTGACGACTTCAAATCACAAGGATAATTTATCCAAGTGATTTACTCTTTATGTTCGCAGTCAGCTTTGGACGGTCGAATAAAGAGAACGGGTTTACCCGCGAAATCCTGTCAGGAAGTTACTTAATTGAAACTATCCGTCACGGGTACGATATCTAATATCGTCCAACGGTCTTCACCGACCGGAGGTAAAATGCTACTGAATTAGAATAAAATGTCAAAGCCATTTTATTCGTGTCGTTGCTGTGTGCCTGTTAAAGACGGTGGCGTTGCTGTGTACCTGTTGAAGACGGTGGCGTTGTTGTGTACCAGTTGAAGACGGTGGTGTTTCGGTGTACCTGTAGAAGTCGTTCCCACATGCTTATGTTTTTCTGCATCAAAGTTCAGCAAAATTCAAGAAAGTGCAAAATGAAGTCTTCCGCTGTACTAAACTCTGAAGCTTTCGAGAATTCAACAAAAAGACATAAGTGTGTGGAACATGAAGTCACGAGGAGGCAAGTTTCACAAGAAGGCAAAGATCGCACGTGAAAGGCCAAAAGAACAATGCTCTCAAGCCAAAGCCTAAAAGATCAAATCAAAATATTCACAACAAAAAGAAAGAAGAAAAGACTACGAGCTAAAGAACGAAGACTTAGTATAGTATGCTAGGTTTAGAACTTTGTAACGTGGAGTGACCTCCCTTAGGGGGAGATTGTTAGAAATACGTTTTTACGTATATTAGAAGTATCGGTCACTCCACAATATCATATATGTTGTAATAGCTCGTAGTTAGTGTTACTTATTTAGTTAAGTAAGAAACCGGCCCATGGGCTTGTCATGGGCCGGCCCAAGTCCAAATAAGGCCTTGGATATATAAACCCCTTTCCACCATGGAAAGGGGTTGGTTGTTGTTCATTTCTTGTTTCCACTTAATAAAAAGACACATAGTTTCTCTCACTTTCTCTCTCTAGTTTCTCTCTCTAGAAAACATCAACCCACTTCATAGATTCATAGGTTATCAAGATTCTACAGATCCGCGCCCAGCTAGCCATTGGACTTTGTCTTCTATAAATAGTGGATCAAATCTCATTTTCCAATAAGCCTCTTGGACGTTTTTCTCAGCCCCCTTTCTCTTTTCTATAACATAATCATTAGTAAATGATCACTTAATGTGTTAAGTATGTTTACATATGATTATCCTCTTGGTCCCCTCCTTTACCTTGTCCAACGAGAAGATCACTGACTCACTAGTGTTGTGATAAAGATGAATCCATAAATTAGTCATATTCATCATGTTAGCCTTTTTGTTTTTGTTGATCCATTTGTATTTATGAATACTTGGACTAGTTGTGTTCATCCAAGCTATTTGTGAATACTTGGATTTGTTGTGTACATCCATTGCATATGTGTTTGCTTGGATTTGTGTTGTGTAGATCCAAGCTACATGTGTGTACTTGGATATGTCTATTTGAGTTGTAATAGATTTGTGTAGTAGTTCTCACTAAACTATAAAGTGATGTGGTTGTGTCTTGTGAGTTCTCACTAAACTTGAAAATGATTAGTAGTTGTGATGTGTGAAGTTCTCACTTAGCTTCAAAGTGAAGAGTCGTGAAGATTGGTTCTAGCTTTGGATTAGAACTCGACATCTAGCCTTGTGTCGTAAAATAGTGAAGTAGGCAACGTCGTGAAGATTGGTTCTACATTGAGATTAGAACTCGACATCTAGCCTTGTGTCATTAAATTATGAAGTATTGTGTAGATTGGTCCTAGCTAATGATTAGGTCTGGACATTTAGCTTAGTGTCGGAAAATAATGTAAGCGACGATGTAAGGCTTTCTCCGCCAAGAAGGGAGCTTGTGGATATAGTGGAAATCTCGAGTAGGTGTACTCGAGGAGTGGAGTAGAAACGAGGATAGAGCCTCGTTGTCAAACCACTATAAATCTTGGTGTCTTGTCACTAGGTTGTCTCTTTCCTTACTCTTTACTTATTTCATTATCATTATACTTACCTATTACCATTGCTAATGCATTTGAATTGAACCTAATCATTATGCAACTTAGCTTCAAGTAAAAGATAGTTTTGATACACACTTAATTCAAAGTAATTTAAATTAGGTGACTAATAGAAGAGAAACTATTCAACCCCCCCCCCCCCCCCCCCCCTTCTAGTTTCTACACAAGCCTTTTAAACAATGATGAGAAAAGTAGGTGGGCACAACTCCCACACCCTTATGGATCAACATGAGGTATGTTCAATGTTGCAAAATAAGGTCTACAAGGTCGATTAATCTCCGCTTAATCGCTAAAAGGCCATAAACCTTGTCGATTAATGTAAAGGCGATTAATGGCGGTCAATTGGGGTCAATGGCGGCCAAGGGAGGTCAAACTTGCCAGAATCCTGCAAATCTTGTCGAAAATGCCGAAAACTCACTATAAACTTGTGTTTATAACTTATAATAACTATTAATAAGTATGACAAATTGGATTTTAGGAATAATAATGCCAAAAATGCCTAAAACTCGTTAGAATAACCCAAAATTTCCAAAAATACCCAAAATTTGCTAAAAATGCCGATTTGATTAATCACTAATAAATCCAGTCTATTACGATTACAAGCTACAAAGTGATCGACCAGCCGACTAGCGATTCACGATTTTTGCAACATTGGGTATGGTTATAGAAAACGCTGACCCGACAGTTGGACTTCTTGGAGAACTCACAGGGAAATTTGATTACTATGTTTTATACGCAAATCAAAATCAGACACCACAACCACCAAATACCCCACAACCACTAAAAACACCACCACAACCACAAACACTTACACCCTACCACCAAAAATCTTTATCTATCATTCATTAAGAGCCACAACCAAAAAATAATAAAGAAACAAACCCATCACCAATATTCCCGATAACAACACCCTCTTCAATTTCGTATTCAAAAGAATATGAACAAGAGTTCCCAAACCTTACTGTGTTTGAGCATCTTGATAGTCGAAACAAGCATGACTGGAAGATAAAAAATATCCAACGAATATTGGTCCCACAGGACTCGCAAATACTGTTATTCCGAAGAAGTTACCCTAAACTGGCAAAGTGAAAATGTTGTTGCTCAAAACAAGGTTCTCACAAAAATACTCTCACAACAAACCATGCTCGCAAATACCCAACAAAATCTTTCGTCAAATGTCGGATCCCTAGAGAGTATCATCCATGAATTCGCTTCAAAATCCAAGAACTTCATTTAAAACTCATCCAAATCATCAAAACATCACCCGCAACCCAATCTTCCTCTCATTATCCCAAAAAGAAGCCGAAATGAAGAGCTTAAAAATCTAACTCTAAGATCTAGAACGACAACATAAGCAAAAAGATTTTCAACCCTCATTGATGATCCTTGGAGATTACGATCCTCCCCTTTTGTAGGAGTATCTTTTGACCCTTAACCGATACTACAATCCCACTACCAAACATTGTTACCTTCACTAAATATGTGTGCATCAGAGCAAAGAAAGTTAAAAGCCTCCACCAGAAAAGGCCCAACCCCTTCCCAAGAATCCAAACCTACTACAGCTACAACCTAATCTAAAGTTCATGATGTCCTTCTAATTGAGCGGGTAAACCCTGTCTTAACATTCCTACAATCCCTCACACAAACCGAAAACCCCAGTACTCTCATTCCATAGCTCTCGTCATCCACTCTCAACATGAGTCTGAAGACATGGATATTGTAGAAGAATTTGAAAATTTGTTCATGGCAGAACTAGAATATGAAGAATCAACAGTATAGTTTGATCCAAATGACTACGGACATAACCAAGCACCCCAAACAAGTTCCACGGATTTCTTGTAGTCTGACGTAGATCAATACTTCACATTCGATGACCTTCCACCATCAAAGTAGCGTGAAAGAAGTATAGAGATGCTAACATGGTGTTCGTCAGAACTTAAAATTATACCATTGACATAGTCATCAAGTAGTTCCTTACTCGGATCCAAGGTTGCCTACGAGATTGATATCTCAGTCTTGGATAATATCTCTAGCTACAATTTCAACAGTCAACATCCCCAGAAGATTTTATAGGAACCATATACTTCGAGTTCATTGGCAGCCCCTATGAACACACTACCCATGCCAGGGAAGAATTTATTAAGATGAAGTGTTGCTCCTTTCAAAAGAAAGATTCAGAAAAACACTATGGTCGTATGTCTCAGCGATTTTATTGTTTGAACGGAGTCGATGATGTCAATCTAAAGCAAGTCTTCCTAAACTCTTTACGAAATCCCTTGCTAATGAAGCATATCGGGCATTCGAAGCAAGAAATGTCACAATAGCTCAATCATCTCATGGCGAACTATACTAGTTGATCATGAATGCCTTAGCCAAGCTGTGCACTGATGAGACTGCAATTATACATGGTCTCATCGTTCTTTTTGGGCTTTAAATGCTAACAAATGTCATAAAATACCTTGAAATATGCTTGTGTTTGCTATTTGTGTGTTTTTGGTATGGATATCGTGAAAAAGACAAAAGATCACAAGAAACAAGCAAAAATGAACACGAGAAACGAAGTCGCACAATGAACCGGGCTCAAGTTATGAATTTCCCAAGAAAAGTCCTTGAATATTTGAAGAGGTACAAGAAAGGTTCTTTATCATTGAATAAATGACACTTTATACCCTTGTATAATTCATAATTACAAGTTTGGTCCCTAAAGTTTGTCAAAGTTACAAAAAGGACCCTTAAGTTTAAAGATTTGGCAAGATTAGTACCTATAAATATGAATACATGTCACTTTTAGTCCTCCTAAATACCATTCATACAAGTAAGAACCTTCAAAATTCAAGAAAGTACAAGTTTGGCCCTTCAAGTATCAAGAAAATTGCAAAATTAGTCCTTATACCTTTTTCACCAAAATTTTTGTGGCCAAAATGTGAAAGTTGAAACTTCATTTACAAAGGAAATGGGATTATAAGGCTGAAATACTTGTCATACAAACCTTTCCAAAGTTTGAGGACCAAAACTTCAAATGAGAAATTGCGCCAAACACTATTCAATCCTATAAAAACAGATCAAAAAGTGTTACTATTCACCCTCCATCCCCAGTAACATTCACACTTAAAACAAAGGATTAAATTCCATTACCCTTTCCCACGTTTGATTCAACCTCTCACGCTTCAATCCCCACACTCACAACTCACCTCACTTCACTCATGGACCCCACCCATCAACCTCGTCCACCTATCACATCACACCCTCCTCTCCAAGGCATCCCACGTGGCAAGAACAACAACCCACACTCAATACTTGGTCCCAAAGGCAAAAGGAACGTCCAAGATCATTTTGGACAGATAATATCCTCAAAACGACTCACGGGCAAAACTGGGAATTTCTAGCTAGGGTTTCTATGAATTTTTCATTCTAGAATCATCCTTAGAGTAGTATAAAAGGAGACCTCAGCCTGTGAGAGTCCCTTTGTTCCATTTTCTAGTTTTCTATCTTGTAATTCCTTTCAATCAATGAAAAGTTTGGTATTTTTCAATTTGCACTTATAATTCCTTTTTCATTGGTGAAGTTGGTAAAGTTAAGCTAGAATCTGAGTTCCATAATCATTGTTTACTTGTTTCCAAAGTGTGGTTTGGATACGCTTTGATTTGTTAAAGTTTTCAAATTTTGAAAAAGCTTCAAAAAGTGGTTTTTGTTTTAATATTTTACTTGTACTAATCCTATTACAAAAGCTATAAGCTCTTTCAAGCTTGTTCACAACAAGGTTGTGAAGGTTTATCAACCTTTTGATAGGCTGTTTGTTGTTTGTGTTGAAGATCCAAGGCCTTGAGGTTCAGTTGTTGAACCATCAAACAAAGTCTCATACTCATTTCATTTGTCCAAGTACCCTAGGTGTGTTCTAGTTGTTGAATCACACTCTAGGGAGCTTAGCTGACTTCCCCTAGGAAGTTGTGGGGAGGTGCACTCTCTCTTACTTTCTCTCTTATAAAATTTTGCTAAAAATATGCCAAGTGTTGTTTTCCATGTGATTTTGTGATGTTGTGTTTGTGGTACTTGTTTTATTGTTTGAATCTTCTTAGTGTCACCTAGTTGAAGTATTTGAAGGATAAAAATCATAGGTTGTGTTTAAAAATAAAAAGTTTCTTTGAAAAAGTACTAAAACAAGTCTGTTTGGGATTCTTGGGATCAAAAGGATTTGTTGCCTTGTACCATCGGTTCTTAGGGTTTAAAACCTTTTGTAACATGTATCTAAGTGAGGTTTGATAGCTGGTTAAGTTTCACAAAGGCTGGACAAGTGTTTTGCAAGTTTTCATAAAACAAGTTCTAAGTGTTTTGGATTTGGTCAAACACATCAGAAGGGATTAAACCTTTGTTACTTGGATTCAATGTCTGAATTTTGGTTTGCAAGTAGTCTAGGTTGGCGTGCATCTGTATAATATTTGGTTATTGGATTTTGTGGCTTATTGAAAAACTTATATCTTTTTAAAGTACTCCGAGGTGGTCAATTGCATCAGCAAAAGACCACATCTATATTTTATTGCATTAAGTAACCTAGTGTATGTCATGCTTTCTAGTTTATTGATATTGAATATTTGCTGCTTGTGTTGCTATTTCAAGTCTTGTTTGCTTATTTGCCTGACTAATAAGCCAACTGGCTTATTGGCCCAATTTGTGCCAAAACCAAGTCAAGTTAACCAACTGGTTAGCTTGATTTAAGGGTCTTATCCTTAAGTCCTTCATCAAAAAGGCTTAAAACAAGCTTATAAACATCCCTGGTCCATTTGGAAAGAATTTCATCAAGTTTGACTTTTGGTCAAATAAGCTCATTTTGGCTTATTTTTCTGTTAAGCTTATTAGTACATGCAACAACTTTTTTTTTTGTTATAGGTGTCATTTTTCTCAGCTTAATATTAATACTGGAAGGTTTCAGCTTATTTGGTTAAGGTTTTGCTAGAAAACCAACTTATTTGGCTTTTTAGCCAGCTTATTGGCTTCTACAGCTTATTTCACTGGACTTTTTGGCATTTTTCTAGTTGATTATTCTTAGTTAAGCTATTTGTGAGCTTTTGCAAAAAGAATCAACTTTTGAAACCCCCTAGAACTCAAACCCAAATATTTTGTCTTTTAGTGAAAAAGTTCTTTTCAAGGTTTGAGCTTATTACTTGGTCTTTTTCAGGATTTCTTTTTACAAATAAGTTTAAAAACTCATAAGAAGGTTGTTTGTTTAAGTAGAGCTTATGGCATCAACTTATTGCTTAATGGGCTTATTGGCCCATTAAGGGTTAGCTTATTGACTATTAAGTTGTGATAAGCTCATTTTCAGCTTTTGGGCGAGTTTTGTGCTTAAAATCAAATTTTGAGTTATACTGGTGATTTTCAGAGTTTTTTGTTAAATTTTGGTATTGGGCTAAAAAGCCCATTGCTTATTGGACTGTTTTTGGATTTTATTGTTTTTAAGGCCCAATAGGGGTATTTTGGTAATTTTAACTTCATTTCTATTTTAGTTATATAAAAATACACCAGTTTTCAAGTTTTTAGAATTTTTTTATAAATTATGGATTTTAATATTATTTTAATATTTTATCTCAATTTTAAATTGTTTTTAAGTAGTTTTAACAGGTTTAAAAATTTGGAAAAAATACTTTTTAGCTTTATTAAAATATTTTTGAGGGTTACAAGCTGAAAATCTTAGTTTGGGCTTTTTGTTAATTTATATGATTTTTAGGGCTTTAATTAACAATTAAAAATTAAATATTAATTAATTTAAAAAGTTTCAAGAAGTTTTGATCATTTGTAAACCTTAGTTATATTTTAAAGAATTTTTTGTGATTTTTTGTGAATTTTTAGAGTACGTTTTTATTTTAGCATCGTCTTGCGTGAAAATGCGTTTTTCGTCTTAGTTTATATTTATCATAATCCGTTATTTTCTTTCTCCTTTCTCAATATTAATCTAAAACTTACAAGTTTATCACACACAATTAACTTCCTTGGAAAACTAACTTTTTACCATCAAGGGTCATAAGTTTTTTGATTTTCATTAATCGAATCATTTAATACTTACCGCTTTTACGCTTTGTTTTCCTAAACAAGTGTAAGTATACCACAATCATTTTGGCGCCGCTGCCGACGAGGTGTGTTGTGATTAAAATTGGAAAAAAAAATTTATTATAACCAAAAATAGTATTTGTGTGATTAGCACTCTAATCATACGTATTATTGTTTTTCGTTTTCTTTGTAAATATTATTACTATATTGTATACGTATCACAATAAATTCAAAGTATCTCCAAATACGCGAGAAATCGCACCTCATTAACGGGCGTTCCGGTCGTTAGTGAGTGTATCGAGTTCAAACAACAAAAAGGGCAAAATAGATAAATACTTTTAAGAAGCTTAAACTCGATAAGTGCAAACTATAAGGTGGGTATAAGGCGGTTGTATTTTGGTAGTGATAGTAATACGTCTTTTAGGAAAAAGAACGTAATTAGGGTAAGTATTAAACAAAGTGATTTAGGAAAACCACTTGTAAATGACCCAAAAGTGAGTTCGTTCTCAAGGAGGCTTGTGTATTGTGTTAAGAGATGAAATATGTTTGTGATTATGATTATGAGAAAAGAAAAGAGAAAATGATGACGGTTACGATTCTAAAATAAACTAAGACGAAAGTCGTGCACGTAAAACCGTAAAATATGACGAAATTTAAAAATTAACCTAAAAATTCCTAGAAAATTATAATAAATCCTAAAAAATGTAATTAGAGTTTAAAAAAATTCAAAAATCACTCAAACCTTTTATTTAATTAAATAATAATTTTTTAATGCTAATTAAAGCCCAAAAAATCAATTTAATTAACAAAAAGTCCAAAATGAGATTTTTCACTTTGTAAACCTCTTAAATAACTTAAATAAATTAAAAACTATTTTTGAAAAATTTAAAATAAATTAAACTAATTAAAAATGATTAAAAACTATAGAATCTTAGAATAATTCTAGAAAATAATTAAATGACAACAAAATTAATCTAAAAGTTCTAAAACTCCTAACTTAATGTATTTAAGCTATGAAAAATGAAAAACTTGCAAAATATTAAATTTAATTTTTAAGAATAAAATAGTATTAAAAATCCAAAATTTATAAAAAAATTTAAAAAGTTGCAAACTAGTTTATTTTTACCTAAATAAAACAAAAATGAACTTGAAATACCAAAGATACCCCTATTGGGCCTCCAAATGGGCTAAATAACGAAACAGAGTCTTAATGGGCTGAAATTAGGCCCAATAAGAAAAGGTTAACCAAATAAGCCCAATATCTCTTATCTGACTCAAAATTTAATTTTAAACACAAAATTTCAGGCCCAAATGCTGAAAGTGAGCTTATCACAGCTTATTTCAAAGCAGCTTATTCTTAATGGGCTTTTTGGCCCATTAAGCTATAAGCTGATGCCATAAGCTGAGATTTGACACACAACCCTCTCTTGACCTAATTAAGATGTTTGTAAAAAGAAATTTTGAAAAAAGCCCAAGAAATAAGCCCGAAATAAGCAAAAGCTCTCTATAGAAAACTACGAAATAGTTGTTTTTGAGTTCTAGACCAATTCAAGGGCTGATTCAAGTTGCAAAAAGTTTCAAATGACAAAATTAAGATTAATAATAAAAAAGATTTCCAATAAGAACAATGAATAAGCTGGAATAAACAATAAGCACTTTATGTAAAAGTCAACATAGTTGGTTTTCTAGTCAAACCTAAAAGTCAAACCGTAAAAAGCTCCAGATTAGTCAAATGGGTCAAATAAGGAAGATTGATTACAAAAACTAAGTTGTTGCAAGTTTGAATAAGCTAGAATAGCTTATGAATAAGTTGTTTGAAAATTACCACTAGCAGTGGCTAGTTTTGGGTGTCCAGCAGTGGGAAAAGTTTCCACTGCTTGACTATCTTGACTTTTTGTCTTTTGTGGATTTTTGTCGGATTAAAAGCACAAAAAGGCACCCTTATAACCAGTGGGTTATAAGGAGTCAATCACAATCAAATAAACACAAATCCTAACAACCAATTGATACAGTTAATTCAATCTTTGCCCAGATATCACACATACATGAGCATAAGCAGTTATGAACAAGATAAGCAGATTTAGCAAGATTAAGTCAACCAAATTGAACCAAATGCACACAACAGCTTAAATATGTTCAAATGAACATAAATCAATTGGTTTCATACATTGATTCAAGGTTTAGACAAAGATTCAAGCTAAGAAAGTTACTGATGAACAATCAACAGACAGAAAATGCACTTTGCTGATGTACTTGACCGCAAATCCAATTTCAAACACTCAAATTTCCTAAACAGGTTACACAAACTTTGATTTAACACTTGTTAGCCCTAAACATGCATACACTCTTAGTGTTTCCAAAATTTTAGGTCAAAACAATCAAAATCAAACAAGTTGTAGCACAATATAGGATTTGATGTTTAAAAGCTGAAAACTTGCAGATAATAGCACACAACCAAGTAAATAACAGATGCCAGCACTAAACAACCCTAAACAATAACTCAAAATAGCATTCAAAGCTTAAACAGGTAAACCTAAACACCCCTTAAACTTTTTAAATCAACATTTAACAAAGCAAATGTGTATTTCAGGTCAAGCCAAGCTTAGATATGCATCATAATAACATTATCATGCATAATCAACAAGGTTCAAGAACCACGAACACCACATACACCATCAGAATACCAAATCACTTAAATCAAGTATTTTTAACATATTTTAGGTAAGAAGGATCAAACCTCATGAATGTACATCCACACTCACGAATTTTTGAGCTTATGTGCCTAGCTTAACAAGGCACAAGCTTCCACAAAGCTGCTAAGAGTAACAAGGTTAGAACAAGCAATATAATAAATAGAAAAATGAAAAACAAAGCTGATTAAAGCAACCTTTGTACCCACTCCTTGATTATCCCCAAACTACAAGCTCACAACACCTTGATAATCTTCTTATCAAGGTGTATAGATCACTTGTAATCCAAAAATTACAAGGATGTACCAAAGACTTAGCAAAATATCAGTTTTGAGAAAAATTTGCAATTTCTTGCACAAGGTTTAAAAACAGGTTTTGAAAGTTCACAATCACAAAAACATATCAATAACAAGTATAGAATAAAGGTGGCACTTGGATTTCTTCAACAAATTCAAACACTTTTTCATAAACTGAAACAAGGATTTACAGAAAAGTTGAACAAGGAAAAACCAAGAGCAAGCTTAAATATTGTGAGTCCTATGCCTTATATAGGCTACAATGAGACTAAGAAAGCTGAAAATAAAGTGTAAACCATAATGGTGAAGTCCCTGAAATGCCCATGCAGTTTTAGTTTTGTATGATCATGTGAAGTTATCTTGGCTATTTGTGAAGGTGTATAAGGGTTACCAATTGATCAAGGCGTCCATATTGAGCTTAGGATTGAAGCAGCTTTGTGGGACGTTGGATGGCTGGCACATTTTGGCTTCTTCCTTAAGTTTTGTAGTAAGGGACTTATCATGTGAGTTGTGTGGTGATGTGGCATCATGTTTAGGAGTTGGGTTATGATTAAGAGACCCTTAATCATAATTCTGGAGGTTTATAGGGTTTAATTACAAGTAATTAACAAATCCCTAAATGTGTTCTTAGTATGAATAGTGGAGGTTTGATCCGGATTATGTTTTGAAAACATGTTAACCGCCATATTTATTAACTAATTAAGATTAGTTAAAAATATGGTGTGAGTGGAGTGTGATGTGGCAAAAGGGAGGGTTTTGATTGGTGGAAATGCTGAGTGGGACACATGGAAGCCTCTCACTGGTCTAGGTATCTTCTTTGTCTTGGAAATTTTTACCCCTTGTCTTTCTATTCCCTTTCAATTCAGTTTAAACCTTGCAAAATCCGAATTCCCTTTATAATCAAGTTTCATTTCTTAGACTTTTGCCCTAAATTTTTTTTGCAAAGGTTTATCAAAGGACTTGTTTTGCCAATTCATGATATTTGAAGGATTGATTTTGGCATTTTCTTCATTCTTCAAGGTCTTGACTTGTTTGATTGACTTCTTGCAGGACTAAAAATGACAAGTCTTCATAAATGAGGGACCATTCTTGCCAATTCTTCAAAGTGGAGGGTCCTTTTTGCAAATTTGACAAACTTTATGGACCAATCTTGTAATTATGAATAAACAAGGGTTTAAAGTGTCAATTATTCAATATTGGAGGACCCTTCTTGTACAATCTTCAATTCTTTAAGGGTATTCTTGGAAAATCAACTGTAGGGCCCGGTTCATTGCACGACTTCGTTTCCCGTGTTCATTTTTGCTTGTTTCTTGTGATCTTTTGCCATTTTCTTAATATCCGTACCTAAAATACACATGGAACAAACACAAGAATATATTTGGTATATTTCATGATATTTTATGCATTTTAAGCCCATTTTGGACGATGAGACTATGTATAAAAGTAGTCTCATAACTCCCCCATACTAAACCATTACCGTGCCCTCACGCAATGCTAGAATAAAGTATCGTAGCATCTCCAAAATTCATTTTCATGCACTTTTATTGAATGATGAACTTATTATACTACTACTATTACTACAACTTACGTTTTTGACATAATGTATGATTTTCATCGCAAAATGGGACGTTAAGGTTCATAGAACAAGAACACGTGAATGCTTCGTTAGAAGTAATTTCGTCGTCCTCGATTTTTACCCCAATTCCATGCCAAGCGTGTAACGAGATCATTGTCATTATAAGTTAGTAATGCTAACACTACTCATATGCCCTAATCACGTACTTAGACTCCCATTTTCCTAAGTGGTATCTCTTATATTTTATTTTTGTCTCGAATGTTCACGAGGATACATTTTTTGCTTATGCAATGATAGAGATTTAGGTCTAATAATAGAGTCATAACGGTGTAACCAAGACCATCGAATTAATAACCCCTCCTAATAGAAAACGATGTCAAAAAATTAAGTCAACAAGAAGGATCGATAAACACGGTTTTTTAACGGTTTTGAACATGAGACTTATTACCAAGACTTTTATACGCCCCCTAATGGATGGGCCTTATTATCATCGGTTTACCTCCATCTTTTATTCAACTTCGCCATGAAGCTTTTATTATGACTTCAGTCTTGCCTTGCCTTTTATTTAACCTCACCATGAGGTGTTTATTATGGCCAAAGACGTATATCCTCATGCTAAAAGCGAATTTTGGATCTTTAAAGCTTCAAAGATTAAGGCTTGATTCACTTTCAATTTCGCATAGATTTTTCGGCCTTGTGAGCTTCAAATTGTTTGCTTGATTTAGGTGAGCACTTGAAATCTTATTATTAGGTGAAGCTTTCGATTATTCGGGTTGCTAATACTTCAAAACCGTGATGCTAGCGATACCTTAATGTCTTCCCAATTTAATTACATGGAAGCTACTAGAAAAAACTAGAAACCAACAATCAAGACTAAACCGCTAAGCCAATACTTATTAAGCAAAATATATACAAGCGAAGGGAGAATAAGCAAACAACGAGAACACATGAGTTTTTGAAAGAATACGAGTACTCTACGTTTAGCATAGTAACTTATAATTAACTCTATCATTTCTCGTCCTCATTTAAGAGACTTAGCCTAATGTGAAGTTAAGGAATCGAAGCTAAGTGCTCAACACGCACGGTCGAGTCAAAAATTACTCTTATTCTCGCCATCAAAAAATCTACATTCGTGTCTTCAAACACTTATAAATCATGAGAAAATTTTTAAAATTTGGCCATTTTTTAGCCTTATTTTGCAACAAAACGATTAATAAAAAGATAAACTTTTGAAAGCGTGAAGGTTTGGCAAGGCAAGTATATATTCAACACCCCATACTAAAGTTAAACATTGTCCTCAATGTTTCGAGTCTAAGGGTAGGATACCCCCATACTAGAGGCGTAGTCGAATGCTTAATCTAGCATGGAAAGGGTGTAACCGTTAAATTAATAGTCGTTTATGAAGTGTGCTAAAAACCTAAGGTTAGAACAAATAAGGATATATCATATGTAGATATCGAGAAATTCTTCAAATCAAACGATCGAGTGCTCCCATAAAACGAACACGAGAGGCTCCAATCGTAAAGATCATGATCATCTAAAAACCACAATGCACAAACAACCACGGAACAAAGGTTGGAAGGGCACAAATCCCCTCACGTTAAACTACATTAGAAAGTGATAATATGTACATGGATAAGCAAGGGACTCCCCCACGAGGCACCTCATTTTTAATTACCGAGTCATGAGCTCGACTCGATCCCCTCAATACTAATTATCATTGGGGAAGGTGACTTGGTCGAGGTAGTTCAAAGAGGGAATGAAAGTTGGGTTTTTGCTAGGTTAAAAGTTCGTTGTTCTCAGCGTCTAATCGAATTGATTACAGTTTGAAGTGTGTAACTCAGTCGTCTTTGGTGGATAAAAGAAAAGGTTGTCGTTGTGTAACAAAATAAAAAAGCAAACTTTTAAAGTAAATAGCAAATTAATAAAAGGATAAGCTAATAAAGACTTAAACGAAATATAGATAAAAGCTTGAAAGATTAAACTAAAAAAATAAAACTTTAAAAATAAATGACGAAAAATTAAAACTCGACAAAAAGTAAAATTTGCAAACTTAAAAATAAAACTAAGACAAAACAAGTTTAAAATAATTCTAAGTAAAAATGGCGGGAAAAGTTAAATTTGAATTTAAAAATAAAAACAGGAAATAAAAACTAAAAAATGCGTTCCGATCGTAACTTGGTCGCAGTCTCGATCGCAATCTGGATCGTGACCAAGATCGCAACCAGTATCGTATCTTAGATCTTAGCCATTGATCTTAGTCTTTGATCTTATTCTAGATCTTAGTCTTCGATCTTAGTCTAGATCTTAGTCTTCGATCTTAGTCTAGATCTTAGTCTTCGATCTTAGTCTTTGATCTTAGTCTTCGAACTTAGTCTTCGATCTTAGTCTTTGATCTTAGTCTAGATCTTAGTCTTCGATCTTAGTCTAGATCTTAGTCTTCGATCTTAGTCTTCGATCTTAGTCTAGATCATAGTCTTCGATCTTAGTCTAGATCTTGGTCTAGATCTTAGTCTTCGATCTTAGTCTAGATCTTAGTCTTCGATCTTAGTCTAGATCTTAGTCTTCGATCTTAGTCTAGATCTTAGTCTAGATCATAACCACAGATCGAAATCTGGATCGTGAGTAGTGATCGCAATATTGGATCGCAAGTAGAAACCCTAAGGATTATGCGTTCACAATACCCGATCGGAACCATTAAAACCCTTAAACATTACGATGGAATGGAAAAGGTAAATAAGCAAAACCAAATAAGCACTTTTCTAATAAGCACTTACTAAAACTTAACCAAATCAACAATAATAACAAAAACTAAATAAGCATGAATAAAAAACTTTCAAAATACTAAATAAGCAAGATTTATAAAATAAACTTTAAAAATATTAAAATTTTAAGAACACTTAAAAGAAAATAAGCTAAACATGAAATAAGTAAAAATTGCAATAAGCTAAAACCTTGAATCGTTTAAAAACATTGATAAGAATAAAAAGATGAAAATTTTAATCAAATAAACACCAAGATGAAACAAGTTACTTACTTTGAACCGAATCAAAATCAAGATTAAACAAGAAAGGTAGAATAAGATAGATTAGGAAAGCTTGAAATAAAATTAAAGATTAAAGATTCAAAACAAGATTAAAGACTTACATGGATAACTTGATAGAAAGACAATATGAAAAGACAATATGAAAAAGTGCTAGAAAATAAAGTGGAGAGCTAATGGAGAATTAGCTAACACCTTCCAAATGAGGGGAAGGGTTAGTATTTATAGGGAGGAGGTTGGTTGGTGGTTTGTGAGTTGATTTCCTTCTTTCTTTTAATTTGTCTTCGCGTCTTTAATTGAATTGACGTTTTTGACTTTGGCTCGGGATTTGTCGATAAATATCTTGAACTCGTCTTATAATTTCTTCATTTATTAGACTTGGGTTCTTCGACTTGTAAATCTTCCGTTTTTGGTCCTTTTCTTCAATAAATCTTCAAAATGGGCCCATTGACTTCCAATCGTTTGCACTCTTGATCTTTTGACTTCGTCTTTTGTCTTTTTCTTCGATAAAAGCCCGTGAAAGCCCGTGTTTTCTTCCTTTTTCATATTTTGATCCTAAAACACAACAAAAACACAAACCACGCATAATTCTGACATTTACGACATAAAATACACGTTATGCTCTCGTTTTTAATTGTAATAAGTGGTAAAAGGATGGGTGTTTTCACACCTATCAAATCTCCTACACTTGACCATTGCAATGCCCTCATGCAATGCATAATTTTAAAGCACGATTTACATTTTTCATCATAATCAACCCACCTTGGCCTTTATTAAACACAAGACATTAAGGAAACTTAAAAAAAATAGAAAATTACAAAATATTTGAAGGAAGAACAAGTAAAGAGATCGAAGACTTACATTAGGGCTTTGGTTGTCATAAATTTTTATCACCCTCAAGTTTCACGTTCCCCATACTAAGCTTAAAAACGAGATCATTGTTATTATAAGTTAGTAAGCTAACATTCACTCATGTGGCTCAATTATTCGTTTAGACTCCCTTATTCCTAGGTGTATCTCTTATATTTTATTATTGTCTTGAATGATCACGAGGATGCATTGTTGACTTATTTCGATAGCTTATTTAGGCCAAAAATTAAGTAGGACGATCTAATCAATAGTTAGCTAAAGGACAAAATCCTTTAAAACTGCTTCTCGGGACATCATAAAGTTCATATCTTGGCATAAATCGTTCATGATTTGAGACCTTTCTCGGATCGATATTTGGCATTGACTTCATACTTCGAATCTTGAGAGATGTTCATGAAATAATGGTCCTCTCTTCATAATAGGAATTTCTTCACTTGAAGTTTTTCAGAGATTCTTCAAATTTGGACCACGACTTCTTCATTTTTCTCCAATCTTTATCTGGGATTTTGATATACAACGATCCGCCTCCTTTTAGGACTTGGATCTATTTATCCTCATACCTTGCTAGGGTCTTTTTGGATAGACTTACCCATGATCTTTAGGGGAGTATTTGGTTTTCGTCGTGTGTCTCGATCCTTCATATTGATTTTTGATCAATGATTCTTCACATCACTTGGGATGTTTAGCAACAAAATGTAGCCCTCATGCCTTGTTAGGGCCTTTTCAGACTCGCCAATCTTCGCATCCCCCTTCAATAAGTTATGCCTTGGCTATGAACTCTAGTTAATACCGAGCAAATTTTAAACGATCTTGTGCTAGAAGCTAAGTAACTTTTCAAATCGTACGACCTTATTATTGCAATTATATTTATTAACAAGCGATGGGAGAAAAAGCTCATAATTAACTCACAAATATTCATGAAAGAATACCAAACCTATAATTGACTCTATCATCTCTCGTTCTCCACAATTTAAAATCTCAAAGAATGAGACTCGTGGATGCTTAGCCTATTAAATCAAAGTTTTGGGTTTTCAAGTCATCTATAGGACTTTGCAACTTCTTAGACTTTTTCAAGTTTAGAATTCGCATTTTAAGTTCCCTTGATAAACGACTTTCTAGGATTAATTATATGAACTTGCGAAAAGTTCTTGTTCTTAACCCATATGAGTTAAGACTTTCGCGTTTTAAAGTTCCCTATTTAAAAGCCTAGCAAAACTTGATTTAAACACGTTAAGGATACTAGCTAGAGTAAACTAAAATAAGTAAACTCGGGTTGAGTCAAAAGATTCATGACGGGCCTAATATATCAAAGACATCTAAACTTATTAAAACCAGTTTATTTAAATTTATTCTAATGAAAGAAAATTAACGATAACAAAGTAAAATACTAATAGGCCAAAATAGATCAAAAATGTAACACCCCCAAATTTATACAATTCAATACAGCGGAAGACTCGTTGGTGTTACGGGATAGCACATTACTCACATCATAAACAACGCTTAAAAATCGCATCGTTTAATAATAAAGCATTTCCATTCATAAATATCAAATTTACATAGGTCCCAAGTCATTGTATTTCATACAATTTTTACAAAGCATTTGAATGGAAATTATTATTTAAGTGTGGGCCATGAATTCTTGTTGTCTTCCCGATAATTACCTTCAAGTACCTGAGATAAAACATGTTAAAAGAAAAAGGTCAGCGATAACGCCGAGTGAATTCATAGAGTTTAATAAAACCATCAATATATCATCGGTATATAATTATTACCGAAAATCATTTTTGTACAAATCTTTGTAATAGGCCATAAAATAGCCAAAGTCATTTTATTCAAATCCTTATCAAAAATCATAATATAGGCTGTTGCCTTCAAAACCATTATACGAACCAATGCCGTAAAAACATCATACAATACGTTTTATAACGTTGTATAAAGTTAAATAAAAACCGTTATATGGATATGGTTATATAAAACCAAAACACGAACATAATATCAATAATAAGACCCTGTATTGCTAGCCAGGCAATATATCATAATTCAATGCATAAAGCAGTATTTTCGTTATTTTTGGATTATTATAAGCCGCATGACCTTTTTACCTTACTACAACAAACAACGGGTAGCTAGCCCGAAACTCAATTTACCCATCTAAATTAGCGTGTCGTCACAATAATCACGCTTGTGTAAATCTTCTCATACATAAATTCGCTTACCAATCAATGTGGCACGACAGGGATCAACCGTCAAGGCGCGAACTGGGGTGATCGTCCCCAAATAATACTATTATATGCATAAGCGTCTACCAAATCCCGGTAGTTCACAATTCATGCTAATGGGACTTTTTGTGACATAACCTAACTTTAATAATCCATTTCATTTCATCTATCGGGTCATATAATCATACATCGGGTCATACAATCATTCGGGTCCAAATCAATAAACAAACAATCGGGACAAATGGTGTCCTATTTTAGTAAAACTAACATGTTATCTCCCTCGCGGGTTTATAAAATATTTCATAAAAACATTTAAAAGATGGTGAGGCTATGAACTCACGTTGATGTGGGAAAGCGGGTTATCGGCAATTCGGATGTACGGTACGTGCTTCAATCATGGAAACCTAGACAAATAATACTTGTCTTAGACTTTTGTCCAATGACTTTATAAAATAACAATTATGTATACATATGATGATTTTATATATATGATGATGATCAAGTGGGTTTATACATTTTTACTCATTCATTATAGTGTTTATGTGTTGGTAACATTTTTATACTAGTTTTACTTATTTACATGTTTTAGGCCCAATAACCCTATTACAAGCCTAATACTTTATATTAGTCCATTTTACACTTTTATTATCAGTATTATACTTTTCATGTTGGGCCCAAGTGGGTTAAGCCCAATAAGTAAGTTTATAAGTGTTTTACCAAATTAGTCGGGTTTATTGTCCATTAAGGCTACTTTGGCCCGTTAATGTCTATATGTTGTAAAGCTCGGGTTTTATCGGTTTTTACTTGTTATATATGTTTATACATCAGTATGTGAGTATATAAAAGTTTACATTAGACGGGTCCAACCGTCTAAGTTTTATTTAACAAAAACGTTAATCTTTCGGTTTTAGCCGAAAAGACGTAAAAATCATGTTTATAGTTTTTATAACTTATAAATCTTATTCAACTATCATTTTTATAAAGTGTCCATTTATTTAACCTTATACATATTTATATTAATCAAATTTATAAGTTAGTGGGTTTTAATTCACATTTTATACTATATTAGTTTGAGTGCTTATATAATACTATTAAACATTAATTCTTCAAAATCTGGTTTTTAGTTTCATCTTCACCATTTTTATCATATCTTGAGTTCTATAAGGAGATAGAAGCTAATTTTTGGATTGAATAAACTTCATATTATGTGCTACAAATAAGTTATTTATAGCTACTGCTGATTCCATGTCTAACTATCCTTAACAGTCCCTACAAAACAGACTATTCAGATTGGTACACTCATCTTGTTTTGATCATATCTCACTCATTTTGATGATTCCATTGCATGGCCAACTCTCACATGTGTACGAAATCTAACACTTACTGTAAATGGATTCCACCATGCAATTTTATCAGTTTATAACTTGGTTACTTACTGTTTTTATACAGCCATCTTATTAAGCAAGATTTAACCATTTTTACATGTGGTTTTTCCATCTTTTTACCCATGTTTATCAAATCTATCAACACCAAATCCCCACATATACTTTTAATCATCATTCATCATCATATACATATACATAAATAAAGAAAATACAAGATTACATAATCAAAATAACAAGAGGATAGGAAGAACAATCTCTATACCACCATTAGTGATGAAAAGATGAGTCTTTGATGAACAAGGCTTGGATTTTGATGGCAAAACTTGTGATAAACCAATATATCTTCAAGTCTACCAACCTTTATAAAATTCTCATGGAAAATCAGCCCTATGACACCAACAAATCTTCTCCTTGGATGTTAGAATCACCTCCAATCTTCAAAGCTTCAAAGTAGCATCATCATGTGTATGAGTAACACATGATTTTATGGCTAACATAGATCAAATGAGGGTTGTTTTTGATGATGGTTGGACGAATTTGAGAGAGAGAGGAGAGGAGTGTGTGAGTTTTGCATGTGAAATGGAAGTAAGTGGTAAAGTTTAGTGGTTTTTGCTAGTTTGGTGGGATAAGTTAGCTTTCATGTGAAGCTAAGCTTACATGTGTAAGCTTATAGCTACAAGGGTGCCACATCATGGATGTGGTGTCCTCTTTTGGCCACCCCATGTGTTAGTGGGGTGGGATAAACTTGTTTTGTCCCATCCCGCTAATTTACGGGTATTCCTCGATTCTAGTTTCCTCGATTTGCGTGCCCTCGGGTCGTTTTACGAAAAACGTTTTTATAAATTATGAACCAACGGCACAAAACGAATCTAATAAAAATTGTCTCATCAAAACGGAGTTCGAAAACGTAAATACGTAATCCTAAGGTTTCCGGTTTAGTCGTAAAGGACGTTAAATTAAAATCGTAAGTCCTAATCTCTTCTCGTAAATTTGTGAGTTTATGAACCAACACAAATTAAAATCTCAAAATAATATTCACGGAAAATTTTATTTCCTAAAATGTCGGACTGTCACCAAAGATGGTGTATGTAAACGTAAGCACGTAACGTTGAATCCTCCGGTTTAGACGTAGTCGATGCTACTTCAAGACGTAAATCCAAATTTCTTCCCTAAAATAAGTGAGTTCATGTTATAACATTAAAATAATGTTTTCAATTAAATATTGAGAATAAAATATAAACCATAAATTGACGGATTGTCACAGCATTTACCCCTAAACATGATCTTTGTCCTCAAAGATCATCTTATCTTACTACTCGCTTCTTATAGAGTTAAAGCCATGTGGGTATTTCCTCGACATTCGGTCTTTTCTCACAAGTGTAATTCATTACAATATGCGAGTTTCATCAAACATAACTACGGGAATAAGATCAGGCTTAATATTGACTAACTTTCTCTATCCATGATGTTCACGGGTTTTTGATGAATGCAACTTTTCGCCGATCTAAACTTTATCAAGAAATGATCAGATTTTCACTTGATAGACATTTTATCAAGTTCGATATACGAAACATAATTCACGTAGTTCTTGAAGTCCTAGGGTAGATCCAGCTTATATGCCTTTCAACCCAACTTTTACATCATCTCAATGGTCCCATACATCGGGGACTTATATCCCATGATCTTTCAGATCATCAATTCATTTTTCCATAGTTAAAATTTTTGGCATAACTTCGCTACCCATCTGGTACTTCAAGATCTACATTTCATATTCACATAACCTCCTGCCCACTACCGGCAGTCAATAATCAGATCCTAATTTCAACAATCATTTCAGGTCTCGCGGGTCGGGTATTTTGTAAGGTTAGGTTTGTCATCATAGGAAACCTTAAACCTAAAAGACATGTCCAACTCACAATGGGTGTATGTCGGGTGTCTTCATCCCAACTCCTGCTTACAGATGCTCTAATATATATCCTCACAAGATTAGATCTCGATCCTAACACGATAATTATCAATGATAATCTTTCCAAAGGAAAGCGATTATACAGTTTATTACCAAAGGTCAATCATTCAAACATAGAACAGCACTTATAGTATTTTGTATCGTAACTTTACCTCGTCCCTTCGATTGGGGTGGTACACAGTACTCTCATCAAGATTTGTTATCAATGACTTCTGAGCAAATCTCTAGAAATTCGATGCGAAGCGAGGATCTTGATAGAGATGATCGATACACGCACACCATGTTTACACAACTCCTTTAAATACAAAAGGGTCAATTTCTTCATCAAGAATCTATCATTAACATGAATGATATTAGCAGATTTGGTCAGTCTGTCGAGATTACCTAAATCGAATCAAATTCAGATGATGACCTTTGCAATAGTTAGACGTTTACTAATGTATGAGGCGATGTCTGCCTTCATAATTTGCCATTAGTACAACTTCTTCAGATAAGAATACATTAAATCATAAATGTCATGAATAAAATACTTATACTTACAAGATTCCAACATAACTATATCTCACAATCCTCCATATTTAGACAATCACAAGTGGCCTTTTAATCATTTAGCGCCATCGGCTTCTCAGTTCTAATGGTTCACATTAGCCGCGAACCCCCTTTTATTATTTATATTATCCTTCTTACAGGCATCAATTATTTCTAAATTGTTCGGGCAAATTCCTTTGCACCGTCATTATTAAGGAACACAATCCTAATTGATTCTTTATCCTTTCTATATTATGTGTCAGTATCAACATTCACTTTCTCCTGATGAAATATATATAACATGACCGTATTAATTCAAAATTTCTTTCTTCATATCTTCTATGTTTTAGTTTCATCTCAACTATTATTTTTATCTGTTTTACTCAATCCGACGTCCAAAGCATCGATAATTATTACAATTAATTAAATAATAATTATTAAATTTTTATGAAACGTAAACGTAAAAATTTTAAATTCCTTAGTTCGACAAATTATATAAAATGTTCAAAATAAATTTGAATTTAATTAACAAGATTTTTGTTGATTTATCGAAAATAATTAATAAGATTCGTAAATGTTCGAAAAACCTTCGTTTATTCTTTGGTAAAAATTTTCTTAGTTGAAAAGCAAATATTGTCGTTTCAAATTTTTAAGTCATGATTTAACGGTTTCCTCAATCCCTCTTAGGTTGTGTTGAGGTATACACAAACATTTACCCCTAAACAGGAGTTTAGTTAAATGTTTTGGGCATAAGGAAATAATCCCTTAAAAAATTCTTTGATAAATTATTTGTCAAAACATATTTTCACTTTCTTTTTGGTAAAACCCAAAGTCTTAAATGAGTTCTAATTTTTGAAGAGTCAATATATATATATATATATATATATATATATATATATATATATATATATATATATATATATATATATATATATATATATATATCTTACCATCATTAATCAAACGGTCATTTTATGTAAAGGATTAAGCCTTAATTCACTGTTAAATATTCAAGGTACAGATTTTCATTGTTCGGTCAGTTCAGGGCAATCTATAAATAATTATTAACTCATTCTTATTCTTATAAACAAACAAATAGTCCTTAATGATCACAAGCATGAATTTATCAAATTACAGCCTACACACGTGATTCACCAAATTTATGAATGCTACATGTGTATTAGTCAATCCAAACGACATCGCGTGAAACTCATAATGTTCATTACAAGTTCTGGATGTAGTGATTGGAATAGATAATCTTTTTCGCGGACGCGAAGTTGATGATAACCATGCCGTGGATCAAATTTCCTGAATATACGCTAGAACCTTGTAAATGATCGAACAATCTATCATCTTGGGTAGTGGATATAGATTTTAATCATCAATTTACCTAGTTCACGGTAATTAAACAAATATAAGAAATAATAACACCATAGCTCTTCATGATGACGATCTTGGTAGAATAAAAGCTTTCTCTGACAACTCTCTCAATTGTACGGTAACACTTTCAATTTAGATGGTGCTGACGTACAGTGCACAAGCCACAGGTGCAGCACCGGGAATATAATCAATACCAATTTCAACTTGCCTTAATGGCAAAAGTCTAGGTAATTCACCAATAAATACCTCCTAAAGTTTCAGATAAAAGAAACATCTTTTAATAAATTCATATTAGGTTCTTTCTAGATTATAGTATCTATGACTAATTCACAACCATTCACGGTATAATTTCAAGTATAAATGCAGGATATGGTCATTCATCAAGAATTATTTAGATCACTTTTGATAATCAACATCTTATCTTTTAGGGGAATTCTACTCGAGTTCCCATCAATTAAGACAATGTCGTCATGTCATAATCAACCATTCCATTCTACTGGCACTATCAACTTTCCAGTTTTGTCACCATTGATAAGATGTGATCTTCTCAAAAGACTAATAATAATTCATAATCCATCACAAATTCATGGATATCAGGAGACATAACTATCATCAATCAACGCATAATTTACGCGAGAGAATTTCAATTCAGATAAAGACGAAAACATTTAACAAATATGAATATATCTCATGTTTTCATATTTTGAGTATGCATTCGAAAGCTCCTGGGATCGTTACCCAGGTCATTCAAATGAAATCTAATCAAAAGAAATGATATGAGCGTCGATACATCCAATCGGGTATCAACACTCGGTAATCAGATACTTTTCCTAAGAATCTCACTACGGGAGAATTGGACAAGAAAGAATTGTCAATTGTCAAATAAGACAATTTCCACAGATGAGTAAATTCGACTCAGAAGAATAGATGCTACAGGCACATATGTAGGTGTCCCTAACACTATGTCCTTATTTTTCACTTCTTGCAGATCTCATAAATTTTAATCTTTCACAATCTTCAAAGAAAATTTAGTGTTTATTAATTATTTCATGGTGACTACTAATCAGCCTTGCATGGTCACTTCCAAATTGTATGTAGGCGCGCAACTATATACAATTTCAAGATTAACGATGCAATACTCAGTTCGTCAAAATTTTATCATCATGTTTATAATAAAAACATTTTCATGCTTAATTCTTAAATAAGAATCAAGAATAAATTTACAAAGATTTTCTTTGTTATGAAAACAATTAAGTTTTCCAAGGTGTTTTATAAACAACTTCATTTCGATAACGATTATTTATAAGTCTCACTTTAAATAATCCATATGGTGATGAAAACCCAATTTTCCTCAAGGGATACTGTTTTATCTTATAAAAACAATGAGTGATCTGCAAAAGAGTGATGAAAAGTTGTTCACCAAGAACTAACTACAATATAATAGGAAATGAGCTTAGCCAATTAATCATGAGGTTCATGACCTTGATGGCACTCAGGAAGAATAATTCACAACGTAACTCAAATCGAGATGAGTACTTGTTCAATGGTTGCATCACTAATGCGAGCATTAGGATGAAGCAATAAAAGATAGATAACATCGATACATGTAGAATTTAGCAATCAAAGTTAGTCTTTTCATTAATCACAAACAAGTCAAAATTGTACCGTAACACATTACGTATCACTATGTCATACAATTCCAAGAACTCATCCTACCAACTGATGTCTCAATTAAATTAGGGATTATTTTTAAAAGATACCACAATAAATACTAATCTACAAGAGTCATTAGGTGTTCCACGTGTCCCAGAAGATCCATCGGTCCCAATTCAGAAGAAGATTTCTTCAATTTATTTCTTGGACACTGGGCATCCTCGTTAGTGGAAAATGGCCTAGGAACAACCCTTAACACGAACCAACGATCAATTAAAACCTTATAATTCAATCACAGGACTTAACGACTTCCTCTTACCAATCTCATATTCCATACGAGTTAAATTTTACTTTATTCAAGTTTCAATCAACTTATACTCAATTCGATATCATGTCTCACTTTCCAATACTTTAAACCTTATTCTTAGGCCTTAATAGGGCAATAAAAGCTTGATATGATCAACACTTAATTTCCAATCCTATAGCTCTTACAACAACAATTATCAAATGAGTCATTAATATGAAATGACCCACATATTCAATTAGACTTCTCGGAAAGGTACTAGTGGCATGAGGCTTTTGGGTAATGGTTCCAATGACAGCCTCAAGTGCAACATTCACCCTTTCGATTTCAAATTTAAGAATTGGGTGACAACGAATCAGATAACACCTTTCCAGCTGGTAACGTTTTGTCAAAATCCACTCTATAAGGAAAGATCGTCATGACATCGATATCAGTTTTAATCTCGCCAGTTCTTCTTCAATATCACAATCAACTACTATCTACATTTCTACGAATATCAACCATTTTGTTGGGATCAAAATTATCCACAACTTGGTTTAGATCTAGGATAGCTAGAATTCCTTCGGGAATAGCTTCGGTTAATTTGCTAGGGAAGTTAGGGTTTCTTGTGACAATCTACGTCGTATAAATATCTCGTATACATATAGGAATAATCATTAAACAATCATGTAATAAAATTACATCATATATACATATATATATATATATATATATATATATATATATATATATATATATATATATATATATATATATATATATATATATATATATATATATATATATATATATATATATATATATATATATATATATATATATATATATATATATATATATATATATATATATATATATATATATATATATATACTTATATATATATATATATATATATATATATATATATATATATAAGTATATATATATATATATATATATATATATATATATATATATATATATATATATATATATATATATATATATATATATATATATATATATATATATATATATATATATATATATATATATATATATATATATATATATATATATATATATATATATATATATATGTATATATATATATATAATCCAATTAGTATATATATATATTAAATTAACACTTCTCAGTCTGGCCTTGTCGGCAACTCAGGAATTCTTCGGCACCGTTATAGTCAAAAGATTTTTAGACATTTTTAGAAAAATGTTTATAGTTAAAAGATTTTGAATTGTTTTATTCAAAACATTAGTTTTAAAAATCTTTCGTTCTCTATAACGAGAGCTCTGATACCAAACTGTAACACCCCCAAATTTATACAATTCAATACAACGGAAGACTCGTTGGTGTTACGGGATAGCACATTACTCACATCATAGACAACGCTTAAAAATCACGTCGTTTAATAATAAAGCATTTCCATTCATAAATATCAAATTTACATAGGTCCCAAGTCATTGTATTTCATACAAGTTTTACAAAGCATTTGAATGGAAATTATTATTTAAGTGTGGGCCATGAATTCTTGTTGTCTTCCCGAGAATTACCTTCAAGTACCTGAAATAAAACATGTTAAAAGAAAAAGGTCAGCGATAACGCCGAGTAAATTCATAGAGTTTAATAAAACCATCAATATATCATCAGTATATAATTATTACCAAAAATCATTTTTGTACAAATCTTTGTAATAGGCCATAAAATAGCCAAAGTCATTTTATTCAAATCCTTATCAAAAATCATAATATAGGCTGTTGCCTTCAAAACCATTATACGAAACAATGTCGTAAAAACATCATACAATACATTTTATAACGTTGTATAAAGTTAAATAAAAACCGTTATATGGATATGGTTATATAAAACCAAAACACGAACATAATATCAATAATAAGACCCTGTATTGCTAGTCAGGCAATATATCGTAATTCAATGCATAAAGCAGTATTTTCGTTATTTTTGGATTATTATAAGCCGCATGACATAGTTACCTTACTACAACAAACAACGGGTAGCTAGCCCGAAACTCAATTTGCCCATCTAAATTAGCGTGTCGTCACAATAATCACGCTTGTGTAAATCTTCTCATACATAAATTCGCTTACCAATCAATGTGGCACGACGGGGATCAACCGTCAAGGCGCGAACTGGGGTGATCGTCCCCAAATAGTACTATTATATGCATACGCGTCTACCAAATCCCGGTAGTTCACAATTCATGCTAATAGGACTTTTTGTGACATAACCTAACTTTAATAATCCATTTCATTTCATCTATCGGGTCATATGATCATACATCGGGTCATACAATCATTCAGGTCCAAATCAATAAACAAACAATCGGGACAAATGGTGTCCTATTTTAGTAAAACTAACATGTTATCTCCCTCGCGGGTTTATAAAATATTTCATAAAAACATTTAAAAGATGGCGAGGCTATGAACTCACGTTGATGTGGGAAAGCAGGTTATCGGCAATTCGGATATACTGTACGTGCTTCAATCACGGAAACCTAGACAAATAATACTTGTCTTAGACTTTTGTCCAATCACTTTATAAAATAACAATTATGTATACATATGATGATTTTATATATATGATGATGATCAAGTGGGTTTATACATTTTTACTCATTCATTATAGTGTTTATGTGTTGGTAACATTTTTATACTAGTTTTACTAGTTTTACTTATTTACATGTTTTAGGCCCAATAACCCTATTACAAGCCCAATACTTTATATTAGTCCATTTTACACTTTTATTATCAGTATTATACTTTTCATGTTGGGCCCAAGTGGGTTAAGCCCAATAAGTAAGTTTATAAGTGTTTTACCAAATTAGTCGGGTTTATTGTCCATTAAGGCTACTTTGGCCCGTTAATGTCTATATGTTGTAAAGCTCGGGTTTTATCGGTTTTTACTTGTTATATATGTTTATACATCAGTATGTGAGTTTATAAAAGTTTACATTAGACGGGTCCAACCGTCTAAGTTTTATTTAACAAAAACGTTAATCTTTCGGTTTTAGCCGAAAAGACGTAAAAATCATGTTTATAGTTTTTATAACTTATAAATCTTATTCAACTATCATTTTTATAAAGTATCCATTTATTTAACCTTATACATATTTATATTAATGAAATTTATAAGTTAGTGGGTTTTAATTCACATTTTATACTATACTAGTTTGAGTGCTTATATAATACTATTAAACCTTAATTCTTCAAAATCTGGTTTTTAGTTTCATCTTCACAATTTTTATCATATCTTGAGTTCTATAAGGAGATAGAAGCTCATTTTTGGATGGCATAAACTTCATATTATGTGCTACAAATAAGTTAGTTATAGCTACTGCTCATTCCATGTCTAACTATCCTTAACAGTCCCTACAAAACACACTATTCAGATTGATACACTCATCTTGTTTTGATCATATCTCACTCATTTTGATGATTCCATTGCATGGCCAACTCTCACAAGTGTATGAAATCTAACACTTACTGTAAATGGATTCCACCATGCAATTTTATCAGTTTATAACTTGGTTACTTACTGTTTTTATACAGCCATCTTATTAAGCAAGATTTAACCATTTTTACATGTGGTTTTTCCATCTTTTTACCCATGTTTATCAAATCTATCAACACCAAATCCCCACATAATATTTTTAATCATCATTCATCATCATATACATATACATAAATAAAGAAAATACAAGATTACATAATCAAAATAACAAGAGGATAGGAAGAACAATCTCTATACCACCATTATTGATGAAAAGATGAGTCTTTGATGAACAAGGCTTGGATTTTGATGGCAAAACTTGTGATAAACCAATATCATCTTCAAGTCTACCAACTACCAACCTTTATAAACTTCTCATGGAAAATCAGCCCTATGACACCAACAAATCTTCTCCTTGGATGTTAGAATCACCTCCAATCTTCAAAGCTTCAAAGTAGCATCATCATGTGTATGAGTAACACATGATTTTATGGCTAACATAGATCAAATGAGGGTTGTTTTTGATGATGGTTGGACGAATTTGAGAGAGAGAGGAGAGGAGTGTGTGAGTTTTGCATGTGAAATGGAAGTAAGTGGTAAAGTTTAGTGGTTTTTGCTAGTTTGGTGGGATAAGTTAGCTTTCATGTGAAGCTAAGCTTACATGTGTAAGCTTATAGCTACAAGGGTGCCACATCATGGATGTGGTGTCCTCTTTTGGCCACCCCATGTGTTAGTGGGGTGGGATAAACTTGTTTTGTCCCATCCCGCTAATTTACGGGTATTCCTCGATTCTAGTTTCCTCGATTTGCGTGCCCTCGGGTCGTTTTACGAAAAACGTTTTTATAAATTATGAATCAACGGCACAAAACGAATCAAATAAAAATTGTCTCATCAAAACGGAGTTCAAAACATAAATACGTAATCCTAAGGTTTCTGGTTTAGTCGTAAAGGACGTTAAATTATAATCGTAAGTCCTAATCTCTTCTCGTAAATTTGTGAGTTTATGAACCAACACAAATTAAAATCTCAAAATAATATTCACGGAAAAATTTATTTCCTAAAATGTCGGACTGTCACCAAAGATGGTGTATGTAAACGTAAGCACGTAACGTTGAATCCTCCGGTTTAGACGTAGTCGATGCTACTTCAAGACGTAAATCCAAATTTCTTCCCAAAAATAAGTGAGTTCATATTATAACATTAAAATAATGTTTTCAATTAAATATTGAGAATAAAATATAAACCATAAATTGACGGATTGTCACAAAAAAATTTGAAAAATGTCGAAAAAATCAATTTTCCGGTTAAAATGAGGACAAATACAAGGAAAATCCCACTAACTTCGATAGAAGTCCCCCTATACTTAATATAAACATTGTCCTCAATGTTTAAGCATATGGAAGTAACCTCCCCTACACTTAGGACTTTGTGCACGTTGCTTAAATCTTGCTAAGGAAGAGACAACTAAAGTGATTCCTATTTTAATATTGAAAAATATAAAATAGTGAATCAGAAGAGTTTAAGATAGAACCGGGAAGACGGGTACACGGGATCACAGTTCATCAAAAGTCATCAAAAGTAGATCTTGAAAGCTCGAATCCCTGAACATCATAAGAAAGAAAACAAAAAACACATACTAGGGTCTCCCCATACACTTATTAAAAAAACGGAATAAAAGGATAGATAATCGGGTTGCCTCCCGATGAGCGCTTGTTTTTGTTGACCGAGTCACGAGCCTGACTCGACCCCGAATTGAATGGTCCATGGGGAAGCCTCGAATGTAATACCGGGATCAAAGACCTTGTCCTCGTTCCCGGAGTAACATAATAAATGAGAGGCCGGAGGATAAGTCTTAAAGGGTAGAAAAGTCCTCTCAACATACGAAAAGTATGTGAAGTTGTGATCCACTAGAGGTGGGGTGGGTAATGGAATCAAAATGTCATCCCCAAAAGACATATGATTATCACTGAGCGGCAAAGCCATAAAGGTGTCAATCATAGAATGGTCAATGTCACCTCCCAGGTCAAAGCACTCATCCTCAGTAATGGTCTCCAAAGTATGGGAAAAGAGGTGCTCGGGAGGGGGAATTGGGAAAATACCATCAGGCATTAAAGTATCAAAAAGAATATCCTCCTTCGTTTCATCATCATCAATACCCGGAGGTATTGAGTGAATGTCAATTTCTTCCATAAATGTGTCATTATTCTCAACAGGAGTAAGAGACAGGGGTAAAGACTTGGTATTAGGAGCAGAATTCAACGCTTCAATTTTAGCAATAAGAAGATGAAATTTCAGTAATTTGTCGCGAAGAATAACGTATTCCACCTCTTCTACAAGACCAAGTTTAGTGGTGAACTTACTCGTAAGTCGGAGAGAATAAATCAACATCGCCCTCATCTCCCGGAGGAGATTAAGAAATTTCAAAGGTGAAATTCTCATAGCATGGAGAAAAATCTTCATTAAGAGCGACCTCGTTCGTAAGCTCCGCAAAAGTCGGTACATCACAAACCTCCTCAAATAAGTTGCCGAGACCAAATTCAATAATCTCACTCGATGAATCACTATCCTTAGACGCATTTGGGATATCGAGAAAAGGAATTACAATTGCACTAGGATGTTGAGCAACAAGATCATTCAAGAAATAGTTCTCATCGTCATCATCATCATAATAGTAAGAACGCACAAGAGGCGGAGTATAATCACTAAGATTAGAAACTTGCTCTTGTTGTTGTCGTTGTCGCTCCTCCAATGTCTCGGTCAGTCAAATTAAGACGTCATGAATTTTCAAAAGAAGGGTTTGTCTTTCTTCATTCGGATTCAAGGAAGGTTGATGATCAAGGGTGTATTGTGGGGTTCAAAATTATGAAAACCGGAATTATAGCACGAATTTGGTTCATAATAATTCATCGGTTGACAATAAGAAGTATCATGCGGGCCCCACAATTGTTGCAATACGGGTATTGAGAAAAACCCGGTGCGTCTTGTGGATAGCTATTACCATTGTCATAATTGTAACCCGGTTCTTGCTCGTCATGAGATGGGTATCGAATTGGACACGAAACATGCCAATGAGAATCGCTTTCACAATATATGCAAGAGGGTGGATTAAGTGCATTAGAAGCAAAGGATGAGTTAATCGAATTGCACGAGGGACAAAATCCAAATTGTGTATTGTCGATATCATTTCCGCACCGCTCACATGTACACCATTGACATGTTTGAAAACCATGCAATGGTCTCCCACACCCTACGCAATAAACATACGAATCCATGAAGAATTAAAAATTAGAGTGGTTGAGAAAAAGAATTAAACAGAATAGAGGATGAAGAGGAATATTTTTGGTGCAAAACTCTTGAAAAAATAAATGCTTTTTATGAGTTTTTAAATGTTTTTGGAGTTTTTTTTTTGAAAATTTGGAATTTTTTTATGGATTTTTGAAAATTTTTGAGCAAGAAAAATAACGTTCGAAAGTGAACGGATCCCAAAATCCAACGCGTCTCTCACAAAAACCGTTAATCTTCACGAAAAGAGCCGGCAGCGGCGCCATTTGAAAGTTGGGCTTTTGCTAGGTTAAAAGTTCGTTGTTGTCGGCGTCTAATCGAATTGATTACAGTTTGAAGTGTGTGACTCAGTCGTCTTTCGTGGATAAAAGAAAAGGTTTTCGTTGTGTAACAAAATAAAAATGCAAACTTTTAAAGTAAATAGCAAATTAATAAAACGATAAACTAATAAAGACTTAAACGAAATATAGATAAAAGCTTGAAAAGATTAAACTAAAAAAATAAAACTTTAAAAATAAATGACGAAAAATTAAAACTCGACAAAAAGTAAAATTTGCAACCTTAAAAATAAAACTACGACAAATCAAGTTTAAAATAATTCCAAGTAAAAATGGCGAGAAAAGTTAAATTTGAATTTAAAAATAAAAACAGGAAATAAAAACTAAAAAATGCGTTCCGATCGTAACTTGGATCCCAGTCTCTATCGTGACCAGGATCGCAACCAGGATCATATCTTAGATCTTAGCCTTTGATCTTAGTCTTTGATCTTAGTCTAGATCTTAGTCTTCGATCTTAGTCAAGATCTTAGTCTTCGAGCTTAGTCTAGATCTTAGTCTTCGATCTTAGTCTTCGATCTTAGTCTTCGATCTTAGTCTAGATCTTAGTCTTCGATCTTAGTCTAGATCTTAGTCTTCGATCTTAGTCTTTGATCTTAGTCTAGATCTTAGTCTTCGATCTTAGTCTAGATCTTAGTCTTCGATCTTAGTCTAGATCTTAGTCTTCGATCTTAGTCTAGATCTTAGTCTTCGATCTTAGTCTAGATCTTAGTTTTCGATCTTAGTGTAGATCTTAGTCTAGATCGTAACCACAGATCAAAGTCTGGATCGTGAGTAGTGATCGCAGTATTGGATCGCAAGTAGAAACCCTAAGGCTTATGCGATCACAATACCCGATCGGAACCATTAAAACCCTTAAACATTACGATGGAATGGAAATGGTAAATAAGCATAACCAAATAAGCACTTTTCTAATAAGCACTTACTAAAACTTAACCAAATCAACAATAATAACAAAAACTAAATAAGCATGAATAACAAACTTTCAAAATACTAAATAAGCAAGCTTTATAAAATAAACTTTAAAAAGATTAAAATTTTAAGAACACTTAAAAGAAAATAAGCTAAACATGAAATAAGTAAAAATTGCAATAAGCTAAAACCTTAAATCGTTTAAAAACATTGATAAGAATAAAAAGATGAAAATTTTAATCAAATAAACACCAAGATGAAACAAGTTACTTACTTTAAACCGAATCAAAATCAAGATTAAACAAGAAAGGTAGAATAAGATAGATTATGAAACCTTGAAATAAAATTAAAGATTAAAGATTCAAAACAAGATTAAAGACTTACATGGATAACTTGATAGAAAGACAATATGAAAAGACAATATGAAAAATGCTAGAAAATAAAGTGGATAGCTAATGGAGAATTAGCTAACACCTTCCAAATGAGGGGAAGGGTTAGTATTTATAGGGAGGAGGTTGGTTGGTGGCTTGTGAGTTGATTTCCTTCTTTCTTTTAATTTGTCTTCGCGTCTTTAATTAAATTGACGTTTTTGACATTGGCTCAGGATTTTTCGATAAATATCTTGAACTCGTCTTATAATTTCTTCATTTATTAGACTTGTGTTCTTCGACTTGTAAATCTTCCGTCTTTGGTCCTTTTCTTCAATAAATCTTCAAATATGCCCATTTACTTCCAATCTTTTACACTCTTGATCTTTTGACTTCGTCTTTTGTCTTTTTCTTCGATAAAAGCCCGTGAAAGCCCGTGTTTTCTTCCTTTTTCATATTTTGATCCTAAAACACAACAAAAACACAAACCACGCATAATTCTGACATTTACGACATAAAATACACGTTATGGTCTCGTTTTTTATTGTAATAAGTGGTAAAAGGATGGGTGTTTTCACACCTATCAGGGAACTTCCCCACCAAAGTAGTGCTTCAACCTATGTCCATTCACCTTGAAATTAGGGCCATCATTTTGAGCTAGCTCGATGGTCCCATATGGAAAAACTTAGGTAACGGTGAATGAACCGGACCAACGGGATTTCAACTTGCCGGAAAAGATTTTCAAACGTGAGTTAAAAAGCAACACTTTATCTCCAATGTTAAACACCCGGTTTTTAATTTTAGAATCATGAAACTTTTTAGATTTTTTTTGTAAATCAATGAATTTTCATAAGCAATATCTCTCAATTCATCCAATTCATTCAATTGCATTTTCTGGGGTTTCCGGCGGTCTCCATGTCATTATTACAATGTTGTAGGGTCCAATAAGCTTTGTGTTCGAGTTCAATTGGCAAGTGACAATTCTTCCCATACATAAGCTTATAAGAAGTGCACCCAATGGGCGTCTTATGAGCGGTACGAAAGGCCCATAAAGCATTGTCTAACTTATCCGACCACGATTGTCGGTTCTCTCCAATCGATCTCTCCAAGATCCTCTTCAACGATTGGTTTGAAACCTCGACTTGCCCACTCGTTTGTGGGTGATAATCCGTAAAAAGCCGATGTGTAACCCTATATTTCCTTAGGACCCTTTTGAATTGGTCATTACAAAAATGGGTTCCACGATCGCTTATGATCGCACGAGGGGTTCCTAACCGAGAAAACAAATTCTTCAAAAACTTGACTACCACACGAGCATCGTTCGTGGGCAAAGCCTTAGCTTCCACCCACTTGGATAGGTAGTCGACGGCGACAAGGATGTACTTATTACCACGAGATGATGGGAACGGCTCCATAAAATCAATTCCCCAAACGTCAAAGATCTCACACACTTGGATGATGTTTTGTGGCATTTCATCGTTTTGTGAGGCTTTGCCTTGACGTTGGCATGAGTCACATGACTTAACAAGTGCATGTGCATCTCGGTAAATAGTAGCCATAAGAATCTGGCATCAAAGACCTTCTTTGCCGTGAGATTAGCGCCATGGTGACCCCCCGTGGGTCCCTCGTGACAAGCTCTAAGGATATTAGAAGCTTCGGTGCCAAGAACACAACGTCGAATGATTTGATCCGCACAAGTCCGAAAGAGGTAAGGGTCGTTCCAAAAGTAGAACTTGACGTCAGAAAATAATTTTCGTTTTTGTTGAGTCGTCATACCCTTAATGATGAAGTTGCCCGCATGGTAATTTGCGATGTCCGCAAACCATGGGGTAGATAAGTCAAGCTTAGAATTCACTACACCAAGTGTCTCGAGAGGAAATGTTTCGGTGATTTCCTTGGGCTCGTAATCACTTTGGTGAGGATCTTCCAAACGAGAAAGATGATCAGCAGCTAGATTCTCGGCTCCTTTTTTGTCAAGGATTTCGACATCAAATTCTTGTAGGAGGAGAATCCAACGAAGCAATCTCGGCTTTGCATCTTGTTTAGCCATGAGATACTTGATTGCCGAGTGATCCGTATACACTATGCATTGGGTCAAGACGAGGTAAGGTCGGAATTTCTCAAATGCATACACCACGGCAAGGAATTCCTTTTCTGTTGTAGTGTATTTAAGTTGATACCTGGTCATCGTTTTGCTAGCATAGTGGATAGGCAAGAAGTGCTTTTCATGACGTTGCCCCAAAACGGCCCCTATGGCGTAATCACTTGCATCACACATTAGTTCAAAGGGGAGGTTCCAATTGGGAGCAACAAGAATGGGAGCTTCGGTAAGTTTCCTCTTAAGGATTGAAAAGGCTCGTACACAATCTTCGTTAAAGACAAAAGGAGCATCTTTTTCGAGGAGATGTGTAATAGGTCGAGAAATCTTTGAAAAATCCTTGATGAATCGACGATAAAAGCCCACGTGGCCTAGGAAACTCCTAACTCCTTTGACGGTTTTCGGATGAGGTAATTTGGCGATGACGTCTACCTTAGCTTTGTCTACCTCAATCGCTGCTTTCGAGACCTTGTGCCCTAAGATGATTCCTTCCTTAACGATGAAATGACATTTTTCCCAATTGAGCACAAGGTTGGTTTCCTTACAACGTTTTAACATTCTCTCAAGATTTGACAAACACGAAGTGAACGAACAACCAAACACGGAAAAATCATCCATAAAGACTTCCATCGTCTTCTCGATCATGTCATGAAAAATAGCCATCATACACCATTGAAAAGTTCCCGGTGCATTACAAAGTCCGAATGGCATTCTACGATAGGCAAACGTTCCATATGGACACGTAAACTTAGTTTTTATTGATCACGAGGATCGATGGGGATTTAGAAGTAACCTGAAAAACCATGTAAAAAGCAATAAAAATCGTTTCCCGCAAGACGCTCCAACATTTGGTCCATGAAGGGCAAGGGAAAATGGTCTTTACGAGTGGCGTCATTCAACTTACGATAGTCGATACACACCCTCCAACCGGTCACGAGTCGAGTTGGAATTAACTAGTTGGCATCGTTTGGCACAACGGTCATTCCTCCCTTCTTAGGGACAGAATGAATAGGACTCACCCAAGGGCTATCGGAAATAGGGTAAATCATTCCCGCGTCAAGGAGTTTGAGGACCTCCTTTTTGATGACGTCGTGAATTTTGGGGTTCACCCACCTTTGACATTGGATTGCGGGTTTGTAGTCCTCTTCCATTAAGATTTTATGGGTACAAAATTTGGGATCGATCCCCTTAATGTCGGATAATTTCCACGCAATTTCCCCTTTGTGGTCCTTTAGAACATCGATAAGTGCGGTTTTTTCATCATTCGAAAGATCTTTCGGAATAATAATCGGCAACTTATCGTCTCCTTCCAAGAATACGTATTCAAGATGAGGAGGTAAATCTTTCAACTCGAGGATTGGTGGTTCCTCAATTGAAGATTTAGGCTCGATACTCATAACCTCCTCGGGCAGAGGAAATGGGAAATCGTTAAGAAAGTCCTTGATAATCGAGAAGTTCTCGTCGTTGTCGAGGTCTTCGTCACAAGTACGAGGAACATCAAATTCTTCCAACGTAAAACCACCACCTTCAAATGGAGTGAAGGATGGTGTCGAGTTATCAAGAATGGGATCAAGCATAGTGGGATTGCCACTATTTTCATCGTCACCAAATCCTAAAACTTCTTGTGAAAATTCCTCGCAAACAACGTCGATCATATCAACGAGGTTTATGGTCGTGACGGAATAAACATGAGTAATTGGAGAGTTTTGTGTTGCGTTTATAACAAGTTCCTCGTCGTTGAAACGTAAGGTGATTTTTCTAGCATGCACATCAATCAACGCCATTGGCGTATCCAAAAACGAACGACCTAAAATAAGAAGAACTTGAGGATCCGTGGGAATATCACAACGATAAAGTCTATCGGATAATAGAACTTTCCCACTTTCACAAAAACGTCTTCGGCCAATCCACGTGCGGGAATCATGGAATGATCGGCCAATTCGATAGACATTAGTGAAGGAGTAAGATTAGGAAGATTAAGCGACTTGAAGATTGCAAGTGGCATCAAGTTAATACTAGCACCAAGATCGGCCAAGGCATAACATTCTTCCATATCTTGAATTGCACATGGAATCAAGAATTTACCGAGATCACCGACTTTTTGAGGTATGCGGTTAAGATAAACCAATGAACAACTAGACAATTGTTGCAATTTCTCCTTGTTGTTTAACATACTCTTAAAGTTAGCGTCAAGTCGAGGCATCATGACCAAAGCGTCGACAAAACTTACATTGAAATGCACATAATGAAACATCTTCATAAAAAGCTCAAATTGGTAATTATCGCGCTCTTGACGTTTCTCCTTACGAAGTCTCAATGGGTAGGGCAAAGGTGTTGTGGGTTGAGGCATAGGCATAACCTTTGGAATCTCGAGTTCCAATGATGGTAATGGGTCAACCGTAGGTGTGGTTTGAGCGGTACTTCGTGGGATTGGGATGTGCTCCTTTTCGACCACCACCTCGGATTCTTCCTTAATTTCCTCCACCGTTGGAGTAATTGGTTGAGGCGTGGGTTCCTTAAGTGTCTTACCACTTCGTGTGGTAATTACTTTCATCTCTCCCTTAGGGTTCGATATGGTGTTACTAGGAAGACTACTCGAAGACGGTTTACACATTATAGCCTCGAACATGGATGAAATTTTATCCTCAAACATAGATTGCCTCTTATCGGCCTTAAGCATCTCTTGTTTTATTTCATGTTGCCCTTGTTCCATCTTTTGTTGGTTTTGTTGTAACCTAGTTACATTACCTTCTATTTTGTTGGTATGGATCTTAAGCTCATTTGCTAACTCATTTTTCAACTCCTTTTTCAAGTCATTCTTAAACTCGGATCTTAGGCTAATGATCTCTCTTTGAATATTATCAAACCTAGCATCATTTCCATTTACGTATTCAACAAATTCATTTGGAAGATCTTTCAAATTTTGCAAACTCTTGTTGTTGTTTTGAAAATCATTGTTTTGATTTTTGTTTGAAACTTGATTGTTATTAGCCCATTGATTCCCATAGTTTTTACCCTTGAAATTGTTTTTGTAACCAACTTGATTGTTTCGATAATTGTTAGCATTTTGATTGGGAGCAAAACCCGGTGGAGTCATTTGATTAGAGCGGGTAACTTGACCGTTCTGGTTATAAGTTCCCATGGCCGCTTAGGCACTCGAAGTGTTACCGCCGTTGGTAATGCACTCGGAGAAATCATGACCTCCACCACAATACATGCAAGAAACCTAAACCGCTTTAGCTGTAGCGGGAGTAGATTGTTCACCAACTTTAAACTCAATCAAAAGTCCCTTAAGTTTATCAAAGATTTTGTTTTCCAAATTTGCCTCAATTTGGAAAGCATCGATGGTATGAGACAATGAAGGTGAAGCCGAAGACGAAGCCTTACGAACACTTGATGTGTTACGAGGACTATAAACCTTAGACCTATTCTCAATAATCAACAATGCTTCCTCGGCCGTTTTACACAAAAAATTACCACCCGCGGCGGCATTAAGATAATCTATCTCATGATCATTCAATCCATTGTAAAACGTGTCAATTTGATGCAAGTCGGAAAAACCGTGATTAGAATACTCATGTAACATTTCTTGAAACCGATTCCAAGCCGTAGAAAAACTCTCATTAAACTCTTGTGAAAATTTAGAAATCTCATTTTTCAAATTCGTAGTCTTAGAGGGCGGGAAAAATTGGTTCACAAATTTCGAAACGAGATCCTTCCACGTCAATATAGAATTGGGTGGCTCTTTCTCTAACCAAATTTTAGCGGGTCCCGCAAAGGAATACGGAAAAAGCATCATCTTAATCGAGTCGTTGAAGACGTCCTTAAACTTGCAAGAGGCAGTAAGACAATTGAATTGGCGTATATGGTTGTGAGGGTTGTCCTTTTCATCACCACGGAATTTGTTGTTTTGGATCATCGACAACAAACCCGTCTTAACTTCAAAATTCTCCGCAAGGATGGCGGGAATCACAATAGCCTCTCCATAACCCTCGATGGGTGCTTGAAGTAACTCCATCATAGTACGATTAGTCATGGTGACTTCTTGTTCTACGATAGGTTCGTCAATAGGAGACTCTTCACTAGAAAGGTTAGGTGTGGTCTCCTTTCGGTTTTTTCGTTTACGTGCACGTCTTGCTTGATTACCAGTAAGCATAAAAGTCACGTACAACGTGGGGATGAGCAAAGAAGATTCTTTTTGGTGTTTTTAACTGATAACTGGGGTTTTGCCCAGTAAGAAAATATTATCGCCCGATCTTCTCGAATTGATTAAGGTTTAAGTGTGACTCAGTCGTTCTTGGTAACAAAAAGGGAATGGTTTCGTGTAGTAAACTAGTTAAAAATAAAGACTATATAAAAGAAATAATGAAAGACAAAAGTTTGGCGAAAAGGTAAATAACGGGAAATAAAAATAAACCAAAGACAAATAATAAAGGAGCAATGCAGATATTTAAACGTAACTTAAAGCGAAACAATAATAAAAATAAAACTAAAAGATAAAATTAAATAAAGACTAAAAAATAAAATGCGCGAAGTAATAAAAATAAGCTAAAAATAATCACCAGAAAAACTGTTCATTCGGAAAAACAAACTTCATCCGGAATAAGTTCCTTATCCGGAATAAACCATTCATTCAGAATAAGTCACTCATTCGGAAAAATGTGTTCATCCGGAATAATCTTACTTGATTCGGAATAACAGTTCGTCCGGAATAAATAGGTTCATCCGGAATATACCCTCATCCGGAATATATCGTTCATCCGGAATGTGTCCTTCATCCGGAATATATGTTTATCCGGAATAACTCATTCATCCGGAATAAGTCACTCATTCGGAAAAATGTGTTCATCCGGAATATGGGTTCATTCGGAATGTTAAGATCAAATGCTTCATTCGGAATAATAAAAGGAAAGTGCTGGTTCGGAATAATAAGTTGATGCGGAATAAAAGGAAGGAAGTGCTGGTTCAGAATAATCAAAAGAAATCACTCATCTGGAATGTAAAGCTTCATCCAGAATATACTACTGATCCGGAATTAAAATTAAAAGACCTTCGTTCGGAATCTGGGAACAGTAAATGATGCGAAGAACAGGGGAAATAAAGGAACACGAATTCAATCAAATCTAACCAAGATAAACCAAAAGATGTTGATCCCAAACTTAGATCGATTAGCTTTGTGTATACGAGATTAGATCAAGTATAACACGTAGAGAAACCTTTGTTATATACTTTGTGAATCTAAGTATTATGCGGAATTTAATACTTAAACAAGAACACAAGATGTAAACAAAACTTTCACTTTGTTTATCAATGTCGAACTTGCTTACAATGAAAGATGTTTACGAATGAAAACTTAATGAAAACTTGATTTTAAACATTAACCTAAAGGCCTTCTTTTATAGACTAAGAAGCCTTGTACAATAAGCTACGTATCAACTATTCTAGGTAAAGATAAACATAGAAAATACATTGTCGTTTCTATCCTTACTAGAAGTATTCTAGAACATAATAAACGTGTAGCTCGCATCTTCCATCATTGCTTGTCTTCAATGTGTCAACGCTTGACTTTAACTTGTCAACGCTTGAGCTGTCAGCGCTCACTTTGCTCTTGTCAACGCTTGAGTTGTTCTTGTCAGCGTTCAAGTAATCTGGCCTTAATTTATTCCCAACAATCCTCCCCTAAACTTGATATCCACTCTTATGATCAAGTTTCTGAATAATCATTAAGAACTTGGAGGAGTCTGACAAACCTTATCATATTGGTAATAAATAAATCTGATCAAATTCTTTGCCACGTCACTTGTATAATCTATCTCCAACTGGGTGTCCTTCATCTTTTCCAAAACAGCCTTGGATATGAAATACTGAGCATCTACAAGTAAATACTCAGCAAACTTTGTAGAACTCAAATGGTATACACCACCAGCTGAATATAACCTCCATTGAAGACCACTGAGGTCATCTTCAAGATCCTTCCATATTTCAGGATCTTCCTCATTTGTCCCACACATTCTTTTGAATGTGGTCCAAAGTTTTATTCCATTAGCTGAAGTTGGTGCTTCAGCCTCATACTTGGTCTCCAGCAACCTCCAAAGGTCCACCAAGTCTTCTCTATCACAACTTGCAAATAAAGATATGAGAGTGGTAAAAGTGTGTACCTCCTTGCCATATCTTCCAATCTTCCAGAATCCACATTCATCCTCATCATAACTCACAATTGGATTCCTGGAATCTAGTGGTAACACATGCACCATATCTGAAGCTTCTAATGGGGAGAGCTTGAGGCTCTTTCTAGTAACTGCTTCACTTGGATATAGTTGATTTATATCTTTTGGAAACTCAAGTGTAAATCCCTTCTTCACTGGTCTGGGAACTATCATAGCTTTCTTGATTTCCATCTCTTCTACAAGTTGCTCCTTTCTTTCATCTGAAAGAAGTCTGAAAGTGTTTTCTTCCTGCACTTTCACTCAGATAGGATAAGCCCTATGTTCCAACTCATCAAATGTCAAAGCCTTCAGCTTCTGATGTGTCCATCCAACTCCATGACATCTGAGCAACATAAAGTAGAGCTTCCTTCTATCCCTTTTCAACTCAGAGAGAATGTTGCTTGCCTTGTGCTTTAAAATCACCTTACAATCCTTCTGAACTCTAAGAAGAATTTCCAAACCCCATATCTGATCTGAAATGGTCAAGTCTGGATTATCCATACAGGTTTCTTCCCAAGAATTGTACATCTGAACCACCTCTGGCATATCAAAATCAATCTGCAACTTTAAATCTCTCAACTTTTCCCTAGCAAGCTCATCACCATACTCAAGCCTTTCTGGTTCAATAATCATCACACTTGAGTCTGAGCTAGCTCCATCACTTTCCTCTTCAGAAGTCACAACAAATGGTGACTTTTCCTTTTCACCTTGTTCCATCATTTGCTCAGCCAATCTTCTATCAAATTCAACCTGGGCTGCATTCTTTGGAACAATTTCTTCTACCAACTTACCCTTACCCTTATCTGATGGTGCAATGGTTGGTAAGGTAGATGGTAATACCTGAGTAGGAACATCCTTGATGATAGATGATGACTGGAATACATCACCTCCATATACAGATCTGTCAACGCCCAAATTTCCTCTATCAGCGCCCAAAATACTTCTATCAGCGTCCAAACTTGTCTTGTAAACGCTCAAATATTTTCCCTCAGCGCCTTGTGTAACCTCTCTCAAGATTGCTGTAAATGATAAATTCAGATTGGTTGGAGAGATTAAGGACGTATCAAAACCTGTTTGTTCCTTCAAAGTAGTAAGAGCTTCAGCAACATCCAATGATTGACCATCTTGACTGCTCTTATCACTCAGATTTCTTTGATCTTCCTCCCCTTTGGAAGACTCCTCCATACCTCCCTTCGCATGAGCACTCTCCAAAACAACAATCCTCTCCCTCAATTGCTTGAGTTCAAGGCCTTGTGAGCTGACAATTTGTACTAAGTCTGCATTTTGCTATTGCAAGCTAATGCAGACAGCCGTCAATTCCAAAAGAGTCATTGGTTCCAGTCTGCCCTCTTCTGAAATGGGGATTTGACCTCCCAAGTCAGGTTCATTGGGCATGGATGAGGACTTAATTATGGTGGGACTGCCTTGGCCAGCTTCTAAGCCAGAACCAATAGTCCCAGCCTCATCCAGGTCACCAGCCACACTTATGGTGGTGGTTCTCTCTGCTTCATGGCTAGGACCACCAGAGGAGAACTCTCCAGCAGTCCTTTGGCGTTTAATCAACCTATATTCAGGTGGAGTGGAAGATGGTGTGGAAGAATGGGTAGATGTGGGTTGGTTAAGGGGTGTTTGGGATTGTGATGGTTGGGTGTCAGCGTTGGAAATAGGCACATCAACGCCCACATTAGATGTGTCAGCGTCAAAGGGTTCTTGGTCAAGTTGCATTGGTTCAGGTGAGGATAAAGGTTCAGGAATAGGTTCAAGTTGTGGTTGTGGGTCAATATGAGGTTGGGGATCTGGTTGGGGTTGTGCTGCTGCAATAACAGCAAGCATAGCTGGGGTTAAAGGTAGGTCTCTATGAGGTGGTGAATTCATCTTGGTAAAAATAGCTTTCTTTTGTTCAGGGATTTTATAAAAGTCATTGTGATCCCTTGAACAATATCTTTGATCATCAAAAATCATTTGCAGAAAACGGGGATAAGCTAAAGTCATTTTTGTCCCCTTGTTTTTACACATCCCTTCAAAAATCATTTTAGAATAGTTATATTTTTGCCCTGTTGCAATACACACAATATCAGTTGCAATGGATCTATTGATCTCATTGTGTGCAGTAAATTTGGGACTCAAACATTGAAGGAGAATGTGAATGAGGTACTTCCAGGCTGGGGGAAATTCCTGCTTATGGTACTTATTAAGAGTACCTTCATCAGGAATTGGATATCCCAAAGCCCTAAGCCCTTGTTCTATTTCAGTTATGGGAAGAATGGTTATACCATCAGCATCATCAAGATGCAAGGCCTGGCGTACCAAGGCCTCAGTAACCACCCAAGATCTCCCATGAACAATAGAAGTTAATGTGGTCACTCCATTAACAGTTGAGGAACTAACAGTGTTCCAAAACTGTTTAATGTGTGTGACTGGAATGAGTGGTGCATGAGAAAGAGCATACCTTAATGGGGATGCGTTCAAATACGCCACCATTTGTGTGTATTGAGGGAACAAAGTATTATCAGCAACAAGATAAGCAATCATGTTGTGTTGAGACTTGAACCCCAAATCCAATTCTGCTGAGTTAAATCTTGGTGCCATTGATGAAAGCTGTTAATTTGAAGTGTAGAAAATGAAGGTTGATAAGAGAAAAGTGTTAGACAAGAATTATAGATACCCTGTTTAAAAATAGGAGCCAAATTTATAGGAGATAAACAATGCATGTGATTGGCCCAAAAATAGGCAAAGATTTTACTAAACTAATCATGAAAATATTGAAAAAGTTATAAGTTATCTCATGCATTTAATGAAAGTAACAACTCCTAAAATTACGGCTTGAAAATATGTCAAAAAGTAACAACTGGGTAGGTCCCATTGATTGTCAACGGTCAAATATAACCCATCAACGCCCAACGGCTATAATCTTGTCAACGTTCGCCTAAAGCCATGTCAGCGTCCAATTTGGTCACAACAACGCTTGGAAAAATCTTGTCAGCGTCCAAAAATAAAATTGTTTTAAAAAGAGAAAAATGACCTTAACAAGTAATTTATCCTAGAGAAGATAACTAAAAGCTGATAATTATCATAGGGCGGCAAGCACTGTCCAGTTATGCACACTTGCATAAGCAAGATAGACATAACAGTCCTCTAGTGTCCCTTGCTAACCAAAATTCTTAACAACCAAGTTACCTCATAAAATCCTTGTTACTCCCAGGTAAATCCCATATCAAACACATTCCCAAGTCTCCCAACAGACCACAACCAATTCTAGGCCAAAAATGTCTTGGCAGCATGCAAAGTTGATATACTATGCATGCTACAGTGCCTCATGGTTTAGTAAAACTAACCCATACTCACCTGTGGACACAATCTAGAATTGTGATAAGAGTATCATATGGATACCCAAAAATCCTAAAGGTTCCTAAAACCTCCCCTTAAACAAAGATACAAAGAGTTTGCTAAAAACATACATGAACATAAAAAAATTTATGTCAAGATAGGAATGAAACATTCCAACCATCATCCATAAATAAAAACTTGTCCAAATGCTTCTCCTTTGATCCATAAGCAACTCTGTATCCAATGGTATACTGCTAACACCATCTGCACATTTAGATTGAAAACCACAAAACTAACATTGTTGCTGACAACACCCCGATAACACATAACAGCGTTGAAGGAAGCTTTGTCAGCGTTAGACAATTATATTGCTGACAACGTTGTAAAAATACTTATCAGTGTTCAAACAACCTTTGTCAGTGTTAGAAAAATATAGTGGAAAATCTAAATCATCAATAAGACTAATAATAGTAATGCATCATCATGTACATACTTTTACAAAAGAATCCAAAACACATATTAAGTGAGATTAACCATTCCAATACTTGTTACCAAGTACTGAAATCTTCCAGTATCAAAAGGTTTAGTTAATAAATCTGACACATTTTCCTCAGTGTCAACCCTATCTGGTTGTATTAAACCTTTCTCAAAGCAATCTCTTATAAAATGGTGTCTAATTTCTATGTGTTTAGTTTTAGAATGATGCACAGGATTCTTAATGATGCATAAAGTACTATTATTGTCAACAAATATCTTAGTATGCATGAAATTATACCCATAATCCAACAGCTGGTTCTGAATCCACAACACTTGACCACAACATGCTGCTGCAGCCACATATTCTGCTTCAGTTGTAGAGTTAGCCACCACTGTTTGTTTCTTGCATTGCCAAGATATTAATCTGCTCCCAAGAAATTGACATCCACCAGTTGTGGATTTCCTATCAAACTTGTCACCACCATAATCACTATCTGAATATGCAATCAGCTCCAATGGTGAATCCTTTGGGTACCACAAACCAAGATTAGGGAAACATCTTAGGTACCTAAAGATCCTCTTCCCAGCATAAAGGTGACATTCTTTGGGAGTCACTTGATGGCGTGCACATGCACACACAGCAAACATGATATCAGGTCTGGAAGCAGTAAGATACATCAAGGATCCAATCATGGATCTATAATGCCTGACATCAACATCTTTCCCATCTCCAATCTTTCCCCAAGGGTGTTCTCTATCCATAGGAGTAGAAGCCCTCTTTTCATGTGGAGAAAAGCCAAACTTCTTCAAGATTTCAGCAACATATTTGTCTTGGGAGAGGAAGATACCCTCTTCTTTCTGCTGAACTTGTAAACCAAGAAAGAAGTTCATCTCCCCCATAGCACTCATCTTGAATTTGTCTGTCATGAGCTTGGAGAAATCCTCACTCATCTTTGGATCAGTAGACCCAAAAATGATATCATCAACATAGACCTGCACAAGCAACACATCTTTTCCTTTCTTCTTTGTAAATAGTATCTGATCTATGGTGCCCCTCTTGAATCCATTGTCCACCAAGTAAGTGGACAAAGTACCATACCATGCTCTAGGGGCTTGATGAAGGCCATACATAGCCTTTTTGACTCTATACACTTTATCTGGATGCTCAGGATCCTCAAAACTAGGAGGCTGCATGACATAAACTTCCTTAACTATGGTGCCATACAAGAATGCACTCTTTACATCCATTTGATAGACTGTGAAGCCCATGCAAGATGCATAGGCTAGAAAAATCCTAATGGCTTCAATCCTTGCAACTGGTGCAAAGACTTCTTCATAGTCTATCCCCTCCTCTTGTGTATAACCTTGAGCCACTAACCTTGCCTTGTTTCTGACCACAATACCTCTTTCATCTCTTTTGTTCCTGAGAACCCATCTTGTCCCTATTGGTCTGACATATCTAGGACAATCAACCAGCTCCCAAACATCCTGAATAGCAAATTGGTGAAGCTCATCCTGCATTGCTTCCACCCAACTTGGTTCTTTGAGAGCATCAAATATCTTCTTCGGTTCTTCTTGTGACAGAAAACATGCAAACAAACATGCTTGCACAAGAGGGGTATCAACCTTCTTGTGTATATTGGCAATAAATCCACCAAGACTTTGATGGGATCTTCTTGTCTGAACTGGAGTCATAACATCACCAATGATCTGAGATGGGGGGTGATTCTTCATTGTGGAAGTGAGAACTCCTCCTTCAAAAAGTCTGGTGTCCTCAACTTCACGCTCCATGTTGCCAATATCTTCTTCATCAGACTCTCTTTGAGCAACAGGAATCTCTTCATGAACATTAGAAGGACCACCTTGTTCAAAACTGGAAGAGAAAAGATGCCCATAAGTGTTGTCAACGTTTGAATCTTGGTTGTCAGCGTCAGGGCTGACAGCGCCTGAAATGTTGTTGTCAACGTCTGAATTGGTCTTGTCAGCGCTAGATTTGCCTTTGTCAATGCCTGAAGAACCATGCATGTTTGTATCTGGTGGTATTTGGAAACCACCATTATCTTGTCCAGCAGCAGCATCAGCAGCAAAAGCATCAGTCCAAATGGGAATTGTGACATATTCAAATGTAGGAGATGCCTTTTCTACTTGTGATCCAACCCTCTCGTCAACCTGTGTACCTGAAACATGAACAACTTGTTCCTCCACAACATTTGAAGTTACCTTCACAATGTCTGGATTAGTGACAGGCATATAATTTAAAGTTCTAGATAAGGGTTCCAAATCAAACAACCAATTAGGACCACTTTCAGGATCACTAGGTTTATTCTCTAAGAACCTAACATGTACTCTTTCAACAATACGTTTGTCCTCCTTAAGATAAACCCTATAACCCTTGCTCTGCACTGAATACCCCATGAAGTAACCTTCATCACCTTTTGCACTAAATTTCCCTAAGGCATCACTAGTGTCTAAGACTACTACATGACATCCAAAAGGTCTGAGAAAACCAATATTAGGTTTTCTTCCCCAAAGTAACTCATAAGGTGTTTTGTTCTGAATTTTGTTAACCAATGCTCTATTTTGCACATAGCATGCTGTATTAACAGCCTCAGCCCAAAAGGCTATGGGAAAGTGAGCATCAGCCAACATTGTTCTGGCTGCTTCAATTAGGGTTCTATTTTTCCTTTCAGCAACCCCATTTTGTTGTGGGGTTCTAGCAATACTAAATTGCCTAGTAATTCCCTTCCTGGCACAAAAATCATCTAGCTTCTTGTTCCTAAATTCTCCACCATTATCACTCCTAAGCATCTTAACCTCATAGCCAGACCTTTTCTCAATTTGAGTGATAAATTCAATAAGAACATCAGCTGTGTCACTCTTCATAGCTAGAAAGAATGTCCAAGTAAACCTAGAAAAGTCATCAGTGACAACAAAACAATATGACTTGCCATTCAAACTTTCTATATTAGTTGGACCAAAGAGGTCCATGTGAAGCATATGAAGAGGTCTGGAACTAGTATGCACCTGCTTGGACTTGAATGAGACCTTGTGCTGCTTGCCTTTAAGACATGCAACACAAGAGTGGTCATTGTGGAAGGCCTTCTCAGGCAAACCATCAACTAAACCAAGCCTCACAAGTCTATTTATATTTTTAAAGTTTATGTGCCCTAGTCTCCTGTGCCACAAATTACTTTCATCTACTGAGGCCTTAGCATAAAAACAAGACATATTTGCATTCACTTTAATCCCATTTAAATTCACATTATATATGTCCTTATGCCTAGGTGTTCTATACTCAATATACTTCTCATCAGGGATCTTAAAATCCTTGCTTAACACCAAACACTCAGTATCAATGAAAAGAACCTGATTTTTGTTATCACACACTTGTGATACACTAAACAGATTATAGTCCAGTTCTTTTACCAGGAAGACGTTTTCAAAACGTAGATTATTGGTGAGAAGGGTTCCTTTGCCTGTGATGGTGCCGTAGCCCCCTCCAAAGTATACCTTATCACCATCTTGAATAGGAGTGAAGTTCGTCAGATAGTCTTCCTTTCCTGTCATGTGCCTTGAGCATCCACTATCCCAATATCCATAATCATTGATCTGCTTTTGAATGCCCTGCAAATAAAGAAAACAAGTTAGTTTTCTTTGGGAACCCAAGTCTCAGAAGACTTGGATTCATCTGGTTGTTCAATAAGAACAGACTTAGTTCTCACAACAACCCCATTCTCATCCCTTTTAGGATGAAATACCCAGTTAACCCCAATTGGTTTTGTAATGACTTTTGAAATATAATTAAAGCTGTTGCAAGTCATTGAAATTCCATTATTATTAGGGTTTTGATCTTTCTTGGGTCTCCATGTTAAGCTTGAAGAAGCTTTAGACCCCTTACCTTGTGGCTGCAAATACTTAGGTCTGGTCACGTTTCTGTCAGCGCTGGATTTTGTCCTGTCAACGCTGAAATTACCCTTGTCAGCGTTGAACCTAGGGTTTGCTACAGGAACCCATTGCCTATTTGACCAGGTATTTGTCTTTTGAAAAGGTCTTTGTCCATGAGTGTTAGACCTTCTAGAAAAGAATGGGGCTGGTCTAATCACTTGTGGACTTTGCTGCACACAAGGTCTGGGTCTGACAACGTTTGACTTCCTAACAACGTTGACTTTCTTCCTATCAGCGCTGAAATTGTTCCTATCAACGCTGGCTTTGGGAGCGTTGACACACTTGTATGCCAAATGTGAAAAGCTACCACAAGTATAACAGGCTTTCTTAGACACATTCTTAGGTCGAGAAGCAAAGAAACCTGTTCCATGATTGTTAACTTGGCTCTTAGGTGACCTATTATTCCTATACATCTCTGCATATTTAATGGTAGGTCTTCTAACAGTGTTGGAGCCTAGGTCAACAGCTTCACCAGTAACTGGGTGAGTAACCTTAATGGGTGGAGATTCATTGAGACTTTCACATAGCAAACCTCCCTTAACAAATAAAGTAGGGTTAGCTTTCTTCCACTCATTTAGGTCAGTCAGTTTTTGTTGATACTCTTCTACTGGGGTGACAACTCTTGGTGGAGGAATGAATTCCTCTTCTTGGCATTCTGGTATACCAGTCCAAGATAAATCCTTTCTAAGGACACCATAGAAGTCACCAGCTGGTGGTGGAACCAGAGAGTAATCATTCTCATTCATCCCAAGTCCAGTCATATCCTTAGGATCTCTTTGTTTAGCTACACAGTCTCCTAGGGCTTGGGTGGCTCTATCAAATCTTTGAATCTTGAGGTCAACATTATCTTTATTCTTAATGGCCTCATCTAACTTAGCCTGTAGGTCTTTATTGACCTTTGACATGATATTTCTAATATCCATACTACCCTCTAGCTCATGTTTTAAGATATTTATCTTATCTTTTAAATCAAATTCCATTTTCTTGTATTCAGAAACGGTTTTCTCAGTTTCAGTAAGAGCTAGTTGGTAATTGGATAATTTACACCTTTCAGTGCTCATATCCTCTTTTAGTTTTAACACTTCTTTGTTAAGTCTGTCAGTGTTTAACCTACAACCTTTGCTACAAAAAGCATCATCATATACCTCATTATCAGATGAAGAGGAGGAGTGTGCCATGAGAGCATATTCAACATGCTCTTCTTCTTCAATATCAGCAATCAAAGCTTTGTCCTCTTCAGCATCCTTAGCCAGATAGCTCCAATCCCATCCAGTACCATCAATTCCTTAAACTGCAACCATGGCTTTGGAGTCTTGAGCTTTAACAACCTGACTTGAGGGTTTACCAGCATCAGATCTTCTAGGAGATCTGCATTCCCTCATGAAGTGCCCCATGCGATGACAGTTGTAGCACTCAACTTTAGATTTATCAAATCCAGCAGTGTCTTTAGCATTGAAGGTCATCTTCTTCTTGAACCTTCTATTCCACCTATTTGCTCTTATACTAGCAAGAGCCATGTTCCACTTGATGTCCATCTCTTCCAAGTGTTCATCACTTATCTGCTCAAGGTCCTCATACGTAATCACTGAACCATTGGGCAAAGAAGCAATGTAAGCACAAACAGTATCCAAATCCAAACCAGCAGGTTTAACTCTTGGGGAGTCATTCATGTATGTGTCAGCGTCTGAAAAGGAGACGTTGACAGGACTTGTTCCAGCGCTGACAAATGATGATCCAGTAACTGGATGCATAAAAGAGTCCTTCTGATTGAATTGACCTTCACTATGAGAGAAGAAGGCCATGTTGTTGGTGCTAGCTTTGCTTGAAAGAGTTTCATCTTCCAACAGTCTTAGTTTGTTGTAGATGTCATCAAACGAAGAGCTCTTGTAAGTATTATTGGCAAGAATAGATCTTGCCTCAATCTTCCATGTCTCACCAAGACTTTTCATAAAAGTAGCATTGGTGTCAATATCACCAACTTATGTCCCCATGAAGGACAATTTGCTTGTGATGTCAAGCAATCTGCTTCTCACACTGCTCAGTTTCTCATTGGGCTGAGCTTTGAAGACTGCATAATCATGCAGAAGTTGCTTTTTCTTTTCTTCCTTAGTATCTGCATTACCACCATATGCAACTTCAATTGCTTCCCAAAGATCCTTAGCAGATTCATAGCTTCTATATTTGTGCTGATTTTCTTGTCCCAAAGAGACTTTCAAAATATTTAGGGCTTTCATGTCAGCCCTTTTCTTTGCAATATCTTCAGCACTTACAGCTCTACCATCTCCAGGTTTTTCTTTCTTATCTTCATCAGGACATCCTTCAACAGCTGATCTTTGAGTAATGGCATCCTGAATCTTTTGAGCCTTATTGAATGAGTTTCCATATTCAATAATGTCCCAGAGTGTGTAGTCAAAGATCCCCAGATATTGTTCAAAGTTGAACCTCCATAAGTCAAAGTTGGTTGCATCAAGCATGGGAATCTTGATGTTTGGTAAGGATGAGGAGGAGGAATTTATCGCTTCAGACATGATGTTTTTAGGGTTTTGAGAAAATTAGGGTTTTGGTGTTCGTATATCGTTCTGGTGTTCTTCAAAGATCAAAAGTTCCTCAACAAGCTCTGATACCACTTGTTGATCCCAAACTTAGATCGATTAGCTTTGTGTATACGAGATTAGATCAAGTATAACACGTAGAGAAACCTTTGTTATATACTTTGTGAATCTAAGTATTATGCGGAATTTAATACTTAAACAAGAACACAAGATGTAAACAAAACTTTCACTTTGATTATCAATGTCGAACTTGCTTACAATGAAAGATGTTTACGAATGAAAACTTAATGAAAACTTGATTTTAAACATTAACCTAAAGGCCTTCTTTTATAGACTAAGAAGCCTTGTACAATAAGCTACGTATCAACTATTCTAGGTAAAGATAAACATAGAAAATACATTGTCGTTTCTATCCTTACTAGAAGTATTCTAGAACATAATAAACGTGTAGCTCACATCTTCCATCAGTGCTTGTCTTCAATGTGTCAACGCTTGACTTTAACTTGTCAACGCTTGAGCTGTCAGCGCTCACTTTGCTCTTGTCAACGCTTGAGTTGTTCTTGTCAGCGTTCAAGTAATCTGGCCTTAATTTATTCCCAACAAAAGATTAAACCAAACTAATCAATAAACATCAAACAATCATAAACTAACAATCCTAATCAATAAAAACTAACAATAATAACCAAAATAATCAAAACCCACTTGATTAAAACTATGAAAACTCAAGAACACAACCATGAACATAAGGAAAGATTAAACAAGAAAGGAAGAAGAAGATGAATTAAAAGCTTAATTGAAAAGTAAAGATTCAACAATAAAATGTAAAGATTAAATAACTTACAAATTTAAGGTGCAAGACATGAAAGTAAATTGACAAGAAATTAAAGTGCAAAAATATAAATGGTGGAAGAGCTATTTGTCAAGTAGCCAACAAGTGAAATGAAATGAAACGGACACTATTTATAGGGAGAAGGGAAGCATGTGTTGCTTCCTCCTTTCTTTCTTTCCGTCTTTTCGTCTACTAAAATCTTCGACTTTTTCGACGTTGTCTCGGGATTAATTAAACTCGTCTTGAAAATTCTTCATTAATAAGACTTGAGTTTCTCAGCTTTATTAAACTTCCGTCTTTAGACTTTTTCTTCGATAAATCTTCAGAATTGGCCTTGGACTTCCGTTCTTTTTGCACCCTTGATCTCTTGACTTCGTCTTTTATCTTTTTCTTCGATAAAAGCCCGTGAAAGCCCGTGTTTTCCTCCCTTTTCACATTCTGGTCCTAAATCACAACAAAAACACAAACCACGCATAATTCCAACATTTACGACATAAAATACACGTTTTGGCTTGGTTATTATTGTAATTAAGTGGTAAAAGGATAGGTGTTTTCACACCTTATCAAATCCCCTACACTTGACCATTGCGAAGTGTCCTCATGCAATGCATTAGTTACAAAGCACGTTTTACATTTTCCATCATAATCAATCCACATTGGCCTTTATTAAAGAGATAGAAAATTATAAACATTCAAAGGAAGAAAGTAAGTAAAGAAATCAAAGACATACCTTAGGGTTTTGGAAATGTCATGAATGATCATCATCCTCAAGTTTTCACATTCTCCAAACCAAGCTTAAAAACGAGATCATTGTTATTATAAGTTAGCAAACTAACACGAACTAATGTGGGCCAATTATTTACTTAGACTCCCTTATTCCTAGGTGTACCTCTTATATTTTATTGTTGTCTTAAATGATCACGATGATGCATTGTTGACTTATTTCGATAGTTATTTGGGTTGAAAATAAAGTGGGACGATTTAATCAATAGTTAGCTAAAGGACAAAATCTTTTAAAACTGCTTCTCGAGACCTCATAAAGTTCATATCTTGGCATAACTCGCCTCACAATTTGAGACCTTTCTCGGACCGATATTTGGCAGTGAATTCATACTTCAAATCTTGAGAGACGTTCATGAAATAATGGTCTTCTCTTCATAATAGGAATTTCTTCACTTGAAGTTTTGAGAGATTCTTCATACTTGGACCACGACTTCTTCATTTTTGTCCAATCTTTATTTGGGATTTTGATATACAACGATTCGCCTCCTTTTAGGACTTGGATCTATTTATCCTCATACCTTGTTAGGGCCTTTTTGGATAGACTTATCCTTGATCTTTAGGGGAGTATTTGCTTTTCGTCGTGTGTCTCGATCCTTCATATTGATTCTTGATAAATGATTCTTCACATCACTTGGGATCTTTAGCAACAAAATGTAGCCCTCGTGCCTTGTTAGGGCCTTTTTGGACTCGCCAATCTTCGCGTCCCGCTTCAGTAAGTTATGCCTTGGCTATGAACTCTAATTAATACCGAGCAACTTTTAAACGATCTTGGGCTAGAAGCTAAGTAACTTTTCAAATCGTACGACCTTACTTATTGCAGATAAATTTATTAACAAGCGATGGGAGAATAGGCTTATAATCAACTCACATAAATTCACGAAAGAATACCAAACTTATAATTGACTCTATCATCTCTCGTCCTCCACAATTAAAAATCTCAAGGAATGAGACACGTGGATGCTTAGCCAATTAAATCAAAGTTTTGGGTTTTTGAGTCGTCTGTAGGATCTTGCAACTTCTTAGACTTTTTCAAGTTTAGAAATCACATTTTAAAGTCCCCTTGATAAACGACTCTCTAGGATCAATTATAGGAACTTGCAAAAAGTTCTTGTTCTTAACCCGTGAGAGTTAAGACTTTCGCGTTTTAAAGCTCCCTAAATAAAAGCCTAGCAAAACTTGACTTAAACACGTTAAGGATACTAGCTAGAGTAAACTCAGATAAGTAAACTCGGGTTGAGTCAAAAGATTCACAACGTTGAAAATTAAAACCACTTTATTAAAATTTATTCTAGTAAAGAAAGAAAATAACTATAACAAAAGAAAAACTAATAGGCCAAAATAGATTAAAAAATTTGAAAAATGTCGAAAAATCAATTTTCCGGTTAAAATGAGGACAAATACAAGGAAAAGGCCACTTAACTTCGATAGAAGTCCCCCCTACACTTGATATAAACATTGTCCATAATGTTTAAGAATGTGGGAGTAAGCTCCCCTACACTTAGGACATTGTGCACGTTGTTTAAGTCTCGCTAAGGAAGAGACAACTAAAGAGATTCCTATTTTAATATTGAGAAATATAAAATAGTGAATCAAAGAGAGTTTAGGATAGAACTGGGAAGACAGAAACACGGAATCACGGGTCATCAAAAGTCATCAAGAGTGTGTCTTTGAAGCTCTAATCCCTTCACATGATAAGAAAGAAAACAAGAAACACCAACGGGGCTCTCCCCTACACTTATGGTGAAAACAGGTAAAGATAGATAGATAATTGGGTTGCCTCCCAAAAAGCACTTGTTTATGTTAACCGAGTCACGAGCCTGACTCGTCCCCGAATTAAATGGCCCATGGGGAAGCCTCGAATGTAATACCAGGATCAAAGACCTTGTCCTCGTTCTCGGAGGACATCAATGAAGGAGAGGTGGGAGGATAAGTCTTGAATGGGAGAAAACTCCTTTCAACATACGAAAAGTATGTGAAGTCGTGAGCCACGGGAGGTGGGGTGGGTAAAGAAATCACATTGTCATCCTCCAAAGACAATGGATGTTCAGAAAGCGGCAAAGCCGTAAGGTTATCAATCATAAAATAGGCAATGTCACCTCCCGGGTCAAAGCACTCATCCTCCGTAATAGTGGCTAAAGGAGTGGATGAAAGTTGCTCGGGAGGGGGACTTGGGACAATACCTTCCTGCAAAAAATTATCAAAAATAATATCCCCCTCCGTGTCATCATCATCAATACCCGGAGGTATTGAGTGAATGTCGATTTCTTCTAGCAATGGGTCATTATCTTCAACGGGAGGAATAGATGGAGGTAAAGACTCGGAAAGAGGAGGAGAAGTCAACTCTTCGATTTGAGCAATAAGAAGATGTACTTTCTGTAATCTGTCGCGAAGAATCACGTCTTCCACCTCATCTACAAGAGCAAGTTCAGCGGTGAACTTCTCGTAAGCCGGAGAGAATAAATCGTCATCGCCCGCATCTCCCGGTGGAAATTGAGAAATTTCAAAAGTGAAATTCTCATAGCCGCAGAGAAAAATCGGTATCATCAGGAAGAGCAACCTCGTCCGTAGGCTCCACAAAATTCGATGCATCACAAACCTCATTAAAGAATTTATCAAGACCAAACTCACTAATCTCACTCAATGTATCACAATCCTTAGACGCGTTTGGGATATCGAGAGAATGGATGACAATTGCACTAGGACATTGAGCAACAAGATCATTCCAAGAAATACTAGGCTCATCGTCATCATCATCATAATAGTATGGATACACCGGAGGAGGAGTATAAGTCTCGATATTCGATATTTGCTCATGTCGTTGATCCTCTTGACATTTTTCGATGATCTTGTTGCAAGCTTCTTGAACTTTTTGAAAGTTGTCAAAAAGAGTGGCAATTTGCTCAGGAGGAAATGCACAAGAGGGTTGATGATCAATGAAGTGTTGTGGGGGCTCAAAATGTTGAAAACCTGAATTATAGCATGGGTGTGGCTCATAGTAGTTCATCGGTTGAGAAGAATTAGAACACGGATTTGGTTCATAATAATCCATTGGTGAAGAAAACTGAGGACACGGATTTTGCTCATAAGAATTCATTGGCTGACAATAAGAAGTATCGTGAGGGCCCCCACCAATTTGGCAACACGGGTATTGACAAAAATCTGGTGCATGTTGAGGATAGGGATTGTCATAGACGGGAGGGGGGAGAAATTAGTGTAAGAGGAGAAGTACGAATTTCTTGAATTGCAAAATGGACAAAATCCAAATTGTGGATTGTCGATATCAGAACCACACCTCACACAAGTACACCATGGACATATTGGAAAACCAAGCCATGGTCACCCACACCGTACGCAAGACGAATACATGAAGAAAAATAGATAAGCAAGAAGAATATTTTTGGTGCAAAACTTTGAAAAAAGAGATGCTTTTTATGATTTTTCAAATATTTTTGTGATTTTTGAAAATTTTTGACACGAAAAATAACGTTCACGAGTGAACGGATCCTAAAAGCCAACGCGTCTCTCACAAAAGCCCGTTAATCTTCACGAAAAGAGCCGGCAGCGGCGCCATTTGATAACTGGGGTTTTGCCCAGTAAGAAAATATTATCGTCCGATCTTCTCGAATTGATTAAGGTTTAAGTGTGACTCAGTCGTTCTTGGTAACAAAAAGGGAATGTTTTCGTGTAGTAAACTAGTTAAAAATAAAGACTATATAAAAGGAAATAATGAAAGATAAAAGTTTGGCGAAAAGGTAAATAACGGGAAATAAAAATAAACCAAAGACAAATAATAAAGGAGCAATGCAGATATTTAAACGTAACTTAAAGCGAAACAATAATAAAAATAAAACTAAAAGATAAAATTAAATAAAGACTAAAAAATAAAATGCGCGAAGTAATAAAAATAAGCTAAAAATAATCACCAGAAAAACTGTTCATTCGGAAAAACAAGCTTCATCCGGAATAAACCATTCATTCGGAATAAGTCACTCATTCGGAAAAATGTGTTCATCCGGAATAATCTTACTTGATTCGGAATAACAGTTCGTCCGGAATAAATAGGTTCATCTGGAATATACCCTCATCCGGAATATATCGTTCATCCGGAATGTGTCCTTCATCCGGAATATATGTTTATCCGGAATAACTCATTCATCCGGAATAAGTCACTCATTCGGAAAAATGTGTTCATCCGGAATATGGTTTCATTCGGAATGTTAAGATCAAATGCTTCATTCGGAATAATAAAAGGAAAGTGCTGGTTCGGAATAATAAGTTGATGCGGAATAAAAGGAAGGAAGTGCTTGTTCGGAATAATCAAAAGAAATCACTCATCCGGAATGTAAAGCTTCATCCGGAATATACTACTGATCCGGAATAAAAATTAAAAGACCTTTGTTCGGAATTTGGGAACAGTAAATGATGCGAAGAACAGGGAAATAAAGGAACACGAATTCAATCAAATCTAACCAAGATAAACCAAAAGATTAAACCAAACTAATCAATAAACATCAAACAATCATAAACTAACAATCCTAATCAATAAAAACTAACAATAATAACCAAAATAATCAAAACCCACTTGATTAAAACTATGAAAACTCAAGAACACAACCATGAACATAAGGAAAGATTAAACAAGAAAGGAAGAAGAAGATGAATTAAAAGCTTAATTAAAAAGTAAAGATTCAACAATAAAATGTGAAGATTAAAGAACTTACAAATTTAAGGTGCAAGACATGAAAGTAAATTGACAAGAAATTAAAGTGCAAAAATATAAATGGTGGAAGAGCTATTTGTCAAGTAGCCAACAAGTGAAATGAAATGAAATGGACACTATTTATAGGTAGAAGGGAAGCATGTGTTGCTTCCTCCTTTCTTTCTTTCCGTCTTTTCGTCTTCTTAAAATCTTCGACTTTTTCGACGTTGTCTCGGGATTAATTAAACTCGTCTTGAAAATTCTTCATTAATAAGACTTAAGTTTCTCGGCTTTATCAAACTTCCGTCTTTAGACTTTTTCTTCGATAAATCTTCAGAATTGGCCTTGGACTTCCGTTCTTTTTGCACCCTTGATCTCTTGACTTCGTCTTTTGTCTTTTTCTTCGATAAAAGACTGTGAAAGCCCGTGTTTTCCTCCCTTTTCACATTCTGGTCCTAAATCACAACAAAAACACAAACCACGCATAATTCCAACATTTACGACATAAAATACACGTTTTGACTTGGCTATTATTGTAATTAAGTTGTAAAAGGATGGGTGTTTTCACACCTATCATTAACTTTTTCAATTTTTTTGTGGTTTTTGATTGTTTTTACTTTTTTGGGATTTTGTGATGTATTACGTAGACAAAAATCTAAAAATCTCTCCTCAAATAAAATCTCTTGATTAAAGGAGCCTCAAGGAAAGAAAACGATCACGTGAAGTGAACGCCTTCGATGACTTTAGAATGTTGGTGGAACACCAAAACGTTCAAGATGTTGGGAATAAAATGTAGCCAGTTCACTTGAGCGCTGACAAGAGGAAAACAAGCGTTGATAGGAAGAAAACAAACGCTGACAGATCAAGCATTGACAAGAAGAAGTCAAGCGTTGATAGCTTGAAGACAAGCACTAATAGGAAGATATAGTCTACGCGTATTATGTTTCTAGTTTGTTTCTAGTAAAGATAAGTTCAACATTGTATTTTCTATAATTATATTTACCTAGAATAGTTTATACGTAGACTCTTGTACAAGGCTTCTTATGTGTATAAAAGAAGACCTTTAGGTTATGTTTAATATATGTTTTTCATACGTTAAACACTTTCATTGTAAGAAAGTTTGTTATTATCAATCAAGTGAAAGTTTGTTTACATCTTTATGTGGTCTTGTTTAAGTGTTAATTCCGCATAACACTTAGATTACTTTATACATAACAAATTTTCTCTACGTGTATAACTTGATCTAATCTCGTATACACAAAGCTAAATCGGTCTAAGTTTGGGATCAACAAGTGGTATCAGAGCTTGTTGAGAAACTTTTGATCTTAAAGAACACAAGAACCCTAAAATCACCAAAACCCTAATTTTCACAAAACCCTAAAAACATCATGTCAAATCCAGAAGTAACCTCCTCCTCATCCTTACCAAACATCAAGATTCCCATGCTTGATGCAAACAACTTTGAGCTGTGGAAGTTCAACTTTGAGCAATATCTGGGAATCTATGACTACACTCTCTGGGAGATTATTGAATAGTGAAACACATTCAATAATGCTCAAAAAATTATTGATGCCATTGCTACAAGATCAGCTGTTGCTGGATGTCCAGAAGCAGATAAGAAAGAAAAACCTGATGATGGTAGAGCTGTGTCTGCTGAAGACATAGCAAAGAAAAGGGTTGATATGAAAACCCTAAACATTTTGAAACTCTCTTTGGGACAAGAGAATCAGCACAAATATAGAGGTTATGAGTCTGCAAAAGACCTTTGGGCAGCTCTTGAAGTTGCATATGGTGGTAATGATGATACTAAGAAGAGAAGAAGAAGCAACTCATACATGAGTATGCTGTTTTTAAGGCTCAATCCAATGAGAAGCTTAGCAGTGTGAGAAGCAGACTGCTTGATATTACAAGCAAGCTGTCCTTCATGGGGACACAAATTGGTGATGTTGACATTATTGCCACTTTTCTTAAAAGCCTTGGTGATGCGTGGAAGATTGAGGCAAGATCTATACTTGCCAATAACACTCACAAAAGTTCTACTTTTTATGATATCTACAACAAACTGAGGCTATTAGAGAATGAAACTCTTTTGGAGCATGGAAGTAAGTCTACCAATAGTAACATGGCCTGCTTCTCACATAGTGAAGGTCAATTTGATCAGAAGGACTCGTACATGCACCCAGTTACTAGATCATCATGTGTCAACGTTGGATCATGTCCTATCAACGCCTCACATTCAGACGCTGACACATACAAAATTGACTCACCAAGAGTTAAACCTACTGGTTTGGATCTGGATACTGTGTGTGCTTACATTGCTTCTTTCCCTAATGGTTCAATGATTACATATGAGGACCTTGAGCAGATAAGTGATGAGCACTTGGAAGAGATGGATATTAAGTGGAACATGGCTCTTGCTAGTATAAGAGCAAACAGGTGGAATAGAAGGTTTAAGAAAAAGATGACCTTTAATGCAAAGGACACTGCTGGATTTGATAAATCCAAGGTTAAGTGCTACAATTGTTATCGTATGGGGTACTTCATGAGGGAATGCAGATCTCCAAGAAGATCTGATGCTGGCAAACCCTCAAGCCAAGTTGTTAAGGCTCAGGATCCTAGGGCCATGGTGGCAGTGCAAGAAATTGATGGTATTGGATAGGACTGGAGCTATTTGGCTAAAGATGGGGAAGAGGATAAAGCTTTGGTTGCTGAGATAGAAGAAGAAGAGCATGTTCAATATGCTCTCATGGCACACTCCTCCTCTTCATCAGATAATGAGGTATACGATGATGCTTTTTGTAGTAAGGGTTGTCGTTTAAATACTGAAAAACTTAACAAAGAGGTTTTAAGATTGTTAAGTGATGTGAGTACTGAGAGATGCAAATTGTCTAACTATCAAATTGCTCTCACTCAAACTGAGAAGACAGTTTCTGAATACAAGAAAATGGAATTTGACTTAAAAGATAAAATAAATATCTTAAAACATGAGCTAAATGCTAGTAATGATGTTAGAAACATCATGGAAAGGGTCAATGGTGAATTACATGCTAAGTTAGATGAGGCTATTAAGAATAAGGATAATGTAGATCTTAAAATTCAAAGATTTGATAAGGCCTCACAAACCCTAGGAGAATGTGTTAATAAACAAAGGGATCCTAAGGACATGACTGGGATTGGGATGAAAGACTATACTGTTGTTCCACCACCAGCTGGGGACTTCTATGGTGTCCAAAGAAAGGACTTATCTTGGACTGGTTTACTAGAACTCCAAGAGGAGTAATTTATTCCTCCACCAAGAGTTATTACCCCAGTTGAAGAGTATAGACAAAAGTTGACTGACTTGAATGAATGGAAGAAAGCCAACCCTACCTTGTTTGTTAAGGGTGGCTTGTTGTGTGAAAGTCCAAATGAGTCTACCCCTATTAAGGTAACAAACCCAATCACTGGCAAGACAGTTGACCTTGGCTCAAACACTGTTAAGAAACCTAGCATTAAGTATGCAGAAATGTATAGGAATACTAGGTCACCAAAAAGATAAGTTAGTAATGATGGAACAGGTTTCTTTTCTTCTAGACCTAGGGTTGTGTCTATAAAATCCTGTTACACTTGTGGTAGCTTTTCACATTTAGCATATAAGTGTGGCAACGCTTCCAAGGTCAACGCTGTTAAAAAGTCAAACGTTGTCAGACCCAAAACCTTTATGGAGCAAAGTCCACAAGTTGTTAGACCAGCCCCATTCTTCACTAGAGGTTCTAACACTCATGGACAAAGACCATTTCAGAAGACCAATACTTGGTCTAATAGGCAATGGGTTTCTGTAGCAAACCCTAGGTTCAACGCTGACAAGGGTAATTTCAGCGTTGACAAGACCAAATCCAACGCTGACAAAAACGTTGCCAGACCTAAATATTTGCAACCACAGGGTAAGGGGTCTAAAGCTTCTTCTAGCTTGACATGGAGACCTAAGCAAGATCAAAACCCTAATTCTAATGGGCTTTCTATGACCTGCAACAGATTTAATTATATTTCAAAGGTCATTACAAAACCAATTGGGGTTAACTAGGTATTTCATCCAAAAAGGGATGAACAAGGGGTTGTTATGAGAACTAAGTCTGTTCTTGTTGAACAACCAGATGAATCCAAGTCTGCTAAGGCTTGGGTTCCCAAAGAAAACTAACTTGTTTTCTTTATGTGCAGGGCATTCAAAAACAGGTCAATGATTATGGATATTAGGACAGTGGATGCTCTAGGCACATGACTGGGAAGGAAGATTATCTGACAAACTTCACTCCCATTAAGGATGGTGATAAGGTTTACTTTGGAGGCGGATATGGAACTATCACAGTGATAACTTGATTTTACTCAGGTTAAAAAGATTCGTTGATGTATGTCTAATCGAATTGATCTAGGTTCTCTATGTGACTCAGTTTTATTTTGGTGGAAACAATAATGTTGTCGTTGTAGTATATTTAAAGTGCCAAACAATTAAAATTAAATGTTGTTAAAATTAAGTGGCGTTGAAATTAAATCTAAATCTAATTAAAATAAATGTGCGATATTTAAAAACGTGACGGAAAGTAAATTAATTAATTGACTAAAAATAAAAGCGTGACGGAAATTAAAATTAGACAAGTATTAAAATGTAAACTTAGAAAAATAAACAAGACAAAGCGTGGAAGAACCTCCAATCGGAATATATTCCGATCTTACCACAATCACCTTAGATCGGAATGATGGCCGGAACCCAATCGGAATATGTCACTTACCCAATCGGAATAACCAACAACTTCTGATCGGAATGATTGTTTTACCTCTGATCGAAATAACAGAAAGCCCCTGGTCGGAATGTAGATCGGAACCTCTAATTGGAATAGCTGTCACCTATTTGATCGGAATGACCCAATGAACACCTAGATCGGAATGTGGAAAGGAGCCCAATCGGAAAACTGTCACTCTTACCTGATCGGAATAACCTAACCTCCCTAATCGGAATACCAAGATACCCCAAATCGGAATATTTAAACCCTTTTCCGACCAAGCCAAGAAGCTGGTCGGAATAATAAACCATTTTCCGATCGTTAAGATCGGAATACGGAGGGATGGATGGAAAATAAGCTAAGTAAATAAGCTACTATCCTAATAAGCACAAGACTAAATCCTAAGGTAAAACGTGTGAAAATAAGCTACTAAACAGAAATTTGAAGACTTTTAAAACAAGAAATGAAAAAGCTTTAACGAAAAACAAGTTTTTGTACGAAAATAACTTTTATAAAAACTATATAAACTTGAAAATAAACAAAATAAGCTATGAAAATAAATGATTTAAAACAATCAAAAGCATAAAAATGAAATCTTTAAACAAATTAACAAGTCAAAAAGCATATAAATCAAAGATTAAAGAAAGGTAGAAGGAGATCAACAAGATAAAGTAAAGGTGCGAGAAATTAAAGAAACACTTACTTGAAATTAAAGGTATTAAAGGTGCAAGACAAGTAATTAAATGTGCAAGTAAATAAAGGTGCATAAAAGTAAAGGTGGAAGAACTAGTTTGTCAATCTAGCCAACAAAACTAAATGAAATGAATAAGAGGGGTATATATAGGTGATTAGGGGAATGGTTAGAGGAAGCTTCCTCCCCTCCTTCCTTTCTTCTTAATTGCGCCCTTAAGTCCTTCCTTCTTAATCTTTTTGTTAATCTTGGACTTTGATGACTTTTGGCTCGGGATTTCTTTGGACTCGTCTTTTAATTCTTCGATAAATAAGACTTGAGTTCCTCGGCTTTAAGTAAACTTCCGTCTTTTGACTTTTTCTTTGATAAATCTTCAGAATTCGTCTTGGACTTCCGTTCTTTTTGCACTCTTGACTTCTTGACTTCGTATTTCATTTTTTTTCTTCAATAAAAGTCCGTAAATGCCCGTGAATTCCCGTATTTTCTCCACTTTTCACCTTTTCGTCCTAAATCACAACAAAAACACAAACCACGCATAATTCCGACATAAAAGACATAACATACACGTTTTGGTCCGGTTATTATTGTAATTAAGTGGTAGAAAAGATGGGTGTTTTCACACCTATCAAATCCCCTACACTTGACCATTGCAATGTCCTCATGCAATGCATTAGTTACAAAGCAAGATTACACTTTTCATCATAATCAATCCATGTTGGCCTTTATTAAAGAAATAGAAAATTCAAAATAAAGAAATCAAAAACATACCTTGGGTTTTGGAAATGTTGTGAATGATCATCATCCTCAAGTTTTCACTTTCTCCAAACCAAGCTTAAAACGAGATCATTGTTATTATAAGTTAGTAAACTATCACGAACTCATGTGGGCCAATTACTTACTTAGACTTCCTTATTCCTAGTTGTATCTCTTATATTTTATTATTGTCTTGAATGATCACGAGGATGCATTTTTGACTTATTTCGATAATTATTAAGTCTGAAAATAAAGTGAACGATTTAATCAATAGTTAGCTAAAGGACAAAATCTTTTAAAACTGCTTCTCGGGACCTCATAAAGTTCATATCTTGGCATAACTCGCTTCGCAATTTGAGACCTTTCTCGGACCGATATTTGGCAGCGACTTCATACTTCAAACCTTGAGAGTCGTTCATGAAATAATGGCCTTCTCTTCATAAATGGAATTTCTTCACTTGAAATTTTTGAGAGATTCATACTTGGACCACGACTTCTTCATTTTTCTCCAATCTTTATTTTGGACTTTGATATACAACGATCCGCCTCCTTTTATGACTTGGATCTATTTATCCTCATACCTTGTTAGGGTCTTTTCGGATACACTTCTCCATGACTTTTGGGGAGTATTTGCTTTTCGTCGTGTGTCTCGATCCTTCATATTGATTTTCGATAAATGATTCTTCACATCACTTTAGATCTTTAGCAACAAAATATAGCCCTCATGCCTTGTTAGGGCCTTTTCGGACTCGCCAATCTTCGCGTCCCGCTTCAATAAGTTATGCCTTGGCTATGAACTCTAATCCATACCGAGCAACTTTTAAACGATCTTGGGCTAGAAGCTAAGTAACTTTTCAAATCGTACAACCTTATTTATTAGCAGATAAATTTATTAGCAAGCGATGGGAGAATAGGCTTATAATTAACTCACATAAATTCACGAAAGAATACCGGACTTATAATTGGCTCTATCATCTCTCGTTCTCCACAGTTTAAAATCTCAAGTAATGAGACTCGTGGATGCTTAGCCTATTAATTCAAAGTTTTGGGTTTTCGAGTCGCCTATAGGATCTTGCAAATTCTAAGACTTTTTCAAGTTTAGAATTCGCGTTTTAAAGTTCCCTTGATAAACGACTCTCTAGGATCAATTATAGGAACTTGCGAAAAGTTCTTGTTATTAACCCATGAGAGTTAAGACTTTCGCGTTTTATAGCTCCCTATATAAAAGCCTAGCAAAACTTGACTTAAGCACGTTAAGGATACTAGCTAGAGTAAACTTAGATAAGTAAACTCGGGTTGAGTCAAAAGATTCATAACGTTTGAAAATTAAAACCACTTTATTAAAGATTTATTCTAATGAGGAAATAAAATACCTATACAAAGGGAAAACTAATAGGCCAAAATAGATCAAAAATTTTGAAAAATGTCGAAAAATTGATTTTCCGGTTAAAATGAGGACAAATACAAGGAAAAGACCACTTAACTTCGATAGAAGTCCCCCCTACACTTAACATAAACATTGTCCTCAATGTTTAAGCATGTAGGAGTAAACTCCCCTACACTTAGGACATTATGCACTTTGTTTAAATCTCGCTAAGGAAAGGACAACTAAAGAGATTCCTATTTTAATATTGAGAAAATATAAAATAGTGAATCGAAAAGAGTTTAGGATAGAACCGAGATAATGGAGACATGGAATCACGGGTCGTCAAGAATCATCAAGAGTATCATTGAAGCTCGAATCCCTGATTAAGAGAGAGGAGAGGAAAGCAAACCAACGGGTCTCCCCTACACTTATGATAACAAAAGCGAAAAGATAGATGCATGGGTTGCCTCCCAAGAAGCGCTTGATTTTTGTTAACCGAGTCATTAGCCTGACTCGACCTTGATCATCAACGGAAGAAGCATGAAACATATCCACCAGGATCAAAGATATAGTTTTCGTCCATCAAATAGCAGAGGCTTAAGGCGAACAAGGCAAGCCAAAGAAGAGTAGGCAAGGTTCCCTTAAGCAAAGATGGAGCATGATGGAAGCAAGGGTGAAGTGATGCAAGCAGATTTCCATAAGTTCCAAAGATAGTTCCTTTTATTTCATCAGGTGGATACTGAGATGGCTTAAAGATTGCAATACCTGGGTCGAACACCTTTCCCTTTAGGGGAAAATAGCACTCAGGCTCAGCAGAATGGGAAGAAGATCCGCGAAGAAGCACAACCTCGTCCTCAGAAGGGGGACAAAGAGGTGTTAACTCATACGTGTTGCGGATATTGGTGTCGACCGGTTTCTTCTCCTTAGAAAGAATGTTCTTCAAATCCAAAGTAGGATCAAGACGATAATCTTCAAAGTCCAAAGGAGGAGCATCACTCTCATGAGGGAAGTAAGTGTTGAGAAATTCAGAGAAATCTTCCTCAAATGAATAATCGTCCAAAGTAGGATCGAGTGATGGCGGAGGATCTTCATCAAATGTAGGTGCAATGTCATCAGTAGAAGAATCGCTCGAAAGAGTGTCGGCATCCTCAAAATCATCAAAGGTAGGCATGTCCGGGTACTCAGAAGTAAGGTCATCATAATCATCCGAGTCTGAGCTAGAATCATCATCATCATAAGCATCGAAGACCGGTGGAGAATCGTAAATGGGAGAAGGGTTCAAATTGGAGCGAGAATCATCGACATCATCTTGAAAAAGTGGATTATCGATGCAAGAGTCGAATAGAGGATTGTCGTAGACGGTAAAGTCATCGAGCACATTAATCATATTCACTGATTCGCGCCCTCCAAAGGTTGTACTTGTAAGCTTCCCCATTTTAAAAACTTGTGCATCATCCTCGACTCTTAAGATTAACTCACCTTCGGCCACATCCACTAAAGCTCGTCCGGTTCTCAAGAATGGCCGACCAAGTATTAAAGGAATACGAGGGTCCATTTCATAATCAACTACGACAAAATCGACCGGGAAAGTAAATGTGCCAACTTTAATAAACACGTCTTCGGCTATACCAACGGGGTAAGCGAGAGTGCGATTTGCAAGTTCAAGAGTCATCTTTGTTGGAGTGAGGTCGGGTAATGATAGTGTTTTCCAAACACTCAAAGGCATCAAATTAATACTAGCCCCGAGATCAGCAAGGGCAGTAAATTCTTTCGTTTTGTTGAACACGCAAGGCAACACAAAACGACCGGGATCTCCAAGCTTTTCTGGAAGTTCTTTAAGAATAACTGCAGAGCAGTTTTCATTTAATCGTGTGTTGGCGAGTTCAATCAGCTTCTCCTTCTTGTTAAGTAATTCCCTAAATGCTTTAACAAATTTGGGCATGTGGACAAGTGCTTCAAGAAAGCTAATGTTGAAGTTCATTTGAGAAATCATCTTCACATAGCGTGCCACTTCGGAGTCCTCCTTGGCTAGCATTTTGGTCTTGCCTAAACGAGAGGGATATGGGATGTTGGGTTTGGGTGGTGAAGGTGCGGGTGTAGGTAAAGGTTGAGATGTTGAAGGATCATTCGTGGGAACTTCATTACGTCGAGGCGGAGACGGTAATGGTGCACTAATACTAGGTGTAGGAGGAGTAGGGATAAATGGTGGTGGAGGAGGTGTAGATGATGGGGGTGGGATTGGTGGTCCTACGATGGTGACTCCAGTACGGGTAGTAATAGCACTCACATTTGCTCGCGGATTGGTGAGGGTGTTTGAAGGTAGAGAACTTGAAGTAAAAGGTTGAGCGGCGGGCAAGAAACTAGCAAGCATATTCTTCAAATCATTGGTTTGGTTGCTGAAGGAGGATTTAATGTTATCTCGAAGCTCGGATCTTATCTCATTTCCTTGCTTGGTATCTCCTTTAAGATTGATAATTTAGCTCTGCAAATTCTTGATTTGCTCACCTTGGGTTCTCATGATGGCCTAAACATCATGATTAATGGGTGGGGCTTGTTGGGTGGCTGGGTGATAAGGATTAGAAGCTCTTGGTGGGATTTGGTTGCTTCTATTGTAGTTGTTGGCGGGGTTTTGGTTTTGAGGAGAAAACCTGGTTGAAAGGTAGTTGTTTGATCGGTAACTCAGCAGATTTCTATCCCCTTGAGGTCGAGCTTGGTAATTTTCCGGTGAATTATTACCATAAGCTGCATACACATTTTCCGGATTTCCTTGTGTCGAAGGACAATCGGTGTATGGGTGTGGACCGCCGCATGTTTCACAAGGAGTAGCAACAGCTTTAACTTGTTGTTGTTGTTGGTTTGAAGCCAAGAGTTGCATACTTCTGCTCATTTCAGTCAACACACGGGTGAGTTCGGTCATCTCAGGGTTTGCTGAGGTGGAAGAAACATTGACTCTCGGGTTGTTCCTTGAAGAAGCAGAGGAATCCCAGTTTTTGTGGTGAGTAGTCATGTTCTCTATTAGCTCTCTACACTCCTTAGGTCTCCTTTTCATGAATGTGCCACCGGCGGCTGCATTAATCGTATCACGATCTCGAAAAGTAAAACCGTTGTAGAAAGTATCGATTAAGGTCACAGGTAGCATGTTGTGGTTTGGACATCTATCGATCAAGACATTATATCTCTCCCAAGCATCAAAAAGAGATTCATCAGGATCTTGCATGAAACCGCTGATTTGATTGCGAAGGCTCGTGACCATGGATGGTGGAAAGTAGCGCGACAAAAAGCGTTGAGTCATGTCATCCCAAGTGTGAATAGAATTCTTCGGGAGACGATCAAACCATTTCTCGGCATGATGTAATAACGTATGTGGAAAGAGTTGTAGGCGAAGTTCATCCATTGTGGCACCAGCCAACTTCATGCTTTGGGTGATTGTAATGAACTTGTCGAGGTGTTTGTTGGCATCATCATCAGGCAATCCACGGAATGGGTTTGTTTGCACTTGCTGAATCATGTGGTGCTTCAACGAAAACTCAGGAGCGTTGATTTGCATCGGCGCAATCGGTCCTCCTCGTCCAAACATTGTAGGTTGACAAAGCTCCTCCATTGTCCAAAGATCGGGCTGTGGAAGAACATTGTTGTTATTATTAGGGTGCGGTGGATTATTGTTGTTTACACCTGACATACCTAAATCTTCTTGAGGCTCGGGCTCTTGATAATTAGAAGATCTAGTACGCATACACCTGAAAATGCAAAAGAAAAAGAAACCAAACACAAAGACAATATATATACACAAGAAAGATAAAATCTTTTTGGATTTTTGGAATTTTTAATTTTTATGGTTTTTTGAATTGAAATTTTTTTTTTATGCAAGAAAATAACGCTCACAAGTGAACGGATCCCAAAAAGCAACGCGTCTCTCACAGAAAACCGTTAATCTTTACGAAAAGAGCCGGCAGCGGCGCCATTTGATACAAGGTTTTTGGCCAGGTAAAAAGATTCGTTGTTCGGTCTAATCGAATTGATCTAGGTTCTCTATGTGACTCAGTTTTATTTTGGTGGAAACAATAATGTTGTCGTTGTAGTATATTTAAAGTGCAAAACAATTAAAATTAAATGTCGTTAAAATTAAGTGGCGTTGAAATTAAATCTAAATCTAATTAAAATAAATGTGCGATATTTAAAAACGTGACGGAAAGTAAATTAATTAATTGACTAAAAATAAAAGCGTGACGGAAATTAAAATTAGACAGGTATTAAAATGTAAACTTAGAAAAATAAACAAGACAAAGCGTGGAAAAACCTCCAATCGGAATATATTCCGATCTTACCACAATCACCGTAGATCGGAATGATGGCCGGAACCCAATCGGAATAGGTCACTTACCCAATCGGAATAACCAACAACTTCTGATCGGAATGATTGTTTTACCTCTGATCGGAATAACAGAAAGCCCCTGGTCGGAATGTAGATCGGAACCTCTAATCGGAATAGCTGTCACCTATTTGATCGGAATGACCCAATGAACACCTCGATCGGAATGTGGAAAGGAGCCCAATCGGAAAACTGTCACTCTTACCTGATCGGAATAACCTAACCTCCCCAATCGGAATACCAAGATACCCCAAATCAGAATATTTAAACCCTTTTCCGACCAAGCCAAGAAGCTGGTCGGAATAATAAACCCTTTTCCGATCGTTAAGATCGGAATACGGAGGGATGGATGGAAAATAAGCTAAGTAAATAAGCTACTATCCTAATAAGCACAAGACTAAATCCTAAGGTAAAACGTGTGAAAATAAGCTACTAAACAGAAATTTGAAGACTTTTAAAACAAGAAATGAAAAAGCTTTAACGAAAAACAAGTTTTTGTACGAAAATAACTTTTATAAAAACTATATAAACTTGAAAATAAACAAAATAAGCTATGAAAATAAATGATTTAAAACAATCAAAAGCATAAAAATGAAATATTTAAACAAATTAACAAGTCAAAAAGCATATAAATCAAAGATTAAAGAAAGGTAGAAGGAGATCAACAAGATAAAGTAAAGGTGCGAGAAATTAAAGAAACACTTACTTGAAATTAAAGGTATTAAAGGTGCAAGACAAGTAATTAAATGTGCAAGTAAATAAAGGTGCATAAAAGTAAAGGTGGAAGAACTAGTTTGTCAATCTAGCCAACAAAACTAAATGAAATGAATAAGAGGGGTATATATAGGTGATTAGGGGAATGGTTAGAGGAAGCTTCCTCCCCTCCTTTCTTTCTTCTTAATTGCGCCCTTAAGTCCTTCCTTCTTAATCTTTTTGTTAATCTTGGACTTTGATGACTTTTGGCTCGGGATTTCTTTGGACTCGTCTTTTAATTCTTCGATAAATAAGACTTGAGTTCCTCGGCTTTAAGTAAACTTCCGTCTTTTGACTTTTTCTTCGATAAATCTTCAGAATTGGTCTTGGACTTCCGTTCTTTTTGCAATCTTGACTTCTTGACTTCGTCTTTCATTTTTTTTCTTCAATAAAAGTCCGTAAATGCCCGTGAATTCCCGTGTTTTCTCCACTTTTCACCTTTTCGTCCTAAATCACAACAAAAACACAAACCACGCATAATTCCGACATAAAAGACATAAAATACACGTTTTGGTCCGGTTATTATTGTAATTAAGTGGTAGAAAAGATGGGTGTTTTCACACCTATCAGACAGGCAAAGGAACTCTTCTCACCAAGAACTTGCGTTTTGAAAACGTGTTTCTGGTAAAAGAACTTGATTACGATCTTTTTAGTGTATCACAAGTTTGTGATAACAAAAATAAAGTTCTGTTTACTGATACTGAATGCTTGGTGTTAAGCAAGGATTTTAAAATTCCAGATGAGAAATATATTGACTATAGAACACCTAGACATAAAGATATCTATAATGTGAATCTTAATGGGTTTAGGATGAATAATAATATGTCATGTTTTTATGCTAAAGCTTCAGTTGATGAGAGTAATCTATGGCACAGGAGACTAGGGCACATAAACTTTAAGAATATAAACAGGCTTGTGAGGCTTGGCTTGGTTGATGGTTTGCCTGGAAAGGCTTTCCACAATGACCACTCTTGTGTTGCATGCCTTAAAGGCAAGCAGCACAAGGTCTCATTTAAGTCTAAACAGGTGCACTCTAGTTCTAAACCACTTCACTTGCTGCATATGGACCTGTTTGGTCCAACTAATATAGAGAGTTTGAATGGTAAATCATACTGCTTTGTCATCACAGATGACTTTTCTAGGTTTACTTAGACTTTCTTTTTAGCTATGAAAAGTGACACTGCTGATGCTCTAATTGACTTTATTACCCAGATAGAAAAGAAAACAGGTAATGAAGTTAAAATGCTTAGGAGTGACAATGGTGGTGAGTTTAGAAATAAGCTATTGGATGATTTTTGTGCCAAGAAAGGGATTACTAGGCAGTTTAGTGTTGCCAGAACCCCACAGCAAAATGGGTTGCTGAGAGAAAGAATAGAACCCTAATTGAAGCAGCCAGGACTATGTTGGCTGATGCTCATTTCCCCATAGCTTTTTGGGCTGAGGCTGTGAATACAGCTTTTTCAGAATATAGAATTGGTCAACAAGATACAGAACAAAACACCTTATGAGTTACTTTGGGGAAGGAAACCTAATATTGGTTTTCTTAAACCTTTTGGCTGTCATGTAGTTGTACTTGATACTAGTGATGCCTTAGGTAAATTTAGTGCTAAAGGTGATGAAGGCTACTTCATGGGTTATTCAGTGCAGAGCAAGGGATAGAGGGTTTACCTTAACAAGGAAAAACGTATACTTGAGAGAGTACATGTTAGGTTTTTAGAGAGTAAACCTAGTGATCCTGAAAGTGGTCCAAATTGGTTGTTTGACTTGGAACCTCTATCTAGGACTTTAAGTTATATGCCTGTTACTAATCCAGACATTGTGAAGGTAACTTTAAATGTTGTGGAAGAACCAGTTGTTGATGTTTCAGGTACACAGGTTAATGAAGAGGTTGGATCACAAGCAGACAAGTCATCTCCCATACAAGAGTATGTCACTATCCCCATATGGACAGATGCTTTTGCTGTTGCTGCTGCTGCTGGAAAGGAAAATGGTGGTCCCCAAGTACCACCAGTTAACAACATGCATGGTCCTTCAGGTGCTGACAAAGGCAAATCTGGCGCTGACAGGACAAATTCAGGCGTTGATGTCTCAAACGTTGACAACACCATTTCAGGCGTTGATAACCCAAACGCTGACAACCTTGGTTCAGGCGTTGACAACACTTTTGGGCATATCTTCTCTTCCAATTTTGAACAAGGTGAACCTTCAAGCATACATGAAGAGGATCATACTAATATTGATGGAAGAGAGTCTGAAGAAGATATTGGCAACATGGATAATGAGATTGAAGACAACAGACTTTTTGAGGGAGGAGTTCTCACTTCTACTATGAAGAATCATCCCCCTTCACAAATTATTGGGGATGTCATGACTCCTGTTCAGACTAGAAGATCGCATCAGAATCTTGGTGGATTCATTTCTAATATACACAAGAAGGTTGATACCCCTCTTGTTCAAGCATGCTTGTTTGCCTATTTTCTGTCACAACAGGAACCCAAGAAAATTTTTGATGCTCTCAAAGAACCAAGTTGGGTGGAAGCAATGCAGGATGAGTTTCACCAATTTGCAATTCAGGATGTTTGGGAGCTGGTTGATTGTCCCATGTATGTCAGACCTATTGGAACAAGATGGGTTCTAAGAAACAAGAAAGATGAAAGAGGCATTGTGGTCAGAAACAAGGCACGTTTAGTCGCTCAGGGATATACACAAGAGGAAGGGATAGACTATGAGGAGGTCTTTGCACCAGTTGCAAGGATTGAAGCTATAAGGATATTTCTAGCCTATGCTTCTTGCATGGGCTTCACTGTCTATCAAATGGATGTGAAAAGTGCTTTCCTCTATGATACAATTGTTGAGGAGGTATATGTTATGCAGCCTCCTAGTTTTGAGGATCCAGAGAATCTAGACAAGGTGTATAGAGTCAGGAAGACTATGTATGGACTTCATCAAGCCCCAAGAGCATGGTATGGCACATTGTCCACTTATTTGGTGGAAAATGGATTCAAAAGGGGCACCATAGACCAGACATTATTTACAAAGAAGGCTGGTAAGGATGTCTTACTTGTTCAGGTTTATGTTGATGATATCATCTTTGGCTCCACCAATCCAAAGATGAGTGAAGACTTTTCCAAGCTTATGACAGACAAATTCAAGATGAGTGCAATGGGGGATGAACTTCTTTCTAGGGTTACAAGTTCAGCAGAAAGAAGATGGTATCTTCATCTCTCAGGATAAGTATGTAGCAGAGATCTTGAAGAAGTTTGGCTTTTCTCCACATGAAAAGAGGGCTACTACTCCTATGGATAGGGAACACCCTTGGGGAAAGGTTGGAGATGGAAAATATGTGGATATCAGGCACTATAGATCAATGATTGGTTCATTGATGTATCTCACAGCCTCAAGACCTGACATCATGTTTGCTGTGTATGCATGTGCACGCCATCAAGTGGCTCCTAAAGAATGTCACCTTTATGCTGTCAAGAGAATCTTTAGGTACCTTAGATGTTATCCAGATCTTGGCTTGTGGTACCCAAAAGATTCACCTTTGGAGCTTATTGCATATTCAGACAGTGACTATGGAGGTGATAAGTTTGATAGAAAATCCACAACTGGTGGATGTCAGTTTCTTGAGAGTAGGTTAATATCTTGACAATGCAAGAAACAAACAGTGGTGGCCAATTCTACAACTGAAGCAGAGTATGTTGCAGCAGCTGCTTGTTGTGGACAAGTCTTATGGATTCAGAACCAGCTGTTGGATTATGGGTATAATTTCATGCATACCAAGATATTTGTTGACAATAACAGCACTTTATGCATTATTAAAAATCATGTACATCATTCTAAAACTAAACACATAGAAATTAGACATCATTTTATAAGGGATTGTTTTGAGAAGGGTTTAATACAACCAGATAGGGTTGACACAGAAGAAAATGTGTCTGATTTATTTACTAAACCTTTTGATGCTGGAAGGTTCAAATACTTGGTAACAAGTATTGGAATGATCAATCTCACTTAAATATGTGTTTTGGGGTCTTACTGTAAAAGTATGTAAGGATAATGCATTGTTATTGGTATTTTTGAGGATTTAGATTTTCCACTATATTTTTCTAACACTGACAAAGGTTACCTTAACGTTGATAAGTGTTGTTGTGACGTTGTCAGCAATATATTTGTCTAACGATAACAAAGGTTTCCTTAACGCTGACAAGTGTTATCGGGACGTTGTCAGCAACAATGTTAGTTTTGTGGTTTTTAATCTAAATGTGCAGGTGGTGTTAGCATTATACCATTGGATACAGAGTTGCTTATGGATCCTTGGAGAATCATTTGAGCATGTTTTTATTTATGGATGATGGTTGGAATATTTATATTCTTATCTTGACATACATTTTTTTTATGTTCATGCATATTTTTGGGCAACATATGTATCACAGTTTAAGGGGAGGTTTTAGGAACCTTTAGGACTTTTGGGTATTCTTATGATACTCTTATCATAATTCTAGATTGTGTCTACAGGTGAGTATGAGTTAGTTTTACTAAATCATGAGGCACTGTAGCATGCAGAGTTGATATACTATGCATACTGCCAAGACATTTTTGGCCTAGAATTGGTTGTGGTATGTTGGGAGACTTGGGAATGATTTTATCATGGGTTTTACCTAGGAGTAACAAGGAATTTTATGAAATAACTTAGTTGCTAAGAGTTTTGGTTAGCAAGGGACACTAGAGGACTGTTATGTCTATCTTGCATAAGCAAGTATGCATAACTGGACAGTGCTTGCCGCCCTATAATAATTATCAACTTATAGGTTATCTTCACTAGGATAAATTACTTTGTTAAGGTCATTTTTCATTTTTATAAACTTTTATTTTTGGACGCTGACAAGTATTTTTCCAAGCGTTGTTATGACCAATTTAGACGCTGACATGGCTTTGGAAAACGTTGACAAGAATATAGCCGTTGGGCGTTGATGGGTTATTTTTGACCGTTGACACTCATTGGGACCTACCGAGTTGTTACTCTTTGACAAATTTTTGGACCGTAAATTTGGGAGCATATAACTTTTAATTAATGCATGAGATAACTTATTTTCTTTTCAATATTTTCATCATGATATTTTGAAAATAGTTGCCTCATTTTGACCAATCACATGCTAATATCTCTCCTATATATTTGGCTCCTATTTTTAAACATGGTACCTATCATTCTTGTCTAACAATTTTCTCCTATACTTCATCTTTATCAATTATTCAAACAGCTTTCAACAATGGCACCAAAATTTAAACCAAGTGATTTGGTATTGGGATTCAGGAGTCAACACAACATGATTGCATATTTGGATGTTGATGATGCTCTGTTTCCCCAATACACCCAGATGGTGGCGTATTTGAATGCATCCCCAATTATGTATGCTCTTTCTCATGCTCCTCTCATCTCTGTCACACATATTAAACAGTTTTGGAACACTGTCAGTTCCTCAACAGTTAATAATGTGACTACATTATCATCTATTGTTCATGGGCGTACATGGGTGGTTACTGAAGCCTTGGTTCGCCAGGCTTTGCATCTTGATGATGCAGATGGTATAACCACCCTTCCCATTCATGAAATAGAACAAGGACTAAGGGCTTTGGGTTATCCTTTCCCTGATGAGGGAACTTTAAACAAATATCATAAACAGGAGTTTCCCCCATCCTGGAAGTACCTCATACATGTCATCTTATAATGTTTGAGTCCCAAGTGTACTGCACACAATGAGATTAATAGATCCATTGCTAGTACTATTGTGTGCATTGCACGTGGGAAAAAGTTTAATTATTCTAAAATGATTTTTGATGGCATGTGTAAAAACAAAGGGAGTAAGATGACTTTAGCTTATCCCAGATTTTTACAAATAGTTTTTGATGTGCAAAATTACTGCACAAGGGATCATGATGATTTTTATGAGATCCCTGTGCAAAAGAAAGCTATTTTTACAAAGATGAACTCACCCCCTCACCGTGACTTACCCCTCACCCCAGCTATGCTTGCTGTTATTGTAGCAGCACAGCCCCAACCAGACCCTCAACCATAACTTGACCCAATACCAGAACCTTTACCTTCACCTCAACACATGCAAATTGACCAAGAACCCTTCGACGCTGACACATTAAATGTTGGCGTTGACACACCCAATCCAAACGTTGACACATTTCCTTCACAGACCCAAACACCCATTAACCTTCCCACATCCACCCAATCCACATCATCTTCTACCCCACCACAATATAGGTTGCAAAAACGCCAAAGGACTACTAGAGTGTTCTCCTCTAGTGGTCTTAGCCATGTAGCAGAGAGGACTACCACCACAAGTGTGGTTGGTGCTATGGATGAGGCTGGACTATTGGTTCTGGCTTAGATGCAGGCCAAGACAGTCCTAACATCTTTAAGACCTCATCCATGCCCCATGAATCTAACTTGGGAGGTCAAATACCCATTTTAGAGGAGGGCAGATTGAAACCAATGACATTAATGAAATTGACGGCTGTCTGCATTAGCTTGCAAAAGCAAAATGCAGACTTGGTACAAATTGTCAGTACACAAGGCCTTGAACTCAAGCAATTGAGGGAGAGGATTGTTATTTTGGAGAATGCTAGCACAAGGCGTGGGATGGAGGAATCTTCCAAAGGGGAGGATGAGCAGATTAATGTGAGTGATAAGGGCTCACATGATGGTGAATCTTTGGGTGTTGCTGAAGCCTAACTAGTTTGAAGAAGCAACCAGGTTTTGTTAGATCTCTGGCAACTCCTACAAATTTAGACTTGTCTTTTACAGCTATGTTGGAGCAAATTACAAGAGGCGCTGAGACAGGTAAATTGGCCGTTGACAAGCAAAATTTGAACGCTGACACAACAAGCGCTGACATGAGCAAATTAGGCGCTGACACAAGAAAATTGAGCGTTGACAGACCTGCAGATGAGGTTGATGTATTCCAGTCATCATCTATCATCAAAGAAGTATCTTCACATGTATTACCATCATCCTTACCCATCATTGATCTATTAGATAAGGGTAAAGGAAAAATGGTAGAAGTAGAAGTTCCAAAGGATGCAGCACATGTTGAGTTTGGTAGAAGGTTGGCTGCACAACTTGTGGAACAAGAAAGGAAGAAGGTTGGTGAATCACCTTTTGTTACCACTTCAGAGGAACAAGAAGGAAGTGGTGAAGCTAGTTCAGACTCAAGTGTGATGATTATAGAACAACCAGAAAGACTTGAGTATGGTGATGATTTGGCAAGAGAGAAGCTGAATGAGTTGAAATTGCAAGATTTTGACATGCCAGAAGTTGTTCAGATGTACCATGCTTGGGAAGATAGATGTATGGAGAATCCAGATTTGACTATTTCACACCAAATATGGGGTTTGGAGATTCTTCTAAGAGTCCAAAAATACTGCAAGGTAATTCTGAAACACAAAGCTAGCAATATTCTCTCAATGCTGAAAAGGGATAGAAAGGAGCTGTACTACATGCTACTCAGGTGTCATGGAACAGGATGGACCTATAAGAAATTGTTGGGATTATCCTTTGAAGAGTTGGAGTACAAGGCTTATCCCATTTGGGCAAGAGTGCAGGAAGAAAACACTCTAAGACTTCTTTCTGATGAAAGGAAAGAAGAACTTGCAGAAGAAATGGAGCTTAAGAAGGCAATGATTGTTCCAGACCTTTGAATAAGGGAGTTTCTCTTGAGTTTCCTAAAGATATGGATAGATTGAATCCAAGTGAAGCTGTTATAAGAAGGAGCATTAAGCTCTCACCATTGGAAGCTTCAGATATGGTACAAATGTTACCTCTTGATTCCAGAAACCCTATTATAAGCTATGAAGAAGATGAATGTGGGTTTTGGAAGATTGGCATGTATGGGAAAGAGGTACACACTTTTACTACACTCATATCTCTTTTTGCAAGTGTTGATAGAGAAGACTTGGTAGACCTTTGGAGGTTGTTGGAGGCCAAGTATGAGACTGAAGCTCCTACTTCAGTCAATGCAATAAAACTTTATTCAACATTCAAGAGAATGTGTGGACCAAGAGATGAAGATCCTGTTGTTTGGAAGGATCTTGAAGATGACCTCAATGGTCTTCAATGGTGTTTGTATTCAGCTGCTGGTGTATATTATTTGAGTTCTACAAAGTTTGCTGAGTATCTTCTTGTAGATGGTCAGTATTCCATGTCCAAAGAAGTTTTGGAGAAGATGAAGACAACACAGCTGGAGATTGATTATTCAAGTGACGTGGCCAAAGATTTGATCAGACATATTTATTATCAATATGATCAAGTTTGTAAGATTCCTCCTAGTTCTTAATGATTATTCAGAAACTTGATTACTAGAGTAGATATCAAGTTTAGGGGAGGATTGTTGGGAATAAAATGTAGCCAGTTCACTTGAGCGCTGACAAGAGGAAAACAAGCGTTGATAGGAAGAAAACAAACTCTGACAGATCAAGCGTTGACAAGAAGAAGTCAAGCGTTGATAGGTTGAAGACAAGCACTGATAGGAAGATATAGTCTACGCGTATTATGTTTCTAGTTTGTTTCTAGTAAAGATAAGTTCAACATTGTATTTTCTATAATTATCTTTACCTAGAATAGTTGATACATAGACTCTTGTACAAGGCTTCTTATGTCTATAAAAGAAGACCTTTAGGTTATGTTTAATATATGTTTTTCATACGTTAAACACTTTCATTGTAAGCAAGTTTGTTATTATCAATCAAGTGAAAGTTTGTTTACATCTTTGTGTGTTCTTGTTTAAGTGTTAATTCCGCATAACACTTAGATTACTTTATACATAAACAAAGTTTCTCTACGTGTATAACTTGATCTAATCTCGTATACACAAAGCTAAATCGATCTAAGTTTGGGATCAACACAAGAGGGTTTAATCAATTGAAACCAAGAAAATATATATGATATGTAGATAATACTTTGGTTGGCAAACCCTCGATTAGCCCTTTTTTTATCTAAACACGCACAAGCAAGCGGGGAAACGAGGCGACGCGAAGCACTTAAGAGCCTTTTTCCTTAGGGTATATTTTATAATACCCGTCTTATACCCACTTTATAGTTTGTGTTTGTCAAAATTAAGCTTCACGAAAGTAATTATCTATTATGCCTTTTTTCTTTGTTTGAGATTTGAATACAATGATCGAGTGATGAAATCCCGAATCACGGTTGTGTTTTCACACTTTTGGAGTACTTGTGAATTTATTGTTCTACGTATACAATATAGTAATAATATTCACACAAAACGAAAAACCAATAATACATATTAGTAGAGTTCTACTAATACAATTATATTTATGGATAATATAAAAACAAAAATTGTTCAAATCAAAACACAACACGCCTCCCCGGCAGCGGCGCCAAAATGATAGTGGTAGTAATATGTCTTTTAGGAAAAAGAACGTAATTAGGATAAGTATTAAACAAAGTGATTTTGGAAAACCACTTGTAAATGACCCAAAAGTGAGTTCGTTCTCAAGGAGGCTTGTGTATTGTGTTAAGAGATGAAATATGTTTGTGATTATGATTATGAGAAAAGAAAAGAGAAAAGGATGATGGTTACGATTCTAAATTAAACTAAGACGAAAGTCGTGCACGTAAAACCGTAAAATATGACGAAATTTAAAAATTAACCTAAAAATTCCTAGAAAATTGCAATAAATCCTAAAAAATAGAGTTTAAAAAATTTCAAAAATCACTCAAACCTTTTATTTAATTAAATAATAATTTTTTAATGCTAATTAAAGCCCAAAAAATCAATTTAATTAACTAAAAACCCAAAATGAGATTTTTCACTTTGTAAACCTCTAAAATAACTTAAATAAATTAAAAACTATTTTTGAAAAATTTAAAATTAATTAAAACTATTTAAAAATGATTAAAATCTATAAAATCTTAAAATAATTCTATAAATTAATTAAATGACAACAAAATTTATCTAGAAGTTCTAAAATTCCTAACTTAATGTATTTAAGCGATGGAAAATGAAAAACTTGCAAAAATCTTAAATTTAATTTTAATAATAAAATAATATTAAAAATCCAAAATTTATTAAAAATTCTAAAAAGTTGCAAACTAGTTTATTATAACCTAAATAAAACAGAAATGAACTTGAAATACCAAAAATACCCCTATTGGGCCTCCAAATGGGCTAAATAAGGAAACAGTCCCTTAATGGGCTGAAATTAGGCCCAATAAGAAAAGGTTCACCAAAGAAGCCCAAAATCTCCTATCTGACTCAAAACTGACTTTTAAACACAAAATTTCAAAGGCCCAAAAGCTGAAAGTGAGCTTATCACAGCTTATTTCAAAGCAGCTTATTCTTAATGGGCTTTTTGGCCCATTAAGCTATAAGCTGATGCCATAAGATGAAATTTGACACACAAACCTCTCTTGACCTAGTTAAGATGATTGTAAAAAGAAATTTTGAAAAATCCCAAGAAATAAGCCTGAAATAAGCAAAAGCTCTCTACAGGAAATGACAAAATAGTCGTTTTTGAGTTCTAGACCAATTCAAGGGCTGATTCAAGTTGCAAAATGTTTCAAATGACAAAACTAAGCTTAATAATCAAAAATATTTCCAATAAGCACAATGAATAAGCTGGAATAAGCAATAAGCACTTTATGTAAAAGTCAACTTAGTTGGTTTTCTAGTTAAACCTAAAAGTCAAACCCTAAAAAGCTCCAGATTAGTCAAATGGGTCAAATAAGGAAGATTGATTACAAATAATAAGTTGTTGCAAGTCTGAATAAGCTAGAATAGCTTATGTATAAGCTGTTTGAAAATTAACACTAGCAGTGGCTAGTTTTGGGTGTCCACTAGTGGGAAAAGTTTCCACTGCTTGACTATCTTGACTTTTTGTCTTTTGTAGATTTTTGTTGGATTCAAGGCATAAAAAGTCACCCTTATAACCAGTGGGTTATAAGGAGTCAATCACAGCCAATTGATACAGTTAATTCAATCTTTGCCCAGATATCACACAGACATGAGCATAAGCAGTTATGAACAAGATAAGCAGATTTTGCAAGATTAAGCCAACCAAATTGAACCAAATGCACACAACAGCTTAAATAAATTTAAATGAACATAAATCAACGGGTTTCATACATTGATTCAAGGTTTAGACAAAGATTCAAGCTAAGAAAGTTACTCATGAACAATGAACAAAAAGAAAATGCACTTTGTTGATGTACTTGACCACAAATCCAATTTCAAACACTCAAATATCCTAAACAGGTTACACAAACTTTGATATAACACTTGTTAGCCCTAAACATGCATACACTCTAAGTGTTTCCAAAATTTTAGGTCAAAACAGTCAAAATCAAACAAGTTGTAGCACAATATAGGATTTGACGTTTAAAAGCTGAAAACTTGTAATACTAAGCAGGTATCCGTCGGGTGATGGAGCGGATACGGGTACAGATATTATAAACGGGTACGGGTGCGGGTTCACTAAAACCCGACCCAAACCCGACCCATTGCCATCCCTACTATACGGGATGCATAGGAACTGACCTTTTGAAAACTTCGGGAACGGATTTACAATAGATAGGTTGGAAACTGTCCTGAGTGTATGGGTTTATCGGTCGCCGTCTTTTCTAAGTTATTTACTTAAAAAATGCAAGAAGCCTTGCCGGGGGGCGGGGGGAGTTTGAATGATTAGGTCATAGGTTATATCATTGTTAACTTTATATACTTGGCTGGTCGCGGAAGTGGTAGTTGGGATTTGAAAGACATATGGACTATTGACTAAATAGGCTTATTAAATTTATGACCACTAAACTGCTAAATATAAACACTAGTTTATTAGTAATTTATGTAGTATGATGTGTAACTTGAGTTCCTCCATGTAATAGTTAAGAGTCTAAGCCATGTTTAACATGCATACATCATATCTTTTAAATTTAATCTAATACCTAGGTAATGATCATTGAATTGTAACAGGGACTAGGATAACACTATGTCTCCTCTTGATAAGTTAAAACATTTTTCCGTCAGTTTATTTTCTTGTATTTCTCTTCATCAATTGTTTTCATTACGTGACAATTAAACTCATATTTATACCTCACACTTAGCTCTTTGGACGACCTCGGATTTACCAACTTATACTTCACACGACCGGGTCTTTTCTCCATATGTTTGTTTTGAGTTTTACTTAGGTAGTGTTTAAAATATAGCTTAAATAGCTTATTGAATTTTCCTAACTTATTGGTTATAGCTTTTTTAAATTTGCTTTTCGCTAAACCTCGTTTCTAGTGTTTATAATTTTTATAAATTTTCTTAGAATTTATAGTTTTTGTTTAATGTTTTAAAATTACTTTTATGTTTGTCTAGTGTTAATTAGTTTAAAAATAGTTTTTAATGAATAATAGTGTTGGGAATTAAAGTCTTTCTACTTAGTACTACCAAAATCAAGAGTTAGTACTGCCAATCTTATTTTAGTATTGCTCAAGATACATGGAAAATATGTTAAGTGTTGGAACTGTAAGTACTAACTAGTTAGTACTGTTAGAGTAAAGTTAGTACTACTATTACTAACTTAAGACTGATGAAGACTGTTGAGTGAAGATTAATGTTGCTCATGTGATAAAATGTGTGAAGAGTGATAAGATGTGTGAAGAGATATGTGTTGACTTATTTGGTGTATATCTTATATAGTTAGAGAGATACATATAAGATTAGAATTATTGAAGATTTGTAGTTATCTTGTAAAAGACTCCTTAGTGTATAAAAGGAGACCCTAGGTCATTATGTTTACAGCACGAATACGTTTTGCTTCATAGCTTCAAGGTTGTAAACCCACGTACTATACATAATACTCGTATTATTGATCATAATAATATTGAAGCTTTTAGTAACATCAATGTTCATACATTTCATTGTTTCATTCCTTCTTAGTATTAAAGAGTAGATAGTACATACTCTTTAGTATTCAAAAATTTTTTGCCACAATTATCTTGGATTTATCCAAAATAACTTAATCTTTATAAGCTAATGAGTCGATCTTAAAGTTGGTATCAACATATATTTTCTTTTACAAAACAAAAATTACAATAGTTTTAAATTTTTAGTATTATTAGTTTTAAAGGTTTTATAAATTTTAGATATTATCAATTAGAGTTTTAACAAAGTTTTTATTAATTAATTCAAAATTAGTTTTTAAATAACAAACGTAGCTTGCCTTTATTTGTTCCCAATTGCGTTTTAGATTAGAAAAATATCAAACTCTCGTTTATTTGAACCTTTAACACGTCATTAACGAAAAGATTAAATTCGACCCTAGCCCGTAAAACTACGACTTGTACATTATCAACGAATCAAGTACCAATTAAACCAATCTTTTTTACAAGTACTTTTAGTATATATTTAAAACATGAATTTTTTTTATTTTTCACTCTCACTAAAAGTGTTGTGTTAAATGCACTCAACTTGAGGGATTTTTAAAAACACCTTCAGGCGATTGAGGCAACCTAGATAACTTTTCACCATAACTTGACATTTGTCTTGAGGCGGTTGAGACAACGAGGCGAGACGGTCGTGACGACTTGTATTTATGTCGAACATGTAACAAGATATGGTACAAAGTCACCTCGATTGTCTCGGTCGTCTTGAAGCATTTTGAAAAACTTTTAAGTCGAATGCATTTAACACCAACACTTTTAATTGGCGGTTCATAAATACTAATTTCGTTTTAAAATAAACAAAAGTTTCTTAACAAGTAAGACTTGTTTTCCTTTGATGCGAGCGAGTGAAATGCAAGCGCCAAATAAAATAGTTAGTGGCGCGTTTCTATATTATCTTTTCTTGCTCCACAAGTTGCAAAGTTTTTGTGTAGGATGTACTAGTTTATTAGGGGTGGCACAAAAGGTAAGTCAAGTAAACCTAATAATTTAGGCCTTTAAATGTTTAAGGCCTTGAATTTTGTAAGATATTTTACATATTTAACGTTAGTCTGTGTGTTTTTCTCTCGTCATTTTTAGAAATATAATTATTCAATGCTCCTATTAGTCGATAAATGTTAAATAATCAAAGTTTGGGCTTCTAGTTTCGGTGTTTCATTTTTAGACTTAAGAATTATAAAAATTGAAGCTTCAACATTTAAATATATAAATTTAAACTTAATGGCGCTTTACTTTTTAATTTCGGGTATCCGAAATTTCTTTTCGAATATCCGAAATTTATTTTTCAAGTGTGCTTACTATAATTCATTTTATTTGTGGTATACACCCTTAAAATGAATTGTAGTAGGCACACTTCTGGACCATTTTATATATTTATGATGCGATTCTAACTTTTATTAAATATGTGGCATGATTGAATAAAACGTGTAACCAATGTCATTTCTATGCAACAAAAATAGTTAAATATAGAACTGGTGATTAGCTTACCATCGTAATAATAAATACTTTTTCTCTTTCGTCACTTTTAATACTTTATTTTTTAGTTGATTAATATATCCTCATTTACCATTTTATTGTCAGTTCTTTTTTAGTATAACTTTAATACAGTAATTTATTTTTGATGCATTATTGGTGATACAAATACTTTTTTATTGACACGCTCTTTTTCGATCCATATATAGTAACACACAAAATTTGTTGGCACATTTGTAGTGTTCACCAAATATTTTGACACTTTTGTAGTGTGACGCTAATTTTCTTGATACATTTACAATGACACACTAACACTTTAGTATATTTATAATGACACTAAAAAGCTTTAGTAAATTTGTAGTTTTGTAGTGACTTGTTACGATTATCACAAAAATTATGTTGACACATACTTACTAGGAGTGAGCATTTAGACCGTTGGACCGGACCAGAAAACTGGACCAGACCGCACAATTTCGGTCCGGAGTTTTGGAGCATTTCGGGCCTCGGTCCAGTTCGGTTCGGTCTTACTAAAAATTCGTCGATTATGCTTAATAAGATCGGACCGAAAACCGAACCGGACCATTTCGGTTTGGTCTCGGTCCGGGGTCTTGGACCATTTCAGTCCCCGGTCCGATCCGATCTTGGTCGGTCCGATCCGGCCCGGACCTGTTGCTCAACCCTAATACTTACATATCAAACTTGTTTGATACGTTTGTAGTAAGATTCTAATTTCTAAAAGATATGTTGGGTTACAAATGACCACTAAGTTTAATCATATATTACTAGCAGGACATTAAATTTTTGACATATTTTAGTTGACACACTTATGGAATCGAAGTTTATAATTTAAAATAATCTTTTTGGAGTACACACTACTATCAGATTAAAAATAAAAAAACATATCAATAAAGTGGTTTGTACACTAATGCATAGCATAACTTGAAACATATCGTATATCCCATGAAGTAACATAACATGAAACGTAAATCTAAGATAACTCATCTAAATTCATTAGGAATCTGAAGCATGTTTGAAAACCCAACATATATCATCTTTAATAGATAATGTCACGAACATTGGCGCTTAAGGATCCTTACTCAAATTCCGGTGGCGGAATTTGAGTAAAGTTATGATGATGTGAAGCAAAACCCTATGGAGTTCGAGGTAAGTGGTAAAGTTATGCTGAAAGTATCACCATGAAAAGGTGTTATACGTTTCGGAAAACGTGGGAAGTTATGTCCCCGTTATATTGGGTCATTCGAGATAATATCGAGAGTGGACTCGGTGGCATACAAACTTGAATTACCCCGAGAGCTAGAAGGAATTCAAAAAACTTTTTATGTGTCGAACCTAGATCAATGTCTATCAGACGTAGATCTTATTATCCCTCTTGACGAAGTAAGATTCGATGATAAAATGAATTTCATCGAAGAACTTGTCGAAATTATGGATATGGAAGTTAAGCAACTAACGCAATACCGAATTCCTATTGTCAAAGTCCGATGAAACTCGAGACTAGGACGAGAATACACTTGGGAAAGGGATGATAAAATGTGGAAGAAATATCCTCATTTGTGTGACTTTAACAAAAAGGCAGACAATAACGCAAATTGATCTTCAGAGACGAAGATCCCTGTTAGGTGGTGATGATGTGACAATTCGTCGATTTCAGGTCGTTATTCTAATTTCGACTATTACGTATTATGTATTTAATTTATTGAGAAATTTAAATTATCGGCTAACCGGGAAGGTTAAGTCTTGAAACATAGCGTAAGAATGTCGTTTAGATTATAACCGGCAAGGAATTCGTTAAGTATCGATATTTATATTCTCGTTATGACATAGAAATATTTTCTATTGTCGTCGTTTAATTATTTTTTTTATTTTTATTTGTTTTTACAAGTATTTTTCGTAATTTACATTAAACTTTTAAGTGTCGTTTGTTCATTCGACGCATTAACTATTTTAAGTCATTTAATTATCAAAATATAAATGTCCTCTGAATGTCGATGTTTTTATTGTATATTGAGCGTTAATTTTTCGTGTTTTACTAAGATTTTTCAAATCGCGTAACTTTTAAAATATCGGATTTTAATAATACCCGTTTTAAAAAATTATGAGGCAAGGATTGATAGTATGTCGCCCCATTCTCCCACTTCAGTCATCTTAAGGTAATTGATAGGTGTGTAAACACCCATCCTTTTTACCACTTAATTACAATAATAACCGAGCCAAAACGTGTATTTTATGTCATTTATGTCGGAATTATGCGTGGTTTGTGTTTTTGTTGTGATTTAGGACGAAAAGGTGAAAAGTGGAGAAAACACGGGCATTTACGGGCTTTTATTGAAGAAAAAGATGAAAGACGAAGTCAAGAAGTCAAGAGTGCAAAAAGAACGGAAGTCCAAGACCAATTCTGAAGATTTATCGAAGAAAAAGTCAAAAGACGGAAGTTTACTTAAAGCCGAAGAACTCAAGTCTAATTTATTGAAGAATTAAAAGACGAGTTCAAAGAAATCCCGAGCCAAAAGTCATTAAAGTCCAAGATTAAATAAGATTAAAGGCTTAAGGACCTAATGGTGCAATTAAGAGAAAATGAAGGAGGGGAGGAAGGTTCCTAAGCACTCCTTAATCCTCCCCTATATATAGATTAGGATCTTAATCATTTGTTTTTGTTGGATAGTTTGACACACTATTTTGTTTCATTTTATTTACCTTGCACATTTAAATTCATGTCATTTACCTTATTGTCAAATTTAAATACCTTGTCTTGCACTTTAAATTCATTTAATTTCAAGTAAGTTTTTCTTTTAATTCTTGTCAATCTTTACTTTTTCTTGTTAATCTCCTATCTACCTTTCTTTATTTGATCTTAATCTTCATGCTTTATTGTTTATGTTCATGTTCTTGATTTTTATTGATTTATTTAAGTGGGTTTTGATTATCTTGATCATTATTGTTAGTTTGATTGTTTTGGATTGATTGTTTATGATTAATAGATGTTTATTCATTAGTTTGATTTAATCTTGTGGTTGATTTTGTTTAGATTTTATTAGATTCGTGTTATTTCTTGTGTTCCTTGTTCTTCGCTGCATATTTCTGTCCCCAGGTATATTCCGGATCAAACCAGTTATTCCGAGTGAAGGAGTTTTTGCTGATTATTCCGTATAAAGGGTGATCATCCGGAATATTGAACATTCCGGATCAGAAGAGTTCATTCGGAATAATTTATTATTCCGAATCAAACCATTCATCCGGAATATTAGACATTCCGGATCAACTATTTATTCCGGATCAAGCTCACATTCCGGATCAACAGGATATTCCGGATCAAGGTGTTATTCCGGATCAACCTCTCATTCCGAATCAAATAATATTCCGGATCAAGCAAGTTCATCCGGAATAATCTATTATTCCGGATCAAGGAGTTTATTCGGAATATTAAGACATTCCGGATCAAGGGTTTTATTCGGAATAATATTCCGGATCAAGAATTATTCCGGATCAACAGCAACATTCTGAATCAAGACCAACATTCCGAATCAAGAATTTATTCCGAATAAGTGACATATTCCGGATAAAGGATTTATTCCGGATCAAGGTTTTGGGTAAATATTCCGAGTGAAGAAAAACATTCCGAACGAAGGTGACATTCCGGATGAATGTTTATCCCGAATGAGGGTATTATTCCGGATGAGCTATTTTTCAGGTTTCTTTAATTTCAGTTTTTAATTTTCAAGCTTTATTTTTTCCGTCTTTTTATTTAGTTGCACTTTAAGTATATTTTCCTTAGATTTATTTTAGCCTTGCCTTAGTTTCAAGTTTTAGTTACGTTTTAAGTTTGCCTTAGATAGATTTAAGTTTGCGTTATTTACTTTTAGTGTCTTTTAATTCCCGCCACGCTTTTAATTACCTGCCTTTTATTTTTAAATTAGATTTGGATTTAATTTAAACGTCATTTACTTTAATTGTTTTGCACATTTTATTTTAAAACCACCAAAAATATTTGTTTAACCAAAAACAATAGAGTCATACTTTGAACTGGAAATCAATTCGTTAAGATACCGAGAACACGAACTTTAATTTTTATACGGGCAAAAGCCGTGTATCAAATGGCGCCGCTGTCGGCTCTTTTCGTAAAGATTAACGGTTTTCTGTGAGAGATGCGTTGCTTTTTGGGATCCGTTCACTTGTGAGCGTTACTTTTCTTGCACAAAAATTTTCAAAAAACCATAAAAAAATTAAAAAATTGTTAAAAAAACCATAAAAATTAAATATTTCATAAATCCAAAAAGATTTTATTTTTATTGTGTATATATATTATCTTTGGGTTTGGTATTGTTTTCTTTTGCCTTTGTAGGTGTATGCGTACTAGATCTTCTAATTATCAAGAGTCCGAGACTCGAGAAGATTTAAGTATGGCAGGTGTCAACAACAATAATCCACCGCACCTCAACAATAACAACAATGTTCATCCACAGCCCGATCTTCGGACAATGGAGGAGCTTTGTCAACCTACCATGTTTGGACGAGGAGGACCGATTGCGCCGATGCAAATCACGGCTCCGGAGTTTTTGTTGAAGCACCACATGATTCAGCAAGTGCAAACTAATCCATTCGTCGGAATGCCTGATGATGATGCCAACAAACACCTCGACAAGTTCATTACAATCACTCAAAGCATGAAGTTGCCTGGTGCCACAATGGATGTTCTTCGCCTACAACTCTTCCCACATACTTTATCACATCATGCCGAGAAATGGTTTGATCGTCTTCCAAAGAATTCAATTCATACTTGGGATGACATGACTCAACGCTTTTTGTCGCGCTACTTTCCACCATCCATGGTCACGAACCTTCGCAATCAAATCAGCGGTTTCATGCAAGACCCCGATGAATCTCTTTTTGATGCTTGGGAAAGATATAATGTCTTGATTGATCGATGTCCAAACCACAACATGCTTCCCGTCACATTGATTGATACTTTCTACAACGGTTTGACTTTTCGAGATCGTGATACGATTAATGCAGCCGTCGGTGGCACATTTATGAAAAGGAGACCCGAGGAGTGTAGAGAGCTTATTGAGAACATGACTACTCACCACAAAAAATGGGATTCCTCCGCTTCTTCAAGGAACAACCAGAGAGTCAATGTTTCTTCTACTTCAGCAAACCCCGACATGACCGAATTCACCCGCATGATGACTGAAATGAACAAAAGTATCTTGCTTCTCGCTTCAAACCAACAACAAAAAGTTAAAGCGGTTGCACCTTCTTGTGAAACATGCGGCGGTCCACACTCATACACTGATTGTCCTTCTACTCAAATAAATCCGGAAAACGTGTATGCAGCTTATGGTAATTATTCACCAGAAAATTACCAAGCTCGACCTCAAGGGGATAGAAACTTGCTGAGTTACCGGTCCAACAACTACCTTTCACCCGGTTTTTCTCCTCAAAACCAAAACCCCGCCAACAACTACAATAGAAGCAACCAAATCCCACCAAGAGCTTCTAATCCTTATCACCCACCCACTCAACAAGCCCCACCCATTAACCCCGATGTTGAAGCTTTAATGAGAACCCAAGGTGAGCAAATCAAGAATCTGCAGAGACAAATTATCAATTTGAAAGGAGATATCACAAAGCAAGGAAATGACATTAGATCCGAGCTTCGAGATAATATCTAATCCTCCTTCAGCAATCAAACGAATGCTATTAAGAATATGCTTGCTAGTTTCTTGCCCACTACTCAACCCTCTTCTTCGAGTTCTCTACCTTCAAACACCGTCACCAATCCGCGAGCGAATGTGAGTGCTATTACTACCCGTAGTGGAGTTACCATAGTAGGACCACCTATCCCACCCCCATCATCTACACCTCATCCACCACCATTTATCCCTACTCCTCGTACACCTAGTATTAGTGAACCATTACCGTCTCCGCCTCGTCATGACGATGTTCCTAAGAAAAACCCTTCAACATCTCAACCTTTACATGCTGCACCTTCACCACCCAAACCCAATATCCCTTATCCTTCACGGCTAGGCAAGACCACAATGCTCACCAAGGATGACTGTCAAATGTCAAATTATTTGAAGATGATCAATCAAATGAACTTCAACATTACCCTTGTCGAAGCACTTGTCCATATGCCGAAATTTGTTAAAGCATTTAAGGAATTGCTTAACAAGAAGGAGAAGTTGATTGAGCTTGCCAACACACGCTTAAATGAAAACTGTTCTACAGTTATTCTTAAAGAACTTCCGGAAAAACTTGGAGATCCCGATCGTTTTGTGTTGCCTTGCATTTTTAACAAAACTGAAGAATTTACTGCCCTTGCTGATCTCGGGGCCAGTATTAATCTTATGCCTTTGAGTGTTTGGAAAACACTATCATTACCCGACCTTACTCCAACAAAGATGACTCTTGAACTTGCAAATCACACTCTCGTTTACCCCATTGGTATTGCCGAAGACGTGTTCATTAAAGTTGGCACATTTACTTTCTCGGTCGACTTTGTGGTTGTTGATTATGAAATGGACCCTCGTATTCCTTTAATACTTGGTCGGCCATTCTTGAGAACTGGACGAGCTCTAGTTGATGTTGCCGAAGGCGAGTTAATCTTAAGAGTCGGGGATGATGCACAAGTTTTCAAAATGGGGAAGCTAACAAGCAAATCCTTTGGACGAGAATCTGCGAATATGATTAATGTGCTCGATGATTTTGTCATCTACAACAATCCTTTATTCGAGTCTTGCATTGATAATCCACTTTTTGAAGATGCTGTGGATGATTCTCTTTCCAATGTGGAACCTTCTTCCATTTATGATTCTCCACCGATCTTTGATGCTTATGATGATGATTCTAGCTCAGATACGGATGATTTTGATGATTGTACTTCCGAGTATCCCCACCTGCCCATTTATGATGATTTTGATGGGGCTGATACTCTTTCGAGTGATTCTTCACATGATGAAGATCCTCCGCCATCACTAAATCCTACTTTGGTTGATTACTCATTTGAGGAAGACTTCTCTACGTTTCTCAATACGTACTTCCCTCATGAGAGTGATGCCCTCCTTTAGACTTTGATGATTATCGTCTTGATCCTACTTTGGATTTGAAGAAAATTCTTTCAAAGGAGAAGCAACCGGTCGACACCAACATCCGCAGCACATATGATTTAACACCTCTTTGTCCACCTTCTGAGGACGAGGTTGTGCATCTTCTTCGCGGATCTTCTTCACACTCTGTTGAGCCTCAGTGCTATTTTCCCTTAAAGGAAAAGGTGTTCGACCCCGGTATCGATATTCTGCAGCCATCTCAGTATCCGTCTGATGAAATAAAAGGAAATATCTTTGGAACTTATGGAAATCTACCTGCACCACTTCACCCTTGCTTCCACCGTGCTCCGTCTTTGCTTAAGGGAACCTTGCCTACTCTTCTTTGGCTTGCCTTGTTCGCCTTAAGCTTCTGCTATTTGATGGACGAAAACTATGTCTTTGATCCCGGTGGATATGTTTCATGCTTCTTCCTATGGTAATCAAGGTCGAGTCAGGCTCACGACTAGGTGAACAAAAATCAAGCGCTTCTTGGGAGGCAACCCATGCATCTATCTTTTAGCTTTCTTTATCCTAAGTGTAGGGGAGACCCATTGGTGTTTGCTATTTCCTCTCTTCTACTAATCAGGGATTCGAGCGCTCAATGATCCACTCTTGATGATTCTTGACGACCCGTGATTCCGTGTTCACTTCTTCCCGGTTCTATCCTAAACTCTTTTCGATTCACTATTTTATATTTTCTCAATATTAAAATAGGAATCTCTTTAGTTTTCCTTTCCTTAGCAAGATTTAAACAAAGTGCGCAATGTCCTAAGTGTAGGGGAGTTTACTCCCACATGCTTAAACATTGAGGACAATGTTTATATTAAGTGTAGGGGGACTTCTATCGAAGTTAAGTGGCCCTTTTCCTTGTATTTGTCCTCATTTTAACCGGAAAATCAATTTTTCGACATTTTTCAAAATTTTTGATCTATTTTGGCCCGTTAGTTTTTCCCTTTGTATAGTTATTTTCTTTCCTTATTAGAATAAGTTTTTAATAAAGTGGTTTTAATTTTCAAACGTTGTGAATCTTTTGACTCAACCCGAGTTTACTTGTATAAGTTACTCTTGCTAGTATCCTTAACGTGTTTAAGTCAAGTTTTGCTAGGCTTTTATATAGGGAGCTATAAAACGCGAAAGTCTTAACTCTCACGGGTTAAGAACAAGAACTTTTCGCAAGTTCCTATAATTGATCCTAGAGAGTCGTTTATCAAGGGAACTTTAAAATGCGATTTCTAAACTTGAAAGAGTCTAAGAATTTGCAAGATCCTATAGGCGACTCGAAAACCCAAAACTTTGATTTAATAGGCTAAGCATCCACGAGTCTCATTCCTTGTGATTTTAAACTGTGGAGAACGAGAGATGATAGAGTCAATTATAAGTTTGGTATTCTTTCGTGAATTTATGTGAGTTAATTATAAGCCTATTCTCCCATCGCTTGCTAATAAATTTATCTGCAATAAATAAGGTTGTACGATTTGAAAAGTTACTTAGCTTCTAGCCCAAGATTGTTTAAAAGTTGCTCGGTATGGATTAGAGTTCATTGCCAAGGCATAACTTATTGAAGCGGGATGCGAAGATTGGCGAGTCCAAAAAGGTCCTAACAAGGCATGAGGGCTATATTTTGTTGCTAAAGATCCAAAGTGATGTGAAGAATCATTTATCGAAAATCAATATGAAGGATCAAGACACACGACGAAAAGCAAAAAAAACTCCCCAAAAGTCATGGAGAAGTGAATCCGAAAAGACCCTAGCAAGGTATGAGGATAAATAGATCCAAGTCAAAAAGGAGGCGGATCGTTGTATATCAAAGTCCAAAATAAAGATTGGAGAAAAATGAAGAAGTCGTGGTCCAAGTATGAATCTCTCAAAAATTCAAGTGAAGAAATTCCTATATGAAGAGAAGACCATTATTTCATGAACGTCTCTCAAGGTTTGAAGTATGAAGTCGCTGCCAAATATCGGTCCGAGAAAGGTCTCAAATCGCGAAGCGAGTTATGCCAAGATATGAACTTTATGAGGTCCCGAGAAGCAGTTTTAAAAGATTTTGTCCTTTAGCAAACTATTGATTAAATCGTTCACTTTATTTTCGGACTAAATAACTATCGAAATAAGTCAACAATGCATCCTCGTGATCATTCAAGACAATAATAAAATATAAGAGATACACCTAGGAATAAGGGGGTCTAAGTGAATAATTGGCCCACATGAGTTCGTGTTAGTTTACTAACTTATAATAACAATGATCTCGTTTTTAAGCTTGGTTTGGAAAAAGTGAAAACTTGAGGATGATGATTATTCATAACATTTCCAAAACCCAAGGTATGTTTTTGATTTCTTTACTTTGAATGTTTATAGTTTTCTATCTCTTTAATAAAGGCCAAGGTGGATTGATTTTGATGAAAAATGTAATCTTGCTTTGTAATGCATTGCATGAGGACATTGCAATGGTCAAGTGTAGGGGATTTGATAGGTGTGTAAACACCCATCCTTTTTACCACTTAATTACAATAATAATCGAGCCAAAACGTGTATTTTATGTCATTTATGTCGGAATTATGCGTGGTTTGTGTTTTTGTTATGATTTAGGACGAAAAGGTGAAAAGTAGAGAAAACACGGGTATTTACGGGCTTTTATTGAAGAAAAAGATGAAAGACGGAGTCAAGAAGTCAAGAGTGCAAAAAGAACGGAAGTCCAAGACCAATTCTGAAGATTTATCGAAGAAAAAGTCAAAAGACGGAAGTTTACTTAAAGCCGAAGAACTCAAGTCTAATTTATTGAAGAATTAAAAGACGAGTTCAAAGAAATCCCGAGCCAAAAGTCATTAAAGTCCAAGATTAAAGAAGATTAAAGGCTTAATGACCTAATGGTGCAATTAAGAGAAAATGAAGGAGGGGAGGAAGCTTCCTAAGCACTCCTTAATCCTCCCTTATATATAGATTAGGATCTTAATCATTTGTTTTTGTTGGATAGTTTGACACACTATTTCTTCCATTTTATTTACCTTGCACATTTAAATTCATGTCATTTACCTTATTGTCAAATTTAAATACCTTGTCTTGCACCTTAAATTCATTTAATTTCAAGTAAATTTTTCTTTTTATTCTTGTCAATCTTTACTTTTTCTTGTTAATCTCCTATCTACCTTTCTTTATTTGATCTTAATCTTCATGCTTTATTGTTTATGTTCATGTTCTTGATTTTTATTGATTTATTTAATTGTGTTCTGATTATCTTGATCATTAATGTTAGTTTGATTGTTTTGGATTGATTGTTTATGATTAATAGATGTTTATTCATTAGTTTGATTTAATCTTGTGGTTGATTTTGTTTAGATTTTATTAGATTCGTGTTATTTCTTGTGTTCCTTGTTCTTCGCTGCATATTTCTGTCCCCAGGTATATTCCGGATCAAACCAGTTATTCTGAGTGAAGGAGTTTTTGCTGATTAATCCGTATAAAGGGTGTTCATCCGGAATATTGAACATTCCGAATCAGAAGAGTTCATTCGGAATAATTTATTATTCCGAATCAAACCATTCATCCGGAATATTAGACATTCCGGATCAACCATTTATTCCGGATCAAGCTCACATTCCGGATCAACAGGATATTCCGGATCAAGGTGTTATTCCGGATCAACCTCTCATTCCGAATCAAATAATATTCCGGATCAAGCAAGTTCATCCGGAATAAATTATTATTCCGGATCAAGGAGTTTATTCGGAATATTAAGACATTCTGGATCAAGGGTTTTATTCGGAATAATATTCCGGATCAAGAATTATTCCGGATCAACAGCAACATTCCGAATCAAAACCAACATTCCGAATCAAGAATTTATTCCGAATAAGTGACATATTCCGGTTAAAGGATTTATTCTGGATCAAGGTTTTGGGTAAATATTCCAAGTGAAGAAAAACATTCCGAACGAAGGTGACATTCCAGATGAATGTTTATTCCGAATGAGGGTATTATTCCGGATGAGCTATTTTTCAGGTTTCTTTAATTTCAGTTTTTTATTTTCTGTTTTTAATTTTCAAGGTTCATTTTCCCGCCTTTTTATTTAGTTGCACTTTAAGTTTATTTGCCTTGGATTTATTTTAGCCTTGCCTTAGTTTCAAGTTTTAGTTGCGTTTTAAGTTTGCCTTAGATAGATTTAAGTTTGCGTTATTTACTTTTAGTGCCTTTTAATTCCCGCCACGCTTTTAATGAACTGCCTTTTATTTTTAAATTAGATTTAGATTTAATTTAAACGTCATTTACTTTAATTGTTTTGCACATTTTATTTTAAAACCACCAAAAATATTTGTTTAACCAAAAACAATAGAGTCATATTTTGAACTGAAAATTAATTCATTAAGATACCGAGAACACGAACTTTAATTTTTATACGGGCAAAAGCCGTGTATCAGTAATACGTCAAGTCGTCAACAATGTAAACTATCCTAAAAAGAAAAGAAAAGAATAGACAACATATGTGTGGCAAAAGCGAGTGATACGTGTTCGATGCCTTGAAAACTTGTTAAAGTAATAACAATAATAATATTAGATGTTATAAACTATCATTGAGCCATTGAGGTATGCTCCATTCTCTTTCAGAAAAAAAGATGAACTTAAACCATATAAAAGAAAAAAAATACGCATCATCTCAAATTAATCAAGAATTCTAACGTGTGTATTTTGGCATGAAAAGAAAGGTCCAAATTTAGCTAAAGAATACAATTAAGGATTTATATTTAAATTCTTGATATGATTATTTTATAACGTTATTTTCGTATGTCTCTAATATGGATGAATCCGTCTATTCATGTGCATGGTAACATTTTAAATCCGAATAAATAGTATCTATATGTAATGCAATGATCAAGTCATGTATGAAAAAGGTCATTGTGATGGGAAGAACTGTTGCTGCATATTTTTAGAGGTGAAAGAGAGAAAACAATTGGCTTATAAAGTTAATGGGTAGGGTAACATTTTTAGTCATATTTGTTGATAAGTAAAAAAAACATATCTCGAGTCATGTCGTAACTATTTTAGTTATCATGTTAAGATAATGTTGATAAAAAATGTTGGGAATAAATTAAGGCCAGATCACTTGAGCGCTGACAAGAACAAAACAAGCGTTGACAAGAACAAAACAAGCACTGACAGCTCAAGCGTTGACAAGTTAAAGTCAAGCGTTGACACATTGAAGACAAGCACTGATGGAAGATATATTCTACGCGTGTATTATATTCTAGATTACTTCTAGTAAAGATAAGAACAATAATGTATTTTCTATATTTATCTTTACCTAGAATAGTTGATACGTAGATTATTGTACAAGGCTTCTTATGTCTATAAAAGAAGGCCTTTAGGTTAATGTTTAATATAAGTTTCATATAAGTTTTCGATCGTAAACATCTTTCATTGTAAGCAAGTTTGATATTGATAATCAAAGTGAAAGTTTGTTTACATCTTGTGTGTTCTTGTTTAAGTGTTAAATTCCGCATAACACTTAGATTCATAAAGCATATACAAAGGTTTCTCTACGTGTATTACTTGATCTAATCTCGTATACACAGAGCTAATCGATCTAAGTTTGGGATCAACAAGTGGTATCAGAGCTTGTTGAGGAACTTTTGATCTTAAAGAACACCAGAACCCTAAAAACACCAAAACCCTAATTTTCTCAGAAACCCTAACAACATCATGTCTGAAGCAATAACCTCCTCCTCCTCAGCCTTACCAAACATCAAGATTCCCATGCTTGATGCAACCAACTTTGACTTATGGAAGTTCAACTTTGAACAATATCTGGGGATCTATGACTACACACTCTGGGAGATTATTGAATATGGAAACACATTCAATAAGGCTCAAAAGATTATTGAATATACACAAGAAGGTTGATACCCCTCTTGTGCAAGCATGTTTGTTTGCATGTTTTCTGTCACAAGAAGAACCCAAGAAAATATTTGATGCTCTCAAAGAACCAAGTTGGGTGGAAGCAATGCAGGATGAGCTTCACCAATTTGCAATTCAGGATGTTTGGGAGTTGGTTGATTGTCCTAGATATGTCAGACCTATAGGGACAAGATGGGTTCTCAGGAACAAAAGAGATGAAAGAGGTATTGTGGTCAGAAACAAGGCAAGGTTAGTGGCTCAAGGTTATACACAAGAGGAGGGGATAGACTATGAGGAGGTCTTTGCACCAGTTGCAAGGATTGAAGCTATTAGGATTTTTCTAGCCTATGCCTCCTGCATGGGCTTCACAGTCTATCAAATGGATGTCAAGAGTGCCTTTCTGTATGGCACCATTGTTGAGGAAGTATATGTAATGCAACCTCCTGGTTTTGAGGATCCAGAGCATCCAGGTAAAGTGTATAGAGTCAAAAAGGCTATGTATGGCCTTCATCAAGCCCCTAGAGCATGGTATGGTACTTTATCTACCTATTTGGTGGACAATGGATTCAAGAGGGGCACCATAGATCAGACACTGTTTACCAAGAAGAAAGGCAAGGATGTGTTGCTTGTGCAGGTCTATGTTGATGATATCATTTTTGGGTCTACTGATCCAAAGATGAGTGAGGATTTCTCCAAGCTTATGACAGACAAATTCAAGATGAGTGCTATGGGGGAGATGAACTTCTTTCTTGGTTTACAAGTTCAGCAGAAAGAGGATGGTATCTTCATCTCCCAGGACAAATATGTTGCTGAGATCTTGAAGAAGTTTGGCTTTTCTCCATATGAAAAGAGGGCTACTACTCCTATGGATAGAGAACACCCTTGGGGAAAGATTGGAGATGGGAAAGATGTTGATGTCAGGCACTATAGATCCATGATTGGATCCTTGATGTATCTTACTGCCTCAAGACCTGACATTATGTTTGATGTGTGTGCTTGTGCACGCCATCAAGTGACTCCCAAAGAATGTCACCTTTATGCTGTGAAGAGGATCTTTAGGTACCTAAGATGCTATCCTAGTCTTGGTTTGTGGTACCCAAAGGATTCACCATTGGAGCTGATTGCATATTCAGATAGTGATTATGGAGGTGATAAATTTGATAGGAAATCCACAACTGGTGGATGTCAGTTTCTTGGGAGCAGGTTAATATCTTGGCAATGCAAGAAACAAACAGTGGTGGCTAATTCTACAACTGAAGCAGAGTATGTGGTTGCAGCTGCATGTTGTGGCCAAGTGTTGTGGATTCAGAACCAGCTGTTGGACTATGGGTACAATTTCATGCATACTAAGATATTTGTTGACAATAATAGTACTTTATGCATCATTAAGAATCCTGTACATCATTCTAAAACTAAACACATAGAAATAGACACCATTTTATAAGAGATTGCTTTGAGAAAGGTTTAATACAACCAGATAGGGTTGACACTGAGGAAAATGTGTCAGATTTATTAACTAAACCTTTTGATGCTGGGAGATTTCAATACTTGGTAACAAGTATTGGAATGTTCAATCTCACATAATATGTGTTTTAGAGTCTTTTTGTAAAAGTATGTACAGGATGATGCATTATTATTGGTCTTATTAGATTTTCCACTATCTTTTCTAACACTGACAAAGGTTACTTGAACACTGATAAGTGTTTTTGTAACGTTGTCAGCAATATAATTGTCTAACGCTGACAAAGCTTCCCTCAACGCTGTCATGTGTTATCGGGGCGTTGTCAGCAACAATGTTAGTTTTGTGGTTTTCAATCTAAATGTGCAGATGGTGTTAGCAGTATACCATTGGATACAGAGTTGCTTATGGATCAATGGAGAAGCATTTGGACAAGTTTTTATTTATGGATGATGGTTGGAATGTTTCATTCCTATCTTGACATAAAAAAATTTTCATGCATGATTTTAGCAAACTTTTTGTATCATAGTTTAAGGGGAGGTTTTAGGAACCTTTAGGATGTTTGGGTATCCATATGATACTCTTATCACAATTCTAGATTGTGTCCACAGGTGAGTATGAGTTAGTTTTACTAAATCATGAGGCACTGTAGCATGCAAAGTTGATATACTGTGCATGCTGCCAAGACATTTTTGGCCTAGAATTGGTTGTGGTCTGTTGGGAGACTTGGGAATGATTTTGATATGGGATTTACCTGGGAGTAACAAGGATTTTATAAGGTAACTTGGTTGTTAAGAGTTTTGGTTAGCAAGGGACACTAGAGGGCTGTTATGTCTATCTTGCTTATGCAAGTGTGCATAACTGGACAGTGCTTGCCGCCCTATAATAATTATCAGCTTTTGGTTATTCTTTTCTAGGATAAATTACTTGTTAAGGTCATTTTTCATTTTTTAAAATATTTTTATTTTTGGACGCTGACAAGAATTTTCCAAGCGTTGTTGTGACCAAATTAGACGCTGACATGGCTTTAGGCAAACGTTGACAAGATTATAGCCGTTGGGCGTTGATAGGTTATTTTTGACCGTTGACACTCAATGGGACCTACCCAGTTGTTACTTTTTGACATATTTTCAAGCCGTAATTTTAGGAGTTGTTACTTTCATTTAATGCATGAGATAACTTCTCACTTTTTCAATATTTTCATGATTGATTTTTGAAAATCTGTGCCTATTTTTGGGCCAATCACATGCATTCTTTTTCTCCTATAAATTTGGCTCCTATTTTAAACAGGGTATCTATAATTCTTGTCTAACAATTTTCTCTTATCAACTTCATCTTCTTCACTTAAAATTAACAGCTTTCATCAATGGCACCAAAGTTTAAACCAACAGAATTGGAATTGGGGTTCAGATCACAACACAACATGATTGCTTATCTTGAAGCTGATGATGCTCTGTTTCCCCAATACACACAAATGGTGGCGTATTTGAACGCATCCCCATTAAGGTATGCTCTTTCTCATGCACCACTCATTCCAGTCACACACATTAAGCAGTTTTGGAACACTGTTAGTTCCTCAACAGTTAATGGAGTGACCACATTGACTTCTATTGTTCATGGGAGATCTTGGGTGGTTACTGAGGCCTTGGTACGCCAAGCCTTGCATCTTGATGATGCTGATGGTATAGCCACCCTTCCCATAAATGAAATAGAACAAGGGCTTAGGGCTTTGGGATATCCTTTTCCTGATGAAGGTACTCTAAACAAGTATCATAAGCAGGAATTTCCCCCAGCCTGGAAGTACCTCATACATGTCCTCCTTCAATGTTTGAGTCCCAAATGTACTGCACACAATGAGATCAATAGATCCATTGCCAGTGCTATTATGTGCATTGCAACAGGGCAAAAATATAACTATTCTAAAATGATTTTTGAGGGGATGTGTAAAAACAACGGGACAAAAATGACTTTAGCTTATCCCCGTTTTCTGCAAATGGTTTTTGATGATCAAGGTTACTGCTCAAGGGATCACAATGATTTTTATAAGATCCCTGAGCAAAAGAAAGCTATTTTTATGAAGATGGACTCACCACCCCATAGAGACCTACCTTTAACCCAAGCCATGCTTGCTGTTATTGCAGCAGCACAACCCCAACCAGACCCCAACCTCAAATTGACCCTCAACCACAACTTGAACAAATTCCTGAACCTTTACCTTCACCTGAACAAATGCAAATTGACTCAGAAACCTTCAACGCTGACACACTCAATGTAGGCGTTGATGTGCCTATTTCCAATGCTGACACACAACCTTCACAATCCCAAACACCCCTTAACCAACCCACATCTACCCATTCTTCCACACCATCTTCCACACCCCCTGAATATAGGTTGATGAAACGCCAAAGGACTATTGGAGTGTTCTCCTCTGGTGGTCCTAGCCATGAAGCAGAGAGAACCACCACCACAAGTGTGGCTGGTGACCTGGATGAGGCTGGGACTATTGGTTCTGGCTTAGAAGCTGGCCAAGGCAGTCCCACCATCATTAAGTCCTCATCCTTGCCCAATGAATCTGACTTGGGAGGTCAAATCCCCATTTCAGAAGAGGGCAGACTGGAACCAATGACTCTTTTGGAATTGACGGCAGTCTGCATAAGCTTGCAAAAGCAAAATGCAGACTTAGTACAAATTGTCAGCTCACAAGGCCTTGAACTCAAGCAATTGAGGGAGAGGATTGTTGTTTTAGAAAGTGATCATGCTAGAAGGGGTATGGAGGAATCTTCCAAAGGGGAGGAAGATCAAATAAATCTGAGTGATAAGGGCAGCCAGGATGGTCAATCAATGGATGTTGCTGAGGCCCTTACATCTTTGAAGAAACAAACAGGTTTTGATACGTCCTTAGTCTCTCCCACCAACTTAAATTTATCATTTACAGCTATGTTGAGAGAGGTTACACAAGGCGCTGAGGGGAGATATTTGAGCGTTGACAAAGAAAATTTGGACGCTGATAGAAGTATTTTGGGCGCTGATAGGAAAAATTTGGGCGTTGACAGACCTGCACATGAAGGTGATGTATCCCAGTCATCATCTATCATCAAGGAGGTTTCTACTCAGGTATTACCATCTACCTTACCAACCATTGCACCATCAGATAAGGGTAAGGGTAAAATGGTAGAAGAGATTGTTCCAAAGGATGCAGCTCAAGTTGAATTTGATAGAAGATTGGCTGCACAAATTATGGAACAAGATGAAAAGGAAAAGTCACCATTTGTTGTGACTTCAGAAGAAGAAAGTGATGGAGCTAGCTCAGACTCAAGTGTGATGATAATAGAACCAGAAAGGCTTGAGTATGGTGATGAGTTTGCTAAGGAAAAGTTGAGAGAATTGAAATTGCAGGTTGACTTTGACATGCCAGAGGTGGTTCAAATGTATCATGCTTGGGAAGACAGATGCATGGATAATCCAGACTTGACCATTTCAGATCAAATATGGGGTTTGGAGCTTCTTCTTAGAGTTCAGAAGGATTGCCAGGTAATTTTGAAACACAAGGCAAGCAATATTCTCTCAGAGTTGAAAAGGGATAGAAGGGAGCTCTATTTTATGTTGCTCAGATGTCATGGAGTTGGATGGACATATAAGAAGTTGAAAGCTTTGACATTTGATGAGTTGGAAAACAGGGCTTATCCCATTTGGGTGAGAGTGCAGGAAGCAAACACTCTCAGACTTCTTTCAGATGAAAGAAAGGAGGAACTTGCAGAAGAAATGGAAATCAAGAAAGCTATGATGGTTCCCAGGCCAGTGAAGAAGGGAATTAAATTTGAGTTTCCAAAAGATATGGATCCACTATATCCAAGTGAAGCAGTTATAAGAAAGAGCCTCAAGCTCTCCCCATTAGAAGCTTCAGATATGGTGCAAGTGTTACCATTAGATTCCAGGAACCCAATTGTGAGCTATGAAGAAGATGAATGTGGGTTCTGGAAGATTGGCAGATTTGGCAAGGAGGTACACACTTTTACCACTCTCATATCTTTGTTTGCAAGTTGTGATAGAGAAGACTTGGTGGACCTTTGGAGGTTGCTGGAGACCAAGTATGAGGCTGAAGCACCAACTTCAGCTAATGTAATAAAACATTGGACCACATTCAAAAGAATGTGTGGACCAAAAGATGAGGATCCTGCAATATGGAAGGATCTTGAAGATGACCTCAGTGGTCTTCAATGGAGGTTATATTCAGCTGCTGGTGTATACCATTTGAGTTCTACAAAGTTTGCTGAGTATCTACTTGTGGATGCTCAGTATTTCATATCCAAGGCTATTTTGGAGAAGATGAAGGACACTCAGCTGGAAATAGATTATTCAAGTGACGTGGCAAAAGATTTGGTCAGATTTATTCACTATCAATATGAGAAGGTTTGTAAGATTCCTCCTAGTCCTTAATGCTTATTCAGAAACTTGATCATAAGAGTGGATATCAAGTTTAGGGGAGGATTGTTGGGAATAAATTAAGGCCAGATCACTTGAGCGCTGACAAGAACAAAACAAGCGTTGACAAGAACAAAACAAGCGCTGACAGCTCAAGCGTTGACAAGTTAAAGTCAAGCGTTGACACATTGAAGACAAGCACTGATGGAAGATATATTCTACGCGTGTATTATATTCTAGATTACTTCTAGTAAAGATAAGAACAATAATGTATTTTCTATATTTATCTTTACCTAGAATAGTTGATACGTAGATTATTGTACAAGGCTTCTTATGTCTATAAAAGAAGGCCTTTAGGTTAATGTTTAACATAAGTTTCATATAAGTTTTCGTTCGTAAACATCTTTCATTGTAAGCAAGTTTGATATTGATAATCAAAGTGAAAGTTTGTTTACATCTTGTGTGTTCTTGTTTAAGTGTTAAATTCCGCATAACACTTAGATTCATAAAGCATATACAAAGGTTTCTCTACGTGTATTACTTGATCTAATCTCGTATACACAAAGCTAATCGATCTAAGTTTGGGATCAACAAAAAAAGTGTTATTTCATTGAGATATTACGTAAAATCTCAAGATGCATAATTATAGGTTTGATATTTATTTTAGAGGATTTTTATATAAAGTTAAATAATTAAGTTTTACAAAAATATTTGGACAAATGTTACGTAGTATTAACGAAAGATGGACATGAGAAATAAAATATAAGCTAGTAATACAAGCGCATATCAATATATAACACTATTAAAGTCGTTTTCATCTCATTTTATGTATATGTATTATCCTTTTAAGACCGACACCTTGTTGGGACATACAGATTTGATGATTACAAAACCTATAGGCAGAGATGAAGACAGAAGAAACAATAAGGACCTAATATGTAATATTAGGTTAGCTTAGTTAGTAAGCTAGTGTTTGGCTTGTAAACCCTAGTCCCTCTATTATATAAAGAGGGTTAGACACACATGTTGAGCATTCATTCATATACAATGTAAACTAAAGGTGTGTGTGTGTTCCTCCTGGTGTCGAGCCTATAAGGCATCAGGAGCAGTTAGTAGCTTATTAGTAAGCAGCTTATGAATAAGAAAGCCTTGTTCATAACTTTGATTGTGTTTGTTATTATGTTCCGTTGTGCATTACAATCATTGTTATATATCCCAGATGAGTCTAGATCCTAAGACTCAACAAGTGGTATCAGAGCTTGTTGGCTCTTGATCTGGTTGATCTACAAGGTTTTCATTTTATTTTCAGTTTTTTAAATAAATCAAGTTGCTGATCTAGGGTTTAAAGCTAGTATGCACATGATCTAGGGTTTTTCCCAACAAACCCTAGATGTTTGTTGCTGTTCATCTGATGTTGCTACTATCATGTTGCTGTTGTTACTGTGATGTTGCTGTTGGTACTCTGAAGGTGGTCATACTAGCTTTGGTGAGTTGATCCTTGATCAACGATGAACCCTAGTATGATAGATGTTTGTGGCTGCTGTGATATTCTTAAAAGAAATTTTCGTTTTAGGGTTTGACCTGGAAACCCTAGATTCGTGTTTAGAGCAGTAAAGGGAGTGTCTTGATTATGACTTGAATTCAAAGAAAACAGCATGATTAAACAAACATAGAATGGCAGGATCATGATATGGGCTTAGGGATGTTAAACCCTAGATTCATTAAATGTTCTTGCTGTTTTCATTTGTGTGATACAAAAGTCTTCTGGTTCGTAATCTTCAAACGAACAAAGGACATACGGTTGTGGTCCTAGGGCAGATGCAAGAAGCGTGGGACAGCATTCCCAAGGCTCTTTGTTACAAAGAAAAGGGACGTCTCCTTGCATGCGTATACTCACAATCCATAGTCACGTGGGGGAGCTATGTATTTCTCTCACGGAGGTACATGTTTGTACTCTGTTGAGGGCGGTTTGGGACAAAACATATGGCTCCAAGTACTATTCTTTCTGTCATGTGAGTTGCTGGTATGGCAGATATGTTTGTGAAATAAAACAGAACCTCAAGTAGTCCTTGGTGAGCACAGGAACATACGGAAATTTGAAGAATAAACCCTACTTGGTAGGGATTCTTTAATAAATTGTTGATTTGAAACCGACGTGTGGATTGGAGAAGCAGCAATTAATTCCTGAATTGTAGGCATTCTTTTATGCATTGTTCCGTGATTATTTTGGAAAGCATTCTTTGGTTCCTAATTATTTGGGATATGCACATATATTGGACGTGAGGTGCATATATGGTCAAGGTGGGATACGTATGAAAGCAGTTATGGCCAACGCATGTGTCAGATTTACTCGGCATGATTTTCGAACACAAATATGGTAAGTGTTTCTCTACTTCATTATTTGATAAGGAAAAAAACAGTTGCTGATGTGAAGGTGGAAGCTTCATGCGTAATATATTGCATGCTTATAGTAATATATTTATTTCCTTTTGGACGTGAATGTTGTTACAAAACATGTGATACATATCATGGGGCAAAGACGTGTGGGGTAGTGATAACTGATCCTAGTTTATCTCCTCTATATTGGACGTGATATTCAGTGGTTTGATAAGGTCAACAAGAAAAAAAATGTGTGATCATATTATTGCTAAAATATTGGGATTATATTTATCATTCTTTCCTTGTTTGATCAATATGACGTGGGATGTATGCTACTTACATGGGATGTGAATTGTTCCAGGAGATTTTGGTAATCACGTTTTGGGTTTTACTTGTTATGGGCCAGATGTGTATCCTTAGACGGGCTTAAGACACAAGTCCTGTTTATATTATTTTGCTCATCATTTTTCACAGCAACAGTATTAGTGACAGAGGCAGTGTCGCTAAAAGTATAGGAGGAAGATGTTTTTCATACTAGCAACAGCTTGGCGACAGTTTGGTGACAGTTGGTTAAAAAAAATAAAAAAAAATAGAACGGGGTTGAGATGCTATTGGTAGATTTTCGTTGGTCATTGCTACTGGTGAGCTATGGTTCCTTCTGGTCATTGAAGTTGATGCTTGATTATTTATTTGATGTTGTAGTTGAGTTTCACAAATTTGTTTCTTATTATATCAGCATTTAGGTGAGCAATACACCTTGTCTTTGGACTAAATATATTGTTACAGCTTACAACTGGCTCATAGTTGTGAAGGTTAGCAGTTCCCATGTACCAAAAACTGTTGGTGAGCAATACACCTTGTCATTTTGATCAAAAATATATCATTTTGACTAAATATATTGTTATAGCTAACAGCTGGCTCATAGTTGTGAAGGTTACCAGTTCCCGTGTACCAAAAACTGGGTAAAATGCATGATATAAGACACACGTTTGGGAGGTTCCACTTCTTCATCAAATTCGTTATACTTGATTTTCTTCATCAGTGATCACTCCAAGGAACCTATCGGATTGGACATGCACTTCTTCAGGGGAAGCATACATGGATCGAGGGGAAGCTTAGCCTTCATGGTGGATTCCTACTAGTCGGTTCCTACTGATCGTTCCTACTGGTCGTTCCTACTGGTCGTTACTACTGGTCGTTCCTACTGGTCATTACTACTGGTCGTTCCTACTGGTCGTTCCTACTGGTCGTTCCTACTGGTACATTATGTTTTCTTCTGGTGGTTTTGCTGGTTCCTGCTGTTCGTTTAAAAAAAAAAAAAAAGGGGGAGTTCATCTTGACGAGGGGTATAGATCGTTTCGTAGATTCAGTTTATGCTATAATTCTTAACTGGAACAGTTACACGCTCTTTTACAAATATTTGGGGGGCATATGATACCATACAGTTCATGATATGATCATCACAAAATTAGCATGATCATAAGCATCGAGTGGTTTCTGGTTGATCCGTCAGAGCTCACTGAGACTATCGGCCATTGCATGTGATCGCCATGCATATATTGACTACAAGAATTATTCAAAGACATTTTATTACATGATATTGTAATAAGCATGTCTTTTTCATACTGAAGGAAGAAATGATCTATGCCACTGAGTTCAAGATTCAAGAGATGGTTAGAAGCTCATGATTTCTTGATTTATCTTATTCCATCGTTGTATTCTCAACACTTTTGATCTCTAATGCTATCATCGTTTGCCTGCTGCTTGTTCAAGGTGAGTTCATAGGCTCGCTTTTATTTACTTACTTATTTTATAAAACCCGCGAGGGGGATAACATGCTTATATTTAAAATAGAACACAAGGGACCCGATTGTATGCTCAGATAAATGTTATTTACATAAGTTTGCTTATAGACTCTAAGACCCACTTATCGTAAATTGGTAATTACTCGGTGCGAGTGAACGCTAATACTATGGATAGATCTATCGGGGTGACACCCAATCTGATGCGATTAGCTATCGCAATGTGTAGTGAAGCACATGTGTATTGGAGCACATCGGATGCATTAGTATAAGAGAAATATACGCTCTTGACTAGGTGTTTTGTGGGCTGAAATATATATATATATTAACGTTCAATGTCATGAGACTTATGAAATAACACAATAATTATGTCCGATCAACATAATTGTTACCGATGAAGGTTTATTCAGATACTTGTGTTCGATTTTATTTTAAACTCTATGGATTCACTCAACAATTTTTGTTAATTGTATAGCATGTTTTATCTCAGGTCCATAAAGAAGGTACTCAAGGAAGGTGGTTTCATGAAGCTTGCTAAATTTTGGTGACTCTGGCCCGCTTTTATTAAATATATCTATTCAAAAAAACTTTTATCTTTTGATGTGTACTGTAAATATTTTAAAATTTTTTGGGACCGTGTATGGATTATTCTATTATGAATGAATGAATGGATGTTTTTATCAAAAACGACTCGTTTTGAGTCGTTTTCTATAATTGTGTGATTGTATCATGTAAGTAACACTCAAGGACCTTCCGCTAATGACCCAGTGTTACACACTACTAACTAATTTGAATCGATTCCATGCGCAAAGTAAACTGATGATCAAAATAAAATGTTGGCAAAAAATAATGAAGCCAAAATGATGCTTTATAATGCTCTACCTAAAAAGGAGTATGGAAGAATCTCCATGTGTCAAACCGCCAAAGAAATTTGCCACTCACTTATAGTCACACATCAAGGAAACTCACAAGTCAAGGTAATAAATATTGATCTACTCGTTCAACAATATGAGCAATTTTTTTCCTTGAAGAAGAGTAAATCGATGTGGGATTTTCTCGGTTTAACACTATTAAAACTTCACTCAAAGCACTTGACGAGTCTTTCTCCAATAGCGTTAAAAGTTAGAACTGAATCAAGCGATTATGAAGAGTCCGATATCAACGACGAAGAATATGCCATTGTAACACCCCACTTTGATAAGTGGACCGTTACGCGTAATTATGGCGTGTCATCAAAGCATGCAAGGTAATATGTAGTAAAACATACATGACCATAGGGAAAACCGGAATCAAACATCGGTTCCGAAACATAAGCCCAAAATATAAATAAAGTAATTGAACTAGGAAAGACTAAACAAGCATAAGTATATGGGCCAAAAGGGAGAAGAAGTCTATGACAACTTCCATCCTATGCAATTCCTCCAAATACTCAAGTCCGTCCTTGGGTACCTGCTGTTTTGGGACATGGAAAGGAAAGTAACGGCTGAGCATAACGCTCAGTGCACGGATATACGACATGGTATGAACGGCTGAAACATAAATAAGACTAATAGTAGTAGAATAACATAAGTTCTAAGCAATCTGGATTCATGTTCATAAAACTGGTTTTATAGTTTGAAAAGACTTATGTTTTTATGTAAAGTTGTATTAATTAGCCAAATAGCCCATACAGGTCATGAGGTTCCACCGTGCATGAATACTTGGAGGGGAGACCTCGTCATGCAATTAGAGGGGTTGCCTTTAATTAAATAGTCTGGGTAGGAGGGATCAGCTCCTAGTGAAGGATGCAAGTCACATATCACATTCACTCTGATAATACTGATAAACATGTAACTAGGATGCACCCATACGCCCCACATGATAATATAATATAATGGCCAAAAGCTGAAAATGGACGCCACGAGCTATCACTCCGCCGTGGGGAAGTCATAACACTAGTGCCTCTAGTGTTATGGTTATGGTACCTCCATAACTAGGTGACACTGGTCATGCATGTATATGGCTTAGGCTCTTATTCTAACATAAGTATCAAACATATAAAACAAATACTGGGAAAACAATTGGCTGCAGACGGGGAAATCCTAAAAAGAAAAGAATGTCCATACTGAAAGGACGGGAAATTCGTACCTTAAGTCCAGTGAACGAAGAAGACGAACGGAAGGGAGACCTACTTCGATCTCACTAATGCTACAATAATAGTATATGTGTATAAGTATTCTGATTACTTGGTACGTAACTGGTTTTATATCATGTCTTAGCTTGTTTTATATGTTCATGTCTTGTTTTCCTAATTTTAACGTTATGTTGTGGTTATCATGTATTTTAAATCTTCTGATTAAGTATTAACTGGTATTCTTGTATTATTATACTAGTTGTGTAATAATAAGTAACTTTCCAAAACTAGCAGGTTTCCTTAAATAGAAAGTTTCAAAAAAATAGATTAACTTCTTAAAATAGACTAGTTTTTAAAAATAGAAAGTTTCCAAAAATAGTAAGTTTCTTGTAATAGAAAGTTTCCATATTTAGAAATAAACTGAATTAATAAGCTAATAATATAAGCTTAAGTTTTATTGATTAAATATACTAAGTCATGTGATTAATAGTATAGTTTATTAATCATAACATGTTAATTAAATAAACTATAGGCTATAATATTTAATTAAATATAATCATGATTTAGTTAAATTAAAGTGTATAAAAATACTTAGGTTAAAACATGTATTAATATTTATATTAATATAACCTAAGTCATGAAAATTAATTAATTATATGTCATGTTTTAATAATTAATTAATTACTATAGGCTAAATTACATAAATAAATATTTAGGTTAAAATCATGTATTATTAAATATTAATAATAAATCTAAGTCCATGTTTTAATTAAATTAATTATATGCCATGTTAAATTAATTTAATTAACTTGTAAAATAAATATACTTGTAAGATTAAATAAACTTGTAAAAGTAATCATGAACCGAACCCGTGTTTTATCCAATTAAAACATGTCATGAACCGGCCCGTGAAAACCCGTGAACCGGCCGAACCAAACACACCTGAAAACAGTGGCAAACCGGCTATGCCGGTTGCCCCTGCCTTCGCAAAAACTGCCACCGGCTGTGCCGGTGGTTTTCCCCTGCTTCTCAGCTAGCCGCTGACCAAAAGGTTCCCACCGGCAGTTGCCGGTGGTTCCCCCTGCCTGCTGCGTGTCCCCCCTGCTTTCATGTCCGTGATTTTAATTATTATTGATAATAATTACCGTGCATTAATACATACTTAATACACCGTGTAATAACACGTACGTAGTTCTTGTAATTTATATCCGTGAAACGTATTCATGTTATAAAAGGAAAGTTTTAATCTTGTACGTACGATTATAAGTGTACTGTTCATGGTAAAAGCATGCGGGTTTTACAACTCTTCCCCCCTAAAAGAATAATTCGTCCCCGAATTATAGATAACGTAAACTGAAAGAGAAACATACCCGAATCAAACTGGAAGGGTATGTGATGCGCGTCTTGCACTCCTAGTTTTAAATTTATTAACAAGACTTATTAATTCCATAACTACGCATACGAGCAAGTATACTCGTTCTATTGTAGCAAAGTCGGGTAAGTCTAGGTCGTCCCATGGGATTTGCGCATAATTAAAATGTTGTGGTGGTGTAGGCAATAGGGTTGTCACTACCGTTACTACCGCAAGAATTAACATGGTAAAGGTAAACATAACTAAAAACAATACTTGTGTGAATTCCATTTCATCCGTAGGAGAGATAGTTTGTGTGCATAAGCAACTATGAATTACAAATCTAAAGTATATAAATTCTATTCCATGGTATTTTTCATAGAATTCATATTAACCAATTGGTGTAGACAAACCCTTTCGGCCTATGATCATCTATTCCAATTTGTTATAATTGCCATTTGCTAGAAAACATAAAGAGATACGTTTGGTTTGAATGGGTCCTTTCGACCTATACCCAAGATAAATCTTTTGACAAATTCTTTTAGCCAACTCGTCAAGGTGAGTGTCAATCACCGAGAAACCAAATTGACTCATGCATAAATCTTTTGGAACATAGTTTACCGGAAATCCTTTCGACCTCTAAATCCAATAAAAAGCTATGTTTCATTTGATTATCTAAACATGTTTCAAGAATTATCAACCATAAAAACACATTTACATTTTCTTGTTCATAAAATCAAACTCCCCTTTAGAATTCATGTTCATCACACAAGTATATCACACTACTCAGAATTCAAACACATTTCAACACAAGTCATAATTTTCTCAAACATTCAATAGCACTTAAATTATAATGAAGATTAATCCAAGTACAAGAAATTACCAAAAGTTCTTCCAAAAACAAGAAATAACAAAAACAGAATTTGTAGCAATTCCAAGCCTCCAATTGATCAATGTTCCTCCACCCGAATCTCTCCTTCACGAAATTCGTCCTCCTCTTGAGAATTAACAGAGGTTTATTGTCTTTTGGGTTATATAAGTTTGGTGATTCTAACCTTTGTCAAGGGTTAGAATGATCAATGGATGAAGCACTATAAAACAAATGACCCTAAGGTCTAATTTATACATGTTTATGCTTGGAGAGGAGGGAATAAACTCCAGGGAATGTTAATGGGAGGCAAATGAGAAGCCTCTCATTGATGGTGGGAATTTATGAATAACTCTTGCTAGACTTGACTAACAACATGCTGGTGTAAAATGATGGTTGGTTTGATGGAGGCATGGACTTGCTTGCCAGTGGCAACTAATGCTACTTTGATGTTGGTGGAAAATGAGGGTGGATTTGATGGAGGCAAGCAAAGTGTTGCTGGTGGCAACTTAGCCATATTCCATACTTTTCCTTCTAGTCCTTCCTCTTTCTTTTCTTTCTTCTACACTTCCAAAACTCCTTCATCATCTTTTATTCTTCACACGAAATCTTACGCTTTCATGCTTCGTTTATTCCTTCTTCTCCAATTCGCGCTTTTTATTCCTTTATTCGCGTTTCTTCGTCCTTTCTTCCTACAAAACACAATAACCGAACTTTGCACAATATTAGCAATAAAAATCCGTTTATTACCACAAATAATACACCAATAGTGAAGATAACGCTTATTAATACATGTTGGATTTGAGCGTTATCAAATCCCCTCACACTTAAGTATTGCTCGCCCTCGAGCAAGTAAAGTAAAATTACAAATTCAAAATCTAAACATAAACTTGTTTTCGACTCTCTAATTCTATTAAATGCTAAAGACTCAAGAAATAGTAGACATATCTTAACCCGATGGGACGTGAGCACCCGACAATTTTATCAAAAACGACTTTATCAATTTTGATAAATAAAAGCAAAAATACTAACCACCAAATGATCACTTCCATCTCTCTCATCATACCATCCTCGTCTTTCTCCAATATTTTTTTTTTCAACTTCAAGTACCACGTCTTGACACATTGGCCAATCGATACTACTATTTTACTTCTTCTTCCTTCGTCTTCATAATTTATAGCTCATTGGCTATTTATAATTTAGCTTATAGCTCATTGGCTATTTGCTTCTTTTCCGCAATCCCCTCACACTTTGGATGAACATACGCTACAAAAAATACAAATAGAGTAGCTAATCCTTTTTTGTTGAAATAACTCATGCGAATTCAAAGTGTGACCAACTTAATCATCAAAAATCACTATAAAATAGGTGATTAGCAACAACTTTTTGAAATATTTTGCCTTTTATCATCTATTATTGCCATAATCACACAAATTGTGATCTCACTGCGGATTAATACACTACTAAAATAAAAAAATTAAAATTTAACTATTTTTTAGATTTTTACATTTCTTTTGAAAAGTAACTAAATTTGACAAAATAGACCATTTTTCCTATTTGACCACCCCCTCACACTTAAGTTTTACATTGTCCTCAATGGTAATAAACGTACTTAAAAGTATAAGAAAATGGGAAAAATAAGGTCAAATGATACTACCGAAATATGAACCATGAGCTCCATGTGGTTTTGTTGCATCATGAGTCTATAGAAAACTCCATATATTTCCACCAATGTTGAATTCATACGTCAATTCCTGCAAATACTGCACTAACAAAAGAAATATTTTTTCTTCCAAACAACATAAAATAAAATAAAATAAAATAAAATAAAAATAACAAAAGTGTCTAAAAATAAAAATCAACCCAAGTTATCATTCTACAATCATAACCCCTTGGAACAAAATAAAATAAAACAAAGTTTTTTTTTATATTTTGAAAATAATATCTTACAAACTTCACATGATATGGTGTCTTCAATCTTCCATATCTTCGTCATCATCATGAACTCCTCTTGATGATCCTCCGGTGTCAAAATTTCTGAGAACAATGGAGCTACTTCCAACGTATCCACCCATTTGTGGATCTATGTAGTCATCAACGGACACTCCTTCTCCTCCATAATTACTTTCATTCCCATAAGAATAGTGTGTGTGTGGGTGAGGATAAGGTACATACGGGTATGGATATGGTGGAACATTTGGTGGCTCATAGGTTGGGTAACTATAATGTGCTTGATCAGCCAAATGGTGTAGGATGGGCATGGAATGCTCAAGGATGTAGTTGTTTCTCATGGTCATACTATCCCTCCATATCATCATCCTTTCAATCTCACTCAAATTTGCATTCCATTCTCCCCAACTAGAGTTCACTCCACTCGTATCGTGCTCCTATTCTCCTTGTTCTTCGCTTTCTTGTTGTAATGGCTCCGGATACCTTAGACATTTCTTTCGCTTGTCTAACTCCCTTTCCAAAGCTCTTATATCCCAAAATTCATTTCCAACCGGCTTCGATAACTTTTTTGTAACACTGTCGTTTAAAACATCGAGCCTTATAGCTATCCAAGTCACATAATGACCTCCACATATCTCACTAACTGTTTTCAAGCCCGAGGCTTTCTTATACAAGTACTCGACAATTCCCCGTACTATATTCACTTGCCTTTCGCCACTTGCTACACTCAACAACCATAGGTCAGTTAATTGGCATCTCTCCCTAGTTCCCGATCGATGCTCAAGTTGTCCTACTATGAACCTATGTAGGATTCTCAAAAGTGGATCTCTAACCGATACATGTTTCTTAATCCCCACAGTTGTTTCAGCTATGCTTGCCCAATATTCGTTTACGGGTAAAAATTTCTTATTGGTTTCTAGTCTAGAAAAGTGTAGCTCAAATAATGGATTGTCTAAATCTTCCTTATCATACAATCCTAACACTTCTCCAAACTGCGCTAGTGTAAAACAATAATCTACACCTAACAACCTAAACTAAATGCAAGGTTCATCTTTTGCATCTTCCATGTCCTTGTTGAAATAAAAAGTTGAAAAGAATTCAAGACATAACTCACTATATACCTCACCTTGTATGTCCAAGGCCCTTTCGAATGAGTAGTCCTCAAAAGTTCCTCCCGACCTATGAGTATATGTCATTTTCAACTTCTTTTTCAAAGCTTCCTCACAATTGTACTTCCTAAGCAAGTCCCAATCGGCTATTCTTGGTCTGCCAAAAGCTTTCCCTTGTAACCCCGCTAATCTCTTATTGTAGGCATAGCGTTCCATTTCTCCTAATCCTCTCCATTTCAAATGTTCATAAGACACAGCCCTCACCTTGTACGGTATCTCTTCTTGACCATACTTACGCTCGTATTTTTCGATCAATGGGTTGGGAGGCGTTGTCTTCTTTTGCTTCTAAAAAAAATTACAATACACAACACTTGAAATGTTAGTATGTTAGTACAACAATCAATTAAACCTATCTAAACAAAGTCTATTAAAGCAAAACAAATAAATAAATACAAACAAACAAAATAAATAAATAATTTTTTTTAGGTGCCTTGCTGGCGGCAAGGTGATGGTGTCGGCGGCATTGTGAAAATAGTGGACCAAATGTCGGTCGGCAAGGGTGTGGTGCCGGCGGCATGGTGAAGCAGTAGGTGTTTTGCCGGCCGGCAACCTTGTCTTGCCGGCGGCAACTCTTCCTATATTTTTTTTTCATCCCCCTTAACACTTTGGATAGGTTCCACTATCCCCAAAATGGATCAAAACATTATGAACATCATTCATTTCCGGAAATTATTTTTTTTAACTAATCAAAACTAATAACACTATACATATAACATCAATATATTCATCATTCTAAACTAACTAATCAATCTTACAACTATTTTGACGAAAACCCACTTGAGTTCATCATCATCTAATCAAAATTAATCTACCCTCACACTATCAATGGCTCAATTCCTTAAATTCATACCACATCTTAATTTATTTTCTATGATTCATGCTTAATCAACAACAATATTCATGAAACAAAGAAAATCAAAATCAAAATCAAAAGATGGGTGTTGGATTCAGTTACCTTGTTCGGTGCCATCTTAATTCCTTCAAGAAAACACAAGAACTCAAGAATTTTTTTTTCTCTCTTCTTCTTCTCTCTTTATCCTACGTTTTTTATGTGTGTGTGGGCTGTTTTGGAAAAACTAACCCAACTCCTCCTTATGGGCTTATATCTTTCTAAGTTCCCAGAGTTTTGTTTAACGGGTGTTATTCTGTCAACGACTTTTCAAAAATTTCACAAAATTTCTAAAATTCCTAAAAGTAAAATGAATAAATAAAACAAAATAACTAAACAAACCAAAATTACCAGGAACCAAAAGTGTCTAAGTTACCAAGTCATCACGAAAATAACCAAAATAGTTTTCAAGGTAAAAACTGAAAATAAAAAGAAAAATCAAGCCTTTGTCTTGAATGCTTTTATTTTTTATTATTCCCGTGCTTCTCTAATCCATGAAGTGTTTGATGTCTAATATATCATCGGGCTTAAACTTCTTTGAGAGTTCTCTTTTGGTAGGCTTCGTCTTGAATGCTCATGTGTACATGTTTCCACACGGTGTAGTAATTTCGATCTTTGCATGCCAAAACTTGTCTCCTTCTATCCTTGCATACTTACTATCCCCATTCGGACCCCAATCGCGGTTCTGTAATTGCACCGGTAGCGATCCTAATAAATTTGTCATCTTCTTGAATACTAGGGTGTTCTTGAAAGGGTTGAAGTAGGCTTCAATAGCTAAAGCCTTTTCCATAGGATCATCACAATTAAGGTATGGTGCTCCTAAAGGTCCATACAAAGGAAACCCGTCAGCATCTCTTCCGACTTCAAAACAACTCAACCACTCGTCTTCCATCTCACTCTCGAAGTCCAAATACCAAGGCTTCGCCCTCGGTCTTGGTGCATAGGTGTGAACGGAAATCCCGTCATTAATTGAAATCGTACCTCGTCCTAAGTCAATAATTTTCCCACACGTTTTCAGAAAAGGCCTTCCCAACAATAAGGGTAGGTCTTTGTCTTCCGGTATGTCCATGATTAGAAAATCCATGACATATGCTTGGAAACGAACTTGTACACGAACGTTCCTTACCATACCCATAGGTTTGGTTTGTGTATTATCCGCCATGGTTAGGTCTGAAAAGTACGGATCCGGGTTGGTCAAGCCAAGGCTTTGGTAGATAGAATATGGCATGATACTCACACTAGCCCCCGTGTCGGCTAATGCATCGAACGGTGTGGTTCCATTAATGAGAATTGGGATGACGAAGTTCCCGGGGTCTTGCATCTTCTTGGGCAAACCGTGTTCAATGATTCTCTCCTTAATATGATCATTGAATTCTTCTCCTTTAAGACGAGCTTTTCCCATCTCTATCTCATCGAGCTTTTTTCGGTAACTCACATAATTTCCCAAGACTTCCAAAATTGGTTTGGATTCCTTGAGTTCTTCCTCTTTTTTTGTTCAATATGATTCTTATCCTCTCCTTTTGTTTGTTGGAGATTGGATAAGCTAAGGGCAATGGGTTGGGTACAAAGGCGGAAGGAGATCCTTCCTCTAGGTTGGCCGGTTTTGGAAAGAAGTCATTTGGATTCAACTTGCTAGCCTCCATGTTTTTGTTTCTTTTCGCCTTTCCCATCTTCACCACTTCACTTTCATCTCCAGCTTTAGGTCCACCCTCAACCAAGAACTCAATGTAATCATCTTTTTCGCCTTTGAGCTTGGTCAAGTTGACCGTCAATGTGCCTTGCTCGAAGTCCACTACACATCTTGTTTCCCACAAAAACTTATAACCGAAGACCACTGATGGTTCATCGGCGTGGTCTATGATATAGAATTCTGTCAAGAACACGTAACCATGGATATTAACCCGCACATTTCGTACTACCCGTCTCCTGTAATCGGTGTAACCAACAATCATGAATTCTAACTTACCCAACATTTCTTCAGTCATGTAATTTGTCGGGTAGGTTAGATTCAATTCTGAATCCCAAGCTTTTTGCTCTTCAACTTTGCATGGAATGGAAAATTGCATCAATGGTTCGGTATATGTGACAATCCGTCAATTTATGGATTATATTTTATACTCAATATTTATTTAAGAACATTATTTTAATGTTATAATATGAACTCACTTATTTATGGGAAGAAATTTGGGTTTACGTCTTGAAGTAGCATCAACTACGTCTAAACCGGAGGATTTAACGTTACGTGCTTACGTTTACATACACCGTTTTGGTGACAGTCCGACATTTCAGGAAATAAATTTATCCGTGAATATTATTTTGGAATTTTAAATTTGTGTTGGTTCATAAACTCACAAATTTACGAGAAGAGATTAGGACTTACGATTATAATTTAACGTCCTTTACGACTAAACCGGAAACCTTAGGATTACGTATTTACGTTTTTGAACTCCGTTTTTGATGAGACAATTTTTATTAGATTCGTTTTGTGCCGTTGATTCATAATAAAAACGTTTTTCGTAAAACGACCTGAGGGCACGTAAATCGAGGGAACTAGAATCGAGGAGTACCCGTAACTAAATGGGGATGAGACAAGATAAACTTGTCCCACCCCCACACATGGGATGGTTTACAAGTCTCCACAAACACCATTAGGTGTCAAAATTATAAGCCATAAGTAACACTTGTTAACTCTAGCTTAACTTGTAAGCAATACCAACATCAAAACTACTAGCTACAAACCATTTTTCACACACACCACATACAAACCACTCTCTCATCCTTCCTCTCTCATGGTGAACATCCAAACACCACCCCAAATCACCCATCATCATCATCAATTTAACCATAAACTTCATCTATATTCAACATATGTTGATAACCCTTTGAAAAGATGATGATTAGAGGTGATTTTAACAACTAGCAAGGAGTTTACATGGAGATAAAGGGCTGATTTTCAGGAAGGTATTCATGCATATGAAGATCTCAAGGAGTTCATTTTCCAAGTTGAAGGTTTGGTAAAAAGGAACCAAACCTTGTTCATCAAAAACTCATCATTGGTGGTATAAAGATTGTTCTCCCCATCCTCTTGTTATTTTGATTATGTAATCATGTATTTTCTTTCTTATTGTATATGTATATGATGAATATATGATGATAAAAATGTTGTGTGGGAATCAAGTGTTGATAAATATGATTAAAAAGATGAAAAACCATAAGAAACAAGGCTAAAATCTTGCTTAAATTGTTGGCTGTATAAAAATAGTAAGTAACCAAGTTATGAACTGATAAAATTGCATAGTGGAATCCATTTACAGTAAGTGTTATATGTCATACACATGTGAGAGTTGGCCATGCAATGTAATCATCAAGATGAATGAGATATGATCAAAACAAGATGAGTGTACCAATCTGAATAGTCTGTTTTGTAGGGACTGTTAAGGATAGTTAGACATGGAATGAACAGTAGCTATAACTAACTTATTTGTAGCACATAATATGAAGTTTATGCCATCCAAAAATTAGCTTCTATCTCCTTATAGAACTCAAAATATGATAAAAATGGTGAAGATGAAACTAAAAATCAGATTTTGAAGAATTAATGTTTAATAGTATTATATAAGCACTCAAACTAATATAGTATAAAATGTGAATTAAAACCCACTAACTTATATATTACATTTATATAAATATGTATAAGGATAAATAAATGGACATTTTATAAAAATGGTAGTTTGGTAAGTTTTATAAGTTATAAAAACTATAAACATGATTTTTACGACTTTTTCGGCTATTACCGTAAAATTAACGTTTTTCGCCAATTAAAACTTAGACGATCAAACCCGTCTAATGTAAAGTTTTTAAAAGTCATATACTGATGTATAAGTACCTAATACAAGTAAAAACCGATAAAACCCGAACTATATGACATACGGACATTAACGAGCTAAGTTAGCATATTTGGACTAATAATTTAACTAAATAAGTTAAACACTTATAAAAATTACTTATTGGGCTTAACCCATTTGGGCTCAACATGTAAAGTATAAATACTGATAATACAAGTATAAAATGGATTAATACAAGTTAATGAACTTATAATAGGCTTATTGGACCTAAAACATGTAAATAGGTAAAACTAGTAAACTAGTAAAAAGTTACCAATACATAAACACTAAATGAGTAAATAAGAATATATAAACCCACTTGATCATCATCATATGTACAAAATCATCATATGTATACATAATTGTTATTTTTATAAAATCATTGGACAAAAGTCTAAGACGAGTATTATTTGTCTAGGTTTCCGTGATTGAAGCACGTACCGTACATCCGAATTGCCGATAACCCGCTTTCCCACATCAACGTGAGTTCATAGCCTCGCACTCTTTTAAATGTTTTTATGAAATGTTTTATAAACCCGCGAGGGAGATAACATGTTAGTTTTTATAAAACAGGACACTAGTTGTCCCGATTGTCTGTTTATTGATTTGGACCCGAATGATTGCATGACCCGAAGAATGATTAAATGACCCGATAGATGAGATTAAATGGATTATTAAAGTTAGGTTATGTCACTAAAAGTCCCATTAGCATGAATTGTGAACTACCGGGATTTGGTAGACGCTTATGCATATAACTGTACTATTTGGGGACGATCACCCCAGTTCGCGCCTTGACGGTTGATCCCCGTCGTGCCACATTGATTGGTAAGCGAATTTATGTATGAGAAGATTTACATAGCGTGATCTTTGTGACGACACGCTAACTTAGATGGGCAAATTGAGTTTCGGGCTAGCTACCTGTTGTTTGTTGTAGTAAGGTAACAATGTCATGCAGCTTATAATAATCCAATTAACAAAATACTGATATACGCACTGGATTACAATATATTGCCTGACTAGAAATACGGGGTCATATTATTGATATTATGTTTGTGTTTTGGTATTACATAACCATATTCATATAACGGTTTTGATTTAACTCTACACGACGTTATAAAAATGTATTGTATGATATTTTTACGACATTGGTTCGTATAATGATTTTGAAGGCGAAAGCCTATATTATGATTTTTGATAAGGATTTGTATAAAATGACTTTGGCTATTTTATGGCCAATTACAATGATTTGTACAAAAATGATTTTGGTAATAATTATATACCGATGATATATTGATGGTTTATTTAAACTCTATGAATTCACTCGGCGTTATCGCTGACCTTTTCTTTTAACATGTTTTATCTCAGGTACTTGAAGGTAATTCTCGGGAAGACAACAAGAATTCATGGCCCGCACTTAAATAATCATTTCCATTCAAATGCTTTGTAAAACCTGTATGAAATATAATGACTTGGGACCTATGTAAATTTGATATTTATGAATGGAAATGCTTTATTATTAAACGACGCGATTTTTAAGCGTTGTCTATGATGTGAGTAATGTGCTATCCCGTAACACCAACGAGTCTTCCGTTGTATTGAATTGTATAAATTTGGGGGTGTTACAGTTTGGTACCAGAGCTCTCGTTATAGAGAACGAAAGATTTTTAAAACCAAGGTTTTGAATAAAACATTTCAAAATCTTTTAACTATAAACATTTTTCTAAAAATGTCTAAAAATCTTTTGACTATAACGGTGCCGAAGAATTCCCGAGTTACCGACAAGGCCAGACTGAGAAGTGTTATTTTAATATATATATATATATATATATATATATATATATATATATATATATATATATATATATATATATATATATATATATATATATATATATATATATATATATATATATATATATATATATATATATATATATATATATATATATATATATATATATAACTTGGATTATATATATACATATAATGTAATTTGATTACATGATTGTTTGATGATTATTTCAATACGTATACGAGATATTTGTACGACGTAGATTGTGACAATCCGTCAATTTATGGTCGATATTTTATTCTCAATATTTATTTGAAAACATTATTTTAATGTTACAATATGAACTCACTTATTTTTGGGAAGAAATTTGGACTTACGTCTTGAAGTAGCGTCGACTACGTCTAAACCGGAGGATTCAACGTTACGTGCTTACGTTTACATACACCGTCTTTGGTGACAGTCCGACATTTCAGAAAATAAATTTGTCCATGAATATTATTTTGGAGTTTTAAATTTGAGTTAGTTCATAAACTCACAAATTTACGAGAAGAGATTAGGACTTACGATTTTATTCTAACGTCCTTAACGACTAAACCAGAAACCCTAGGATTACGTATTTACGTTTTCGAACTCCGTTTTTGATGAGACAATTTTTATTAGATTCGTTTTGTGCCGTTGATTCATAATTTATAAAAACATTTTTCGTAAAACGACCCGAGGGCACGCAAATCGAGGAAACTAGAATCGAGGAATACCCGTAAATTAGTGAGGTGGGACAAAATACATTATCCCACCCCACTAATACACATGGGGCGGCCAAAAACTCACCAACACATCATGAGATGTGGCAAAAATATGACTAAGTTGCCTACACATGTAAGCTAACTTACAAAGTAAGCTTACCACTTTCCATCAAAACCATCAAACTCTTACCACTCTCCTCATTCACTCATGCAAACAACTACACATTTTCTCTCATCTCCCCATTTTGTGCCGTCCATATTCCACCTTCAAACACCCATTTGATCAAAATTTAACCACAAAATCCTATGTTATACATACATATGATGATGCCCTTTTGAAGCTCTCTTGAATGGTGGTGATTATAACATCCATGGAGGAGTTTCCTTGGTGTCTTAGGGCTGATTTTCCACAAGGAGTTCATGAAGCATGGTGGTCTTGAAGATGGTCATGGTTATCCACAAGTTTCTCCATCAAAATCCATGTCCAAATCATAACCTACATCAACTTGGTGGTATAAAGATTGTCCTCCTCATCTTCTTGTTATTTTGATTATGTAATCATGTATTTTATTTCCTATTGTATATGTATATGATGATTATATGATGATAAAAGTATTGTGTGGGGATTTGGTGTTGATAAACATGATTAAAAAGGTGAAAAACTATAAAGAACAAGGCTAAAATCTTGCTTAAAAATGATGACTGTATAAAACAGTAAAGAAACATGTCATGAACTGATAAAATGATGAAGTAGAATGGATTTACAGTAAGCTATGGTTCTTGTACACATGTGAGAGTTGGCCATGCAATGGAATCAATATAATGAGTGAGATATGATCAAAACAAGTTAGGTATTCTAATCTGAATAAGCAGTTTTGTAGGGACTGTTAAGGCAAGATGAACTTAAAATGAGCAGTAGCTATAACTAACTTAAATGTAACACATAATATGAAGAACATGTCACCCAAAAATGAGCTTCTAATTCATTATAGAACTCTAGATATGGTAAAAATGGTGAACATGAAGATAAAAATCAGATTTTTAGAATTAATGTTTATTATTATTATATAAGCACTCACATTTTATTGTATAAAATGTAAAATAAAAACCCACTAACTTATAGAACTTATTTATATAAATATGTAAAAGGTTAAATAAGTGTATAAACTATAAAAATGGTTGTGTAATAATACTTATAAGTTATAAAACTATAAACTTGATTTTTACGACTTTTTCGGCTATTACCGTAAAATTAACGTTTTTCGCCAATTAAAACTTAGACGATCAAACCCGTCTAATGTAAAGTTTTTAAAAGTAATATACTGATATATAAGTATCTAAAACAAGTAAAAACCGATAAAACCCGAATTATAGGACATACGGACATTAACGAGCTAACTAAGCATATTGGACTAATAAATGGACAAAATAAGATAAACACTTATAAAAGGAACTTATTGGGCTTAACCCATTTGGGCCCAACATGGAAAGTATAGATACTGATAATATAAGTATAGAATGGATTAAAACAAGTTAAAGAACTTATAATAAGCTTATTGGACTTAAAATAGATAAATAGGTAAAACTAGTAAACTAGTAAAAAGTTACCAAAACGTAAACACTAAAATGAGTAAACGAGAATATGTAAACCCACTTGATCATCATATATATATAATCATCATATGTATACATAATTGTTATTTTTATAAAGTCATTGGACATGAGTCTAAGACGAGTATTATTTGTCTAGGTTTTCCGTGATTGAAGCACGTACCGTACGTCCGAATTGCCGATAACCCGCCTTCCCACATCAACGTGAGTTCATAGCCTCGCACTCTTTTAAATGTTTTTATAAATGTTTTATAATCATGCGAGGGAGATAACATGTTAGTTTTTATAAAATAGGACTCCATTTGTCCCGATTTCTTGTTTATTGGTTTGGACCCGAATGATTGTATGACCCGATTGTATGACCCGATAAATGATTAAAGGACCCGATAGATGAAATTAAATGGATTATTAAAGTTAGGTTATGTCACTAAAAGTCCCATTAGCATGAATTGTGAACTACCGGGATTTGGTAGACGCTTATGCATATAATAGTACTATTTGGGGACGATCACCCCAGTTCGCGCCTTGACGGTTGATCCCCGTCGTGCCACATTGATTGGTAAGCGAATTTATGTATGAGAAGATTTCCATAGCGTGACCTTTGTAACGACACGCTACTTTAGATGGGCAAATTTGGTATCGGGTTAGCTACCCGTTGTTGGTTTAGTAAGGTAACAATGTCATACGGCTTATAATAATCCAAATTAACGAAATACTAATAGACGCTCCGAATTACGATGTATTGCCTGACTAGCAATACAGGGTCATACTATTGATATTATGTTCGTGTTTTGGTTTTTATAACCATATTCATATAACGATTTTTATTTTCATACAACATCATAAGACGTATTGTATGACGTTTTTACGACATTGGCTCGTATAATGATTTTTAAGGCAAATGCCTATATTATGATTTTCGATAAGGATTTGTATAAAATGACTTTGGCTATTTCATGGCCTATCAAAACGATTTGTACAAAATGATTTTCAGTAATACTTCTATACTGATATTATATTGATGGAATTCATTAAACTCTATGAATTCACTCGGCGTTATCGCTGACCTTTTCTTTTAACATGTTTTATCTCAGGTATTTAAAGGTAATTCTCGGGAAGACGACAAGAATTCATGGCCCGCACTTAAACAATATTTTCCATTCAAATACTTTGTAAAACTTTGTATGAAATAATATGACTTGGGACCGATGTAACTTTGATGTTTATGAATGGAAATGATTTATTATTAAACGACGCGATTTTTATGCGTTGTCTATGATGTGAGTAATGTGCTATCCCGTAACACCAACTAGTCTTCCGCTGTATTGAGTTGTATAAATTTGGGGGTGTTACAGTTTGGTATCAGAGCTCTCGTTATAGAGAACGAAAGATTTTTAAAACCAAGGTTTTGAATAAAACATTTCAAAATCTTTTAACTATAAACATTTTTCTAAAAATGTCTAAAAATCTTTTGACTATAACGGTGCTGAAGAATTCCCGAGTTACCGACAAGGCCAAGACTGAGAAGTGTTATTTTAATATATATATATATAACTTGGATTATATATATATATGATGTAATTTTATTACATGATTGTATGATGATTATTTTGATATTTATACGAGGTATTTATACGACGTAGATTGTCACAAGAAACCCTAACTCCCCTAGTAAATTAATCGAAGCTATTCTCGTAGGAATTCTAGCTATCCTAGATCTAAACCAAGTTGTGGATATTTATGATCCCAACAAACGATTGATATTCGTAGAAATGTAGATATTAGTTGATTGTGATATTGAGAGAGAATTGGTGAGATTAAATCTGATATCGATGCCATGACGATCTTTCCTTATAGAGTGGAGTTTGACAAAACGTTACCACCTAGAAAGATGTCATCTGATTTGTTGTCATCCAATTCTTAAATTGAAATCGAAAGGGTGAATGTTGCACTTGTGGCTGTTATTGGAACCATTACCCAAAAGCCTCATGCCACTAATACCTTTCCGAGAAGTCTAGTTGAATGATCAAGTCATTTCATATTAATGACTCATTTGATAATTGTTGTTGTAAGAGCTAATAGGATTGGAAATTAAGTGTTGATTCATATTGAGATTGTATTGCCTTTACAAGGCCGAAGAATAAGGTTGTAAGTATTGGAAGAATAAGGTAGGATGTCGAATTGAGTATAAAATTGGTTGAAACTTGAATAAAGTAAAATTTAACCCGTATGGAATATGAGATTGTTAAGAGGAAGTCGTTAAGTTCTGTGATTGAATTATAAGGTTTTAATTGATTTTCGATTCGTGTTAAGTGTTGTTCCTAGACCATTGTCCAATAATGAGGATGCCCAGTGTCCAGGAAATAAATTGAAGAAATCTTCTTCTGAATAGGGACCGATGGATCTTCCGGGACATGTGGAACACCTAATGACTCTTGTAGGTTAGTATTCATTGTGGTATCTTTTAAAAATCCCTAACTTAACTGAGATATCAGTTGGTAGGATGAGTTCTGAGAATTGTATGACATAGTGACACGTAATGTGTTACGGTACAATTTTGACTTGTTTGTGATTAATGAAAAAGACTACCTTTGATTGCTAAATCCTACATGTATCGATGTTATCTATCTTTTATTGCTTCATCCTAATGCTCACATTAGTGATGTAACCATTGAACAAGTACTCATCTCGATTTGAGTTACGTTGTGAATTATTCTTTTTGAGCGCCATCAAGGTCATGAACCTCATGATTATTTGGCTAAAGCTCATTTCCTATCATATTGTAGTTAAGTTCTTGGTGAACAACTCTTCATCACTCTTTTGCAGATCACACATTGTTTTTATAAAGTTAAAACGGTATCCTTTGAGAAAATTTAATTTTCATCACAATAAGGATTATTCAAAGCGAGATTTATAAGTGAATGATATCATAATGAAGTTGTTTATGAAACGCTTTGGAAACTTAATTATTTCCATAACAAAGAAAATCTTTGTAAATATATTCTTGATTCTTATTTAAGAATTAAGCATGAAAATGTTTTATTATAAACATGATGATAAAATTTTGACGAACTGAGTATTGCATCGTTAATCTTGAAATTGTATATAGTTGCGCGCCTACATACAATTTGGAATGGACCATGCAAGGCTGATTAGTAGTCACCATAAAACTGATTAATAAACACTATATTTTCTTTAAAGATTGTGAATGATTAAATTTTATGAGATCTGCAAGAAGTGAAAAATAGGGACATAGTGTTAGGGACACCTACATATGTGCCCGTACTATTTATTCTTTTGAGTCAAATTTACTCATCTGTGGAACTTGTCTTATTTGACAATTGACAATTCTTTCTTGTCCAATTCTTCCGTAGTAAGATTCTTAGGAAAAGTATCTGATTACCGAGTGTTGATACCCGACTGGATGTATTGACGTTCCTATCATTTCTTATGATTTGATTTCATTTGAATGACCTGGGTAACGATCCGAGGAGCTTTGGAATGCGTACTCAAATTATGAAAACATGGGATATATTCATATTCATTAAAAGTTTTCGTCTGTATCTGATTTGAAATTCTCTCGCGTAGATTATGCGTTGACCTTACTCTTTTAAGGTTAGTTATGTCTCCAGATATCCCTGAATTTGTGAAGGGTTCTGAGTTATTATTAATCTTTTGAGAAATTCACATCTTATCAACGGCAATAAAACTGGAAAGTTGATAGTGCCCGTAGAATGGATTGATTGATTATGACATGACGACATTGTATTAATTGATGGGAACTCGAGTAGAATTCCACTAAATGATAAGATGTTGGTTACCAAAAGTGATCTAAATAATCCTTGATGAATGACCATATCCTGCATTTAGACTTGAAATTATATTGTGATTGGTTGTGAGTTAGTCATAGATATTATAATCTAGAAAGAACCTAATATGAATTTATTAAAAGATGTTTATGTTATCTGAAACTTTAGGAAGTATTTGTTAATGAATTACCTGGACCTTTGCCATTAAGGCAAGTTGAAATTGGTATTGATTATATTTTCGGTGTTGCACTCGTGGCTTGTGCACTGTACGTCAGCACCATCTGAATTTAAGGAATTACCGTACAACTGAGAGAGTTGTCGGAGAAAGATTTTTATTCTACCGAGCTCGTCATCATGAAGAGCTATGGTATTATCATTCCTTATATTTATAGATTACTGTAAACTGAGTAAATTGACAATCGAAAACGATATCCATAACTCGAAATGGAAGATTTGTTCGATCATTTACAAGGTTCTAGCGTATGTTTTAAAAGATTTGATCCATGGCATGGTTATCATCAACTTCGCATCTGCGAAAAAGATTATCTATTCCAATCATTACATCCAGAACTTGTGATGAACATTATGAGTTTTACGTGATGTCGTTTGGATTAACCGATGCACATGTAGTATTCATAAATTTCGTGAATCCCGTGTGTAGGCTGTAATTTGATAAATTCATGCTCGTGATCATTAAGGATCGTTTGTTTATTTATAAGAATAGAAAGGAGTTAATAATTAATTATAGATTTCCCTGAATTGGCCAAACAATAAAAACCTGTACCTTGAATAATTAACATGTGATTTAAGACTTAATCCTTTACATGATTTAACCATGTGATTAAAAGAAAGTGGAATTATGTTTTGACAAATGTTTTAACAAAGGATTTTAAGGGATTATTACCTTATACATAAACTATTTAACTAAACTTCTGTTTAGGGGTAAATGTTTGTGTATACTTCTAGACAACCTAAGAAGAATCTAGGAAACTATATAACTTATTACTTGAAATTGAAACGAAAATTTTGCTTTTCAACTAAGAAAACTTTGACCAAAGTATAAACAAAGGTTTTTCGAACATTTACGGATCTTATTAAATATTTTCGATAAATCAACAAAAATCTTGTTAATTAAATTCAAATTTATTTTTGAACATTTTATATAATTGGTCGAACTAGGAAATTTAAAATTTTACGTTTACGTATCATAAAAATTTAAATATCTAACCTTTAATTACTTGTAATACTTATTGACGCTTAAAACGTCGGATTGAGAAAAACTGATAAAAATGATAGATGAGACGAAACTAAAACAGAGAAAATGTGAAGAAATGATTTTTGAATAAATACGGACATGATAACTATTTCATTAGGAAAGTGAACGTAATTACTGACACGTTATGTATAAAAGATAAAGAACCAATTTGGACATGTTCCTTAATAATGAAGGTGCAAAATAAATTGTTGAACAATGTAAAATAGACGATGTTTGTAAAAAGAGATAATATAAATAATAAAAGGGGTTCGCGGCTAATGTGAACCATTAGAATTGAGAAGCCAATAGCGTTAAATGTTTTAAAGGCCACTTGTGATTGCCTAAATATGGAAATTGTGAGATATAGTTATGTTGGAATTTGCAAGTATAAGTATTCTATTTATGTCATTTCTGACAAGAAGTATCTTTGTCTGAAGAAGTTGTACTGGTGGCAATTATGAAGGCAGACATCGCCTCATACATTAGTAAACGTCTAGCTATTGCAAAGGTCATCATCTGAATTTGATTCGATTTGGGTCATCGTCGACAGACTGGCCAAATCTGCTAATATCATTCTCGTTAATGATAAATGCAAAAGAGTTATGTAAACATAGTGTGCCTGTATCAAACATCTTTATCAAGATCCTCGCTTCGCATCGAATTTCTAGAGATTTGATCAGAAATCATTGAGAACGAACCTTGATGAGAGTACTATGTACCACCCCAATCGAAGGGACGAGGTAAAGTAACGATACAAAGTAATATAAGTGCTGTTTAATGTTTGAATGATTGACCTTTGGTAATAGACCGTATAATCGTTTCCCTTTGAAAAGATTATCATTGATAACCATCGTGTTAGGATTAAGATCGAATCTTGTTAGGATCTAAATATTAGAGCATCTGTAAGCAGGAATTGAGATGAAGACACCCGACATACACTCATTGTGAGTTGGACATGTCTTTTAGGTTTAAGGTTTCCTATGAAGGCGAACCTAACCTTACAAAATACCCGACCCGCGAGATCTGAAATGATTGTTGAAATTAGGATCTGATTATTGACAGCCGGTAGTGGGCAAGAGGTTATGTGAATATGAAATGTAGATCTTGAAGTGCCAAATGGGTAGCGAAGTTATGCCATAATTTTTAACCTTGGAAAAATGAATTCATGATCTGACAAATCATGGGATATAAGTCCCCGTTGTATGGGACCATTGAGATGATGTAAAAGTTGGGATTGAAAGGCATATAAGCTGGATCTACCCTAGGACTTCAAGAACTGCGTAAATTATGTTTCGTAAATCGAACTTGATGGAATATCTATCAAGTAAAAATCTGAATTCTTCTTAATAAAGCTTAGATCAGCGAAAAGTTGCATTCATCAGAAACCCGTGAACATCATGGATAGAGAAAGTAAGTCAACATTTAGCCTGATCTTATTCCCGTAGTTATGTTAGATGAAACTCGTGTATTATAATGGATTACACTTGTGAGAAAAGACCGAATGTGGAGGAAATACCCACATGGCTTTAACTCTATAAGAAGCGAGTAGTAAGGTAAGATGATCTTTGAGGACAAAGATCCTGTTTAGGGGTAAATGCTGTGACAATCCGTCAATTTATGGTCGATATTTTATTCTTAATATTTATTTGAAAACATTATTTTAATGTTACAATATGAACTCACTTATTTTTGGGAAGAAATTTGGACTTACGTCTTGAAGTAGCATCGACTACGACTAAACCGGAGGATTCAACGTTACGTGCTTACGTTTACATACACCGTATTTGGTGACATTCCGACATTTCAGAAAATAAATTTGTCCATGAATATTATTTTGGAGTTTTAAATTTGAGTTAGTTCATAAACTCACAAATTTACGAGAAGAGATTAGGACTTACGATTTTATTTTAACGTCCTTAACGACTAAACCAGAAACCCTAGGATTACGTATTTACGTTTTCGAACTCCGTTTTTGATGAGACAATTTTTATTAGATTCGTTTTGTGCCGTTGATTCATAATTTATAAAAACGTTTTTCGTAAAACGACCCGAGGGCACGCAAATCGAGGAAACTAGAATCGAGGAATACCCGTAAATTAGTGAGGTGGGACAAAATACATTATCCCACCCTACTAATACACATGGGGCGGCCAAAAACTCACCAACACATCATGAGATGTGGCAAAAATATGACTAAGTTGCCTACACATGTAAGCTAACTTACAAAGTAAGCTTACCACTTTCCATCAAAACCATCAAACTCTTACCACTCTCCTCATTCACTCATGCAAACAACTACACATTTTCTCTCATCTCCCCATTTTGTGCCGTCCATATTCCACCTTCAAACACCCATTTGATCAAAATTTAACCACAAAATCCTATGTTATACATACATATGATGATGCCCTTTTGAAGCTCTCTTGAATGGTGGTGATTATAACATCCATGGAGGAGTTTCATTGGTGTCTTAGGGCTGATTTTCCACAAGGAGTTCATGAAGCATGGTGGTCTTGAAGATGGTCATGGTTATCCACAAGTTTCTCCATCAAAATCCATGTCCAAATCATAACCTACATCAACTTGGTGGTATAAAGATTGTCCTCCTCATCTTCTTGTTATTTTGATTATTTAATCATGTATTTTATTTCCTATTGTATATGTATATGATGATTATATGATGATAAAAGTATTGTGTGGGGATTTGGTATTGATAAACATGATTAAAAAAGTGAAAAACTATAAAGAACAAGGCTAAAATCTTGCTTAAAAATGATGACTGTATAAAACAGTAAAGAAACATGTCATGAACTGATAAAATGATGAATTAGAATGGATTTACAGTAAGCTATGGGTCTTGTACACATGTGAGAGTTGGCCATGCAATGGAATCAATATAATGAGTGAGATATGATCAAAACAAGTTAGGTATTCTAATCTGAATAAGCAGTTTTGTAGGGACTGTTAAGGCAAGATGAACTTAAAATGAGCAGTAGCTATAACTAAGTTAAATATAGCACATAATATGAAAAACATGTCACCCGAATATGAGCTTCTAATTCATTATAGAACTCTAGATATGGTAAAAATGGTGAACATGAAGATAAAAATCAGATTTTTAGAATTAATGTTTATTATTATTATATAAGCACTCACATTTTATTGTATAAAATATAAAATAAAAACCCACTACCTTATAGAACTTATTTATATAAATATGTAAAAGGTTAAATAAGTGTATAAACTATAAAAATGGTAGTGGAATAATACATATAAGTTATAAAACTATAAACTTGATTTTTACGACTTTTTCGGCTATTACCGTAAAATTAACGTTTTTCGCCAATTAAAACTTAGACGATCAAACCCGTCTAACGTAAAGTTTTTAAAAGTAATATACTGATATATAAGTATCTAAAACAAGTAAAAAACCGATAAAACCCGAACTATAGGACATACGGACATTAACGAGCTAACTAAGCATATTGGACTAATAAATGGACAAAATAAGATAAACACTTACAAAAGGAACTTATTGGGCTTAACCCATTTGGGCCCAACATGGAAAGTATAGATACTGATAATATAAGTATAGAATGGATTAAAACAAGTTAAAGAACTTATAATAAGCTTATTGGACTTAAAATAGATAAATAGGTAAAACTAGTAAACTAGTAAAAAGTTACCAAAACGTAAACACTAAAATGAGTAAACGAGAATATGTAAACCCACTTGATCATCATATATATATAATCATCATATGTATACATAATTGTTATTTTTATAAAGTCATTGGACATGAGTCTAAGACGAGTATTATTTGTCTAGGTTTTCCGTGATTGAAGCACGTACCGTACGTCCGAATTGCCGATAACCCGCCTTCCCACATCAACGTGAGTTCATAGCCTCGCACTCTTTTAAATGTTTTTATAAATGTTTTATAAACCCGCGAGGGAGATAACATGTTAGTTTTTATAAAATAGGACTCCATTTGTCCCGATTGCTTGTTTATTGGTTTGGACCCGAATGATTGTATGACCCGATTGTATGACCTGATAAATGATTAAAGGACCCGATAGATGAAATTAAATGGATTATTAAAGTTAGGTTATGTCACTAAAAGTCCCATTAGCATGAATTGTGAACTACCGGGATTTGGTAGACGCTTATGCATATAATAGTACTATTTGGGGACGATCACCCCAGTTCGCGCCTTGACGGTTGATCCCGTCGTGCCACATTGATTGGTAAGCGAATTTATGTATGAGAAGATTTCCATAGCATGACCTTTGTGACGACACGCTAGTTTAGATGGGCAAATTTGGTATCGGGTTAGCTACCCGTTGTTGGTTTAGTAAGGTAACAATGTCATGCGGCTTATAATAATCCAAATTAACGAAATATTAATAGACGCTCCGAATTACGATGTATTGCCTGACTAGCAATACAGGTTCATACTATTGATATTATGTTCGTGTTTTGGTTTTTATAACCATATTCATATAACGATTTTTATTTTCATACAACGTCATAAGACGTATTGTATGACGTTTTTACGACATTGGCTCGTATAATGATTTTTAAGGCAAATGCCTATATTATGATTTTCGATAAGGATTTGTATAAAATGACTTTGGCTATTTCATGGCCTATCAAAACGATTTGTACAAAATGATTTTCAGTAATACTTCTATACTGATATTATATTGATGGAATTTATTAAACTCTATGAATTCACTCGGCGTTATCGCTGACCTTTTCTTTTAACATGTTTTATCTCAGGTACTTGAAGGTAATTCTCGGGAAGACGACAAGAATTCATGGCCCGCACTTAAACAATATTTTCCATTCAAATACTTTGTATGAAATAATATGACTTGGGACCGATGTAACTTTGATGTTTATGAATGGAAATGATTTATTATTAAACGACGCGATTTTTATGCGTTGTCTATGATGTGAGTAATGTGCTATCCCGTAACACCAACTAGTCTTCCGCTGTATTGAGTTGTATAAATTTGGGGGTGTTACATAGATTGTCACAAGAAACCCTAACTCCCCTAGCAAATCAATCGAAGCTATTCCCGTAGGAATTCTAGCTATCCTAGATCTAAACCAAGTTGTGGATATTTATGATCCCAACAAATGGTTGATATTCGTAGAAATGTTGATATTAGTTGATTGTGATATTAAAGAAGAATTGGCGAGATTAAATCCGATATCGATGTCATGATGATCTTTCCTAATAGAGTGGAGTTTGACAAAACGTTACCACCTAGAAAGATGTCATCTGATTCGTTGTCATCCAATTCTTAAATTGAAATCGAAAGGGTGAATGTTGCACTTGAGGCTGTCAATGGAACCATTACCCAAAAGCCTCATGCCACTAGTACCTTTCCGAGAAGTCTAATTGAATGTGTGAGTCATTTAATACTGGTGACTCATTTGATAATTGTTGTCGTAAGAGCTATAGGATTGGAAATTAAGTGTTGTTCATATTGAGCTTTTATTGCCTTTACAAGGCCGAAGAATAAGGTTGTAAATATTGGAGAATGAGGTAGAATATCACATTGAGTATAATTTGGTTGAAACTTGAATAAAGTAAAATTTAACCCGTATGGAATATGAGATTGTTAAGAGGAAGTCGTTAAGTCCTGTGATTGAATTATAAGGTTTTAAATGATTGTAGGTTCGTGTTAAGGGTTGTTCCTAGGCCATTGTCCAATGATGAGGATGCCCAGTGTCCAAGAAATAAATTGAAGAAATCTTCTTCTGAATTGGGACCGATGGATCTTCTGGGACATATGGAACACCTGATGACTCTTGTAGGTTAGTATTTAATGTGGCATCTTTTAAAAATCCCCAACTTAACTGAGACATCAGTTGGTAGGATGAGTTCTGAGAATTGTATGACATAGTGACACGTAATGTGTTACGGTGCAATTTGACTTGTTTGCGATTAATGAAAAGACTACCTTTGATTGCTAAATTCTACATGTATCGATGTTATCTATCTTTTATGCTTCATCCTAATGATCGCATTAGTGATGCAGCCATTGAACAAGCACTCATCTCGAATTGAGTTACATTGTGGATTATTCTTTTTGAGCGCCATTGAGGTCATGAACCTCATGATTGCTTGGCTAAAGCTCATTTCCTATCATATTTTAGTTAGTTCTTAGTGAACCACTCCTCATCACTCTTTTGCAGATCACTCATTGTTTTTATAAGATAAAACAGTATCCTTTGAGAAAATTGAATTTTCATAACTACAAGGATTATTCAAAGTGAGATATATAAGTGATCGTTATCGAAATGAAGTTGTTTATAAAACACCTTGGAAAAACTTAATTGTTTTCATAACAAAGAAAATATTTGTAAAATTATTTTTGATCCTTATTTAAGAATTAAGCATGAAATGATTTTATTATAAACATGATGATAAAATTTTGACGAACTGAGTATTGCATCGTTAATCTTGAAATTGTATATAGTTGCGCGCCTACATACAATTTGGAAGGGACCATGCAAGACTGATTAGCAGTCACTATAAAATTGATTAATAAACACTACATTTTCTTTGAAGATTGTGAAAGATTAAATTTTATGAGATCTGCAAGAAGTGCAAATTAGGGACATATTGATAGGGACACCTACATATGTGCCTGTAGCATCTATTCTTCTGAGTCGAATTTACTGATCTGTGGAAATTGTCCTATTTGACAATTGACAATTCTTTCTTGTCCAATTCTCTCGTAGTGAGATTCTTTGAAAAAGTATCTGATTACAGAGTTTTGTTACCCGACTGGATGTATCGACGTTCCTATCATTTCTTTTGATTAGATTTTATTTGAATGACCTGGGTAACGATCCGAGGAGCTTTCGAATGCGTACTCAAATTATGAAAACATGGGATAAACTCATATTCGTTAATGTTTTCGTCTGTATCTGATTTGAAATTCTCTCGCATAGATTTTGTGTTGACCTTACTCTTTTAAGGTTAGTTATGTCTCCATATATCCTTGAATTGTGAAGGATTATGAGTTATTATTAGTCTTTTGAGAAGTTCACATCTTATCGACGGCAGTATAACTGAAAAGTTAATTGTGCCAGTAGAATGGATTGATTGATTATGACGTGACGACATTGTCTTAATTGATGGGAACTCGAGTAGAATTCCCCTAAATGATAAGATTTTAGTTATCGAAAGTGATCTAAATAATTCTTGATGGATGACCATATCCTGTATTTAGACTTGAAATTATACCGTGAATGGTTATGAATTAGTCATAGATATTATAATCTAGAAAGAACCTAATATGAATTTATTAAAAGATGATTCTGGTATCTGACACTCTAGGAGGTATTTATTGGTGAATTACCTAGACTTTCGCCATTAAGGCAAGTTGAATTTGGTATTGATTATATTCCTGGTGTTGCACCTGTGGTGTGTGTACTGTACGTCGGCACCATCTGAATTAAAAGAATTACCGTACAACTGAGAGAGTTGTCGGAGAAAGCTTTTATTCTACCGAGCTCGTCATCATGAAGAGCTATGGTGTTATCATTTTTTATATTTATTGATTACCATGAACTAGGTAATTGACGATTAAAAATCTATATCCACTACCCAAGATGATAGATTTGTTCGATCATTTACAAGGTTCTAGCATATGTTCTAAAGATTTGATCCATGGCATGGTTATCATCAACTTCGCATCCGCGAAAAAGATTATCTATTCCAATCACTACATCCAGAACTTGTAATGAATATTATGAGTTTCATGTTATGTCGTTTGGAATGACTAATGCACATGTAGCATCCATAAATTTGGTGAATCACGTGTGTAGGCTGTAATTTGATAAATTCATGCTTGTGATCATTAAGGACCATTTGTTTGTTTATAAGTATAAGAAGGAGTTAGTAATTATTTATAGATTTCCCTGAATTGACCGAACAATAAAAACATGTACCTTAAATATTTAACATGTGATTAAAGACTAAATTCTTTATATTATTTGACCGTGTGATTAATAAATAATGGAATCTATATTGACTCTTCAAAAATTAAGAGCCCTTTTAAGACTTTGGGTTTTACGAGAAAGAAAGTGCAAATATGTTTTGACAAATGTTTTAACAAAGGATTTTTAAGGGATTATTCCCTTATACACAAATCATTTAACTAAACTCCTGTTTAGGGGTAAATGTTTGTGTACACCTCAAGACAACCTAAGAGGGATTGAGGAAACCGTTAAACCATGACTTAAAATTTGAAACGACAATTTTCGCTTTTCAACTAAGAAAATTTTTACCAAAGAATAAACGAAGATTTTTGAACATTTACGGATCTTACTAATTATTTCCGATAAATCAACAAAAATTTTGTTAATTAAATTCAAATTTATTTTGAACATTTTTATATAATTGGACAAACTGAGAAAATTTAAAAAAAAATTGCGTTTACGTTTCATAAAAATTAAATATTTATTATTTAATTACTTGTAGTAATTATCGACGCTTTAAACGTCGGATTGAGTAAAACTAATAGAAATGTTAGTTGAGACGAAACTAAAACTTAGAAAATATGAAGAAAGAATTTATGAGTAAATTGTGGACATGATAATTATTTCATCAGGAAAGGTGAATGTAGATACTGACACATTATGTAGAAAGGATAAAGAATCAATTAGGATATGTTTCTTAATAATGAATGTGCAAAATAAATTGCCGAACAATTTAAAAATAACTAATGTTTGTAAGAGGGATAATATAGATAATAAAAAGGGGTTCGCGGCTAATGTGAACCATTAGAATTGAGAAGCCGATGGCGTTAAATGTATAAAAGGCCACTTGTGGTTGCCTAAATATGGAGATTTTGAGATGTAGTCATGTTGGAATCTCGTAAGTATAAGTATTCTATTCATGACATTTCTGACTAAATGTATTTTTATCTGAAGAAGTTGTACTAATGGCAAATTATGAAGGCAAACATCGCCTCATACATTAGTAAACGTCTAACTATTGAAAAGGTCATCATCTGAATTTGATTCGATTTGGGTCATCGTCGACATACTGACCAAATCTGCTAATATCATTCCTGTTAATGATAGATTCTTGATGAATAAATTAACTCTTTGTATTTAAAGGAGTTGTGTAAACACGGTGTGCTTGTATCGATCATCTCTATCAAGATCCTTGCTTCGCATCGAATTTCTGGAGATTTTCTCAAAAGTCATTGGGAACGAACCTTGATGAGAGAGTGCTGTTTACCATCCCAATCGAAGGGACGAGGTACAGTAACGATACAAAATGCTAGCAGCAATGTTTTATGCTTGAATGATTGACCTTTGGTAATAAACCGTATAATCGCTTTCCTTTGTAGATATTATCATTGATAATTATCGTATTAGGATAGAGATTGAATCTTGTTAGGATCTAAATATGAGAGCATCTGTAAGCAGGAGTTGGGATGAAGACACCCGACATACACCCATTGTGAGTTGGACATGTCTTTTAGGTTTAAGGTTTCCTATGATGGCGAACCTAGCCTTACAAAATACTCGACCCGCGAGACCTGAAATGATTGTTGAAATTAGGATCTGATTATTGACTGCCGGTAGTGGGCAGGAGGTTATGTGAATTTGAAATGTAGATCTTGAAGTGCCAGATGGGTAGCGAAGTTATGCCAAAAAATTTAACCATGGAAAAAAAAAGAATTGATGATCTGAAAGATCATGGGATATAAGTCCTCGTTGTATGGGACCATTGAGATGATGTGAAAGATTGGTTTGAAAGGTATATAAGTTGAATCTACCCTAGGACTTCAAGGGCTGCGTGAATTATGTTTCGTATATCGAACTCGATAAAATGTCTATCAAGTGAGAATCTGAATTCTTCTTGATAAAGTTTAGATCGGCGAAAAGTTGCATTCATCAAAAACCCGTGAACATCATGGATAGAGAAAGTAGGTCAACAATAAGCCTGATCTTATTCCCGTAGTTATGTTTGCTGAAACTCGCGTATTGTAATGGATTACACTTATGAGAAAAGATCGGATGTGGAGGAAATACCCACATGGCTTTAACTCTATAAGAAGCGAGTAGTAAGGTAAGATGATCTTTGAGGACAAAGAACCTGTTTAGGGGTAAATGCTGTGACAATCCGTCAATTTATGGTTTATATTTTATTCTCAATATTTATTTGAGAACATTATTTTAATGTTATAATATAAACTCACTTATTTATGGGAAGAAATTTGGGTTTACGTCTTGAAGTAGCATCGACTACGTCTAAACCGGAGGATTCAACATTACGTGCTTACGTTTACATACACCGTTTTGGTGACAGTCCGACATTTCAGGAAATAAATTTATCCGTGAATATTATTTTGGAATTTTAAATTTGTGTTGGTTCATAAACTCACAAATTTACGAGAAGAGATTAGGACTTACGATTATAATTTAACGTCCTTTACGACTAAACCGGAAACCTTAGGATTACGTATTTACGTTTTTGAACTCCGTTTTTGATGAGACAATTTTTATTAGATTCGTTTTGTGCCGTTGATTCATAATTTATAAAAACGTTTTTTGTAAAACGACCCGAGGGAACGTAAATCGAGGAAACTAGAATCGAGGAGTACCCGTAATTAAATGGGGATGAGACAAGATAAACTTGTCCCACCCCCACACATGGGATGGTTAACAAGTCTCCACAAACACCATTAGGTGTCAAAATTATAAGCCATGAGTAACACTTGTTAACTCTAGCTTAACTTGTAAGCAATACCAACATCAAAACTACTAGCTACAAACCATTTGTCACACACACCACATGCAAACCACTCTCTCATCCTTCCTCTCTCATGGTGAACGTCCAAACACCACCCCAAATCACCAATCATCATCATCAATTTAACCATAAACTTAATCTATATTCAACATATGTTGATAACCCTTTGAAAAGATGATGATTGGAGGTGATTTTAACAACTAGCAAGGAGTTTACATGGAGATAAAGGGCTGATTTTCAGGAAGGTATTCATGCATATGAAGATCTCAAGGAGTTCATTTTCCAAGTTGAAGGTTTGGTAACAAGGAACCAAACCTTGTTCATCAAAAACTCATCATTGGTGGTATAAAGATTGTTCTCCCCATCCTCTTGTTATTTTGATTATGTAATCATGTATTTTATTTCTTATTGTATATGTATATGATGAATATATGATGATAAAAATGTTGTGTGGGGATCAAGTGTTGATAAATATGATTAAAAAGATGAAAAACCATAAGAAACAAGGCTAAAATCTTGCTTAAATTGTTGGCTGTATAAAAACAGTAAGTAACCAAGTTATGAACTGATAAAATTGCATGGTGGAATCCATTTACAGTAAGTGTTAGATGTCATACACATGTGAGAGTTGTCCATGCAATGGAATCATCAAGATGAGTGAGATATGATCAAAACAAGATGAGTGTACCAATCTGAATAGTCTGTTTTGTAGGGACTGTTAAGGATAGTTAGACATAGAATGAGCAGTAGCTATAACTAACTTATTTGTAGCACATAATATGAAGTTTATGCCATCCAAAAATGAGCTTCTATCTCCTTACAGAACTCAAGATATGATAAAAATGGTGAAGATGAAACTAAAAATCAGATTTTGAAGAATTAATGTTTAATAATATTATATAAGCGCTCAAACTAATAAAGTATAAAATGTGAATTAAAACCCACTAAATTATATATTACATTTATATAAATATGTATAAGGATAAATAAATGGACATTTTATAAAAATGGTAGTTTGGTAAGTTTTATAAGTTATAAAAACTATAAACATGATTTTTACGACTTTTTCGGCTATTACCGTAAAATTAACGTTTTTCGCCAATTAAAATTTAGACGATCAAACCCGTCTAATGTAAAGTTTTTAAAAGTCATATACTGATGTATAAGTACCTAATACAAGTAAAAACCAATAAAACCCGAACTATATGACATACGGACGTTAACGAGCTAAGTTAGCATATTTGGACTAATAATTTAACTAAATAAGTTAAACACTTATAAAAATTACTTATTGGGCTTAACCCATTTGGGCTCAACATGTAAAGTATAAATACTGATAATACAAGTATAAAATGGATTAATACAAGTTAATGAACTTATAATAGGCTTATTGGACCTAAAACATGTAAATAGGTAAAACTAGTAAACTAGTAAAAAGTTACCAATACATAAACACTAAAATGAGTAAATAAGAATATATAAACCCACTTGATCATCATCATATGTACAAAATCATCATATGTATACATAATTGTTATTTTTATAAAATCATTGGACAAAAGTCTAAGACGAGTATTATTTGTCTAGGTTTCCGTGATTGAAGCACGTACCGTACATCCGAATTGCCGATAACCCGCTTTCCCACATCAACGTGAGTTCATAGCCTCGCACTCTTTTAAATATTTTTATGAAATGTTTTATAAACCCGCGAGGGAGATAACATGTTAGTTTTTATAAAATAGGACACTAGTTGTCCCGATTGCCTGTTTATTGATTTGGACCCGAATGATTGCATGACCCAAAGAATGATTAAATGACCCGATAGATGAGATAAAATGGATTATTAAAGTTAGGTTATGTCACTAAAAGTCCCATTAGGATGAATTGTGAACTACCGGGATTTGGTAGACGCTTATGCATATAATAGTACTATTTGGGGACGATCACCCCAGTTCGCGCCTTGACGGTTGATCCCCGTCGTGCCACATTGATTGGTAAGCGAATTTATGTATGAGAAAATTTACATAGCGTGATCTTTGTGACGACACGCTAACTTAGATGGGCAAATTGAGTTTCGGGCTAGCTACCCGTTGTTTGTTGTAGTAAGGTAACAATGTCATGCAGCTTATAATAATCCAATTAACGAAATACTGCTATACGAACCGAATTACAATATATTGCCTGACTAGCAATACGGGGTCATATTATTGATATTATGTTTGTGTTTTGGTATTACATAACCATATTCATATAACGGTTTTGATTTAACTCTACACGACGTTATAAAAATGTATTGTATGATATTTTTACGACATTGGTTCGTATAATGATTTTGAAGGCGAAAGCCTATATTATGATTTTTGATAAGGATTTGTATAAAATGACTTTGGCTATTTTATGGCCTATTACAATGATTTGTACAAAAATGATTTTGGTAATAATTATATACCGATGATATATTGATGGTTTATTTAAACTCTATGAATTCACTCGGCGTTATCGCTGACCTTTTCTTTTAACATGTTTTATCTCAGGTACTTGAAGGTAATTCTCGAGAAGACAACAAGAATTCATGGCCCGCACTTAAATAATCATTTCCATTCAAATTCTTTGTAAAACCTGTATGAAATATAATGACTTGGGACCTATGTAAATTTGATATTTATGAATGGAAATGCTTTATTATTAAACGACGCGATTTTTAAGCGTTGTCTATGATGTGAGTAATGTTCTATCCCGTAACACCAATGAGTCTTCCGTTGTATTGAATTGTATAAATTTGGGGGTGTTACAGTATACAAACGATATTCGGCCCTTTTATAGACCGCTTTTTCAAAACCTTCTTCTCGGATTACTACACTTTTGTGAGGCAATGCCTCCCACGAATCCTTCTCTTCTTGGGTCTTTTCCACATGAGTGACGTTTGCGTCACACTCGTCACTTAGTTCTCCGTCCAATCCATTCAAGAACTCGGAAATTTCGCTAAGTGTGTTCATTTCTTTTTTAGAATAAGAGTAACAAGACAAAGTTAACAAACATTAGGTTTATCGTTAGTTAAAGAAAGCACAATTAATATAAATAAACAATCACCCAAATTCCTAAAACAAATAAAATAATTAAACAAACAAAATAAGTAAAAAAAAATTAATTTTTGGTCTGACAACCTTGCCGGCCGGCATGGGGGTGTTGCCGGCGGCAAGGTGAAGCAGAAGACTAGTTGCCGACCGACAAGGTGATGGTGCCGGCGACATTGTAATGACAGTGAGCAAGTTGCCGCCGGTAAGGTGATGGTGCCGGCGGCAACTGCCCAAGTGCCGATTTTTTTATTTTTCTTTTTTTTTTTAGATTTACCATTTCTTTTTTCAAAACAATTTTCTGAATTTTTATAAAAACATTTTTTTTTAGCTTTTCATTAGAGGAACAAAATCAAACAAACTAAAATCATAAAACTTTTAATCCTAAACAAAATTAAGCTTAATCCAAACACTATCTAAATTGATTTTATTCTCTTTCTTGTAATTTATGTGTATGAGTGTTCTTATGAAATTTCTAGTGCAAACATAAAATAACATAAAACACATTTTATTCAAGCATTTTATTTAAAGTATGAGATCCTAAACCTATTCTCATTCACTTTTTATTAGAACTAAAAACTAAATTTCTAACACCACTACTAATTTATAATGATTATAACATGAAAAGTAAACAAATCCCCTACAACGGCGCCAAAAACTTGATGCGCGTCTTGCACTCCTAGTTTTAAATTTATTAACAAGACTTATTAATCCCTTAACTACGCATACGAGCAAGTATACTCGTTCTATTATAGCAAAGTCGGGTAAGTCTAGGTCGTCCCATGGGATTTGCGCATAATCAAAATGTTGTGGTGGTGTAGGCAATAGGGTTGTCACTACCGTTACTACCGCAAGAATTAACATGGTAAAGGTAAACATAACTAAATGTAGAAATATAAATCTATGCTTATGTTTTTAGAGAGAGAAAGAGATAGAAAGATGGTGGATTTCACACTTCTAGAGAGAGAAAGTTAAGAGAACTATGTGTAAATTATGAAACCACACACCCTCTCCATCAAAGGAGAGGGTTTATATACCTAAGCCTTGTAATGGGCTTGGGCTTACACGTTTGGGCCGGCCTACACATGTTGTAGGCTAGGCTTGGACTTGTTTGATAAATAAAGAAGATTAACTAAACTACGAGCTATTACATGGACTATCGTTGGAGTGACCGATCCTTCTTAATACGTAAAACGTATTTCCAACAATCTCCCCCTAAGGGAGGTCACTCCAAACAAGGGCGTTACCCGAGTTACAATAATGAAATAAACCTAGCATACTATGCTTGTCTTGAGCTCGTAGTCTTCGTCTTTCTTTTCTTTTTCTTTTCTGGTGAACATGCTGATGTGATCTTTGATATCAATCTTTGAGCATTAATCTCTTGCCTTGATCTCGTGCATCCATCACTTGTGATCTTCGCCTCTTCGTGACCTCACGTCCCACATACTTATACCTTAGTAATTCTTGAAAGCTTCAGAGTTCAATACATCGGAAGACTTAACTTTTAGGCTTTCTTGAATTAGATGAGATATTAAGTAAATAAAGTATAAGCATGCGGGGACAACTTCTTCTTGGATTCCGCAACGCCGCCGTCTTCAAATGCCGCAACATAAGTAGACACGAACGAAATGGCTTTGAACATTTCATTCTAATTCGGTAGCATTTTACCTCCGGTCGGTGAAGACCGTTGGACGATATTAGATATCGTACCCGTGACGGATAGTTTCAATTAAGTAACTTCCTGACAGGATTTCGCGGGTGAACCTGTTCTCTTTATTCGACCGTCCAAAGCTGACTGCGAACATAAAGAGTGAATCATTTGGATAATAATATCCGCATGATTTGAAGCCGTCAATTCATGTTCCTGGAACAAGTGAAATTCAATTAAGAACCGCACCATCGTTGCTTTCCAGTTGTCACTAGCTTGATTCGTATAGAATCTTGCAAGTTACCTACCAAGTGCTGTTTGAGGTTAACACTAGAAGGATTTCCACTCATCACTGTGAACACTAAGGTATCACTCTGAGTGTTCTGGCAAGATCACTGAGATTTTGCGTAGAGGCCTGGAACGTGTTTAAGTTCAGTTAAGAATTAAACCACTGTTGCTTTCCAGTTATCACAAGCTTGATTCATAAAGAATCGCACAAGTCACCTACCATGAGCTTTTTGATGTTCGCTCAAGAAGGATTTCCATCTTCATTGTAAATACTTTCGTATTACTCGGATGTTCAGGCAAGATCATGAAGATTTTGCGTAGGACTCTTAAAATCTTTCTTACTTTTCACAGTGTGTGAAGAAGCAAGGAAATATGAAAGTGTGTCCTAATGAGATATTTGATGATCTCAAATGGCTCTAGACTCGATCATGCACTTTGGATTTTAGTGATCGGAGGCTGGAGAGGAGTGCCACCATTTCAATACCAATTTATTCGGAGTGAATAAATCGATAGATAACGTGTTGTCTCCGTGTGATTAAAACAAATACCTTTTGAGAGATATCTGAGTTAGCTGGGATGGGTTGTGCATTGCATCACTGGGTCCATGATGTCTGTCTTCAATATGAGAATCATTAAAATGATCTCAATAGCATATGTGTTGACCCGGTTTCTGCCTAAAGTTGTAAGGAGGGCTTCTTTCTTTACACCTTTTATCTTTACAATTCTTTTTCATTCTTCAACCCCTTCAATGCTTACCAATACGTCATAACTAGCACCTTGTTGTGATTGTTCCAGTGCTAACTTAAGTACTTGGTCGGCATTCAGCTACGTTCACAATCTTTCTCCAACTTTCCTAAGGACTACTATTTCTAGCTATGGAATGTCCTTGGGAAGATTCCTCCGGTTCTGGAAGAATCATAGGACTTAACCTATCCTACCATCCTTATGTCACCACAATCTTCATCGTCGTGAAATAAATGGGTTGTGGGTAAGTATATGTCACCATGAAAATCTATTTTGATATATCAAATCCATTTTGCTCCCCCTTAACATATGCCACGATATTCGAAAACATTTCGCATATGCCGGGATGAGCCAGCATATTAAGTCAAACCGTTTGTGATAATATCCCATATTAAATCATATTTTCTCCCCCATATTAAAAATATTAACCCAATCGATGTTTTTAATACCAATTGATTTAATGTAGTTTTAACAAAGGGTTTGGGAAGAAAAATGCAAGTCCATTTAATCTTCATGGTATCAAATGTATGAGATATGATACCGATTTGTAACATGATCACATATTCACTATATTAAAAAGAATTGACAAGGTTGGACCTGATAGATGAGAACATCGTATGATAAGATCAAATGGTTCTTGTCAGCATATGTTGGTCGCCTCGTCATGTTGAAGTCATCTCTTGTCACCACGTGTACGATTGGTGTTGTTGTCTTGACACCAACTTGTGAACTTGGCACGTTCGGCATCGAAGATTCTGAATGCTTGACAATTGCTCCCCCTCAATTGTTGACCCGTGTTCTATTGAAAGAGTTGTAGTCGTCGGTTGAGTAGTCGCAGCGTCGAGTATGTAGATACCAATTGTAGATTGCTATGGTTGTAGAGATGATAGCTTCATAAAAACAAGACTTCTCTTGTTTTAACAAATAAATGCACTGAGGCGTACATATATTTGTGTTAGACCAAGTTATAAAGTAAACTTGATCCCTTACAAGGTTTAAAGTAAACCTTGCCCAAGAAAATTAATTCCCGTTGTTAGCCAAAGCTTTCATAAGAAATACTTGACTTTAATGTGAAAACCGGGTTGTAGTCTGAAATAACTACAAGCCATTTAGGCATGTTTTATGAAACATTTACAACTTTTGTACGAACTCTATTTATGGCGCCGTGTCAATATTAATCAGCATTTCTAAGGCCGTAAATATTATCGTACCAAAAGACATGCCTTTGAAAAATAAAGTAAAAAATATTTTTGGATTTTTCTAGATTTTCAATTTTTATGGTTTTTATATGGTTTTATATTTTTGTATTTTGCTTTTGTGGATAAAAATATAAACAATATATACAGATGATCACCAAGGATACGGAGAATAGTTTTACCACCACTATTCTTTCGCTTCATCTGCCAATTCCTTAAGAGTCTCAGGCGAGAAGGTTCTCATTCCAAGCTTGTCGACCAAAAATTCAATTCGAGCGCGATCTAAAGCCTTCGTGAAAATATCCGCCAATTGATACTCAGATCGGACAAAGTAAAGCTCGATTACTCCATTTTCCACTTGCTCCTCGATGAAATGGTAGCGAATGTCAATATGCTTCGACCGGGAGAATTGAACATTGTTGCAACATAAGGCAATTGCACTTTTGTTGTCGCAGTACATCAGAATCTTGTTGAAACCTAGACCATAGTAGGTTAATTACGATCTCATCCAAAGAATTTGAGCACAGCAACCGGACATAGCTATGTATTCTGCTTCCGTACTTAAAATTGCAGCGCTTTTCTGCCTTTTCGATGCCCAACTGATTAGTCGATCTCCTAGTAGTTGCAAAGTTCCACTCGTGCTACGCCTTGTATCTTGACAACCCGCGTGATCCGCATCTGCATATGCCATTAGTGCAATAGAAGAGTCCTTCGAATACCAAAGTCCCCGATTAATGGTTCCTTTAAGATATCGAAAGATCCTTTTAATAGTAGCTAAGTGTAACTCAGTAGGCTTAGTTTGATACCTAGCACACATACATATAGCAAACTGAAGATCAGGTCGACTAGCTGTGATATACAAAAGAGTACCGATCATTCCACGATACAGTGTCGGATCAACGGCAACTCCATGTGGATCTGCATCAAGCTTAGTTCGTTCCACCATTGGAATATCCACGGGGTCGCAAGATTCCATCTTATACTTCTTAAGCGATTCAAGGGCATACTTGGATTGATTGATAAAGATGCCTCTGGGACTCTGAGATATCTGAAGACCTAAGAAGAATGATACCTTGCCCATCATTGACATCTTAAACTTGGAAGACATGAGTTTCCCAAATTCGTCGGATAAAGTTTGGGTCGAGGCTGCAAATATAATATCATCAACATATATTTGTACCATAATCATATCTTTACCTCGTTTCTGAATGAACAGCGTGGGATCCACCTTGCCTTTTGCGAAGCCTTGCGTAATGAGGAATTGTGACAAAAGATCGTACCATGCGCGAGGAGCTTGCTTTAACCCATAGAGATCCTTCTTAAGCTTATACACATGATTAGGATAATTAGGATTCACAAAACCATCCGGCTGTTGAACATAGACCTCTTCCTTGAGTTCACCATTAAGAAATGCCGTCTTCACATCCATCTGATAGACGATCATATTCATATGGGCTGCATAAGCGAGGAATAGTCGAATAGCTTCCAAACGGGCAACAGGTGCAAAGGATTCCATAAATTCGATGCCCAATAATTGCTTGTATCCACGAGCTACTAGTCGAGCTTTGTTCTTCAGTATTCCGCCTAACTCATCTAGTTTCACCTTGTAAACCCATTTCAAAGTGAGTAACTGCACTTGATCCGGGCATGGGACAAGTTCCCAAACTTCAAGACGTGTGAATTCGTTAAGTTCTTCTTGCATAGCTTCTATCCAACAGGATTGAGTAAAAGCTTGTTGCCATGTCTTAGGTTCAACTTCAGTGAGAAACGCATCAAAATGACAAAACATTGCATTTTCTTGTAGCTGACTTCGTGTGGATACCGGACGATTAGGGTCACCAATAATAGAATCTATAGGATGATCCTTTGTCCACTTGTTGTCATGTTCACGAATCCGTGGATTGGAGTAAACTGTAGTTGGAGCTTCTTCTGAGGTGGACGACCCGGCTTGATTAGAGGCGGGAATTGGTACACCAAAGAATGGAAGTTCACGCATTTGAGCGAATTCTAAATCGTGATCATCATCATCCTCTTCATCATCAATAGGCATGACATAGGTAGTTGAAACAGGTGTTGGTTGAGAATTACTTGTTGATGGTATATCTAGACCAATTGTAGGTGCAGACTTATCTGATTGTGCAACGGTTGCTGGAGCGACAACTTCGGTTACCGGAGCTATTACCTCAGGTTCTGGAGCAACAAAACTTGGAGGAGTAAAGAATTCATCAAAGAACGGTTGAAACAACGTATCCCATTCAGTCCTAGAAGGTGGTGTAAATGATGATGAAGTAGGGTTGTTTGGGACAAGACCAGAACTAATGTTACTGGGTCCCATTTCATGAAGTGCGGGTTCAGAGCTGCTTTGCTCAGAAGCCATAGCTGTCAGCTCATCAAAATCAACATTCATAGTTTCGAGGATCTTGCGAGAGTTACGGTTGTAGATTCGGTATGCCTTCTTTGCGGGGGCGTAAATATCAGCCTTTGGTTGAAGTTTTCCCAAATTGTCACCATCATTATTTGGATAGCAAAGAGAACCAAATACATGAAGATATGATAAATCTGGTACTTTTCCATGGAGAAGCTCATAAGGTGTTTTACCATGACGTTTACGAATTAGTGACCGGTTTTGGGTGTACACTGCTGTAGATACTGCTTCTGCCCATAAAAACAATGGAGCCTTTGCGTAAATTAACATCGTTCGAGCAGCTTCCATAAGTGTGCGATTTCGCCTTTCAACGACACCGTTTTGTTGTGGAGTGCGAGCAACGGATGTTTCATGAGAAATGCCAACTTCTTCATAATAATCACGTAAAATTTGATTCACAAATTCGGTTCTATTATCTGTACGAATGCGTCGGACAGTAGTGTTGACACGCACTTGAATCATCTTGAGAAATCCGATGATGAATTTAGGTGCCTCATTTTTTGCTTTAAGAAATTTCACCCATGTAAACTGAGAGTAATCATCGACAATGACGAGGATATACTTTTTGCCACTAAGACTTTCAACACGCATTGGCCCACAAAGATCCATATGCAATAGATAAAGTTTCTCTTGGTTGGTGTCTTCCGTCTTGGGTTTGTATGATTTCTTGGTGCTTTTCCCTATTGTACACGCGGAACACAAATGATCCTTGTGAAATGATAGTTTAGGGAGACCACGAACGAGTTCGTTTTTCGCCAAGTGATTAATAGCGTCAAAGTTAAGATGAGATAACCGTCGATGCCATAACCATGACTTAGTCTTCGATGCTTTGGAGAGAAGACATACGAGAGAAGCGGCCATCATGTCTTGTAGAGACAACGTATACAAATTATTCCCTCGAGTACCTTTCAATAAATCAACCCCTTCCAAATTACGAATGAAGCATGTATGCTCTCGAAAAGCAACTTCTAGGTTTGCATCACAAAATTGTCCCACAGAAAATAAGTTATGACCGAGACCTTCCACGTAATACACTCTTGAAATTATAACATTCCCAATATGATATTCACCATAACCCATTATCTTTGCAATATGATCATTACCAAATCGAACCGTACCAAGAAACTTGCTGACGAAATTTCTGAACTGAGAGCGATCTCCGGTCATATGCTTGGAGCAACCAGAGTCCAAATACCACAGAACAATTTGGACCACCTGTTTTCAATAACAATAGTAGACAATGCATTGGAAACTATTGGTTCCGGAGTGTTAGCAGATACAGATATAGAATTATCAGAATTGCTAACATTTTTGAGACACTTAGATTTCCTGCGTTTTCTAATGTGAGTTTTAGCACTAACAGGTTTTACTGTTCCAACTTTCTTAGGTTTTGGATTATTCGCGGGCACTACAATGGGAGTATACCTATTTAAAGGGCACTTGGTTCCTACAGTAGTGTCAGTGTTCCTAGTTAAAGGACATGCTTGTGTTTTGGTAGCCTTGGTACTCCTAGTTAAAGGGCACGCTTTCTTCACTTCAGTGGGAGTGATCCTAGTTAAAGGGCACATATTTCCTACTATAGTGAAAGTTCTACCAGTGGGGCGCCACATCCAACCAACTTGGGTTAACACTTTCCCAGTCGGTTTCCATTCTAATCCATTTTTCCGGGCATACATCTCATTCACATGGTCAAGAAGGCAAGAATCATGACGACTAGAAAACATACATTCATTGCAATTCCAACATTTCAAATTAGAATTCACACTAGGCTTAAAATGCTGCACAACCGCAGAGCCTTTAGGTTTAGCTACATGATTCTTTTTATTCAAAACAAAAATAACATTCCTAGGATGGGCTTCTACTTTCTTCTTCACTTGACTACTAGATTGGGGCAAGATCTTATCATTCTTCTTGTTTCTCTTAAGCTTAGATCTTTGAGCCTTAGTAGTGGTGCTTACTCCTGTAGAAGGCAACACGGGAATATTAGAAGCTTGTTTTGATTCCGCCTTATCTTCAGTGACCAAAGTTTGAGATGGTTTAGTCCTAGGGCCCTTTTTAAGTGGTGTAACGGCTATAAGGGTTCTTTTGATTGCACTAGAGGACGATGCTGAGATAGTGGCTGCGTTATCCACAACATTCTTACCTTTTAGAGTACGAAGTGTTTCCTTTAACTCAGCCAAGACCAGATTCTTATCACAAATTTGTTCCCTCAAATCAGATATTTCCACCGACTTTCGATTCAATTATTCAATCAATGATTGATTCTGTGCAGTGGTATTAGCACATGCGGGCTTTACTGAATCGAAGAGTTGTGTATTTTTCTGTTTTAAGTGATCAACTTTGGACAAAATCTTGGAAACTCGATTATCTAGATCAAGTTTAAAATTCTCAGCGGCCTCAAGTACGTTCACACAGTTAAGCTCCTTAGATTTCTCTATTTCTATCGGCAAAGATGTAGCAACTTTGTTACTTGGCTGACGCTGTTTTGATTGTAAATTCAATCGAAAATTCTTTTCAAAATTTGCATCATCGATATTAACACCTTCGAATGATGTTTCAAAGATTTCTTGAATAAATTGTTGCTTGCATTCAAGCGAAATACAATGTGTTTGAATCTCATCAAAACATTTTGAAAGCGATGAATATGAATCTTGAAGCTTTAAAAATTCAACGTCAGATTCGTGACAAGTACTATCTACCACAGTATCCACAGATTCAACATTATGCACAATAGAATCATTATTAACACTTTTATTCACACAGACATAAACTATATCATGAGACATCACTTGCTTCAGAAGCAGATCATTTTGGCGTGAAACCCGTTCTATTTCAAGTAAACTATTTTCATAGGCATCATGCATTTCATTGAAAACACGTCTAACTTCTTCTATTTCCAAAAACAAATCTTGATCAAGATTACTAAGACAAGCCTTAACATTGTCTACAAACGGAACAATTTCATTTCGGAACGCAGCTCTAGTGTGCTCAAAGTTCCATTCACCTTCGTTATGGCCGAAGCCGTCGTACGTTCCAAAATGACCTTGTCAAAATCGGCTAAGTGTTGGTGTACCGCATTTAAGTTAACGGACGCCTTACTTACCGGTGGAATTAACTTCGTTAAATCCGTTTGACAAGTGTAGAAGACGTACTAGGAAGGTTTTCATTTGACAAACTTTGGGGCACAAGAACTGTCAATTCAGCTAATTCCTTTTGTAAGCGAATGCGGGTCTTTTTAGAAAATTGATCTTTATTATGTTGATCATAATCAATTGTATGGAATTTTGAAAGCATTTTAGAATGAGTTTCATCCGCAAGTGATTGTGTCTCCTCAGTACTACGAACAAAAGGTGCTTCTTTCGATTTGCCAATTATGGTCATATCATAAAGACCGAGAATATATTCCTGAGCTTGTTTTGCATAACCGGGATTAGGTGGTAAATCTTGAAAACGTTTAAGTTCGAGTTCTTTAAATTATTTAGTTAAAAGATGAACCTTTTCTGTGGAAGCGTATTGTTTTAAAAGTTGTTGTTCCTTGAATTTAAGAAGTTTGGTAGCATTAATTTCTGATTCAACCTTTTTAGACTCGAGAGTTTCGAAATCCATTTTAAGTTTCTGAAAATCATTGACAACCGACTCCTTTTCTTTTAATTCATTGGAAAGATTAGCTTTTAATGATTCTATTTCTTTCAAGTGTTCAATCTTTTCAAAACGAAATTGGTCAAATTCAGAACATGTTATTTTCTCTTCTTGAGGGACCATTTCAAAAGTTTTGACCTTTTCTTTATGCAACGCAAGCTCAGTAGTTAGGGTGGAATTCGTATCTACGGATTGTCTGAGGGCCATATGCATTTGATCAATAATATGTTTAGGCACCATGACCAAATCATGTTGAGCATAAGATTCCATACCCGTCGTAGCATTTGGTTGAGGTTCACTCAAATGTGTAGGATTGGGTACCACATCATTTGAGTTACTAGTTCCCGAATGCTGTTCGAGGTTGTCATTTTCATGCCCAACTTGATGTTGGTTATCATCAATATTATTAGATGTGGTTGGTACCTCATTGATGACATCAGAACCATAGTGAGGGAGATTAGCAACGAGAGCAGCTTGGGCAGAGTGAATGTCATCACAGTCTGAATCATATGCGTCAAGATCATCTGCTTGATAAGCTGCATTAGAAGTAGAAACGACTGCAATGCCTTCAGTATTTGCTGCCCCTGGGTCTGCAAGAAATGCCAACTCTTTTGAATCCAAAATCTTCCCCTTAGACTGAGCATCAACCAAATACATCTTCTCACGAAACCATGCATCATCCCTTCTCCTTTTCGGCTGAGTGCATTCCCTAGCCATATGACCTTGTCCTCGGCAATTGTAGCAAGTCACAACCTTTTTAGGACCAATAGGACTCCCATTTCCACTAGCTTGAGAATTCACAGCTTCATTGTTCCCAGTCCTTGTAGGAGTTCCATATGAATTTTGCCTTCCCTGAATAGGTTGCACCATCACTTGACCATCTTGAACAGTGGCTTGTTGTCGAGGATTTGATGAGGTGCGGAGCTGATTGTTTGTTGGTGGAAATCCTCTAGTTGCAACAAGTTTTGACAAATAGGCTGTGAGATGGTTTAGAACATCAGCTTGCGTATCATTTGGAGTAAAGACCGGTGCTTGGATTGGTGGAAGTTCATTAGAGTAGAAAGCTTGTGCTGGTTGTGCTTCTATTGGAAAATATCCTTGGTGAGGAGTATAGCCCAATGGAGAAGTGTTGGCTTGTAATGGTTATGTTTGATATGGTGGTTGCTGTTGAAAAGATTGTTGATGAACACTTTGTTGATATTCTTGCTGTGGCATCATTGGTGGTTGATAAGATGGTTGCTGTGGTTGCTGATAGATGTGTGGTGGTGGCTGCTGCAAGTATGATGGTTGTTGATAAGTATAAGCCATGTTTTGTTGAGAAGCATACATTGCAAGTGGATCATGAACTTGAGGTGTAGACAACCGAGCCTCGATCACATGGCATTCGTGTTGTTGAAGAAAAGCTTGAAGTTGATCCACATTGGTGTTATGCAAGTCCTTAGCCAATTTAACATCCGTCACGTATTTTTTCCATTCTGGAGGAAGAGTGTTCAAATACTTGGTGTTCAATTGAAAGGTAGGGATTGCCATGCCATAGATATTAAGCTCATTCAACAATAGGGTAAATCTCAGATAGTAATCATTGAGAGTCTCCCCTGGCACATAGGCAAACTTATCAAAAGTATCATAAAGCTTACACTCTCGTTCTTGTTTAGTTAACGAGGTGCCTTGCATTAGAACCCGAATTCTATCCCATAACTCTTTGGCAACTTTATGTTTGCTGACGAGTTTGTAGACATTTGGAGGAAGGGCTTGGAGAATGATGTTTGTAGCATACTTATCACATTTATCTTGAATCTTCATATCTCCAGTCAACTCACCCGTTGTGCGAGGACGAGTAGTCGTACCTTCCGTCACTGTACCATAATCTAATGGTCCATTGAGCACCGATGCCCAAATTAGATGTCCATTCTCCTTGTTCAACATATAAAGTTCCATTCGGGAAGCCCATTCCTCATACATAGTCTTCACCAACATTGGTGGACGATTATCCGTACCCGAGAGGATGGACTTATCCGTAAGAGATGTGTACTCCATTTCAATAAGTGAAGATTTACAAGGTTGATCGATCAATGAAATAAGGTTAAGTATTTTTGTGTTGTTGTGAGTTAAAATCGAGAAACAATGTTAAAATCACCTAAAATATGTTCTCGATAAACCAAAAATTCCAAGTCAAAATTACACAAATAATTTTTGGATTGTCGAAATGTCTAGATCGGAATGCCAGATCGGAATGTCAGATCGGAATGCCAGATCGGAATGTCAGATCGGAATATCCAGATCGTAATATAACCCTGTCGAAATGTTGTTGGTATCGAAATGACTAGATCGCAATGCAAAGCTGTCGAAATGATTCAGATCACAAAGTCCTATCGGAATGTTCAGATCGCAAAGTCCTATCGGAATGCTCAGATCGCAAAGAGCTGTCGGAATGATTCAGATCGGAATATAGCTGATAAAATTTAGGCAGAGTAACGACTTGAAACTTCCTTATAACCGTCGGAATCCCAGATCGCAAAGAACGATCGGAATGTCCAGATCGGAATAAGTATCGAAATCCAAGTATCGCAATGTGGAACCAGTCACTTTCTGATGGTGATGGTTATTGCGATGGAGACCCCTTTGCACTTGTACTTTCCGATGGTGATGTTTGCATGAATTTCGGAATGAAGAACACAGGAACTTTTTGCACTTTTGATCCAAGAATGATTGTGTTTTAACCAAAACCAAGATACCAAAAACACTATAACATGAATCACTACGTTATACTACTTGAAATCACGATCAAACACAAAAAAAAATTTGAGGATTCGGCAAGAAATACTCAACAACCTACGAAATTTTTATAAAACATACGCAACACTAAAAACAAACCTATATTTAATCCCAAGCTCTTGATACCATTTGTAGAAATGTAAATCTATTCTTATGTTTTTAGAGAGAGAAAGAGATAGAAAGATGGTGGATTTCACACTTCTAGAGAGAGAAAGTTAAGAGAACTATGTGTAAATTATGAAACCACACACCCTCTCCATCAAAGGAGAGGGTTTATATACCCAAGCCTTGTAATGGGCTTGGGCTTACACGTTTGGGCCGGCCTACACATGTTGTAGGCTAGGCTTGGACTTGTTTGATAAATAAAGAAGATTAACTAAACTACGAGCTATTACATGGACTATCGTTGGAGTGACCGATCCTTCTTAATACGTAAAAACAATTCTCGTGTGAATTCCATTTCATCCGTAGTAGAGATAGTTTGTGTGCATAAGCAACTATGAATTACTAATCTAAAGTATATAAATTCTATTCCATGGTATTTTTCATAGAATTCATATTAACCAATTGGTGTAGACAAACCCTTTCGGCCTATGATCATCTATTCCAATTTGTTATAATCGCCATTTGCTAGAAAACATAAAGAGATAAGTTTGGTTTGAATGGGTCCTTTCGACCTATACCCAAGATAAATCTTTTGACAAATTCTTTTAACCAACTCGTCAAGGTGAGTGTCAATCACCAAGAAACCAAATTGACTCATGCATAAATCTTTTGGAACATAGTTTACCGGAAATCCTTTCGACCTCTAAATCCAATAAAAAGCTATGTTTCATTTGATTATCTAAACATGTTTTAAGAATTATCAACCATAAAAACCCATTTACATTTTCTTGTTCATAAAACCAAACTCCCCTTTAGAATTCATGTTCATCACACAAGTATATCACACTACTTAGAATTCAAACACATTTCAACACAAGTCATAATTTTCTCAAACATTCAATAGCACTTAAATTATAATGAAGATTAATCCAAGTACAAGAAATTACCAAAAGTTCTTCCGAAAACAAGAAATAACAAAAACAGAATTTGTAGCAATTCCAAGCCTCCAATTGATCAATGTTCCTCCACCCGAAACTCTCCTTCACGAAATTCGTCCTCCTCTTGAGAATTAACAGAGGTTTATTGTCTTTTGGGTTATATAAGTTTGGTGATTCTAACCTTTGTCAAGGGTTAGAATGATCAATAGATGAAGCACTATAAAACAAATGACCCTAAGGTCTAATTTATACATGTTTATGCTTGGAGAGGAGGGAATAAACTCCAGGGAATGTTAATGGGAGGCAAATGAGAAGCCTCTCATTGATGGTGGGAATTTATGAATAACTCTTGCTAGACTTGACTAACAACATGCTGGTGGCAAATGAAGGTTGGTTTGATGGAGGCATGGACTTGCTTGCAAGTGGCAACTGAATACTACTTTGCTGTTGGTGGCAAATGAGGGTGGATTTGATGGAGGCAAGCAAAGTGTTGCTGGTGGCAACTTAGCCATATACCATATTTTTCCTTCTAGTCCTTCCACTTCCTTTTCTTTCTTCTACACCTCCAAAACTCCTTCATCATCTTTTATTCTTCACACGAAATCTTACGCTTTCATGCTTCGTTTATTCCTTCTTCTCCAATTCGCGCTTTTTATTCCTTTATTCACGTTTCTTCGTCCTTTCTTCCTACAAAACACAATAACCAAACTTTGCACAATATTAGCAATAAAAGTCCGTTTATTACCACAAATAATACACCAATAGTGAAGATAACGCTTATTAATACATGTTGAATTTGAGCGTTATCAGTATGTAAGATAACGGAATATGAAGTGACATGGTATAAGGGAACGGGGAACGTGACATGGCTAAAAAGGACATGGAACGTTACGTGACTGAAAGAGTCTTACTGAATTATGGAAATATGAGAGGATAAAATCCGGATGGACTCGTCCGTTTCTAAGTGGCTTCCCTCTCGGAACAGTTACTCCACAAGATCTGACACCACTGATAAATCTTGGTCCTCCTCACCTTGACTTGAAAATACGTAAAATTTTCTGGTTGTCAACGTAAGATAGATTTGCATGAATCTGATCCAGTGGATTACAATTAGCATGCAAGGGTAACTGAAACATTATGATGCAAAATAACATAACCTAATTGATAATATTAACGTCTTAGAAATGATGCGCGAGACATACTAAAACGTAGTACGTGAAAAACAGTGAACGTGGTACGTGAATAATTTTGAATGTGGTACGTGGAGATATGGTGAGTGTAATATGGGCAAACATATCGTGATCAATGATACGTGTAACATATCATGAACGTGATATGGGAACCGTGGAATGAACATGACATGTGAAACATATCGTGAACATGGAATACGGCGGCGGTAACGCCAAACGCTATAAGGTGAAACGTGGAATGTGACGTGAAACATCTATATGAGGATAGAGACTTACACTAAACTTGAGTCTGGTCTCTCAAGTTCTTGCAAAACCTCCCAAAACGAAAATGAACGTAAAATTGTAAGCCCGGATACGATCATGAACGTGAATAGTGTCATGAACGTGAGTGTGAAAACAAGTCGTAAAATTGGAACAAGAACGTAAACGTAAACAAGGAGCACAAATGCGAAGCTTGTCTGACCGATAACTGACGTATTACCAAGTGATCGGATGAGCCTTGGCTGGAACATGTCTGATCAATCTGTTGGTTCTGAAATCCTTGCAGATGTAAGGATTCTGCAGACTTGATCAAACTCTTGGCAATAACCCAGATAGCATCATGCTTCTTCTGAGTTTGCATTAATCTGGTAACCAAAATCCATGGAGATCTTGTCCCATTTCTGTTCATATTTTCTAAAGATGGAAAAACATCCTAAATTCTGAGGAAATTTCACTTCATCGGTGTTTTCATCGAGGAAAACCTGATTTCCTCAAAATCTAGAGAAGAGCACCGATGAATTTGTTTATGAGTTCATGGAAACTCATTTTATTAAGTTCATAATGCTGTTGGAGCATTTATGAGACCGTAACAAAATCATGAATCTAGCATGACCGAGTCGTGTACGAATAGCAGTCATGGAAATGTCCTGCTCTTTCACTCGTCACTGTTGGCAACATGATCATGAATCCGATCTCGGAAAAGTGTTTAACACCCTAAAGTCGATTGGACATGTTGTCAATACGTGGAGGAGAATAACGGTTATGAATGGTGATTTGTTTTAATCGACGGTAGTCGACACATAATCTCATGTTACCGTCCTTCTCCTTGAAGGTTCTTCTGGAATGTATGGGAAGATTTCTAAAATATCGGCAGGTTATGCGTAAAAGGAACTTCAGTGGTCATGTCTTAACTGATAGCTAGAAAATTTTAGCAGCCTAAGCACGTGCTTGTAAAGCATAAATGCTTTGTACAGATTTTCCTGATGGAAAACCATGCTAAATGCATTCAGGAGCTTGAACATTACTGTACATAAGCATGAATCGTAGCATGGTGTGATGTTCGTAGTCCATAATTAGGATTAAATTCAACTCGCATCTGTCCGAGGTAATGCGTTAGCAGCTTGGATCTTATCATTAAGCTGAAGGAAAACCTTCACATACATGGGTGATACAAATGGCGTCCTTTATGGTAATGAATATTGTTGGGAATAAAATGTAGCCAGTACACTTGAACGCTGACAAGAAGAAAACAAGCGTTGATAAGAAGAGAACAAGCGCTGACAGATCAAGCGTTGATAGGAAGAAGTCAAGCGTTGATAGGTTGAAGACAAGCACTGATAGAAAGATATGGTCTACGCGTATTTTGTTTCTAGTTTGTTTCTAGTAAAGATAGGATCAACAATGTATTTTCTATAATTATCTTTACCTAGAATAGCTGATACGTAGACTCTTGTACAAGGCTTCTTATGTCTATAAAAGAATAACTTTAGGTTATGTTTCATATAAGTTTTTCATACATTTAACACTTTCATTGTAAGCAAGTTCGTTATTATCAATCAAGTGAAAGTTTGTTTTACAACTGTTTGTGTGTTCTTGTTTAAGTATTAATTCCGCATAATACTTGAATTGTATCATACACAACAAAGTTTCTCTACGTGTATAACTTGATCTAATCTCGTTTACACAAGCTAAATCGATCTAAGTTTGGGATCAACAAGTGGTATCAGAGCTTGTTGAGAAACTTTGATCTAAAAGAACACAAGAACCCTAAACTACCAAAAACCCTAATTTTCACAAAACCCTAAAAACATCATGTCTACTCCAGAAGTAACCTCCTCCAACTCAAACCACAACATCAACATTCCCATGCTAGATCCAGACAATTTTGAGCTGTGGAAGTTTAACTTTGAGCAATATCTGCAAATCCATGACTACACTCTCTGGGAGATTATTGAATATGGAAACACATTCAATAAAGCTCAAAAGATTGCAGATGCCATTGCTACAAGATCAGCTGTTCAAGGATGCTCTGAAGCAGATAAGAAAGAAAAACCTGAAGATGGTAAAGCTGTGTCTGCTGAGGACATAGCAAAGAAAAGGGTTGATATGAAAACCCTAAGCATTCTAAAACTCTCTTTGGGACAAGAAAATCAGCACAAATACAGAGGTTATGAGTCTGCAAAAGACCTTTGGGCAGCCCTTGAAGTTGCCTATGGTGGTAATGCTGATACTGTAGAAGAGAAAAGGAAGCAACTCTTACATGAGTATGCTGTTTTTAAGGCTCGATCTAATGAGAAGCTAAGTAGTGTGAGAAGCAGACTTCTTGACATTACAAGCAAGCTATCCTTCATGGGGACAGTAATTGGTGATGTTGACATTATTGCCACTTTTCTTAAAAGCCTTGGTGATGCATGGAAAATTGAGGCAAGATCTATAATTGCCAACAACACTCACAAAAGTTCTACTTTTGATGATGTTTACAACAAACTAAGGCTGTTGGAGAATGAAACTCTTTTGGATCATGGAAGCAAGACTACCAATAGAAACATGGCCTTCTTCTCACATAGTGAAGGTCAATTTGATCAGAAGGATTCATACATGCACCCAGTTATTGGATCAACATGTGTTAACGCTGGATCATATCCTGTCAACGCCTCACATTCAGACGCTAACACATACAAAATTGACTCTCCAAGAGTTAAGCCTGCTGATATTGATCTGGATACTGTGTGTGCATACATTGCTTCATTGCCCAATGGTTCAGTGATTACTTATGAGGACCTTGAGCAAATAAGTGATGAGCACTTGGAGGAGATGTATATAAAGTGGAACATGGCTCTTGCAAGTATAAGAGCAAACAGATGGAATAGAAGATTTAAGAAGAAGATGACTTTTAATGCAAAGGACACTGCTGGATTTGACAAATCCAAGGTTGAATGCTACAATTGTCATCGGATGGGGCACTTTATGAGAGAATGAAGATCTCCAAGAAGATCTGATGCTGGAAAACCCTCAAGCCAAATTGTTAAGGCTCAGGATCCCAAGGCCATGATGGTAATGCAAGAAATTGATGGTGTTGGATGGGACTAGAGCTATTTGGCTAAGGATGAGGAAGAGGGTAAAGCATTGGTTGCTGAGATAGAAGAAGAAGAGCATGTTCAATATGCTCTCATGGCACACTCCTCATCTTCATCAGACAATAAGGTATATGATGATGCTTTTTGTAGTAAGGGTTGTCGTTTAAATACTGAAAGACTTAACAAAGAGGTTTTAAGACTGTTATCAGATGTGAGTAATGAGAGATGCAAGTTGTCTAACTATCAACTTGCTCTTACTCAAACTGAAAAGACTGTAGCTGAGTATAAGAAAATGGATTTTGACCTAAAAGATAAAATAAATATCTTAAAACATGATTTAAATGCTAGTACTGATATTAGAAACATCATGGAAAGGGTCAATGCTGAATTACATGCTAAGTTAGATGAGGCTATCAAGAATAAGGATAATGTAGACCTTAAAATTTAGAGATTTGATAAGGCCCCACAAACCCTAGGAGAATGTGTTAGTAAACAAAGGGATTCTAGGGACATGACTGGGATTGGGATGAAAGAGTATGCTAGTGTTCCACCACCAGCTGGGGACTTTATGGTGTCCAAAGAAAGGACTTATCTTGGACTGGTTTACCAGAACTCCAAGAAGAGGAATTTGTTCCTCCACCAAGAGTCCTTACCCGAGTAGAAGAATATAGGCAGAAGTTGACTGATTTGAACCAATGGAAGAAATCCAACCCTACCTTGTTTGTCAAGGGTGGCATGCTTTGTGATAGCCCAAATGAGTCTACCCCTATCATAGTAACAAACCCAATCACTGGCAAGACTGTTGACCTTGGCTCAAACGCTGTTAGAAAACCTAGCATTAAATATACAGAAATGTATAGGAATACTAGGTCACCAAAAAGCCAAGTTAGTAATAATGGAACAGGTTTCTTTTCTTCTAGACCTAGAGTTATGTCTAGAAAAGCCTGCTATACTTGTGGTAGCTTTTCACATTTAGCCTATAAGTGTGTCAACGCTTCCAAGGTCAACGCTGACAAAAGGTCAAACATTGTCAGACCCAAGACTTTTGTGGAGCAAAGTCCACAAGTTGTTAGACCAACCCCATTCTTCACTAAAAGGTCTAACACTTATGGACAAAGACCTTTTCAAAAGACCAATACATGGTCTAATATGCAATGGGTCCCTGTAGCAAACCCTAGGTTCAACGCTGATAAGGGTAATTTCAGCGTTGACAAGACCAAATCAAACGCTGACAGAAACGTTGCCAGACCAAATAATGGTAAATATTTGCAACCACAGGGAAAGGGGTCTAAAGCTTCTTCTAGCTTGACATGGAGACCTAAGCAAGATCAAAACCCTAATTCTAATGGGATTTCTATGACCTGTAACAGATTTAATTATATTTCAAAGGTCATCATAAAACCAATTGGGGTTAACTGGGTTTTCAATCCAAAAAGGGATGAACAAGGGGTTGTTATGAGAACTAAGTCTGTTCTTGTTGAACAACCAGATGAATCCAAGTCTGCTCCGGCTTGGGTTCCCAAAGAAAACTAATTTGTTTTCTTTATGTGCAGGACATTCAAAAACAGGTGAATGATTATGGCTATTGGGATAGTGGATGCTCTAGGCACATGACTGGGAAGGAAGATTATCTCACAAACTTCACTCCCATTAAGGATGGTGATAAAGTTTACTTTGGAGGCGGATATGGAACTATCACAGGCAAAGGAACTCTTCTCACCAACAATTTGCGTTTTGAAAACGTGTTTCTGGTAAAAGAACTTGATTATAATCTTTTTAGTGTATCACAAGTTTGTGATAACAAAAATAAAGTTCTTTTTACTGATACTGAATGCTTGGTGTTGAGCAAGGATTTTAAAATACCAGATGAGAAATTCATTGATTATAGAACACCTAGGCATAAGGACATTTATAATGTGAATCTTAATGGAATTAGGATGAATAATAACATGTCATGTTTTTATGCTAAAGCTTCAGTTGATGAGAGTAATCTATGGCACAGGAGACTAGGGCATATTAACTTTAAAAATATAAACAGACTTGTGAGACTTGGTTTGGTTGATGGTTTGCCTGAAAAGGCTTTCCACAATGACCACTCTTGTGTTGCATGCCTTAAAGGCAAACAGCACAAGGTCTCATTTAAGTCTAAACAGGTGCACTCTAGTTCTAAACCTCTTCACTTGCTACATATGGACCTGTTTGGTCCAACTAATATAGAGAGTTTGAATGGTAAATCTTACTGGTTTGTCATCACTGATTACTTTTCTAGGTTTACTTGGACTTTCTTTTTAGCCATGAAAAGTGACACTGTTGATACTTTAATTAACTTTATTAACCAAATAGAGAAGAAGTCTGGTAATGAAGTTAAAATGCTTAGAAGTGATAATGGTGGTGAGTTTAGAAATAAGCTATTGGATGATTTTTGTGCCAAGAAAGGGATTACTAGATAGTTTAGTGTTGCCAGAACCCCACAACAAAATGGGGTTGCTGAGAGAAAGAATAGAACCCTAATTGAAGCAGCCAGGACTATGTTGGCTGATGCTTACTTTCTTATTGCATTTTGTGTTGATCCCAAACTTAGATCGATTTAGCTTTATGTATACGAGATTAGATCAAGTAATACACTTAGAGAAACCTTTGTATATGTATATGATAATCTAAGTGTTATGCAGAATTAACACTTAAACAAGAACACACAAAGATGTAAACAAACTTTCACTTGATTAATGATAACAAACTTGCTTACAATGAAAGTGTTTAACGTATGAAAACTTATATTGAACAATAACCTAAAGGTCTTCTTTTATAGACATAAGAATCCTCGTACAAGAGTCTACGTATCAACTATTCTAGGTAAAGATAATTATAGAAAATACATTGTTGAACTTATCTTTACTAGAAACAAACTAGAAACAATATACGCGTAGACTAAATCTTCCCATCAGTGCTTGTCTTCAATGTATCAACGCTTGACTTCTTCTTGTCAACGCTTGATCTGTCAGCGCTTGTTTTCTTCCTATCAACGCTTGTTTTACTCTTGTCAGCGCTCAAGTAGACTGGCTATATTTTATTCCCAACAATCCTCCCCTAAATATGATATTTACTCTAATAATCAAGTTTCTGAATAAACATTAAGAACTAGGAGGAATCTTACAAACTTTCTCATACTGGTAATAAATATGTCTGATCAAATCTTTGGCCACGTCACTTTAATAATCAATTTCCAGCTGTGTAGTCTTCATCTTCTCCAAGACTTCCTTGGACATGGAATACCGAGCATCTACAAGAAGATACTCAGCAAACTTTGTAGAACTTAAGTAATATACACCAGCAGCTGAATACAATCTCCAATGAAGACCACCGAGGTCATCTTCAAGATCCTTCCAAACAGCAGGATCTTCATCTCTTGGTCCACACATTCTCTTGAATGTTGACCACAGTTTTATTCCATTGACTGAAGTTGGTGCTTCAGTCTTATACTTGGCCTCTAACAATATCCATAGATCCACCAAGTCTTCTCTATCAAAACTTGCAAACAAAGATATAAGAGTGGTAAAAGTGTGAACCTCTTTCCCATACCTGCCAATCTTCCAAAACCCACATTCATCTTCCTCATAGCTTATAATAGGGTTTCTGGAATCAAGAGGTAACACTTGCACCATATCTGAAGCTTCCAATGGTGAGAGCTTGAGGCTCTTTCTTATAACAGCTTCATTTGGATTTAACTTATCCATATCTTTGGGAAACTCAAGATGGACTCCCTTCTTCACAGGTCTGGGAACAATCAATGCCTTCTTAAGCTCCATTTCTTCTGCAAGTTCTTCTTTCCTTTCATCAGAAAGAAGTCTTAGAGTGTTTTCTTCCTACACTCTTACCCAAATGGGATAAGCTTTGAACTCCAACTCTTCAAATGTCAATCCAATCAATTTCTTATAAGTCCACCCTGTTCCATGACATCTGAGTAGCATGTAGTACAACTCCCTTCTATCCCTTTTCAAATTTCAGAGAACATTGCTTGCTTTGTGTTTCAGAATGACCTTGCAATCCTTTTGTACTCTGAGAAGAATCTCCAAACCCCATATCTGATCTTAAATAGTCAAATGTGGATTCTCAATACACCTATCTTCCCAAGCATGATACATCTGAACAACTTCTGGCATGTCAAAATCAACTTGCAACTTCAACTCATTCAACTTCTCTTTTGCCAACTCATCACCATACTCAAGTCTTTCTGGTTGTTCTATAATCATTACACTTGAGTCCGAACTGGCTTCATCACTTCCTTCTTGTTCTTCTGAAGTAACAACAAAATGTGATTCACCCACCTTCTTTCTTTCTTGTTCCACAATTTGTGCAGCCAACCTTCTGTCAAACTCAATCTGTGCTGCATTCTTTGGAACATCTACTTCTACCATAATACCCTTACCCTTATCTAATGGATACAATGTGGGTAAGGAAGATGGTAATACCTGTGAAGAATCATCTTTGATGATGGATGATGACTGGAATACATCAACCTCATCTGCAGGCCTGTCAACGCTCACTTTTGCTTTATCAGCGTGCAAGTTACTCATGTCAGCGTTTAAATCTTGCTTGTCAACGCCCAAAGTACCTGTCTCAGCACCTCTTGTAATTTTTTCCAACATGGCTGTAAATGACAAATTTAAGTTTGTAGGAGAGACTAGAGACGTATCAAAACCTGTCTGTTTCTTCAAACTTGTTAGGGCCTCAGCAACACCCAAAGATTCACCATCAAGAGAGCCCTTATCACTCACATTTATCTGTTCATCCTCCCCTTTGGAAGATTCCTCCATCCCTCTCCTTGTGCTAGCATTTTCCAAAACAACAATCCTCTCCCTCAATTTCTTGAGTTCAAGGCCTTGTGTGCTGACAACTTGTACCAAGTCTGCATTTTGCTTTTGCAAGCTATCCCTTGTGCAGTAACTTTGGACATCAAAAACCATTTGTAAAAATCTGGGATAAGCTAAAGTCATTTTGTTCCCTTTATTTTTACACATGCCCTCAAAAATCATTTTGGAATAATTAAACTTTTGCCCAGTAGCAATGCTGTAACACCCCATTTTGATAAATGGAATATCACGCGTGATTATGGCGTGTCATCAAAGCATGCAAGGTGATATGCAGTAAAACATACATGACCATAGGGAAAACCGGAATCAAACATCGGTTCCCAAACATAAGCCCAAAACATAAATAAAGGAAATGAACTGAATAAAGACTAAACAAGCATAACTATATGAAGGCAAAAAGGAAAAGAAGTCTCTGGCAGCTTCCATCCTATGTGCGTCCTCCAAATGCTCGAGTCTTGGGTACCTGCCGTTTTGGGACATGGAAAGGAAAGTAACGGCTGAGCAAGACGCTCAGTGCACGGATGTACAATAAAGCATGATATAGGATAGACATGTAACATATAACAGCGGAAGACTAAGTGCTGAGTAAACTGGTTAAGTATCATGAAAACTGGTTTTATAGTTTGAAAAGCCTTATGTTTAACCTGTGAAAACTGTTTTAACATATAAATACCATAGCCCATATAGGTCATGAAAAGGTCACGTGCATGAATACTTGGAGGGGTGACCTCATCATGCTGATTAGAGGGGATGCCTCTAATCAATATACTGATTTGGGTAGGAGGGATCAGCTCCTTGTGAAGGGTGCAAGGCACACACCACATTCACCATGATAAACTGAATAAAACATGTAACTAGGATGCACCCATACGCCCCGACTGATATAATAATATGGCCAAACTGAAAAGGGACGCCACGAGCAATCACTCTGCCGTGGGGAAGTCATAACATCGGTGCCTCCAATGCTATGGTTATGGTACCTCCATAACTAGGTGAAACTGGTCATGCTTGTATATGGCTATAGTTTATGCTAAATTAACATAAGCAGTTCAAAACAATAAAACAAATGCTGGGGAAAACAGTTGGCTGCATACGGGGAAATCCTAATAAGGAAAGAATGTCCATACTGAAAGGACGGGAATCCGTACCTCAAGTCCAGTGAAATGAACGGAAGAAAGACTCCTACTTCTGGATCACTAATGCTACATGAATACACACGTGTATAAGTATCGATTCACTGATTACGTACTGGGTTCTGTGTCTCGTTATAGCTGATTTGGTATGTTTTAGGTCATGGTTCACTGTTTAAAGCCTTAAACTGTGTTTATCTTGTATTCTGATTTATCTGATTAAGTATTACTGGTGATTCATGTATTAATATACTTACTGTATAATAATAAGTAACTTTCCAAAAATAGCCGTTTTCCAAAAATAGAAAGTTTCCAAAAATAGAAAGTTTCCAAAAATATAAAGTTACCAAAAATAGAAAGTTTCCAAAAATAGAAAGTTTCCAAAAATAGAAAGATTCCAAAAATAGAAAGTTTCCAAAAATAGAAAGTTTCCAAAAATAGAAAGTTTCCAAAAATAGAATTTACTGCTTAAAATAGATTAGTTTCTAAAAATAGAAAGTTTCCAAAAATAGATCAGCTGCCTTAATTAAATAAGTTTCCATATATAGAAAGTTTCCATGATTAGATTAGTTGCCTTATTTAATTAAGTTTCTATAAATAGAAGTTTCCATAATTAGAATTAAGCTGATTACATAAGCTAACATATAAGTCTAAGTGTTTAAGCTTATTTCTTAAGTCATATGATATAGTGTATAGTTTAATTATTATTTCATGTATCTTAATTAAACTATAGGTTAAGCATTTTAATTAAAGTATAACATGTATAATTAAAATGAAATGAAAAATACTTAGGTTAAAATGTGTATTATTATTAATAATAATATAACCTAAGTCATGTCTAAATTAATTAATTATAGGCATGTTTTAATAATTAATTAATTATAACTTATAACATAAAATACTTAGGTTAAATTAATGTCATGATAAACTAATAATTAAAATAACCTAAGTCATGATTTAATTAATATTTCATGTTATTAATTAATTTATATCCTAAGTTCATGATTCATAAAAATTAACATGTAACATAGATCATGGTTTAACCAACGAACCGTGAACCGGGCATGAAATCGACACCGTACCCCGAACCAAATCGGGGTTCCCCTTGGTTCCTTGCTGCCGTGGGACCCACACCACCAAACCGGGGCCACATGGTCTCGGTGGTGGTTTCTAGGCCAAGCCGTGACCCCCTTAGGGCACGGTCTAGGTGGCGGCCAAACTAAACACCCCTAAAACAACCTTTTGATTTTACCCTTTAACCAAATACATGTTTATCTTATGTTTTTAATTAGGTTTTAAAAACATCATGTTCTTAATTAATTTTACCAAATCAAATCAAAAGAAATAATTAAAAAGAAAGGTTAAAAAGGTATACCGATTGTGTAGATGAATTAAGGATGAACAAACACTAATACTTGTACAATATCCATGATCAAAATCAACAAGAACACCTCCTTTTGATGATTATAGGTGGCGGCTACAAAAGGGAAAAGGAAGGAGAGGAGAAAACTTTTTAGGGTTTTATGTTTATTTTCTTGAAAAGTGAAAATGAATGCCTTTTTTCCCCTTAACCCCCTTGTTTAGTAAAATGATGGGCTAGGCCCATTCTTCTTCCTAATTTCGTGGATATGGGGCCCACAAGGGGTAACCCACATGTTTTTCGTGTCTAAAATATAAGTGCGACCTCGTGTTCGTGTTTTACGTGTTCGTTCGTGGTTAAACGTGTTCGTGTCTGAAGCGTGTTCGTGTCTGAAGCGTTTTTGTTTATTTTAACGCTCGTAATTATCTTATATGTATTTACGTAATTATTCTAGTTCGTATTTTAAATGGTGATCATGATTTAATTATGTTCACGTGATATATTTATTAACTGTTTATCATGAGTTCGTACGTAATCGATACTTGTCATGTCATACACGTATGCACTTGCTTGATTATTAGCACATGAATGTGATCAATACTACATGAGGTAAGTTTTAATCTAGGACGTACGATCTTAAGGGCACTATTCATGGTAAAAGCATGCGGGTTTTACAATTCTTCCCCCCTAAAAAGAATAATTCGTCCCCGAATTATAGATAAAGTAAGCTGAAAAGAAGTAACATACCCGAATCAAACTGGAAAGGTATGCAAAATAACGGAAATGAAGGTGACATGGTAGAAGGGAACATGGAACGTGAGATGTCCTGAAAAGACATGGAACATGACGTGACTGAAAGGACATATCTAATCGATAAGAGAAAAAAATGGATAAGAAGTCCGGATGAACTTGTCCGTTTCCAAGTGGCCTCCCTCTTGGAACGGTTCCTTCAGAAGATCCTGACACTAATGATAAATCTTGGTCCTCCTGACCTTGACTTGGAATACGAAGAAATTCTTGGTTATCAACGGAAGGTAGATCCCCTAAATTCGATCGAGGAAATAAGAGTTAACGTGCAAGGGTACTGAAACGTTATGATGCAAGACCATCTGACTTAACTGATAATTAGAAACGATGAGAGAGACATAAAGAAACGTAGTACGTGAAAAATTTTGAACGTGATACGTGAAAAATTTTGAACGTGCTATGTGGAGATATGGCGAGTGTAGTATAAGTAAACATATCGTGATCCCTGATACGTGTAACCTATTTTGATCATGATATGAGAAACATGGAATGAACATGACATGTGAGACATATCGTGATCATAGAATATAATGGCGGTAACGCCAAACGCTACAAGGTGAGACGTGGAACATGACGTGAAACGTCTATCTAATGATGGAGAGTTATACTAAACTTGGGTCTGGTCTCACAAGTTCTTGCAAACTTCCCAGAATGAGAAACGAAATGAACGTAAAATCGTAAGCCAAAATACGATCATGAACGTGAATAGTGTCATGAACGTGAGCGCGAAAGCAAGTCGTGGAATAGAATGAAGACATGAAGTAAGTTAGGAGTACAATTACGAATCTTTGTCTGACCCGATAGCTGAGGAATTGCCAAGTGATCGGATGAGCCTTGGCTGGAACATGTTCGTTCAATCTGTTGGTTCTGGAATCCGTACGGATGTAAGGATTCTGCAGACTTGATCAAACTGTTGACAATAACCCAGATAGCATCATGCTTCTTCTGAGTTTGCTGAAATCTGTAACTAAAATCCATGGAGATCTTGTCCCTTTTCGATTCACAATTTCATATGATGAAAACATCCCAGTTTGTTGGTGTCCTATCTTAACCTGTTGGTATAACAGGTACCTAGATATGAACGTAACTGTATCTTGCTTCGTAGAAACTTGATACATAGAAGGTTGCGAAACTCTGAGTCTCTGAATTTAGACTTCTCCTAGCGTAGGATTTTATAGAACACCTAATGTAGTGTCGGGTTCTCTTCTTTACTCATAAGCTGAGTCATGGTAAGATTAACCGTAGAATGCCATGTGATTCAGCGTGTCACTGAAATCAAACAGAATTGATATCGGAAAGAATTCCAGGGTAAAATTTCTCTTGTCATAGAATTTGCAACGTAGTGCAGATATGGTCTTCCTGTTCTTCTCCAGGCTTAGAGGAAATCAGGTTATCCTCAATGAAAACGCTCTAGAATTTGTTTAGGAGTTCATGGAAACTCAATTTATTAAGTTCATAATGCGGTTGGAGCATTGATGAGACTAATTCAAAATCATAAATCTGGCATGACCGAGTCGTGCACGAATAGCAGTCATGGACATGTCCTGCTTTTTCACTCGTCACTGTTGGCAGCATGATTGTGAGTTCGATCTTGGAAAAGTGATTAACACTATACTGTTGATTGCACATGTCGTCAATACGTGGAGGAGAATAACGGTCATGAATGGTGATTTGTTTAAGTCGACGGTAGTCGACACATAATCTCATGGTACCATCCTTCTCCTTGAAGGTTCTTCTGGAGTGTAAGGAACAATTTTGGAATAATCCGTTGGTTATGCGTAAAAGGACCTTAGTAGTCGTGTGTTACTGACAGCTAGAAAATTTTAGCAATTATGGCTAACAAAGCACGTGCTTGAAAAGCATAGATAATTGTACAGATTTTCCTGATGGAAAATCAAGCTGAATGTATTCAGGAGCCTGAACATTACTGTACATAATTATGAATCATAGCATGGTGTGGTGTTCATAGTACGTAATTAGCATAAAATTCATCTTGTGTCTGTCTGAGGAAATGCGTTAGCAGCTTGGGTCTTATCATTAAGCTGAAGGAAAACCTTCGTATGCGTGGGAATACGAAAGGCGTCCTTCATGGTCATGAATACATGAAATATGGTGAAAGAAATGAAAGTGACATCGGCAACGTGACAGTTGTCACTAATGCGCCGATAATGGTATTGAAATTCTTGTGGCCTGATTAATACAGGGCACAACAACATAGATATACCCATGGAGGGTACCCTGAATTTCTTAGAAATGTTCCATAATTAGACGTGAGTCATGTGTCTTGACTCGTGTCTTGAGAAATGTGAGCGTGACATATGCCTTGACTGGTATCTTGACATGTGTCCTCAGAAAGTATACGTGAGACATGTGTCTTGACTGATGTCTTGACATGTGTCTCGAGATGTGAAATAATTAGAACTACAAATATTAGGTTAATATGCCAGAATTGGCGGATCGGTTGGACTACTGATCATTTGTATGTCTGATCACGTCTGCGGCCAGAGCCTCGGTTGCGATTTCTAGGATATTTTCTGTCATGGTAGTGGTTACTATCGTCTTGTCTGTAGGTTCCATGACGGTCATTCTCATGACCGTGACTCATGTAACTATTTAGTTGAGTGGCTGGCTGGTACTGGTTTGCACTCATATGGCTGAAATGACAGCCGAACGACGTGTGACATGTAACTATGAATTTAGGACAATGATTGATGGGAATTGTCTGATGGTGAAGCATCTTCTCGTCCAATTGCTTTGCTCCGACGCCTTTGTCTTCGTCTTTTAGGATCTCCAGGTTGTGAACAGCATCAGCATCAGCATCTCGTAGCGTCTCCCAACATCAGCAGCGTCAACCTTCAGTAACATCTCCAAGCTATGAGCGGCATCGACAATCTTGTAGAATATCAGCAAGTGAACCTACGCCTGACATGATTTAGAATCGACTAGCGAATACTCGTGAAGTATTGCAAGTGGAATACACATGGATTAAGGTACATGTAATACACATGAAATACGGTACGTGGAGTACACATGGAATACACATGAAATGATCGGTATGGGGTCGGTCATTTATCATGATTTAAGGGAAGTAACCCGGTTAAACGGTTAGGAAAACCATCATGATAACCTGGCAGTATTAGCATAGACATCATTCTGGTTGCATAGAGAAACGCTAAAGTGTGGTTACACAAAATTCAACGATGATTTGCCTGACAGCATGATCAATGAAAACCAACCATGACTATCATGAAAGCATGATTAAAGAAATCTAACAATGTCTTGCAGGACAACGTAAATAACAAAAGAGGCATGAAACATAATCAACATGAAGACGGAATTATCATGAGGAAACATGAAACCATCTATTACGAAGAAGTGTATAACATAATCAGCATGAAACTGAAGTTAACCATGACAGTATGAAGGCATACTTGACATAAAAACATAATAACTTATGATGGGACATGAAAAAAAAATTTATGCCAATTTAAATCATGAGAAAAATTTTATGCAAGAAAAACAGTGCCTGAATGCGTAATGTAGTTTATAAAACCTTTATATGTGCGAGGGAACGCCTATGGGTCGGTTCCAAAACAAAAGACATGGCGAGGGGACGCCTATGGGTCGGTCCCAAAGTTAAAAGTTTCGATAAAAGCACATGCGACTAAATAGGGCCAGTCTTGTACCAACCATTACTTAGTCAAAATTCCTGTAACAGATGACATATGATATAAATGCATGAATGCATGAAACATAATAATTAAAAGTCATTGTCAAAACTTAACAGAAAAATTTTTATGTGAAAATTATGAACTACTGGGGTCAGTCCACATCGTCACAGTTCACGAGGAACATCATGCATAGACAATGACACATAACTAAGTATGGATGACGGTTGTTCATTCCATATTAGTAAGACGATACTGGTGAAAACATCATGGTGAAAACAACAAGGTGCTGAAAACGTCATGGCTAAAACAAAAAGGTGCTGAAAACGTAATGGTTGAAACAACAACGCGCTGAAACATCAATACGTGGAATAACAAACGTTGGCTTAGGAAGCTCCTGGTGACTACCCACTAGTCACAGGTCGAGTTTTAGAGCCTGCAGGTCGAAGCCTTGTCTCTGATACCATAATTGTAACACCCCATTTTGATAAATGGAATGTCACGCGTGATTATGGCGTGTCATCAAAGCATGCAAGGTGATATGCAGTAAAACATACATGACCATAGGGAAAACCGGAATCAAACATCGGTTCCCAAACATAAGCCCAAAACATAAATAAAGGAAATGAACTGAATAAAGACTAAACAAGCATAACTATATGAAGGCAAAAAGGAAAAGAAGTCTCTGGCAGCTTCCATCCTATGTGCGTCCTCCAAATGCTCGAGTCTTGGGTACCTGCCGTTTTGGGACATGGAAAGGAAAGTAACGGCTGAGCAAGACGCTCAGTGCACGGATGTACAATAAAGCATGATATAGGATAGACATGTAACATATAACAGCGGAAGACTAAGTGCTGAGTAAACTGGTTAAGTATCATGAAAACTGGTTTTATAGTTTGAAAAGCCTTATGTTTAACCTGTGAAAACTGTTTTAACATATAAATACCATAGCCCATATAGGTCATGAAAAGGTCACGTGCATGAATACTTGGAGGGGTGACCTCATCATGCTGATTAGAGGGGATGCCTCTAATCAATATACTGATTTGGGTAGGAGGGATCAGCTCCTTGTGAAGGGTGCAAGGCACACACCACATTCACCATGATAAACTGAATAAAACATGTAACTAGGATGCACCCATACGCCCCGACTGATATAATAATATGGCCAAACTGAAAAGGGACGCCACGAGCAATCACTCCGCCGTGGGGAAGTCATAACATCGGTGCCTCCAATGCTATGGTTATGGTACCTCCATAACTAGGTGAAACTGGTCATGCTTGTATATGGCTATAGTTTATGCTAAATTAACATAAGCAGTTCAAAACAATAAAACAAATGCTGGGGAAAACAGTTGGCTGCATACGGGGAAATCCTAATAAGGAAAGAATGTCCATACTGAAAGGACGGGAATCCGTACCTCAAGTCCAGTGAAATGAACGGAAGAAAGACTCCTACTTCTGGATCACTAATGCTACATGAATACACACATGTATAAGTATCGATTCATTGATTACGTACTGGGTTCTGTGTCTCGTTATAGCTGATTTGGTATGTTTTAGGTCATGGTTCACTGTTTAAAGCCTTAAACTGTGTTTATCTTGTATTCTGATTTATCTGATTAAGTATTACTGGTGATTCATGTATTAATATACTTACTGTATAATAATAAGTAACTTTCCAAAAATAGCCGGTTTCCAAAAATAGAAAGTTTCCAAAAATAGAAAGTTTCCAAAAATAGAAAGTTACCAAAAATAGAAAGTTTCCAAAAATAGAAAGTTTCCAAAAATAGAAAGATTCCAAAAATAGAAAGTTTCCAAAAATAGAAAGTTTCCAAAAATAGAAAGTTTCCAAAAATAGAATTTACTGCTTAAAATAGATTAGTTTCTAAAAATAGAAAGTTTCCAAAAATAGATCAGCTGCCTTAATTAAATAAGTTTCCATATATAGAAAGTTTCCATGATTAGATTAGTTGCCTTATTTAATTAAGTTTCTATAAATAGAAGTTTCCATAATTAGAATTAAGCTGATTACATAAGCTAACATATAAGTCTAAGTGTTTAAGCTTATTTCTTAAGTCATATGATATAGTGTATAGTTTAATTATTATTTCATGTATCTTAATTAAACTATAGGTTAAGCATTTTAATTAAAGTATAACATGTATAATTAAAATGAAATGAAAAATACTTAGGTTAAAATGTGTATTATTATTAATAATAATATAACCTAAGTCATGTCTAAATTAATTAATTATAGGCATGTTTTAATAATTAATTAATTATAACTTATAACATAAAATACTTAGGTTAAATTAATGTCATGATAAACTAATAATTAAAATAACCTAAGTCATGATTTAATTAATATTTCATGTTATTAATTAATTTATATCCTAAGTTCATGATTCATAAAAATTAACATGTAACATAGATCATGGTTTAACCAACGAACCGTGAACCGGGCATGAAATCGACACCGTACCCCGAACCAAATCGGGGTTCCCCTTGGTTCCTTGCTGCCGTGGGACCCACACCACCAAACCGGGGCCACATGGTCTCGGTGGTGGTTTCTAGGCCAAGCCGTGACCCCCTTAGGGCACGGTCTAGGTGGCGGCCAAACTAAACACCCCTAAAACAACCTTTTGATTTTACCCTTTAACCAAATACATGTTTATCTTATGTTTTTAATTAGGTTTTAAAAACATCATGTTCTTAATTTATTTTACCAAATCAAATCAAAAGAAATAATTAAAAAGAAAGGTTAAAAAGGTATACCGATTGTGTAGATGAATTAAGGATGAACAAACACTAATACTTGTACAATATCCATGATCAAAATCAACAAGAACACCTCCTTTTGATGATTATAGGTGGCGGCTACAAAAGGGAAAAGGAAGGAGAGGAGAAAACTTTTTAGGGTTTTATGTTTATTTTCTTGAAAAGTGAAAATGAATGCCTTTTTTCCCCTTAACCCCCTTGTTTAGTAAAATGATGGGCTAGGCCCATTCTTCTTCCTAATTTCGTGGATATGGGGCCCACAAGGGGTAACCCACATGTTTTCCGTGTCTAAAATATAAGTGCGACCTCGTGTTCGTGTTTTACGTGTTCGTTCGTGGTTAAACGTGTTCGTGTCTGAAGCGTGTTCGTGTCTGAAGCGTTTTTGTTTATTTTAACGCTCGTAATTATCTTATATGTATTTACGTAATTATTCTAGTTCGCATTTTAAATGGTGATCATGATTTAATTATGTTCACGTGATATATTTATTAACTGTTTATCATGAGTTCGTACGTAATCGATACTTGTCATGTCATACACGTATGCACTTGCTTGATTATTAGCACATGAATGTGATCAATACTACATGAGGTAAGTTTTAATCTAGGACGTACGATCTTAAGGGCACTATTCATGGTAAAAGCATGCGGGTTTTACAAATGCACACAATAGCACTTGCAATAGATCTATTGATCTCATAATGTGCAGTACACTTGGGACTCAAACATTGCAAGAGGACATGTATTAGGTACTTCCATGCTGGGGGAAACTCCTGTTTATGATATTTGTTTAAAGTTCCCTCATCAGGGAAAGGATACCCCAAAGCCCTTAGTCCTTGTTCTATTTCATTAATGGGGAGGGTGGTTATACCATCTGCATCATCAAGATGCAAAGCTTGGCGAACCAAAGCTTCAGTAACCACCCATGTGCGCCCATGAACAATAGATGATAATGTAGTCACTCTATTAATTGTTGAGGAACTAACATTGTTCCAAAACTGTTTAATATGTGTGACCGGAATGAGTGGAGTATGAGAAAGAGCATACCTAATTGGGGATGCATTCAAATACGCCACCATTTGTGTGTATTGGGGAAACAGAGTATCATCAGCTTCGAGATATGCTATCATGTTGTGTTGACTCCTGAATCCCAATTCCAGATCACTTGGTTTAAATTTTGGTGCCATTGTTGAAAGCTGTTTGAATGATAAAGATGGAGTATAGGAGAAAATATTGTTAGACAAGAATGATAGGTACCCTGTTTAAAATAGGAGCTAAATTAGGAGAGAAAAATGCATGTGATTGGTCAAAAATTAGGCAACTATTTTCAAAATACAATCATGAAAATATTTAAAAGAAATAAGTTTATCTCATGTATTAATTGAAAGTTATCTACTCCCAAAATTACGGCCCAAAAATTCATCAAAAAGTAACAACTGGGTAGGTCCCATTGAGTGTCAACGGTCAAAAATAACCCATCAACGCCCAACGACTATATTCTTGTCAACGTTTGCCAAAGCCATGTCAGCGTCTAAATTGGTCACAACAACGCTTGGAAAAATACTTGTCAGTGTCCAAAAATAAAAATTTATAAAAAATGAAAAATAACCTTAACAAAGTAATTTATCCTAGAGAAGATAACCTATAAGTTGATAATCATTATAGGGCGGCAAGCACTGTCCAGTTATGCACACTTGCTTATGCAAGATATACATAACAGTCCTTTAGTGTCCCTTGCTAACCAAAACTCTTAACAACTAAGTTACCTCACAAAATTCCTTGTTACTCCCAGGTAAAACCCATGATAAAATCATTCCCAAGTCTCCCAACAGACCACAACCAATTCTAGGCCAAAAATGTCTTGGCAGCATGCATAGTATATCAACTTTGCATGCTACAGTGCCTCATGATTTAGTAAAACTAACTCATACTCACCTGTGGACACAATCTAGAATTGTGATAAGAGTATCATAAGGATACCCAAAAAGTCCTAAAGGTTCCTAAAACCTCCCCTTAAACTGTGATACATATGTTGCCAAAAATAAGCATGAACATAAAAAATTTATGTCAAGATAGGAATAGAAAATTCCAACCATCATCCATAAATAAAAACATGCTCAAATGCTTCTCCAATGATCCATAAGCAACTCTGTATCCAAATGGTATACTGCTAACACCACCTGCACATTTAGATTAAAAACCACAAAACTAACATTGTTACTGACAACGCCCCGATAACACTTGACATCGTTAAGAAAAGCTTTGTCAGTGTTAGACAAATATATTGCTGACAACGTCACAATAACACTTATCAGCGTTAAAGCAACCTTTGTCAGTGTTCGAAAAATATAGTGGAAAATCTAAATCCTCAAAAAGACCAATAACGATGCATTATCCTGTATATATTTTTACAAAAAGACCCTAAATCACATATTATGTGAGATTGATCATTCCAATACTTGCTACCAAGTATTGAAATCTTCCAGCATCAAAAGGTTTAGTTAGTAAATCAGACACATTTTCTTCTGTGTCAATCCTATCTGGTTGTATTAAACCCTTTTCAAAACAATCTCTTATAAAATGGTGTCTAATTTCTATGTGTTTGGTTTTAGAATGATGTACAGGATTCTTAATAATGCATAAAATGCTGTTATTGTCAACAAATATCTTGGTATGCATGAAATTATACCCATAGTCTAACAGCTGGTTCTGAATCCATAAGACTTGTCCACAACAAGCAGTTGCAGCCACATACTCTGCTTCAGTTGTGGAATTAGCCACCACTGTTTGTTTCTTGCATTGTGATAGGTGTGAAAACATCCATCCTTTTACCACTTATTTCTGGCTAAAACAAGACCAAAACACGTATTTAATATCATTTATTTGGAATTATGCGTGGTTTTTATGTTTATTGTTTTTTTAGAGTCAACCGGATGAATATTGAAGAAAACATGGATTGCACGGGTTTTATCGAAGAAAAAGACTCAAGACGAAGTCTATTGTCCAAGAGATGCAAAAGATTTGAAGTCATTGTGCCTATTTAAAGATTTATCGAAGAATAGAGCCAAAGATGGAAGATTCATATATGTCGAAGAACTTGAGTCTATTAAACTAAAGATTATAAGACGAGTTGGAATTATTCACCGGCACTTCTCAAAATCTAAAGTCGGAAACGTTAATTTGAAAGAAACGTAAAGACTAAAGAAGGAAGAAGAAAAGAAGCCCAAACAAAAGCCCATCCATAAAGCCCACATCACACGCCTATATATATGATTCTACTTCACAAATTTGGAACACTTAGTCTTTAGCTTAGTTTTTAGTTTTCCTTTTCTCTCTAGTTCTAGAGAGAGAAAGTTCCTACCTTTCTCTCACTAAATTTTTCCTTGTTTTCATCTTTTAAATTTTAAGCTTTTCATGAATCTTTGTATTTTAAGTTTCTTAATTAAAAGTTTAAGTTTAAGTTTGTGTTTTTTAATCTCTTCCTACTTTTCTTGGTTTCGTTTTGCCTTTAATCCAAAAGCTACAATCCTCGCGGTTTGGTTTCGTTTCATGTTCAAGTAGTTAAAAGATCAATCTTTTCACCACTTTTTTAAGCTTTTAATTGGTTTAGGCTATAAGCTCTCTATGCTTATTAGCTTACTTCATGCTTTAGTTTTTTTTACTTTTCGGATTATTAAAAAGGTTTAGTCATTCAAAAGTTTTGTTTATAAAGTTTAAGATTTCTCGTGTTCAAAAGTTGTCCAATTTAATCTTTTTGAAGAAGTTTAAGTCCTGTTAAGATAGCTTATCGTATGTGCTTATCCAAGTTTCAGCTTATTATCATTCTCGGATTGATTGGGTTTCCATCGCAATATAAGGGTTTATACATATTCCGACGGTTTTCTGATTTGTATCGCAATAACCCAAGTGTGGGTTCTACTTTGCGATAGGTTGGTAATTCCCCCTTATTCCGATCTGGATTGCGATCGCTTATTGCGATCACACATTCCGACGGGACTAAGGTCCTTTTTAAGTCGAAACTCTGGCCAATTTTTATTTACCACATTCCGATAGTAAGTCATTGCGACAGAAGTGTTTACGATATTCCGATCAGACTTTCCGATCTAGAACATTCCGATAATAACTGCATTTCGATAGACCATATTCCGATAGCTTGCAGCTTTGTATTCCGATGGATTGTTTTGACACTTATTCCGATGGAACATTCCGATCTGGGATTCCGATGGAACATTCCGATCTGGGATTCCGATGGACCTGTTTTAATTGTATTCCGATAGACAAAGTGTTTTGATATTCCGATAGCTTAAGGTTTTAAGTTCCAAAGTTTTTAGCAAAGTTTTTAAGTGTTAGTTTAATTAAGTTTTCCAAGTATTTTTCTAATCCTTTCCTTAAGTTTTCAAGCTTTTATTTTTAACTCGCCAATTTATTTTAATCTTTCAAAGCATTTACTATTCGACACTTACTTATTAGTTATTAGTTTAAAATAGATAAACAAACCAACACCTTTTTATTAACCAAGAACAAATCATTCCACTTAGAGCCGTGATCAATTCGAGGAGATACCGAGACTAATCTAGAACCCCATACTAAAAGCATGTATTAAATGGCGCCGCTGCCGGCTCTTCTCGTTAAGATCAACAGTTTTTTCTGAGAACTTGGATTTTGGGATCCGTTCCTCGTGAACGTTACTTTTCCATAAAAAATTTCAAAAACACAAAAAAATATAAAATTTTCAAAAATCCTAAAAATTAAAAAACATAAAAACCAAAAATATTTCTGCTTTGTTTTTGCCTTGTTAGTTCTTTTGCAGGTGCATGCGTACACGATCAACGTCTTATCAAGAGCCCGAGCCTCTCGAAGACTTAGACATGGCCGGTGTACAAAACAACAACAATAACCCACCTCAAAACAATAATAACAATAACAACCCACCTTTCAACAACAATAATAACAACAACAATGAGCCTCTACCGGATAATCGCCCGATGATTGAACTTCTGCAAGCACATGTAGATGGTAACAATGATCCAATTGTCATACCCGCGTTTGCAGCCAACAACTTTGAGCTCAAATCCGGCTTTATCCAGATGGTCTCTGCTCAACCATTCTTGGGGCGTACCATTGATGATCCACATGACCACATCAAGAGATTTATACAACTCACGAATACGATCAAATTCAATGGTGTTCCACAAGAGGTAATTCGTTTACAACTTTTTCCCTTTTCTTTAGAGGGACAAGCCCGGCATTGTCTTGCTAAGGAACCGCCACAAAGTATTCTTACGTGGACGGATTTGGAGACCAAGTTTATCAACTACTTTTTCCCACCCTCTCGTACTACCGCTTCGCGGAATGAATTCATTAATTTTGAACAAAAGTACGATGAGTCTTTTAGTGAATCTTGGGACCGTTTCAAAGATCTTTTAAGAAAATGCCCACAACATGGTTTTACCAAAGTGCACCAAATTAACACTTTTTATAATGGTTTAAGCATGAATGACCAAGATTCACTAAACAGTGCCTCGGGGGGTAATCTTTTGGCTAAGACTTCCAATGCTGCTTGGGATGTCATTGAGAATAAGTCTCGTGTGCAAACCAAGAGTGTTCGGACCAGTGTCGCTAGTGCTAGTACTAGTGACAGCGACAAGCGAATTGACAAAATCACTGCACTTCTTGAATCGCTTGCTACCCAAACCGCCAACAACACCAACAGCATCAATGCTAAAAACGCTCAAGTCAATGCTGTTAGCCAACCATGTGAAATATGCGGGGGTCCTCACTCTTACACCACTTGTACCGCCACCCTTGGTTTAAAAATACGCGCATCATTGCGCAAATTGCACGCATCAATGCGTTGCATTCAAAATTTCGCATCAAGGTGCCCAATGCAGTGTCATCCCAAATTGCGTTCGCATTAAACCGCAATTCATCGCAGTTGTGTATTGCTAGCAACGGTGGCAATTGTCGCAATCTTGAACTTAGGCCATTTTTGTCAAATTTTAACCATTTAAAAGAGACTTACATATTTTAATGGCTTTTTAAAAAAAAAGATTTGTTAGAAAAAAATCTAAAACAAACACAATAACGAAAATATAGTATGTTGCATTTTGCTAGGTGTTTTTGGTCAAGCTTTACTCTCGATTTATTTGTTTTACAATGGATTATAGGCCTAATTTTAATATACTAGTAACTTATTTTGTAACTTTATTTCATTTATATGGTACTTTATTTCTTATTAGTTTTTTATACTAAACGCATCGCGTCTAAATTGCGCTCGCAATCGCATCGCGCTTCACGCAATGACTTTTGGGACCTTTACCGCATTGGATCGCAAATCGCATTTTTAAACCAAGCCGCCACCCAAGACTACCCTTCTGAGAATGTGAATGCAGCATATGGCACCTATCCTCAACCCGCTTATCAAGCTCGTCCTCAAGGTGACCGCAACCTGCTTAGCTACCGCTCCAACAACTATCTCTCACCACCCGGTTTTACTCCTAACAACCCAAACCAACAACAAAACCTCAACCGCCCTCCTCCACAACAACAACAATCTCGTGGACCATACATACCACCTCACAAACAACAACATCCACCTTAAATAAACAACCAAGTTTACCAGCAACCTGCTTATCAACCACCCGCATACAATGCTCCTCCCAACCAACCCACCGCTTTACACCAAGAAGTGGAAACCTACATGAGGACTAACGATGTGATCGTGGGAAATCTGCAGCGGGAAGTGCTCAATTTGAAAGCAGACCTGGTGAAACAAGGGAACGATCTGAGAGCTGATATGAGAAACACTTTGGATAGTCAAACGAATGACTTAAAAAACATGATGGCTAGTTTCTTCCAAGGTAATCAACCCTCTTATTCGGGTACTCTTCCGAGTAACACCGTTGCGAATCCAAGAGGGGAGATGAAAGCAATCACCACTCGCAGTGGCAAAGGTACCAAGGAACCCGAGCTTCCTATACTTCCACCGGTGATTGTGACTAAGGAAAACGAGTCACCTGCTCCTATTCCCCAACCTTCGACTTCCCCAATTTCTCCACCTCTTACTTCTACCCCTCCTCCACCCAAGGATGTGAGTGATCCTATTCTCCCAAAGCCTTCCTCTTCTTCCGATATACCTTATCCATCTAGGTTGAGGAAAGAGAAGCTCAAAAGCAAGGATGATATTCAGGTTTCGAACTTTCTCAAAATGTTTAAACAATTGAATTTCAACATATCCTTCGCTGAGGCTCTCGCTCACATGCCTAAGTACGCGAAAATGTTCAAAGATCTTCTTAGCGACAAGGAGAAGCTTCTTGATATTGCTAACACCCAACTTAATGAGAATTGCTCTGCAGTGCTCTTAAGGAAATTGCCAACCAAGCTTGGTGATCCGGGTCGTTTCTTAATCCCTTGTAACTTCCCGGGAGTAGAGAATTGCATGGCCCTAGCCGATCTAGGTGCCAGTATTAATCTAATGCCTCTAAGCGTTTGGAAGCAATTATCTCTCCTTGAGCTAGTCCCCACCAAAATGACTTTGGAATTAGCTAACCGTACGGTTGCTTATCCAGTGGGGATAGCCGAAGACGTCTTTGTAGGAGTCGAAAAATTCACTTTTCCTGCCGATTTCGTTGTCGTTGACTACGACATGGACCCTCGTGTGCCATTGATCGTTGGTCGTCCATTCTTGAGGACCGGTCGCACTCTCATCGATGTTGAAGCCGGTGAGCTTATCATGAGAGTGGGTGACGATAAAATCGTCTTCAACATGGGAAAGTTGTCTAAACAACCTTATTCATACGAGAGTGTTAATTGTATTGACGTTCTGGATGAGGCTTGTGAAGAACACTTTATTGATGCTTGTAAAAATATTCCTACCTATCTTCCCAATGTTGAGACCGTTTCCTCTATTGATTCATTACTGTCTCTATTTGGAGAAAGTGATTTCTTTTGGAAAGATCTTGAAGCCACCATGGGAGATGTGAACTTAGAAAATGACGATCCTCCCACCGACAATGCGTTTCTTTGAAAACCTTCTCAAAGAAGACAATCTTTCTCCACCATCTCCCACGGTTATTGCTATCGATGCTCCGACTTTGAAAACGCCTCCCATCGAAAATCCTCCGGATTTAGAACTTAAGGAGTTGCCGTCCCATCTCGAGTATGTGTTCCTTGAAGATAAGAAGAAGTCGCCCGTCATCATTGCCAAGGACTTAAAAGAAGAAGAGAAATCTCGCCTCATCGCCGTGCTTAAAGATCATAAGAAGGCAATTGCTTGGAAAATTTCCGATATCCGCGGAATTGATCCAAACTTTTGTACTCACAAGATTCTCATGGAAGATGACTTTAAACCCGCAATCCAGAGCTAAAGAAGGGTTAATCCTAAAATTCATGACGTCATCAAACAAGAGGTTATCAAACTTCTTGATGCCGGCTTGATTTACCCTATTTCGGATTCGCCGTAGGTAAGTCCCGTCCATTGTGTGCCCAAGAAGGGCGGAATAACCGTTGTTTCCAATGAACACAACGAGTTGATTCCCACTCGTCTCGTTACTGGGTGGAGAGTTTGTATTGATTATCGCAAGCTCAATGATGCCACGAGAAAAGACCACTTTCCTCTTCCCTTCATGGATCAAATGCTCGAGCGTCTAGCTGGTAATGACTATTACTGCTTCTTAGACGGTTTCTCCGGGTATTTTCAAATTCCCATCGATCCCAAGGACCAAGAAAAGACCACATTTACTTGTCCCTATGGAACATTTGCTTACAAACGCATGCCTTTTGGTTTATGTAATGCTCCTGGGACGTTCCAAAGGTGTATGATGGCTATATTCCATGACATGGTGGAAGACACTATGGAAGTATTCATGGATGATTTCTCGGTTTATGGCGATTCTTTCTCTGCTTGCCTTGCCAATTTAGAACGTATGCTGAAGCGGTGTGAAGACACTCGCCTTGTTCTTAATTGGGAAAAATGCCATTTCATGGTAAAAGAGGGCATCGTGCTAGGACACAAGATCTCCAAAGCCGGTCTTGAAGTAGACCGTGTTAAAGTCGATGTTATCGCTAAGTTGCCTCCACCTTCAACCGTGAAGGGTGTGAGAAGTTTCCTTGGTCATGCGGGCTTTTACCGTCGATTCATCAAAGATTTTTCTCAAATCGCTCGCCCGATGACCCACCTCTTGGAGAAAGATACCCCTTTTATCTTTTCCAAAGAGTGTCTTGAAGCCTTCAACTTGCTTAAGGATAAGCTAACTAAGGCACCCGTCTTGGTTACCCCTAATTGGGAGCTGCCTTTCGAGTTGATGTGCGATGCTAGTGATTTTGCTATTGGAGCAGTTTTGGGCCAAAGAGTGAACAAACACTTCCAACCAATCTATTACGCTAGCAAGACAATGACTGGGGCTCAATTGCATTACACGACAACCGAAAAAGAGCTTTTAGCTGTTGTCTATGCCTTTGAAAAGTTCCGCCCCTATCTTGTCCTTTCCACCACAATCGTTTACACCGATCATTCCGCGTTGAAGTACTTATTGACTAAGCAAGATTCCAAACCAAGACTTCTTCGCTGGGTTTTGCTACTCCAAGAATTTAAAATCGAAATTCGCGATAAAAAAGGAGCTGAAAACCTAGCCGCGGATCATCTCAGTAGACTTGAGGATCCTTACCAAGGGGATCATCCGAACAAAGAAATCAATGATTCTTTTCCCTTGGAGACCTTAATGTCTATCAACTCGACTGCTGATGAAACCCCGTGGTTTGCGGACATTGCAAACTACTTGGCGGGTGGAATTCTCGTTGACGGGTTAACATCCCAGAAAAAGAAGAAGTTCTTTAATGACATTAAGACTTACTTTTGGGATGAGGACCCACCGGTGGTCACTTTGGTCCCAACTACACCGCCAAAAAAGTGTTTGAATCGGGATTTTATTGGCCCACCATTTACCTGATGCTCACGAGATGGTTAAACATTGTGAGGCTTGCCAAAAGCAAGGCAAGATCACACATAAAGACGAGATGCCTTAGAATTTCATACAAGAATGTGAAATCTTTGATGTTTGGGGTATCGACTTTATGGGGCCATTCCCTTCATCTAAAGGAAACAAATACATCCTTGTAGCCGTTGACTACGTCTCCAAATGGGTTGAAGCCAAAGCTTTACCCACTAATGACGCAAGGGTGGTTTGTAACTTTTTGAAATCGCTATTCGCTAGATTCGGTGTGCCTCGTGCCATTATTAGTGATCGCGGGACTCATTTTTGCAACGACCAATTTGCTAGAGTTATGGCTAAGTACGGTGTAAATCATCGTCTTTCCACCGCCTACCACCCACAAACTAATGGCCAGGCTGAAATCTCTAACCGAGGATTAAAGCGAATTCTTGAAAGAACCGTGGGAGAGCATCGTGCCTCATGGGCTGATAAACTTGATGATGCTTTGTGGGCTTTTCGTACCGCATACAAGACTCCGATTGGTTGTACACCATATCGTCTCGTGTACGGGAAAGCATGCCACCTCCCCATTGAGTTGGAGCACAAGGCTTACTGGGCCTTGAAGTGGGCTAATTTTGATATCAACAAAGCCGGTGACCTACGTAAGATCCAACTCAATGAGCTGAATGAACTCCTGAATGAGGCTTATGAAAATTCTTTGATCTATAAAGAGAAGACTAAGCTCATTCACGACTCTAAGATTAAGAACCGAGAGTTCCAAGTTGGAGACAAAGTTTTACTCTTTAACTCTCGGTTGAAAATCTTTTCGGGCAAGCTGAAATCTCGTTGGTCCGACCCATTCACCATTGCCCAAATTTTTCCATATGGTACTCTCGATCTCGCTCAACCTAATGGACCTAATTTTAAGGTGAATGGCCAACGAGTGAAGTTGTACTTTGGTGAGGACATCTCTCAGGAGATGATTCCATCCCTCACCACGTTCCCCATGAACTAATTTTGGGTCGAGTCAGGCTCGTGACTCGGTTATCAAAAACAAGTGCTCCTCGGGAGGCAGCCCGAGTATCTATCCTTTTATGTTTTAACCTCCTAAGTGTAGGGGGGCCTCTATAGGTGTTTGTTTTTGTGTGGTGATGTGATTACAGGGATGAATGCACTTTTTGGAACCTTTGAAGAACCGTGCTCCCGTGTTATCCGAAATCCGGTTCTATCTCTCAACTATCGTGATTCAATTTTCTTCATACTCACATTTGAAATTGATCACGTTAGTCGTCTCTTCCTTAGCTTGATTTAAACAACTTGCACAATGTCATAAGTGTAGGGGAGATTTTTCCCACATGCTTAAACATTGAGGACAATGTTTATCTTAAGTGTAGGGGGGACTTCTATCGAAGTTTTAAGTGCACTTTTCCATGAAAATGCCTTCATTTAACCGGAAAATCATCTTTTTCAACATTTTTTCAAATTTTTAATTAACCTTGGCCATTTAGTCGTAATTTTTAAATTTTTATCGTTGCTTTCATATGTATATAAAGTCAAAAATATTAATAAAGTGGTGTAGCTAGTTTAGAAGTCTTTGACATATTAGGCCCGTTGCGATTATTTTGACTCAACTCGAATAGACTTATCCAAGTTTACTCTAGCTAGTATCCTTAACCATGTAGACCTTAATTGGTTCATTAGGCTAAGCATCCACGAGTCTCATTACTTGAGATTTTAAATTGTGGAGAACGAGAAATGATAGAGTCAATTATAAGTCGGTATTCTTGCACAAGCTCACTTGGTGTAATTATTTGCCTATTCTCCCATCACTTGCTAATAATTTATCTGCAATAAGTAAGGTCGTACGATTTGAAAAGTTACTTAGCTTCTAGCCCAAGATCGTTTAAAAGTTGCTCGGTAATGATAAGAGTTCATAGCCAAGGCATAACTTATGAAGCGGGGCGCGAAGATTGGCGAGTCCGAAAAGGCCCTAACAAGGCATGAGGATTCAATTTTATTGCTGAAGATCCAAAGTGATGTGAAAAGCATGATTCCCAAAATCAATATGAAGGATCAAGACTCACGACGAAAAGCAATCAACTCCCATAAAGATCATGGAGAAGTCTATCCGAAAAGACCCTAACAAGGTATGAGGATAAATAGATCCAAGTCCGAAAAGGAGGCGGATCGTTGTATCTCAAAATCCCAATTAGAGATTGAAGAATAATCATGAAGTCGTGGTCAACAAAGTTGGAGTACCCCTCAAAAGTCTCCAAGTGAAGAAACTCTATTAACGATGAGAAGACCATTATCTCAAGAACGTCTCTCAAGATATGAAGTATGAAGTACATGCCAAATATCGGCCCGAGAAAGGTCTCAAATCGCGAACCGAGTTATGCCAAGATATGAACTTTTTGATATCCCGAGAAGCAGTTTTAAGAGATTTTGTCCTTTAGCTAACTATTGATCAAATCGTCCTACTTTGCTTTCAGCCTAAATAACTATCGAAATAAGTCTAAAAATGCATCTTCATGATCATCCTAAGACAAAAATAAAATATAAGAGATACACCTAGGAATAAGGGAGTTTAAGCATATAATTAAGCCATGTGAGTAAGTGTTTGATTTGCTAACTTATAATAACAATGATCTCGTTTTTAAGCTTATTTTGGGGAACGTGAAAATTGAGGGTGATGAATCGTCGCAGCACCGAAGCCCTAATGTAAGTCTTAGATCCCTTTGCAAGTTATTTCCACATAGCTATCTTCTATCCTTTTGTTTACTTTAAAGTTTTAATTTCTCTTAGTACTTTAATTTTTGTTTAGTAGTATTTTAATAAAGCCAAGGTTGATTGATTATGAGAAAAGTGTATACTTGCTTTATCGCTAAGCATTGCATGAGGGCATGGCAATGGTTAAGTGTAGGGGATTTGATAGGTGTGAAAACACCCATCCTTATACCACTTATTTCTGGCTAAAACAAGACCAAAACACGTATTTAATATCATTTGTTTGGAATTATGCGTGGTTTTGTGTTTATTGTTTTTTCAGAGTCAACCGGATGAATATTGAAGAAAACATGGGATTGCACGGGTTTTATTGAAGAAAAAGACTCAAGACGAAGTCTATTGTCCAAGAGATGCAAAAGATTTGAAGTCATTGTGCCTATTTAAAGATTTATCGAAGAATAGAGCCAAAGATGGAAGATTCATATATGTCGAAAAACTTGAGTCTATTAAACTAAAGATTATAAGACGAGTTGGAATTATTCACCGGCACTTCTCAAAATCCAAAGTCGGAAATGTTAATTTGAAAGAAACATAAAGACTAAAGAAGGAAGAAGAAAAGAAGCCCAAACAAAAGCCCATCCACAAAGCCCACATCACACGCCTATATATATGATTCTACTTCACAAATTTGGAACACTTAGTCTTTAGCTTAGTATTTAGTTTTTCTTTTCTCTCTAGTTTTAGAGAGAGAAAGTTCCTAACTTTCTCTCACTAAATTTTTCATTGTTTTCATCTTTTAAATTTTAAGCTTTTCATGAATCTTTGTATTTTAAGTTTCTTAATTAAAAGTTTAAGTTTAAGTTTGTGTTTTTTAATCTCTTCCTACTTTTCTTGGTTTCGTTTTGCCATTAATCCGAAAGCTACAATCCTCACGGTTTGGTTTCGTTTCATGTTCAAGTAGTTAAAAGATCAATCTTTTCACCACTTTTTTAAGCTTTTAATTGGTTTAGGCTATAAGCTCTCTATGCTTATTAGCTTACTTCATGCTTTAGTTTTTTTTTACTTTTCGGATTATTAAAAAGGTTTAGTCATTCAAAAGTTTTGTTTATAAAGTTTAAGATTTCTCGTGTTCAAAAGTTGTCCAATTTAATCTTTTTGAAGAAGTTTAAGTCCTGTTAAGATAGCTTATCGTATGTGCTTATCCAAGTTTCAGCTTATTATCATTCTCGGATTGATTGGGTTTCCATCGCAATATAAGGGTTTATACATATTCCGACGGTTTTCTGATTTGTATCGCAATAACCCAAGTGTGGGTTCTACTTTGCGATAGGTTGGTAATTCCCCCTTATTCCGATCTGGATTGCGATCGCACATTCCGACGGGACTAAGGTCCTTTTTAAGTCGAAACTCTGGCCAATTTTTATTTACCACATTCCGATAGTAAGTCATTGCGACAGAAGTGTTTACGATATTCCGATCAGACTTTCCGATCTAGAACATTCCGATAGAACTGCATTTCGATAGACCATATTCCGATAGCTTGCAGCTTTGTATTCCGATGGATTGTTTTGACACTTATTCCGATGGAACATTCCGATCTGGGATTCGGATGGACCTGTTTTAATTGTATTCCGATAGACAAAGTGTTTTGATATTCCGATAGCTTAAGGTTTTAAGTTCCAAAGTTTTTAGCAAAGTTTTTAAGTGTTAGTTTAATTAAGTTTTCCAAGTATTTTTCTAATCCTTTCCTTAAGTTTTCAAGCTTTTATTTTTAACTCGCCAATTTAGTTTAATCTTTCAAAGCATTTACTATTCGACACTTACTTATTAGTTATTAGTTTAAAATAGATAAACAAACCAACACCTTTTTATTAACCAAGAACAAATCATTCCACTTAGAGCCGTGATCAATTCGAGGAGATACCGAGACTAATCTAGAATCCCATACTAAAAGCATGTATTACATTGCCAAGATATCAATCTGCTCCCAAGAAACTGACATCCACCAGTTGTGGATTTTCTATCAAACTTATCACCTCCATAGTCACTGTCTGAATATGCTATAAGCTCCAAAGGTGAATCTTTTGGGTACCACAAGCCAATACTAGGATAACATATTAGGTACCTAAAGATTCTCTTGACAGCATAAAGGTGACATTCTTTGGGAGTCACTTGATGGCGTGCACAAGCACACACAGCAAACATGATGTCAGGTCTGGAGGCTGTGAGATACATCAATGAACCAATCATTGATCTATAGTGCCTGACATCCACATCTTTTCCATCTCCAATCTTTCCCCAAGGGTGTTCTCTATCCATAGGAGTAGTAGCCCTCTTTTCATGTGGAGAAAAGCCAAACTTCTTCAAGATCTCTGCCACATATTTATCCTGGGAGATGAAGATACCATCTTCTTTCTGCTGAACTTGTAACCCTAGAAAGAAGTTCATCTCCCCCATTGCACTCATCTTGAATTTGTCTGTCATAAGCTTGGAGAAATCCTCACTCATCTTTGGATTAGTGGATCCAAAAATGATGTCATCAACATAAACCTGAACAAGCAAGACATCCTTACCAGCCTTCTTTGTAAACAATGTCTGGTCTATGGTGCCCCTCTTGAATCCATTTTCCACCAAATAAGTGGACAATGTACCATACCATGCTCTTGGGGCTTGATGAAGTCCATACATAGCCTTCTTGACTCTATACACCTTGTCTGGATTCTCTGGATCTTCAAAACCAGGAGGCTGCATCACATATACCTCCTCAACAATTGTTCCATAGAGGAAGACACTCTTCACATCCATTTGATAGACAATGAAGCCCATGCATGAAGCATAGGCTAGAAATATCCTTATAGCTTCAATCCTTGCAACTGGTGCAAAGACCTCCTCATAGTCTATCCCTTCCTCTTGTGTATATCCCTGAGCCACTAATCTTGCCTTGTTTCTGACCACAATACCTCTTTCATCTCTCTTGTTTCTTAGAACCCATCTTGTCCCAATAGGTCTGACATACCTAGGACAATCAACTAGCTCCCAAACATCCTGAATTGCAAATTGGTGAAGCTCATCCTGTATTGCTACAACCCAACTTGGTTCTTTGAGAGCATCAAATATCTTCTTGGGTTCCTGTTGTGACAGAAAACAGGAAAACAAACATGCTTGCACAAGAGGGGTATCAACCTTCTTGTGAATATTGGCACGAAATCCACCAAGACTTTGATGAGATCTTCTAGTCTGAACAGGAGTCATAATATCACCAATGATTTGAGAAGTAGGGTGATTCTTCATAGTGGAAGTAAGAACTCCTCCCTCAAATAGTCTGGTATCTTCAATCTCATTATCCAAGTTGCCAATATCTTCATCAGACTCGCTTTCATCAATAATAGGATGAACCTCTTCATATGAATTGGAAGGTTCACCTTGTTCAAAATTAGAAGAGAAAAGATGCTCAAAAGTGTTGTCAACGCCTGAACCTTGGTTGTCAGCGTTTGGGTTGTCAACGACTGAAATGGTGTTGTCAACGCTTGAGCCATCAACGTCTGAATTTGTCCTGTCAGCGCTTGATTTGCCTTTGTCAGCGCCTGAAGGACCATGCATGTTGTTAACTGGTGATACTTGGGGACCACCATTATCCTTTCCAGCAGCAGCAGCAGCAAAAGCATTTGTCCATATGGGAATTATGACATACTCTTGGATGGGAGATGACTTGTCTGCTTGTGATCCAACCTCTTCATTAACCTGTGTACCTAAAACATCAACCACTTGTTCTTCCACAACATTTGAAGTTACCTTCACAATGTCTGGATTAGTGACAGGCCTATAATTTAAAGTCCTAGATAGAGGTTCTAGGTCAAACAACCAATTTGGACCACTTTCAGGATCACTAGGTTTACTCTCTAAAAACCTAACATGTACTCTCCCAAGAATACGTTTTTCCTTCTTAAGGTAAACCCTATATCCCTTGCTCTGCACTGAATACCCCATGAAGTAGCCTTCATCACCTTTTGCACTAAATTTTACCTAAGGCATTACTAGTATCAAGAACAACTACATGACAGCCAAAAGGTTTAAGAAAGCCAATATTAGGTTTCCTTCCCTAAAGTAATTCATAAGGTGTTTTGTTCTGTATCTTGTTGACCAATGCTCTATTTTGAACATAGCATGCTGTATTCACAGCCTCAGCCCAAAAAGCTATAGGGAAATGAGCATCAGCCAACATGGTTCTGGCTGCTTTAATTAGGGTTCTATTCTTCCTCTTAGCAACCCTATTTTGCTGTGGGGTTCTGGCAACACTAAACTGCCTAGTAATCCCTTTCTTGGCACAAAAATCATCTAAAAGTTTATTTCTAAACTCACCACCATTATCACTCCTAAGGCATTTTAACTTCATTACCAGTCTTCTTCTCAATCTGAGTGATAAAGTCAATTAAAGTGTCAGCAGTGTCACTCTTCATAGCTAAAAAGAAAGTCCAAGTAAACCTAAAAAGTCATCTGTGATGACAAAGCAGTATGATTTACCATTCAAACTCTCTATATTAGTTGGACCAAACAGGTCCATATGCAGCAAGTGAAGAGGTCTAGTACTAGAGTGCACCTGTTTGGACTTGAATGAGACCTTGTGTTGCTTGCCTTTAAGACATGCAACACAAGAGTGGTCATTGTGGAAAGCCTTTTCAGGCAAGACATCAACCAAACCAAGTCTCACAAGCCTGTTTATATTCTTAAAGTTTATGTGCCCTAGTCTCCTGTGCCATAGATTACTCTCATCTACTGAAGCTTTAGCATAAAAACATGACATGTTGTTATTCATCCTAATCCCATTCAGATTCACATTATATATGTCTTTATGTCTAGGTGTTCTATAGTCAATATATTTCTCATCTGGGATCTTATAATCCTTGCTTAACACCAAGCATTCAGTATCAGTAAACAGAACTTTATTTTTGTTATCACAAACTTGTGATACACTAAAAAGATTGTAATCAAGTCCCTTTACCACAAACACGTTTTCAAAACGCAAGTTCTTGGTGAGAAGGGTTCCTTTGCCTGTGATAGTTCCATATCTGCCTCCAAAGTAAACCTTATCACCATCCTTAATGGGAGTGAAGTTAGTCAAATAATCTTCCTTCCCTGTCATGTGCCTTGAGCATCCACTGTCCCAATATCCATAATCATTGACCTATTTTTGAATGCCCTGCACATAAAGAAAACAAGTTAGTTTTCTTTGGGAACCCAAGCCTTAGCAGACTTGGATTCATCTGGTTGTTCAACAAGAACAGACTTAGTTCTCATAACAACCCCTTGTTCATCCCTCTTTGGATGAAATACCCAGTTAACCCCAATAGGTTTTGAAATGACCTTTGAAATGTAATTAAATCTGTTGCAGGTCATAGAAATTCCATTATCATTAGGGTTTTGATCTTTCTTAGGTCTCCATGTCAAGCTTGAAGAAGCTTTAGACCCCTTACCCTGTGGTTGCAAATATTTAGGTCTGGTCACGTTTCTGTCAGCGTTGGATTTGGTCTTGTCAACGCTGAAATTACCCTTGTCAGCGTTGAACCTAGGGTTTGCTACAGAAACCCATTGCCTATTAGACCAAGTATTTGTCTTTTGAAATGGTCTTTGTCCATGAGTGTTAGACCCTCTAGTGAAGAATGGGGCGGGTCTAACAACTTGTGGACTTTGCTGCACACAAGGTTTGGGTCTGACAACGTTTGACTTTTTAACAGCGTTGACTTTGGAAGCGTTGACACACTTATATGCTAAATGTGAAAAACTACCACAAGTGTAACAGGTTTTTCTAGACACAACCCTAGGTCTAGAAGAAAAGAAGCATGTTCCATCATTACTAACTTGGCTTTTAGGTAACCTAGTATTCCTATACATTTCTGCATACTTGATGCTAGGTTTTCTAACAGTGTTTGAGCCAAGGTCAACAGCCTGACCAGTGATTGGGTTTGTTACCTTAATAGGGGTTGACTCATTAGGACTTTCACATAACAAGCCACCCTTAACAAATAAGGTAGGGTTGGCTTTCTTTCATTCATTCAAGTCAGTCAACTTCTGTTGATACTCTTCAACTGGGGTAATGACTCTTGGTGGAGGAATAAATTCCTCCTCTTGGAGTTCTAGTAGACCAGTCCAAGATAGGTCCTTTCTTTGGACACCATAGAAGTCCCTAGCTGGTGGTGGAACCACAGTATAGTCTTTCATCCCAATCCTAGTCATGTCCTTAGGATCCCTTTGTTTATTAACACATTCTCCTAGGGTTTGTGTGGCCTTATCAAATCTCTGAATTTTAAGGCCAACATTATCCTTATTCTTAATGGCCTCATCTAACTTAGCCTGTAACTCACCATTAACCCTTTTTATGATGCTCCTAATATCATTGCTAGCATTTAACTCATGTTTTAAAATATTTATTTTGTTTTTAAATCAAATTCCATTTTCTTGTACTCAGAAACTGTCTTCTCAGTTTGAGTGAGAGCAAGTTGATAATTAGACAGTTTGCATCTTTCAGTACTCACATCATCTAATAATCTTAACACCTCTTTGTTAAGTTTCTCAGTATTTAACCTACAACCTTTACTACAGAAAGCATCATCGTATACCTCATTATCTGATGAAGAGGATGAGTGTGCCATGAGATCATATTGAACATGCTCTTCTTCCTCTATTTCAGCAACCAAAGCTTTATCCTCTTCCCCATCCTTAGCCAAATAGCTCCAGTCCCATCCCATACCATCAAATTCTTGCATTGCAACCATGGCCTTAGGATCTTGAGCCTTAACAATTTAGCTTGAGGGTTTGCCAACATCAAATCTTCTTAGAGATCTGCATTCCCTCATGAAGTGCCCCATACGATGACAGTTGTAGCACTCAACTTTGGATTTATCAAATCCAGCAGTGTCCTTTGCATTAAAGGTCATTTTCTTCTTAAACCTTCTATTCCACCTGTTTGCTCTTATACTAGCAAGAGCCATGTTCCACTTAATATCCATCTCTTCCAAGTGCTCATCACTTATTTGCTCAAGGTCCTCATATGTAATCACTGAACCATTGGGCAAAGAAGCAATATAAGCACATACAGTATCCAAATCCAAACCAACAGGTTTACCTCTTGGTGAGTCACTTTTGTATGTGTCAGCGTCTAAATATGAGGCGTTGACAGGACATGTTCCAGCGTTGACACATGATGATCCAGTAACTGGATGCATGTAAGAGTCCTTCTGATTAAATTGACCTTTACTATGTGAGAAGAAGGCCATGTTACTGTTGGTAGACTTACTTCCATGCTCTAAAAGAGTTTCATTCTCCAACAGCCTTAGTTTGTTGTAGATATCATCAAAATTAGAACTTTTGTGAGTGTTATTGGCAAGTATAGATCTTGCCTTAATCTTCCACGCATCACCAAGGCTCTTAAGAAAAGTGGCATTAATATCAACATCACCAAGTTGTGTCCCCATGAAGGACAGCTTGCTTGTAATGTCAAGCAGTCTGCTTCTCACACTGCTAAGCTTCTCATTGGGTTGAGCCTTGAAAACAGCATACTCATGCATGAGTTGCTTCTTCTTCTCTTCCTTAGTATCATCATTGCCACCATATGCAACTTCAAGGGCTGCCCAAAGGTCCTTAGCAGATTCATAACCTCTGTATTTATGCTGGTTCTCTTGTCCCAAAGAGAGTTTCAGAATATTTAGGGTTTTCATATCAACCCTTTTCTTTGCTATGTCTTTAGAAGACACAGCTCTATCATCATCATGCTTTTCTTTCTTATCTGCTTCTGAACATCCAGCAACAGCTGCTCTTCCAGCAATGGCATCAGCAATCTTTTGAGCTTTAATGAATGTGTTTCCATATTCAATAATTTCCCAGAGAGTGTACTCATAGATCCCCAGATATTGCTCAAAGTTGAATTTCCACAATTCAAAGTTGGTTGCATCAAGCATGGGAATCTTGATGTTTGGTAAAGGTGAGGAGGAGGAGGTTACTTCTGGATTTGACATGATGTTTTTAGGGTTTTGAAAATATTAGGGTTTTGGTGATTTTAGGGTTCTTGTGTTCTTTAAGATCAAACGTTCCTCAACAAGCTCTGATACCACTTGTTGATCCCAAACTTAGATCGACTTAGCTTTATGTATACGAGATTAGATCAAGTAATACACTTAGAGAAACCTTTGTATATGTATATGATAATATAAGTGTTATGCGGAATTAACACTTAAACAAGAACACACAAAGATGTAAACAAACTTTCACTTGATTAATGATAACAAACTTGCTTACAATGAAAGTGTTTAACGTATGAAAACTTATATTGAACAATAACCTAAAGGTCTTCTTTTATATACATAAGAAGCCTTGTACAAGAGTCTACGTATCAACTATTATAGGTAAAGATAATTATAGAAAATACATTGTTGAACTTATCTTTACTAGAAACAAACTAGAAACAATATACGCGTAGACTAAATCTTCCCATCAGTGTTTGTCTTCAATGTATCAACGCTTGACTTCTTCTTGTCAACGCTTGATCTGTCAGCGCTTGTTTTCTTCCTATCAACGCTTGTTTTACTCTTGTCAACGCTCAAGTAGACTGGCTATATTTTATTCCCAACATTTTGGGCTGAGGCTGTGAATACAGCTTGTTATGTTCAGAATAGAGCATTGGTCAACAAGATACATAACAAAACACCTTATGAGTTACTTTGGGGAAGGAAACCTAATATTGGTTTTCTTAAACCTTTTGGTTGTCATGTAGTTGTACTAGATACTAGTGACGCCTTAGATAAATTCAGTGCTAAAGGTGATGAAGGCTATTTCATGGGTTATTCAATGCAGAGCAAGGGATATAGGGTTTACCTTAAAAAGGAAAAACGTATACTTGAAAAAGTACATGTTAGGTTTTTAGAGAGTAAACCTAGTGATCCTGAAAGTGGTCCAAATTGGTTGTTTGACTTGGAACCTATATCTAGGACTTTGAATTATATGCCTGTTACTAATCCAGACATTGTGAAGGTAACTTCAAGTGTTGTTGAAGAACCAGTTGTTGATGTTTCAGGTACACAGGTTATTGAAGAGGTTGGATCACAAGCAGACAAGTCATCTCCCATACTTGAGTATGTCACTATTCCCATATGGACAGATGCTTTTGCTGCTGCTGCTGGAAAGGAAAATGGTGGTCCCCAAGTATCACCAGTTAACAACATGCATGGTCTTTCAGGCGCTGACAAAGGAAAATCTGGCACTGACAAGACAAATTCAGGCGTTGATGGCTCAAACGTTGACAACACCATTTCAGGCGTTGATGGATCCAACGCTGACAACCTTGGTTCAGGCGTTGACAACTCTTTTGACCATATTTTCTCTTCCAATTTTGAACAAGGTGAACCTTCAAGCAGAAATGGAGAGGTTCATACAGATATTGATGGAAGAGAGTCTGAAGAAGATATTGGTAACTTGGATGATGAGATTGAAGACAATAGACTTTTTGAGGGATGAGTTCTTACTTCTACAATGAAGGATCACCCCTCTTCTCTAATTATTGGAGATGTAATGTCTCATGTTCAGACTAGAAGATCTCATCAGAATCTTGGAGGATTTATTGTCAATATACACAAGAAGGTTGATACCCCTCTTGTTCAAGCATGTTTGTTTGCCTGTTTTCTGTCACAACAGGAACCCAAGAAGATTTTTGATGCTCTTAAAGAACCAAGTTGGGTGGAAGCAATGCAGGATGAGCTTCACCAATTTGCTATTCAGGATGTTTGGGAGCTGGTTGATTGTCCCAGATATGTAAGACCTATTGGGACAAGATGGGTTCTTAGAAATAAGAAAGATGAAAGAGGCATTGTGGTCAGAAACAAGGCACGTTTAGTGGCTCATTGATATACACAAGAGGAAGGGATAGACTATGAGGAGGTCTTTGCACCAGTTGCAAAAATTGAGGCTATAAGGATATTTCTAGCCTATGCTTCCTGCATGGGCTTTACTGTCTATCAAATGGATGTGAAGAGTGCTTTCCTTTATGGCACACTTGTTGAGGAGGTTTATGTAATGCAGCCTCCTGGTTTTGAAGATCCAGAGCATCCAGACAAGGTGTATAGAGTCAAGAAAGCTATGTATGGACTTCATCAAGCCCCAAGAGCATGGTATGGCACTTTGTCCACCTACCTAGTGGAAATTGGATTCAAAAGGGGCACCATAGACCAGACCCTATTTACAAAGAAGACTGGTAAGGATGTCTTACTTTTTCAGGTTTATGTGGATGATATCATCTTTGGCTCTACAAACCCAAAGATGAGTGAAGACTTCTCCAAGCTTATGACAAACAAGTTCAAGATGAGTGCAATGGGGGAGATGAACTTCTTTCTAGGGTTACAAGTTCAGCAGAAAGAAGATGGTATCTTCATCTATCAGGATAAATATGTGGCAGAAATCTTGAAGAAATTTGGCTTTTCTCCACATGAAAAGCGGGCTAGTACTCCTATGGATAGAGAACATCCTTGGGGAAAAGTTGGAGATGGAAAAGATGTGGATGTCAGGCACTATAGATCAATGATTGGTTCATTGATGTATCTCACAGCCTCAAGACCTGATATTATGTTTGCTGTGTGTGCATGTGCACTGTAACACCCCCAAATTTATACAATTCAATACAGCGGAAGACTTCACATTACTCACATCATAGACAACGCTTAAGAATCGCGTCGTTTAATAATAAAGCATTTCCATTCATAAATATCAAATTTACATAGGTCCTAAGTCATATTATTTCATACAAATTTTACAAAACATTTGAATGGAAATTATTAATTAAGTGCGGGCCATGAATCCTTGTTGTCTTCCCGAGAATTACCTTCAAGTACCTGAGATAAAACATGTTAAAAGAAAAGGTCAGCGAAAACGCCGAGTGAGTTCATAGAGTTTAATGAAATCCATCAATATAACATCGGTATAAAATTATTACCGAAAATCATTTTGTACAAATCTATGTAATAGGCCATAAAATAGCCAAAGTCATTTTATACAAATCCTTATCAAAAATCATAATATAGGCTTTTGCCTTCAAAATCATTATACGAACCAATATCGTAAAAACATCATACAATACGTTTTATAACGTTGTATAAAGTTAAATAAAAACCGTTATATGAATATGGTTATGTAAAACCAAAACACGAACATAAAATCAATAATAAGACCCCGTATTGCTAGTCAGGCAATTCATTGTAATTCAGTGCGTATAACAGTATTTCGTTATTTGGATTATTATAAGCCGCATGACATTGTTACCTTACTTCAACAAACAACGGGTAGCTAGCCCGAAACTCAATTTGCCCATCTAAATTAGCGTGTTGTCACAAAGATCACGCTATGGAAATCTTCTCATACATAAATTCACTTACCAATCAATGTGGCACGACGGGGATCAACCGTCAAGGCGCGAACTGGGGTGATCGTCCCCAAATAGTACTATTATATGCATAAGCGTCTACCAAATCCCGGTAGTTCATAATTCATGCTAATGGGACTTTTAGTGACATAACCTAACTTTAATAATCCATTTTATTTCATACATCGGGTCATATAATCATTTATCGGGTCATACAATCATTCAGGTTCAAATCAATAAACAAACAATTGGGACAACTAGTGTCCTATTTCATAAAAACTAACATGTTATCTCCCTCGCGGGTTTATAAAACATTTCATAAAAATATTTAAAAGAGTGCGAGGCTATGAACTCACGTTGATGTGGGAAGGCGGTTATCGGCGATTTGGATGTACGGTACGTGCTTCAATCATGGAAACCTAGACAAATAATACTCGTCTTAGACTCTTGCCCAATGACTTTATAAAATAACAATTATGTATACATATGATGATGATCAAGTGGGATTGTACATTTTTACTCATTCATTATAGTGTTTATGTGTTGGTAACATTTTTATACTAGTTTTACTAGTTTTACTTATTTACATGTTTTAGGTCCAATAAGCATTTTATAAGTCCATGAACTTGTATTAATCCATTTTATACTTTTGTTATCAGTATTATACTTTACATGTTGGGCCCAAGTGGGTTAAGCCCAATAAGTAAATTTATAAGTGTTTTACTAACTAGTCCGGTTTATAGTCCAATAAGGCTACTTTGGCCCGTTAATGTCTATATGTTGTAAAGTTCGGGTTTTGTCGGTTTTTACTTGTTATATAAGTTCATATATCAGTATGTGAGTTTATAAAGTTTTATATTAGACGGGTCCGACCGTCTAAGTTTTATTTGACAAAAACGTTAATCTTTCGGTTTTAGCCGAAAAGACGTAAAACTTAGTATATAGTTTTTATAACTTATAAAACTTACCAATCTACCATTTTTATATAATGTACATTTATTTATCCTTATGCATATTTATATAAATGAAATATATAAGTTAGTGGGTTTTAATTCACATTTTATACTATATTTGTTTGAGTGCTTATATAATAATATTAAACTTTAATTTCACAAAATCAGTCCTAAATTTTAAGTTCACTAAAATGTCCATATCTAGAGTTCTATAATGAGATAGGACCTCAAACTTTTATCACAAAAACTACATGATATGTGCTTCATTTTATTCTTGTATAGCTACTGATGAATCAACATCTAAATATTTTAATAAATTCGTCCAAAACAGTGTAGGCAGATTTGCACTCAAAACTTGTTTTGATCATATCTCACTCATTTTTATGATTCCATTGCATGGACAACTCTCACATGTGTATAACACCTAATAATTACTGTATATTGATTCCACTTTACCATTTTATCAGTTTAACATTTGGTTACTTACTGTTTTTATACAGCCATCACATTAAGCAAGATTTAACCATTTTACATGTGGTTTCCATCTTTTTACCCATGTTTATCAACACCAAATCCCCATATAATATTTTTATCATCATTCATCATCATATACATATACATAAATAAAGAAAATACAAGATTGCATAATCAAAATAACAAGAGGATGGGAAGAACAATCTCTATACCACCAAAGTGATGAAAAGATGGGGTTGATGATGAACAAGACTTGGTTTTGGGTAACCAATCTTATGAGATATCAACATCACTTCTAGGATCACCAAGTATTTGTAGATTCTTCCAAAAATCAGCCCTTGTTCTTCATGAAAACTCCTTGAGAAATCAGCCCCAAACTCCCTTGAAAGAAATGAGTGGTTTGCATGGGATGGAATGAGTGAATGGTTTGGAAGAAATGGTTTTGATGTTGGTAGCTTACTTTGTAAGCTTAAAGTTAACAAGTGTTAACTTGTTAGTTGAAATTTTGACACATCATGGAGTGTGTTGGAGCTTATTTAGCCATCCATATAGTGGGGTGGGCAACTGTAAAACTTGTCCCATCCCACTAATTTACGGGTATTCCTCGATTCTAGTTTCCTCGATTTACGTGCCCTCGGGTCGTTTTACAAAAAACGTTTTTATAAATTATGAATCAACGGCACAAAACGAATCTAATAAAAATTGTCTCATCAAAAACGGAGTTCTAAAACGTAAATACGTAATCCTAAGGTTTCTGGTTTAGTCGTAAAGGACGTTAAATTATAATCGTAAGTCCTAATCTCTTCTCGTAAATTTGTGAGTTTATGAACCAACACAAATTTAAAATCTCAAAATAATATTCACGGATAAATTTATTTCCTGAAGTGTCGGACTTGTCACCAAAACGGTGTATGTAAACGTAAGCACGTAACGTAGAATCCTCCGGTTTAGACGTAGTCGATGCTACTTCAAGACGTGAATCCAAATTTTTTCCCAAAAATAAGTGAGTTCATAATATAACATTAAAATAATGTTTTTAAATAATACTTGAGAATAAAATATCAACCATAAATTGACGGACTGTCACAACATTTACACCTAAACAGGATCTTTGTCCTCAAAGATCATTTTATCTTACTACTCGCTTCTTATAGAGTTAAAGCCATGTGGGTATTTCCTCCATATTCGGTCTTTTCTCAAAAGTGTAATTCATTACAATACGCGAGTTTTATCAAACATAACTACGGGAATAAGATCAGGCTTAATGTTGACTTACTTTCTCTATCCATGATGTTCACGGGTTTTTGATGAATGCAACTTTTCGCCGATCTAAACTTTATCAAGAAGTGATCAGATTCTCACTTGATAGACAATTTATCAAGTTCGATATTCGAAACATAATTCACGCAGCTCTTGAAGTCCTAGGGTAGATCCAACTTATATGCCTTTCAATCCAATCTTTTACATCATCTCAATGGTCCAATACAACGGGGACTTATTTCCCATGATCTTTCAGATCATCTATTCATTTTTCCAAGGTGAAAATTTTTGGCATAACTTCGCTACCCATCCTGCACTTCAAGATCTACACTTCATATTCACATAACCTCCTGCCTACTACCGACAGTCAATAATCAGATTCTAATTTCAACAATCATTTCAGGTCTCGCGGGTCGGGTATTTTGTAAGGTTAGGTTCGTCATCATAGGCAACCTTAAACCTAAAAGACATGTCCAACTCACAATGGGTGTATGTCGGATGTCTTCATCCCAACTCCTGCTTACAGATGCTCTTATATTTAGATCCTAACAAGATTCGATCTCGATCCTAATACGATAATTATCAATGATAATCTCTCCAAAGGAAAGCGATTATACAGTCCATTACCAAAGGTCAACCATTCAAGCATAAAACAACACTTTTAGTGTTTTGTATCATTACTTTACCTCGTCCCTTCGATTTGGGGTGGTAAACAGTACTTTCATCAAGGTTCGTTCCCAATGACTTCTGAGCAAATCTCTAGAGATTCGATGCGAAGCGAGGATCTTGATAGAGATGATCGATACAGGCACACTGTGTTTATACATCTCCCTTAAAAGAGTCAATTTCTTCATCGAGAATCTATCATTAACATGAATGATATTAGTAGATTTGGTCAGTCTGTCGACGATGACCCAAATCGAATCAAATTCAGATGATGACCTTTGCAATAGTTAGACATTTACTAATGTATGAGGCGATGTCTGCCTTTCTAGTTTTCCATTAGTATAACTTCTTCAGATAAAGATACATTCAGTCAGAAATGACATGAATATAATACTTAATCTTATAAGATTCCAACATAACTAAATCTCAAAATCTCCATATTTAGGCAATCTCAAGTGGCCTTTTATACATTTACCGCCATCGGCTTCTTAATTCTAATGGTTCACATTAGCCGCGAACCCCTTTTTATTATCTATATTATCCTTCTTACAAGCATTGTTTATTTTTATATTGTTTGGCAATTTATTTTGCACCTTCATTATTAAGGAACATGTTCTAATTGGTTCTTTATCTTTTCTATATAATGTGTCAGTAATTACGTTCACTTTCCTAGATGGATTAAATATCATGACCGTATTCATTAAAAATTTCTTTCTTCACATTTTCTATGTTTTAGTTTCGTCTCAACTATCATTTTTTTTCCGTTTTACTCAATCCGACGTTTAAAGCGTCGATAATTATTACAAGTAATTAAATAATAAATATTTAATTTTTATGAAACGTAAACGTAAAAAGTTTTAAATTTTCTCAGTTTGTCCAATTATATAAAAAATGTTCAAAATGAATTTGAATTTAATTAACACAATTTTTGTTGATTTATCAGAAATAATTAGTAAGATCCGTAAATGTTCGAAAAACCTTCGTTTATTCTTTAGTAAAAAATTTCTTAGTTGAAAAGCAGAAATTGTCGTTTCAAATTTTTAAGTCATGGTTTAACGGTTTCCTCAATCCCTCTTAGGTTGTCTTGAGGTATACTCAAACATTTACCCCTAAACAGAAGTTTAGTTAAATGATTTGTGTATAAGGAAATAATCCCTTAAAAATCCTTTGTTAAAACATTTGTCAAAACATATTTCCACTTTCTTTTTGGTAAAACCCAAAGCCTTAATGGTTCTAATTTTTGAAGAGTCAATATATTCCATTTTCTATTAATCACACGGTCAAATAATGTAAAGAATTAAGTCTTTCATCACATGTTAAATATTCAAGGTACAAGTTTTCACTACTCGGCCGACTCAGGGCATTCTACAAATAATTATTAACTCATTCTTATTCTTATAAATAAACAAATGGTCCTTAATGATCACAAGCATGAATTTATCAAATTACAGCCTACACACGAGATTCACCAAATTTATGGATGCTACATGTGTATTAGTCAATCCAAACGACATATCATGAGACTCATAATATTCATTACAAGTTCTGGATGTAGTGATTGGAATAGATAATCTTTTTCGCGGACGCGAAGTTGATGATAACCATGCCGTGGATCAAATCTTTAAAACATACGCTAGAACCTTGTAAATGATCGAACAAATCTATCATCTTGGGTAGTGGATATAGATTTTTAATCGTCAATTTACCTAGTTCACGGTAATCAATAAACATAAGGAATGATAACACCATAGCTCTTCATGATGACGAGCTCGGTAGAATAAAATCTTACTCCGACAACTCTCTCAGTTGTACGGTAATTCTTTTAATTCAGATGGTGCTGACTTATAGTGCACATGCCCTAGGTGCAGCATCGGGAATATAATCAATACCAAATTCAACTTGCCTTAATGGCGAAAGTCTAGGTAATTTACCAACAAATACCTCCTAAAGTTTCAGATAACATAAACATCTTTTAATACATTCATTTTAAGTTCTTTCTAGATTATAATATCTATGACTAATTCACAACCATTCATGGTATAATTTCAAGTCTAAATGCAGGATATGGTCATCCATCAAGAATCATTTAGATCACTTTTGATAATCAACATCTTATCATTTAGGGGAATTCTATTCGAGTTCCCATCAATTAAGACAATGTCATCATGTCATAATCAATCAATCCATTCTATTGGCACTATCAACTTTTCAGTTTTATTGTCGTCGATAAGATGTGAACTTCTCAAAAGACTAATAATAACTCATAATCCTTCACAAATTCAAGGATATCAAGAGACATAACAACCATTAAAAGAGTAAGGTCAACGCATAATCTACGCGAGAGAATTTCAAATAAGATACAGACGAAAACATTTAACGAATATGAATATATCCCATGTTTTCATAATTTGAGTACGCATTCGAAAGCTCCTCGGATCGTTACCCAGGTCATTCAAATGAAATCAAATCAAAAGAAATGATAGGAACGTCGATACATCCAGTCGGGTATCAACACTCGGTAATCAGATACTTTTCCTAAGAATCTCACTACGAGAGAATTGGACAAGAAAGAATTGTCAATTGTCAAATAAGACAATTTCCATAGATGAGTAAATTCGACTCAGAAGAATAGATGCTACAGGAACATATGTAGGTGTCCCTAACACTATGTCCCTATTTTTCACTTCTTGCAGATCTCATAAAATTTAATCTTTCACAATCTTCAAAGAAAATATAGTGTTTATTAATAATTTCATAGTGACTACTAATCAGCCTTGCATGGTCCCTTCCAAATTGTATGTAGGCGCGCAACTATATACAATTTTAAGATTAACGATGCAATACTCAGTTCGTCAAAATTTTATCATAAAAACATTTTCATGCTTAATTCTTAAATAAGAATCAAAAATAAATTTACAAAGATTTTCTTTGTTATGAAAACAATTAAGTTTTCCAAGGTATTTCATAATCAACTTTATTTCAATAATGATTATTTATGAGTCTCACTTTAAATAATCCATATAAATTTTTGTTGGGCATTATTGTGTGTATAATGTTAAGAAAAATCACTCGAAAAGGACAAAAATACCCTAATATATATTTTAAGTGTTTAGAAGATAAAAAATACTTTCTAATATTATTCACGCGATTTAATATATCGAATAAATCATGGTTTTTATTTTAAAGTTACAAAATCCAAATATAATTGATCACAAACATGTTAATGCGCACAAAATATAACTAATATGATCATTCAATTCGTTCAACAATCTTCGTCTACTATTTCACACAAATTTTGAACTTATATAAAATAGCAACAAAAGCGGGTACGGATTCGGGTAAACGGGTACGGATTCGGATACGGGTAAACGGGGCGGGTATTACTAGAACCCGTACCCGAACCCGTGTACCCGCGAAAAAAATAATATTCAGACCCGAACCCGTATCCAAACCCGCCAACCCGACTCCGAACCTGACCCAACCGGTTCGGGTTTCGGTTTTTCCCATCGGTTTCAGGTGCTTTTGCCATCCCTACCGTATAGGCCAAGGGAATCTTGTAAAAATCCAATACTACCAAACCACAAGGGTTGCATAACATGCACATGGATATACTGAACAATCAAAGCATAAATTAAAGAATATCTTTAAAATAATAATAGAATCATAACAAGACTAACACTCAAAGTAATCAGTCAATCATGATGTAAACTAAACAAACATATATGAATAAACATGAATTGAATTAAACACAATGTTTGATATAATTACTTGAGAAAGACTGGTACAAATGACGATTCTTAATGAATTCTCCCTTGATAAGTGGTGGTTGGTAGTTGAAAAACTCAAAGGGTTGTCCCCCTAGCCGTCCCTAGAGGTGGGTGAAGAATGTGTGTTTTAGATGGCTAATGTTGACTTCTTTTTTATAGGCTTTGGATCACATATGTCGTAGGTGATTTCTGGTATACGTCGTAGATGGATCACCTACGCCGTAGGTGATAATTGGTCTACTCCGTAGGTATACATCAGTGCAACATTAATTTACAGTTTCGGAGCTCTTCGGTAGTGACCTGGGCTTCGCGTAAAGCACGAAAGCTGTAGATTTCTCCCTCCTCTATTCATGACCACTTAAAACACTCAATAAGAAGCTTGTATGAAAAAGTTATGACCAAAGTACTCAAAATCCATCATTTTCATTATTTATGGCGTAGGTCTTGAAATCTCATACGTCGTAGGTTTTCAAATATTAACTTTCCAGCTAAGTAGAGGGGACAAGAACCTACACAGTAGGTATTTAGTATGAAAAGTCCTTTGAGATGACACAAGAATCTACGTTGTAGAAGAAACAGTAGCCTACACCGTAAATGAACTTTCATCTTGAGTCTTGATCTTATCGCCTATCGTATCTTGCCATCAAAATAGTACTTACGCCGTTGAGGAAAGAGTAGTCTATGCCGTAGGTGACTTTTAAAACTTGTGCTTGGCACAATTTTCTTGACAAATTCTACCATTTCACCCTCGTTTTCTGTTACTCGTTCAATTTCACCTGCAAACAAGTTAGAGCTCAAAAAATACCCAACATATACTCTTTTAACCGTTGGACATGTTTTTTTAGGCCAAACATGTCACACAACTCGGTCGAAATTGAGACCGAATCCTCCTCCCAAATTGATTCGCCTAATCGTCGTGTTCGAGGTCCATAACAAAGGAGGACACATCCATTTTTACCCTTTTACCGGATGGTAAGACTAATCAACAGAGCGAATCTATACCAAAAACTGACTTTGAGGAAAGTGTAAACTGAGAACCAAACCAAAACCAAACTATAGTTAACTTAACAAAACCAATTTAAACAGTTTACGTGTATTTTTCTATTACGATCCGAATCGAGCAAAATCGAATATTAATTTTAATATGAACCAAAAACCTAACAAAATAAAATCGACCCAATCCGATCCGGTTCTGTTCGGTCTTAAAAAAAACTTGGTAGCAGCCTCTCAGACTCGTGACCAAACCAAAATCGCACTGTAACTAAGCTAGCAAACCCGATTCAAATACTATACATATATTTTTTTATTACGATCCGAACCGAACAAAACCAAAAATCATAATCATATAAAACCGAAAACCTAACAAAATAAAATCGGTCCGATCCGATCCGATCCGATTCAGTTCGGTCTTTTAAAAAAAAACTAGGTAGCACCGATCCCAAAACAAGTGTAAACAAACAAATTGATTATCATCTCCATATATAAAGAAAAAAAGATCAAAACCATTTCTTCACATCTTCAAACAAACTTCACTCTCTCTTAATTTCAGTTGCGTTAACCGGATCTCACATTCGGATCCAAACATAATTTGCTTCTTTTTGATCTGTAACAATGGTGAGCTTAATACATTTTTTTTTATAATTAATCAGTTAGATCTGTTATATAATCATATGCATTCTGTTAGATCCAGTTTTATAAAACTATTTATTTATTTATTTATTTATAATTTTATTTAAATGCATTATTTATGAAATTGTTTGGATCTGATTTACTAATTCAATTTTTGATTTGTTAACACAGCCTCTCAGACTCGAGATCAAGGTACTTTTCTTTACGCGATAATTTCGCTTACTTTCGTTTATTTTGTTTTGGTTTTATTGTTAGGTTTTTGATTGATTTAATTATGTGTAGAGAAAACTCGCGCAAAGATCGGAAAGAGTTAAGTCAGTTGATCTGCATCCTACCGAGCCATGGTAAAAATAGATACCTTATTGTCATCATTGACTACCTAATAGTAATAATAAGTTTGCTAATGGATTATGATTATGATTATGATAATGTGTGTATTTTTATAGGATTCTTACGAGTTTGTATTCCGGGACTGTTTGCATCTGGGATTACCAGACTCAGGTATGAATTGAATTGTTTCGTAATTTGTTATGGTGCGTAGATAGAAAATGCCTTAGGTAGCTAGATCCCGTTGCACTTTTAACAACAACAACAACAACGATACCCAATCCCCGCCAGAGCAGGGTATGGGGGAGGTGAAGTGTAGACAGATCATACCCCACCTTTGGGAAAACCGCGGGTAAGGAGACTGCTTCCGAGTAGACCTCCGGCTAAGAGAAAGGAAAAGAAAAGCGGGAAAACGCCAAAAAATATTTATTAATTTTTTTTAACTTTTTTTTTTACATATTTAAAATTAGAACAGGACATCACGACTGCGTTTTAACAGTCGTAATCAGAATGCTAATATAATATTCCACTTGTATGTGTTAGTTGAGAATACAGTCTTGGTTCACGTTATGCCACATTGCCTTGCATCATTAGTTATTGAGAAGCTTAGTCTAGTTACGACTTCATTGTATTCGGTGAACTATTTTTTTTGGATGTTTTCATGCTTTAGAATATTGATGTATGTCTGAGCATTTCGACCCTGACCGAGAAAACAAACCAAATCGACCTTCCAGGCCTTGCCCTTGATTTTCCCTTTTCTGGTTTCAGTCCAGTGACACGAGACAACTTGCTTGTTTTCTTTGCAAAACCTGTCTGTACTCATGAAAACCGACTGAACCCAACAAGGACCATTTGGTCCGGTCTTGTCGGTCCAAATCGGTTCCGTCCAGTTTTGGGCCCCAGCACACTCGGCTCATAGTTTTAGTGCTGGATGACTATACACTGATCAATTGTTTTATCATTATTCTTATATAATAGAAATTCCAATATTAATATCTGATGGAAGCCTTGTATTATAAACATTATTGCAGACTATGACAAAATCCTTCGAGGTTACGGAATTACCAGGTAAGATATTGTTTCTCGTACATAGTTTTTGCATCATTGGACTGAACTCGGTATCTGATGCTTATACTGTGTATATGTATAACAGTCCGATCAGCAAAGTTTGTAGCCCGCAAGCAGTGGGTTGTTGCTGGTGCAGATGACATGCATATCCGTGTGTACAATTACAATACAATGGACAAGGTCAAAGTATTTGAGGCACATACCGACTACATTCGGTGTGTGGCGGTCCACCCGACCCTCCCTTATATTTTATCATCTTCTGATGATATGCTTATCAAGCTTTGGGACTGGGAGAAGAGCTGGTATTGTACTCAAATCTTCGAGGGACATTCTCATTACGTCATGCAAGTGACTATCAATCCCAAAGACACCAACACTTTTGCTAGTGCGTCGCTTGATCGCACCATAAAGGTAATTTCAAGTAACCGGCATTACTTAATGTGACATACTATAAGGAACGTTTATTGATAATCAGTTTTCGTATCTCAGATCTGGAATCTGGGTTCACCTGATCCTAACTTCACACTCGATGCCCATCTCAAAGGGGTTAACTGTGTAGATTATTTCACGGGAGGTGATAAGCCTTATCTAATTACTGGTTCTGATGATCACACTGCTAAGGTGTGTATTTATTCTGCTTTTGTTGATTGTTTTATACTTATATCTATAAATATCTGTAACGTGGACTATTGAAAATTTGAAACAGGTGTGGGATTATCAAACAAAAACATGTGTCCAGACTTTAGAAGGTCACACACACAATGTTTCAGCTGTATGCTTTCACCCCGAGCTCCCCATAATATTGACGGGTTCTGAGGATGGTACTGTACGCATATGGCATGCAACTACTTATAGGTATGCATGTGATCTTTCTTCGCGTTTATGTACATGTCTGTTCTTAACACTGATGGGAAATGGGCTGAATATAAGGATTTAGAAGATTAATATTACTGTTTTAGTGTTTATTTTACATACACTACATAAACGCCGAATTATAAAACCATATACTGAATATAGAATCTGTGGTTGCTGGTAAACTCAGCCGTGTCCTATTTGACGTTCTGTAGTTTCAAAATAGAATACTTACCATGCTGAGGTGTCTAATATAGTACAATTTATCAGGTTCTTACGAATTCCCTTGTTTTTGCAGACTCGAGAACACTTTGAACTATGGACTTGAAAGGGTTTGGGCTATTGGATACATGAAAAGTTCCAGAAGGTAAGTTGGTTTTGTGAGTTGTGATTATGTTTTGTGTTTGTTAGCAATTTCTTATTACAGTTGAGTCATTATATGTTTAAGACTCTTCATCAGAAAATTGTTCATGTCTCATGCATTTTCTTTTTGTACAGGATTGCTATTGGATACGATGAAGGGACGATAATGGTGAAAGTTGGTAGGGAAGAGCCAGTAGCTAGCATGGACAACAGTGGCAAGATTATATGGGCTAAGCATAATGAAATTCAGACGGTTAATGTCAGGAGTGTTGGAGCTGATTATGAGGTTTGGGTCCACACGCTTCTGCCTTTTCGAAGATAAAATAGTGAAAACTCTGTGTTTTTGGTTGAGATGACTATAACTGGTTTACTTATTCACTTTTCAGGTCTCCGATGGAGAGAGGTTGCCTTTAGCAGTTAAGGAGTTGGGAACATGTGATCTCTACCCTCAAGTGAGTTGTGATTGATTTAGTCTGTTACTTCCTATGACTAACATTAAAATAGATCCTAAAACGTGAAATTGAAATTCAATATGGTCTCGAGCTTATTGAACAATATTTTTGTCTCTATTACTGCAAGTCTAACAACGCATCGCCATCGCTTTATGATGAAAGTTTTGATTAAAAACAAAATTACTCGTGGTTCACAAAAAAGATGAAAGGTTCTTTTTACTAAAGTTACACAAGTTTAAATTACCTGCAAAACAAACAAAAGCTGCTCTAATTTCTTCAAACCTTTTTGGCTAGTTGGTTCCGATTCTCATGTTTTTTTTAACATCTTTTTTTCAGAGCTTGAAACACAACCCGAATGGAAGGTTTGTTGTTGTTTGTGGTGACGGTGAATACATCATATATACTGCTTTGGCATGGAGAAATAGATCCTTTGGCTCTGCATTGGAGATTGTTTGGTCTACTGACGGTGAATATGCTGTCCGGGAGAGCACAACTAAGATTAAGATTTTTAACAAATCTTTTCAGGTCTGTGAACTTTCTTTAGCCCTGTAGTTAGATCAAGAAGCAATGTATCTGTTTCGTATCTACATACTATACGTTTCATTCAGATAATGCTCATTAGCTAGTAGCACAATTTCCAAAAACCTAAAATAAATTAGCTAGGGCCATCTGTTTTCTGCTATAGTGGCTCTTGTTTGTCCTCTTGGCCCATAAAAAGTTACTCATTACTTGACATGCCTGATTTTCCGTTTTCCAACTTTCTTTAGTCTAGATTCACCTATGATTATTCGTGTTACGGATTTGTATATATCCTGCAGAAAGTAACTGCTACGAGTATTTGTTAATTTGAATCCAATATTGCTTATTTTGGCGTTCCTTTTTAAATAGGAAAAGAAGAGTATCCGACCAACTTTTTCTGCTGAGCGCATATACGGAGGATCTTTGCTTGCTATATGCTCAAATGATTTTATATGTTTCTATGATTGGGCTGAGTGCAGATTAATTCAACGGATTGATGTTACCGTCAAGGTAAACACTCTTGCCTCTTCTCTAACTCTCTTAAGTAGATGTCATGTAAATATGTTTAATCTTTGGTTTTTACGTATATAGCATGGAAGTATTGGGTCTAATTCATGTTTCTTTTGCTCCTTTGTATTCAGAACATTTACTGGGCAGATGGTGGTGATATGGTGGCAATTGCCAGTGATTCTTCATTCCACATACTACAGTACAACGTAAGATCCTTACAAACTCAACATAAGATCCTAATTTATTCACACACAACACACACTTGCGCACTTTAGTCTTACAACCATAACAGTTTATAGTTGCGTTTTCCTTTTCTAAATATGGTTTTGCATAAGAACTTGATGATTTTGGTCATATTGCAGCGTGATGTAGTGTCAGCACATTTAGATAGCGGAAAATCCGTAGACGAGGACGGTATTGAAGACTCATTTCAAATTCTCTCTGAAGTCAGTGAAAGAGTCAGAACTGGATTGTGGGTTGGAGATTGTTTCATTTACAATAACTCTTCATGGCGACTCAATTACTGTGTTGGTGGTGAGGTAATTTTTGTCGTAATACCTTAGACATGGTCAGTTTTTGTTCAATGTCGTATGTCTGTATTTGATGTGGTGTCTTTTTAGGTAACCACAATGTTTCATTTGGACCGACCAATGTATCTTCTAGGATACCTAGCAAATCAAAGCAGGGTTTATCTCATTGACAAGGAATTCAAGTGAGTAGGCTTTTATGCTCATATTTTTGGATATGTATAATTTCTATATAATTCTGTTTTAACATACTTTTGGTGTCTTATACTTTAGTGTCATTGGATACACTTTGCTGCTCACGTTGATTGAGTATAAGACGCTTGTGATGCGTGGAGACCTAGAACGAGCTAGTAGTATATTGCCTTCAATTCCAAAGGATCACCATAATAGGTATAGTTCATATATGATGTATCTTATTCTACACTTTTATGTAGGAGGTTGACTTTATTTGATTTTATAGTATTTCTTTGTTATCTTAATCTGATGTATGGCTTCTTTGATAGTGTTGCTCACTTTTTGGAATCCCGAGGAATGATTGAGGAGGCCTTAGAGGTTGCTACAGATCCCGATTATAGATTTGATCTTGCCATCCAGCTTGGTAAACTAGAGATCGCAAAGGTAATTGCACAAACCTTGAAAAAGCAAGACACATTAACTATTTTTGACTGCTCAAAGGGAGAATCTAAGCATTTTTTTATGAATTATGTTTTTGGATATATAGGATATTGCCCTAGTAGCACAAAGCGAGTCTAAGTGGAAGCAGCTTGGTGAACTAGCTATGTCTACTGGACTGGTATGTTTGGTTTTTACAATTTTGCAATCAAGGATCTTACAACTCTTTTATAGAACCACTAATGACGATGTTTAACACGTTGCAGTTGGACATGGCTGAAGATTGTTTGAAGCATGCAAACGATTTAAGTGGTCTGCTGCTGCTTTATTCTTCTTTGGGCGACGCTGAAGGGATAACAAAGCTTGCATCTCTTGCAAAAGAGAGTGGAAAAAACAATGTTGCTTTTGCTTGTCTGTTTATGCTCGGTAAATTGGAAGATTGTCTGCAGTTGTTGGTTGACAGGTTAGTCTGAATTTTATACATCAATCCAACTTGAAATCAAAGTTGGGCCTGATATGAAATTAAACTTATTCTCTGTCTCAGCAATCGGATACCTGAGGCTGCTCTGATGGCACGGTCTTATCTTCCAAGCAAGGTTTCAGAAATTGTTGCTCTTTGGAGAAAGGACCTTAATAAGGTTAACTCTTTACTACTCTTCTGTTTTTTTTTAACTACTGGTGCTTTGTATACCAATCTAACCCAAGTTAGATGGTACACGTGTCTCTCTAACATCCTTCTGTTTGGCCAAAAATTACTATTCTTCTGTGGGTTGCTGGCGGTTGGAGTTTATCACATTACTTAACTTCCTGTTTCACTTGGAAATTGTTTTATAGTTTACTAGTGGAAAATATCAAATTTTTGAAAAGGATTTTATACTTGAACATTTAAGTGTGCCTTTCAGTACGCTCAGCTACTTTTTGTTCTATGGTCGGTGTCCAAAAGCCTAAAAAGACCCGCATCTTCAAATTTGCTACAACACTTGTATATTACCAGAGTATGTGCATTACAGGATATGATAATTCTGTAACTGGCCTGACGTGTTTGAAATGCAGATTAACCAAAAAGCAGCAGAATCTTTAGCTGATCCTGAAGAGTACTCGAATATGTTTGAGGACTGGCAAATCGCACTTGAAGTGGAAGCAAGAGCTGCAGAGACCAGGTTCTCTTGCTTATCTATGACTTAAAATATTCTTCTCATTTACTATTGAATTTTGTGGCTTTTGAACTTACAGACTGTTAAAATTGTTTGACACTCCTAAATAACTTTGTTAGCATGCTTTCAACTACTTCGATAGTACATGTAAGGGGATACAAATGAGTGGGTTGGGCAGTTTGATTGTTTGAGTAATTTTGGGTACATGTCAAAGCTGGTTGGGTTCGGTACTTGCGTTAATCCAATACATCTATGCTCTCAAAATTTTGATTTACGGGGTTTTATGTATTTGAAATACCGCGTGGCTTCCGTTCGACCCATTTCATTTAAGCTATTTTTTGTTTATACCCATTTTGACGTTAGAGATCAATCCTAACCCAAATCGGCCTCTGCATAAGTTAACGTGTCATAATTGGTTGACGACTAGTTTAACTTTGCAGTTTTGTATGGACCCTTTGAAACTAGATATGGTATTAACTGGTCCTTCAAATAATGTAGGGATAATTATCCTCCGGCTACAGAGTATGTAAACTATGTTGATCGATCACACGTCAACCTAGTAGAGGTCTTCAAACAAATGCAATTAGATGACGAGGAGACACATGAAAATGGAGAGTTGGATCATGAGGTAAGTTTCTTTCTTTCTTCTATGCTTGATGCAATGTATGATCAAGTTCATTTCTTTATGAATTTATCTAGCTGTTTTTCATACAAAAAGTTTTTATTAGTCTTCCCTGCTTTTTTTGGTTGGTCGGTGGTGGTGTGACAACGGTCACTTTCACCAGTGAGCATGTGGTGCTTTTTTTTGGTATTTTACAAGTTCGTTCGTTAGATAAAATTTAACACAAGGCTCAGTTATAAGTAAACAGTCAAAATTGCAATTCTTTAAAAAAGGGATGTTTCTGTAATCAGACAGTCGCATCTTTTAATACTTGCCTTTTCCAGTTACTTTTTTCTTTTGACATATTATAATATATTCTGGTCATTACAGGATGTTGAAGAAAACGGAAATGAAGGGGAATTTGTTGATGAACAAGAAGTGAGTCACGAAGAAAGCCCAGAAGAAGATGCTGCTACAATGGATAATGATTCTTCAGAAGGTGCTGTACTCGTCAACGGTAGTGAGGCTGAAGAAGAAGAGTGGGGTACGAATAATGCAGGAAATCCGTCAGCCTAAAAGCAATTGGTTGGGGCAGTGTGATTCCTAATTTTATTGCTGGTGATTAATTGAATTTCTCTTAAAAGACGTGTTTGACTCCCATGCAAATCCAACCTTTGCCCCTTTTATTAAATAACGTATACCACATATATTGGCTGCTGTCCAAATGTTTAGGGTTAGTTTCCATTTGAGTGAACTATACAAATCTGAATTTTGGTTGACACTTGCGGTTGCAAGATGTGTGGTCGGGCAGGTTGGGTATATTGGTGAAAATGACTTTAGGTAAAATTTGCGGATATTATTGTCACCTCTCCCGGGTCAGCACCTACAAATACACAAATATCATTTTGTTAAAGAGACATAAATACATGTTACAACTAATGCTATATATGCACACGTGATAAAGATTGATATACATTTGTGTTGCAATATAATTAAGTATGCCCTATAGTCATGAATATTTCTAGCAATAGAAGCACGTTTATTGAATAAAGAGTGCATTTTCTTGACCTAAATGTGTATAGAATTATGTTAGGGGTTGAAATCTCTTTTTCTCGTAGAAATTTTGAAGGGCTAGTTCGTGATAATTGTTTTATTTTTTCTCGTCTGATTTATATCTGACCATCTTTTTTTTAATGGCAGTGCTTACACCACGTCACCAAGTTGACGAAGACGCTTCTAGCTTTACGTAACTCTTTCAGGTAGGTTTTAAATATCTTACTTTATATAGACCGTAAATCGTCACATCTGGTTTCGTAGGAAGTAGTGGTTTTAGCTCTTTTAGAACACATATTTTTTGTGTATCTCAAAACGAATCTACTTACCTCTAGAGCTTGTTCTGAGTTAATGTCCCCCAACTCAACCTAACCCGGCTCGTTCTTTTTCAACCTGTAATATATAATAAGAAAGCTACATCCGCCAAGGCGCCAACTCAAACCATTCGTGTGTATACCCATCCTACTGATCTTTTTATGTACAATACTGTCATGTATGTCTAATAGCAACTATGGGCGATAAATGACCGATGGCGTTAGGTTTGCCTTTTTATATATTTCTTATATAAAAGGAATGCGTCAAATTTTGTCACAATAAGGAAACTTGTATTACCACGTTTTTTGTAGAATTCTGTCCAAATATTAAATTTACCGCGACTCTATTTGGTATATTAATTTGCAGTTCTTTTCTTGTTTAGGTACTTGTTCGTGACTTCGTGGTGTAATTTTGTAAGGGCTTCTTCCATTTTGTATTTTGGAAACATATGATATGATATACCTTCAGTTTAGTAGTCGAGTTTAGTTACTCTCTAGGCACTCCATATATCGATATATTCTTTTTGAGGGGATGATTTTTATCCTTCAAATCATTTTACGTGTTATTGTGAATGTATAAAACGACTATAGTCTGTAGGGGTGCGAGGTGACTACAATTATATAGCTGCTTTCATCTAATTGTAACGTTGAATTCCCTGTGTTAGGATTCTGGGTATGATGAATGTTCTCTATTTTTTTTACTTTCTATTGTTTGATTATATGGAAGTTTTTTTCTATTAATATAGTGCTGTTTTATAGCTGATGCATAATATCGTCAGTTCGCCAGTATGACGTTAACATAAATTTAAGTGCGTAACGCTGGTTTTACAATAAAGACCAATATTTTTCTCAAACGTTATTTCAATAACATTAAACCAATACTATCTAGTACAATATGAAAACCAGTTTGAATCTTAAGTAACCAAACACAAAGTTGAGTCTAAAATGTTACTGAACTTTGTACCATGAGTCTTGAGGTACTCGTACTGCCAAGTGCCACCCTGGGCATATATGGTGTACTCGTACTCCCACCTTGAGGTATATACGGGTTAACTATCGTATTCGTACCACCTCAGGGGCTCAGGGTACTTCGTACTGCCATCTCGGGGCATATACGTATCAACAATATCCGTCAACAATAATAGTAGATAACCACTTGGACAAAATCATGTGAAAATCAACAACTATGAGCGCAATCACAATATCAAATAGTATAACAACTTTACTGCGCATTCTTGTTTGCAAGTTCAGTGTGCACCCACCTTAGGGTTAGTCGGTTCCTCAAGGTGAGTGCACGGTGAATTTGCAAAACAAACGCATGTATGGTTGGTCATAAAAGGTCTTTTGAAAAATGACCAGGGTTCGAACCCAACTCTTAGCTAATTAGGTCATGGAGACAGGAGCTTGCCCGATTTTTGGAAGGTCCGGTTGACATAAAAAGATGCTTGGCATCAGGATGTTCTCACCGATTTACATCATTCGATACATGCTTTACACATACATTTACCTTCAAAGGTATATACAATACCTATAAATCTTCAAAGGTATATACAATCATTTGAAACTCACCCAATAACAAGCTCGAAAGTCGAGATGATTAATGATAGACCTCTAGCTCAAACTCGGGCAATGTCTTACGATAGAGTAACTATTGTCCGAGTCTGAGCTCGAGTTACTATTATTTCGAGCTTGTTCTTTAGCCTCGAGTCGAGGCTCAAAAAACAACCTCAACTTACTCGATAAAAGACTGACTCGTTTCCGCAGCCATTTCCTAAATCTAATTTTAGGAATAGAAGGTAATAAAAAATAAAGGACCTAAATTAATGGCTAAAAATTTTCAAGATATTATTATCCTTTCAGTTATTAGTATAAATAAAATCTCTTAATTCCATGATATGATTTTCCTATGAATTAGGTTAGTTTTTATGTTATTACATATACATGCAGGTAACCATGTTTATTTGCTTTTTGATGTTCTTGTCAATGTAAAACATGTCTAAATATTTAGTTTAGACCAGGATGTTCGTGTGCGAAAACTAGATTTCGATAAGGTTCTGATGAGAATATGAGGTGATGTTGTTTGAGGATTTCCATTCATATTGGAGCCTTATGGCATTTGGAAAAATAGCTTCTAATCATAGTTTGCACGCGCGTAAACAAATTCTTAGTGCTCAATAGGTAACGTTAAAAACCGGAGAAGGATTTCTGTTAAGGTTACCCGGGGAATTCAGGCCCGTTTTGGGTTTATGTACAGCATTGTTAAGATGAACACCCAACGAGGTTTAAATCCTCGTCTATTCTAAGACTTCGGGGACATCTTTACCCCTGTAAGTCCCTTGGAGATGGTTATGTCAAGTTGTCAACCAAACATTGTAAATTGAAATATAGCGGTAATCCGTTAGCATGTTCTTGTCGTTCTATCTAACAAACAAAATGATCTGCTAAATGACTTAGCGAGGTAAACATCTTGGAGGGAAGGGTCTGGAAATGGTCATGGGAATAGGCCGCGTACATTGAGTCAAAGCCTCGTTTTCCTTGAGTAATGTGAACGAGGAAGACCTCATCTGTTTACCTATTTATATTAGCACAATTTGCTTAACCAAATAGGCGTTTAGTGCTGTAGTGCTGTATATGTAATGGAATAGACGCATAATTGTGCGTCTCGGATTTTATTGTTCTGTTTAAAGGCGCGTCTGTCGATTTTATTGGCTTTATGTTCAGTTTATATTCTTCATTTTTCTTACAGGCGCTTGTTTTTAACCTTCTTTTTTATGCATTTCTTGCAGAATCACCTTTTTGCTTCAATCGAGACGCCCATCATCAAAATTTGTTTATAATCTTGTAATGGGGGATGAAGAAAACACGTCTAAAAAAAGAGCTGCCGTGAGGGAGTTATCACGAGAAAACCCTGGTCTTGATGATGAAGAAGAGGTTCCAGGCCAAGAAACTAGTACGTTTCAAAGGGCAAGTGCGGAAGTAATAGCAAATAGAAGAATCGTGAAAGTCAAACGCAGTCAACCATCTTCAACCCCTTCATCTAATCCTTTTGCAGCGATTCGTTTGGTACCTCCTGCAGATTCCACTCCCGCTCCTGCACCTGTTAATGATGTCCAAGAAACTGAGAAAACCGCTACTGAAAAGGCGGAATCACCAAGTAGCGTAAATAAGAAAAGTAAAAAGGAAGAAGCTGAGAACAATAAACAACCCGAAAACAAGGTTGATAAGACTGAGCTCGCGCAAAATTCGGATGAGGTAAGAAAACCCGAAGCAACCAATTCTGTAGCTGAGAACGAGAATGATGAAAGTACCCCTGTACCCACATCTGTTAATTCATTCCAGCAGCTTTCAAGTAGCCAAAATGCTTTTACGGGACTTGTTGCTGGGACAGGGATTTCAAGTTCAACCTTTTCATTTGGCTCAATCCAAAAAATCGAGAACCTGCCTACTTTCCCTTCTTTCAGTTTTGGTACCAACGGAAACACATCATTATTCAGCAAACCTGATAAAAGCGAACGAGGCAAAATACCATCTATGCATGAGGTTCAAGTCAAGACTGGTGAAGAAAATGATAGAACTGTTTTTAAAACTGATTCTGCACTTTTCGAGTTTATTGATGGTGGGTGGAAAGAGCGTGGCAAAGGAGAATTAAAAGTTAACGTTTCCATATCCGGAAGTAAAAAAGCTAGACTTGTGATGAGAGCAAGAGGGAACTACAGACTGATTCTAAACGCGAACATCTTTCCTGATATGCAGCTGACAAACATGGACAGAAAAGGGATCACATTTGCGTGTTTAAGCAGTACAAGTGACAAAAAAGATGGTCTCTCGACGTATGCTTTGAAGTTCAGAGATGCATCAATTGTTGACATGTTTCAATCAGTTGTCATGGCACATAAAGGCAACACTGCTGCACCAACTTTGAAGACACCCGAAAATTCTCCAAAAGCATCGGATGAGTAGCCTCACACACAGGTTCGGAAAGTTAAAAGATCATATCTAAATCCTAGTCTTAGTTCCCCAATGTAGTAGTCTTAATGTAAAAGTGGTCACATATCATATATCCATTTGTTGTTATATACTTATATGGATACGCGCCTTGCTCTTCAAATGTTATGAATAGTTTTGTATTCGCGTCTCAGAGTTCTGATCACTTAAGCATATGCATACATGAGTTATCAGGCCGATTTTTTTTTTTTTTTTAATCTTCAAAGGCGCCTGCTGAGGACTTGTTTATAAACTTATGACCTGTTAATGCTAGATTAGTTTGAGTCCGTTATAGGTATATAGTAAGATTTATTGGTAAACTGATCTTGACTTTCTACCTAATGCAATCAGCCATAATATAATCCTCTCAGCCAAGGTAATATTTGGACCATTGGGCGGTCGCTCAGTATCACTCTCCCACTGCGAGTGTTTAGCTCACCGGTCATGGAAGGCTTCGAGAAAATATGTCGTGGCTTCAATCTCAAATCTTAACTAAAGTTTACTGGAAGATGTAGTTATTGTTATTAGCCGAATTATATCGGGCTTAGCCCATGTTAGTTATCTCATTATGCTTTATGCAAGACCTTAGACATGTATTTATATTGAATCATCAATAATATTCACGCATGGGGTTTTAGGAATTCTAATAATTGTCTCGTGCTATATGTCCTCAAGAAAGGCCTCAAGGGTTAGTCGACACCCAAAAAAAGGTCGCATTTAAGTAGGGCTGAGCATCGGTCCAGGATCGGACCGGACCGGACCGAAATAGTCCAGTCCGGTTTCTATTAGGCAAAATTGATAAGATTTTTTAAGATCGAATCGGACCGGACCGACCGGTCCGAAGACCGAAATGGTCTAAAACCCCGGACCAAGAACCAGACCGAAATTGTACGGTCCAGTTCGGTTCGGTCCGGCCCGGTTTTCCGGTCCGATTCGATTTTTGGTATGCCATGCTCAGCCCTACATTTAAGGATTACCAAATAATTTTTTTTTTTCCGGATTTTTAACACTTCATGAATTAGTATTTAGGAGTGTCACATTTATGAGTTGTTTTACCCATTGTGATTATATATGCAACTACGTTATTAAACGTTTTGATAAAAAAAACTAGTTTTACTCAATGCTCACCGTTATTTTTGTTAAACATAACCATCGCGAAGACGTTATAAAATTTATATTAGGTAAATGTTGAAAATACACAATGGACTTTCTAAAATAATCTATTATGCTCATCAAACTTTTTTATGTTCGATTTGCACACTTGTCACGTAGAATTTTGGTCAAACATTTGATTCGACCGTTTACTTAACGAAACCGTTAGTACTTCGTTAAATTGAAATTTTGTTTTACAATTTTAGTCCCCTTAGCTAACTAACATTATCATCATCATCAACAACACATCCAAAATCCAAAATCCAAAATCCATTCCATTCCACTGGAGGTCCTACATTGAGGCTGGGAAACATCAAATCGTAACATTGGGCTCATTCCATATTTCTACTCCACTGGATACGAAGCTCCTGAAGTGCACACCCAAGAATCGGACATCTACAGCTTTGGTATCCTCCTTCTCGAGATGTTAACTGGAAAAGATGCATATAAGATACTATCAGGTGGTGAAATGGTGAATCTTGGTGTTGATGAGAAAGACTGGGAAGCTGAGAAAGACTGATAATTTTGATTTTGGATATGGGAATTTGGATATTAGATGTGTTGTTGAGGATGATGATAATGTTAGTTAACTGAGGGGACTAAAATTGTAAAACAAAATTCCAAGTTAACGAAGCACTAACGGTTTCGTTAAATCAACGGTCCAGTCAAATGTTTAACCAAAATCTTACGTGACAAGTGTGCAAATCGAACATAAAAAAGTTCGATGGACATAATGGGTTATTTGAGAAAATACATTGTGTATTTTCGACATTTACCCAACTTATATTGGGCAACTACACGTAGCACTCTAACGTGATTTTCAGAAACCACCTTGGCATAAGATGGGTTCGCTTCATCTAAGAGCACAGGGAGTCGTCGTGTCGTAGGAGTGGTGTCACGTCAGCAAAATAGGCTATGACACGAGAAATGCTATGGCACCACTTTTTAGAGGGAGTGGTGATTTGTGGTGGCATAGAGAGCATATACCCTTTAGATTTCAAAAAAAAAAAAAAAAAACTCAACCACGTGGGCTGGTATGGTCGGTGCCAGACCAACGACACAAAGACACGGAGTCCTGCGCTAAACAAAAAGTCGCGCCGTTCGTTGACGCTGGACAACAACACAACGGTTCATCCCCTCTAAAACTTAAGTATATCCCAAACTAAGCATGATAAAACCCTAAATCGATATTATTCTAAAGGGAGCTAAATATTGGGTCAAAAAATGAACCAATTGAAAGCTGATTTTGAGGATAACATAAACCAAAAATAGATAACCGAAAACCGAATTGAAGTGAACTGGTCTAAACCAAAATCGAACGATTGTGTTTCTCGGTTTTGACCCGAAAATAACCAAATCGAAACCGAACCAAGTAGGGGTGAACATGATACCGGTCCTATACCAATCCCGTCCCGAATTAGTGGTACTGATTTTTTCAGAACATAAATTAGTGGTACCGGTACCGTACCGAACGGGATTAGAAAATCTGTTTTTTCCTGTTTTTTTCCGAGAATTTCTCGATTTGGTACCGGTCTCGATTTTTTTCCACGTTATTTCGTAGTCCCGGTACCGTACCGTAATACCAAGAATCGGTTTCTGGAATTCGGGTCAAAATGCTCATCCATAAAACCAAGTAAGGTTTGTTTGGTTCCGATTAAAACAATCCGACTTAGTTTTTTCGGTTCATGTTGATTCGAACCGAACTAAAAACCGATTTTGAGAAAAAACATAAATCAAGAATCGAATCTGTTCAAACCGAAGCCGAACCAGTTTTTAGCCTAATCCGAATCAAACAAAACCGAAAACCACAATTACATAAAACCAAAAACCAATTCAAGTAAAGTCAGATTGGTTTCAACTAAAACAATCTGATTCAGTTTTTCGATTCAGTTTAGTATTCGATTGATTTGCTCACCCTCTAAAGTATGTAATTTGCTAAATAATGCCTACTGGACCGAGTTTATCGTGTATTTAATGCACACAAACATTCATAATTTATCAAAATTTTCATTAATTGAACCTCTAATCACATTCAAATATAGTATTTTTACAAGTTTATTTAATACATGTTTGTGTTAATTAATAAAAATTGTGTGTATTAACTTCGGGAGAAAGGTGCCTTTTCACAAAGGGGGTCGTAGTGACCAGACCCGGGCGACTGTTTACCAAAACACACAGGTCTCTGTAAAGTCGTAAGACCATGTACGAGGGTTAACGCCTGCCAGTGTCGGAAAGTCAAAAATTGTGTGTATTAACTTTGGGTGAAGGGGTGCCTTCTCCATGTGGTTGAGACAGCCCAGGCACAACGACGCAATTATTAGGGGCGCGCTCTACCCATTGAGCTAATAGCCCGTTGTGCGGGCCCCACTGAGAGCCGACTAATACACGCTAAACTTTGCTCAGTAGACATTGTTTAGCAAAACCATCAAAGTATAAGTACCAAATATGCATATCCTCACATAAATAAACTATCTCTCCACGTAAAACAAACAAATAAAAACATTCTTCCTCTCTCTCACAAGTCATCGAGTTATTTATCCCCAAATTTTCACACACACACACACTAAAAACACACAAAAACAAACCCTAACCCTAATTATTCAATTAAACTCAATTAGGGTTTTGTAACAGCCATGAATGAAAAAGACGACGATTACGAGAGTGAGGACGAGCAGCAGGTCATGAAACGGCGCACGTTAGCAAGCGACGACGAGGAGGATGATGACGTGGAGGAGGAGGTCATGAAACGGCGCACGTTAGCAAGTGAGGATGAGGAGGAGGTGCGTACGTTAGCGAGTGAGGAGGATGATGAGGAAGGTGAGCAGGTGATGAGACGGCGTAAGATAGCAAGTGATGACGAGGAGGATGAGGATGATGATGATGACGTGGCAGGTGACGTGGATGGAAAGTATGATGAGGATGAGTATGAAGGACAAGGTGGTGCTGGTGAGTATGACGATGAGGATGATGACGTGGCTGATGACGTGGAGGTGGTTGGTGAGGATGTTGAGGTAGTTGATGACGTGGCGGTGGTTGGTGAAGTGGCGGTCGAAGGTGAGAATGTGGAGGGAGGTGAGGGAGGGGAGAAGAAGGAGAACGAGCCGTTTGCGGTGCCGACGGCGGGGGCGTTTTATATGCACGATGATCGGTTTCGAGGGAGTGTGGGCGGTGGTGGTGGTCGTGGTGGAGGAGGACGTGGTCGGGGTGGCACTGCCGGTGGTGGTAGAAACAGGTAGTTTGGCACAACTAGACTTTTAGAATATAGTTTATGCTTGTTTGATATTGTTACTAGTGGATCTCTATGATTAGTGGTTAGAATCTAGACTTTGACGTAGTGGGGGAGTGGGGTGGAGGCGTTAGAAAGAGGTACTCACATTGAGCGTTTATATATGGTAAAAAATGCTTCTATTTGAAACACTAATATTAATCACGTCTACAACTACACTACCAAACACTATTAGAAAACATAGCCTTAATGTTCGTGATGGTGTTACTAGTGGATTAAGGGGTTTATACGTTAGTGTTGCTGGCTGACTATTACCTGCTTACTTACTGGCTGACTTGGCAGCTGCCTTGAAAGCCTATTCCGATGGCTCCTTCCTAAGTAAGTTATCTAAAAGTCAGTTTTTTTTTTTTGTTTTCAACGATCTAGTGCTTGGTCCTTCACCTTTACGAGTTAGTGGTTAGAGTATAGACTTACAATGGCGGTGAACATGGTCAGGGTGGCGGTAGTAGAAACAGGTAGTTTGGCGACTAGTCGTTTAGAATATAGTAATGCTTATTTGGAAATAAACGTTTAGGACAAACGCTAATATTCTAATTGCAGATACAACTACCTTACCAAACACTATTAGAAAACATAGGCTATTTGTCAAACATAGACTTGATGTTCAAATTGTGTTACTAGTGGATTAGTATTTAGCAATGTTTTAAAACCCGATTTTTAAGTTGACCCGGTCGAATCACTGGTTCACCGGGTTACCGGTTCAACCGGTTGAACCGCCGGGTCAAACCGGTTTTATGTCAAAGTAAAAGACTATCCAGAATTTATAAGTCTTTTTATAGAAAACCTCATTTGTTAGTTTTTAGGATGAGAAAAACATTTATGTTTATAACAAAAAGATATCAACTGTTTCCAACTTTCCATATTCAATAGATCACGTGATCACCTCTTTACCAATATAGCACAAATTCCAAAACCACCAAACCACGGTTCATTAACATTCATTTTCTTTATCTTTCATAGTTTCATGAGCTTTTTTTTTTGAAGGTATCATCTTCATTAGCTTAACAAATACAGTAAAACAAACCCACCAAACAAAGATCCCACACATGACACACTGAACCTTATTTTCATCCCCTACACAGAATTAAACATCGTTTTCATCCCCACAACGATAAATCCTTATCACTCCTATCGATCTTGTCAACAAGATTAGAGAGCCTGTGATTCAGCCACACATGATGAAACTTGTGCAGTTACAGCCCAAATGTGGATCTCGTTGTTTTACTTTGATATGAGGTGAACCGGCCGGTCTCTGGTCCGACGGTTCGACCCGGGTCGACTGAAACCGGCCGGTTTAATCCGGTTCGATTTTCTGTATAAACTCGGCTCACAACGGCCCGGTCATTACTCCGGGTCCCGGTTCAACCGGTTGAACCGGCCGGTTCGAACCGGTTTTTAAAACGCTGGTATTTAGGGTATAGACTTTGACTTAGTGGGGGTAAAGCACTAATTTTATAATTACACATTTACACATGCAACTGCGTTACCCAACACTGTTATAAAACATACAGCTACTGCCGCTGCTAGTTTTGCAAGCATAGCATTAATGTTTGAAATGTTCTTCATAGGTTGTGTTTGATGTCTAGTTATGACTTATCTTTAGATACTCTAGGTTGTGTTTGATGTACGAGCTTTTTGGAATGTTTAGAAGGGTTTAGAGGATATGTGTCTAAGCTTGATGGGCTCACGGTTATTGAAAATTGTCAAATTCGATAAGCTAATTTTTTATGGTTCGAAAGCTTTATCAGTTTGAGCTTATGAACTCAACTAAGCTTTAAGTCCAGTTTGATTAGCTCATAAGCCACAAAAAGTGAGCTTATTGACTTTTCAATATTGAATTTAACTTATCAGACCATCGAGTAAGCTTAAACAAATACACCCTTAGCTTTCACGTCATTATATACTTTATATTTGCATATACAAGCAGCTAGTTTTGCCAACCATAGCCTTAATGTATTAAATGTTGTTGGTAGTGGGGTTTATACGATTAGTAGTTAGAGCATAAATATAACTAGTGTTTAGTTATCTCTTCATATAAGATGGTGTAGTTTACATTATATTGAAAATGCTAGATTATAATGTTGGAATACAAGAACTAGTGTTTTATATTGATTCCAATAACTTGTTGCTTGTATCGTTTGTAATTGAAGCGAGTAGATGTAAGATAAGCATTTAGTTGATAATTGCTAGGGGAAACAGTTGGAGTGTGTTCTAATTGTGAGAGAAGCATATGATGAATTTACTTGGGGGTAAAACTCTAGAGCTCTTTAAGTACAAATAAAACTTGGTATTTTTTTAGTAACCATGGTTTCTGACCTTTTGGCCGCCTAATTTACAGGGTTTGTTTGAACCCACCGCCACATAGACCTAAAAAAAGCTAATTGCTCATTACTTGTTGGTGATAGATAAACAATCGAGCATTCGAGCAGACCTTGCTTTTGGCTAATTTTTTTTTCTTTTGGATTTTTTTTCTGATTTAGTGTGACTTTGAGGTTTCTTAACTTTGCCTCATATGTCACTTGAATATACTGTATAGGAGTATGGAAGTTTGAGGGCTACGCATGTAGGTACATAACAAGCCTTACCCAGCCTGGCTCAGAATTGTCATTGGCTAATTAGGAAGCTCTAGTTGTTTGTAATATCAATTCAGTGTAATAAGTATCCCTAATCAATATATAAGGCTGACTAAATAACTTCTTAAGTTTATTATGTTAAAAAACTAATAAAGACTTTTGAGTAGGAAAATCCATACTGATGCAAGTATATATCAGAATAGTAGATGACCCGAACCCTATGGTACTGGCACTAGGTTCTGTCGCTCTGTCTGTTACTGCTGTGATATGTGTGTTGGATTATTTAACATGAAGTCAGCACTTAAAAGTATTCTTTATAGCTTAAGTTCTCTAGTTAACAAAATATGGCAGCCAAGACAGTTTTCTTTAGAATCTGTTGTGTGAACGTGTGTTACAAATCTTAGTTTTTGTAATAGCTTCTGAGACTATTTTTTTGGTAGAGGTAGCGTTTTAACTCATTCACATATGAATGGGTATAGTTTACTATATATCTATTGGATCAAACTAGTATTTAAGCTCATAACAACATAAATCGCCTCGATTAAAATAGATTATGATCGTAAGTTAAAACTTAAAACTAATTAAATTTATACATATAATAAGTAACATAAAAGTTGATGTTTCTGGTCAACCTGGCATGATAATCAGCTTTCCTGTTATGAACCGTGGCCCAACTTTCCCTACTTACCCAATTTACCGCCTCTTTAAGTCATTCATGACATCGAATGGGCATAACTATGTTACTATGCATATTCACGCTTTGGTCAATATGATGTGTAGGCGAACACTTGACGGAAGGCGATTGTGGGAGACGAGAGATGACAGAAAATGGGGGCATGATAAGTTTGAGGAAATGTCTGTGCATGAAAGGCCTTACAACGAGGTGAGTTTTTTAGTGCTGAGGGGTCAAATCATATCTTAAGGTTCTTTTTATGTATGTAATATCCATTTTCTTACAACATCCTGTTCTTTATACAGGGTAGGAGGATGCCTAGGGGCCGTAACCGAGGCCGTGGTAGAGGCAGAGGGGACAATCGTGAATTTTTCTATGAAAACAGGACTAAAGCATTGGACAATAACTATCAAAATGGTGCATCCAAATCTGTGAGAGGCAGAGGTCCGAGAAGATATCGACCTGTTACCAAAAATAATGTTGAGGCTCCTGCAAATAACAGAAGGTTAGTAGAAATATTCTGTTGCCTTATTTAAAAAGATGGGCAGTGCAGTCCTATTATAAGCCGAAATAATTTTCTTTTAGTTTTTATTGTAAATCAGCAGTGGATAATGCAGTTATTATGACCAGAAAAGCAAAATAACTACAATAATAGTCCAAATATTTGAACACAACATTTTAGAAGGTTGCATGCTATTGATATGCACTTGGGACAGATTTTAATCTATTCGGCCTTGCTTAGATCTTTTCGGCTCATTTTTTTATATGACTCATATGGGCCTATGAATTATCTTTAATCGGTCCTTTCGTAACTGAGGAGTTCTAAAATGTCATCCTAGGAAGCACGGAAACTCCGCCGAGATGGCGTATGACGTTTCCGAAACGCGGAGAAACGGGGAAACACGGGGAAACGCGGGGAAACGTCCCCAAGAGAAAGGGAAACGTTTCTAAAATTGTGGTACGCGGTTTCTTATATGGGAAACGTTTGGGGAAACGTTTCCGGCCAAAAAAACCATGTTTCCTGCCCATCAACTAAGTTCTTTTATTTATTAAACATATGTAATTAAAACCCTCCAGAACTTAAAAGTCATGACTTTTGATCTTGTCAAACTCTCGAGACTTGTAAACACATTCTGTAGTCGACATACAATCATGAATGCTTCATTGTCTAATGATCACTTGATCTTTTCTGTTTTCCTTTTAAAAAAGATGCAAGACTTGTGCGTATCAGTATATTATCACTATATAAGAAGCAAACCAATTATATTAGTATAACGTTGGTCCCTGGCTAAAGTTATGATGAATTCATACAAGAAGTTGAATAAAGTTGAATGCATTTACAATTTTAAACCATTACCTAGTTGTTCTATAAGCTTCTAATTGATATTTATTTTACTTTAATGATTTTGGAAACACAATTTGATGTTTACGAGTTTTTAATTGATGATTGTAAGTAATATTTGTTTAGATTTTCGAATGTCTTATAATATTTTTGGATGACAATTTGCGTTTGCCATATACTAAAATATTATAAACACATTAGACGTTTCCCCGACGTACCCGTTTCTTGAATTTTAAGATGTTGCCGTTTCCCGGTACCCGTACCCGTCCCAGTCCCCGTCCCCGTTTCCGTCCCCGTGCAACTTAGATGTCATCTTTATATTTAATCTCGTCTTCAATCATTTAACACTTGCCATATCTTTTAGACCTTCAAAGTCACTGGAAAAAGATTCCCATGCAAGCACAGAAAGAGCATCCGCAGCTGCATCAACTTCAGAATCTAATCAAGTTTCTTCTAGGAGAAATACTGTTGCATCAAGCTTAAATTCCGCTTCTCCACCTTTCTATCCTTCTGCATCCTCCAATCAAGAAATCAACTCCACACAAAAAGGAAGTAGTCAAAGTGGGCATGTTTCTCGATCCAACAATATGCGAGAATCGGGTGTTTCTGATACTTTAGGAATGGAGAAACTGTATATAGATAATTCAGGCTCGTCTTATCAGGCTAGGAACAAGGGAAGAGGTCAAACTATGCCGGGTCAAAGAGTTTATCAACCAGTGGCATCTCATAGCCAAGCAAATAGGGTTCCTACACAAAATCAACCTCATGCGTATCAGCAAACTTCTAGTTTTCATCCTGCAAGTCAGCAGTTGAGGTCTCGCTCTGCTAGTGGATCTCAAGCGTCCTCCACGCCCAAGGTTTCGGGTCCCATGCATTCACTTGAATCTACAGAACTGGAATCATACGATTCTAAGATGCCATTGGCTGGCAAAGGAAAAGGTGGTAATCAAAACAATGGAAATAGTCCGTTTTCGTATACTGGGAATATTGGTGGTAATCACGGCGAGCAAAACTTTTCTGGGGCTCCGTTTTTACCAGGTAAATTATAATCCTCAAATTTTTTATTTCATTATAGAATCTGAAATTCTATATAAATTTATAAATAATATTGGTGTCATTTTGATGAGGGTTCATTAAGCCTCTTGAAAAATAGAAGAGAACACAAATAAGTTTCGGTCTGCTTTCAAGAGGCTTAATGAACCATCATCAATTATTGAATCAAGCGTATTAAAAACCCATCTTCTAACCCCTATGGATTGCGTTATTGTATTTTGGAGATTAAATAATTATGTAATTTAGCAATTAAATTTTAGACGACTTTACTTAACTTTGTGTGGATTGGTGTGCAGTTATGCAGTTTGCAGGCCAACAACATCGTGGTGGTATTCCTGCTGTTGGCATGGCTTTCCCTGGTTATGTTGGTCAACCCAATGGGATGGGAAACTCCGAGATGGCATGGTATGCAATTCTTGTGTCAAATCAACTGATCTTCTGAATAAATTGATTTAGGATTGTATACTTGTCAAACATACCCATGGAATCCATACTTACCAGCATTGTTGACCATGGTCATACTAGGTTACCTGTTCTGGCTGGTGCTGCTAGAGGCCTAGGTGCAACTGGAGCCATGGGGGCTGCATATCCACCTTATATCACAATGGATGGCTCTTATCATGCTCAGACATCCGGACAGGCATCTGCTTTGGCTCCTGCTTTGAGGTTAGTGTTTCAGTGCGTGTAAATGTATTAATAATTTTTGGAAGTTCTTTGTTTAACTTTAGGTATATTTTTCTTTGCAGCAAAGACGGTGATACGAATGAACTGGGCAACAAACTGAAACCTGTTCAGCGATCTGGTAAGATCTAGTGCTTGTTTTAAACCCATGTTTGTAGTTAGTAGGTAGAGGCAATTTTGACATTTTTATATCTAAGTTGCTGATTAGGGTTGTATCTATTTCCAAGGTGAATTAAAAAAAAAAAGGATACCTAAAAAATAGGTTCGATGTAGATGGGGGTAACATGTGAAAATGTATTTAAAGTTGATATAAATGCGTAACTGATGATACCTTCTAGCTGCTTCATCTACAAGTTACACTTTCTGTAATAATAGGCTTATAGTGAGTTTGTGATCATAATTACCACATTGCGTGTTAAATCAAATCCAAAAATAAAAGACATAACATTATTTCCAGATCTGAGGGAACTATGCTTTTTACGACCTCCACATGTTACTTTTTGTATTCTTGCATCTTCTTTATTTCTCAGCTTAACGTTGTAGTAAACATCATTTGGTTAAACTTTCAGAGCTTGCAAGTGATGAGTTGGGGCAACGGCATAACAAAGCTCGCAGGCAAGTTCATTTTCTGATTCGTAGTTTATTCTTAGGCGTTTTTATTGGGACAGAACTAGACTAGACCACACTGAACAGAGACCAAAAATGTTAAATATCATGGAACTAGCGCAGACCAAGCTTAACATGCTTGTGGTTTGGCTTTCAGAAGCAATTCAGTCCCAAACCGAAAACTAATTTGAATACGAGTTTTTGATTTTGTAGTTTGATGGATATAAATATCAAGTGATGTTTCATGTTTGAGCAAATTACATGAAGCATGTAATTTACCTAAAACGATGATCCGAAAATAAAAAAAGTTCTGAAAAACACCCGGCCGTTCTTGGTTCTTGTTATTATGTGTTGTTATGTTATTTTCAACTTATATATTACATTAGCTTACACTCTGTACTTTACTTTTGTGCCTTGAAATTATATTTTTTTTCTCTTCTATACTGCAGATACACTGAAATGAAGTTCGACCAGTGAAGCATTATATTGGTGAAGTATTTCCAACTAATGTCTGATGAGTCGCGTGTTTGAAATTCTGAGTGGTTCTTCCGTGCTGCAATCCTTTGGCCCTTTGTGATATTCAGTCTTTGTACTGAGCACTTTGGGCAGCTATAGTATTCCCAAATTAATTAAGGTAATTAAAACTATTTTCAACCCTTTTGGCTTATTTTATGTGCTTTATGTGTCACTTTTGCTGGTTCAAGGCTACTGATGACTTGAATTAAGTAATGAATATCTGTATGTCGGTCCTCTTGCTCCCTGTTTTCGAAGTTATGATAGATTGCGAGTATTTATAGTGAATTAGTGATCGCTGTTTCAAATCATTTTATGAATGGTTCAGTTTGTGTCCAGACATGGGTTAAACGGGTTTTATCTCGGTGCATAAGTAGTATCTCTCTTTATCACTGTAAAATGTTTGTATTTCCGTATATAGTATGTAAATTAGCCAAAAATTTAACCAACCTTGCCCAACTTGAGCCTGTTACTGGTTTACTCGGTGTGAATCAGCTATTTATGGTATTATTTCTAATTGCTTAGAAGTCTATATAATGCGTCGAATATTTCAAATAGTCTATATAATCTGTATGAATGGTTGATTTGGTTTTAGCATTGAAACCGTAACCTGTCTGTTTACAAATACTCTTTTCAGGTATATGTTTGAAACGTCTGCTTATGTTGCACTTTCATAGCATTACACATTGCAGCATGACAGATAGCAGCACTTTATTCACTATCCGGTAAGGAACTAAATTTACAAATTTATTCAAGTCTTATGAAGCTTTTTAATTAGTCATGGTATTTAATAGCAACCAAGTTTACACTCGTGTGAGATGGGTGGGTGTTATTTAAAGTAAATTTAAGCCGAAACACCCTCAAGTTTTTTAGGGTGATATGGTGATTTTTCTAAATCTAATGGAATTTCACAAACTTGAGTGACCGAGCTAGAACATTTACGGATGATTGCTATTGAATGACATTGACCTATACACGTTTCTGAAGTAAATACTTTATTAGATACAAACATAATATGATGCTAATAGTTTTTATTTCAGGTTTGATATCTCAAAAAGTTTTCTTCTATCCAAATTTCGGCGATCTTCTGGAAATTAATGAACAAAAAGATGTTTCGTTAGTACGTTGGAGTTCGCAGTTTTTCGTTGCTGAAGTTTTTTTGATGGTATCTTTGCTCGAGGTTTTTTTTCTTTCTGTATTTCGGGTTTGACATGCATTTTTTTTATATCTTTTCTTGTGAATTGTTCTTGAGGTGCTGGCTTTGAACCCATGTCGCGGTTTTTATTTTCAAGACGGCTTGTTTACTTTCGACTTGTTATCTGTGGATATGGTATTTAATGATGATGATGATGATATGGTACTTCTGTTTTGAATATGAGATGTGTACATTTTACCAATGTTTTAAAACCCGGTTTTTTAATTGACCCGGTCGAGTCACCGGTTCACCGGATTACCGGTTCAACCGGTTGAACCACCGGGTCAAACCGGTTTTACCAAAAACATATATATATATATATATATATATATATATATATATATATATATATATATATATATATATATATATATATATATATATATAGGGGAGAGTTAAAATAAAAAGACTTTTTATGGTGAGAAGGATAAGAAGGATTTTCAGCCACTAATTTAAATTAATGGATAAGATCAATCCATATTCCTAACTAACTAACTAACCACCAAAACACGATTTTAAAAAAGTCTTCAAAAAATTCTGAAAAAAAATCCAAATTGTCGGATTTGTTGGTGCATCAAAAAGTTGTGAATAAACGTTTTTTAATTTTGAGTTTTTTACGTTTTTCTGATGCACAAAAAACAAAAATTGATGCACAAACACGTGAATTTTGGTGTACAAAATTTGTTTCATTCAAAAAATTTTCAATTTATTATAGTTTGATGCGGAATCATATTTTAAAGCAAAAAGTCAAAAGAAGTTGGGCATAAAAATGAATTCTTGATGCACTAAAAACCTAAAAAAACGTAAAAGAAAACGTTTTTGTGCATCAAAAATCCGTTTTTGTGCATTAAAAAGCGTAAAAAAACTTCAAATTAAAAAAAAATTTCACAAAAGTTTTTTGCACCAACATATCCGATTTACTGGAATTTTTTCAAAATTTTTGAAGAACTTTAAAAAAAACACGTTTAGATGGTTAGTTAGTTAGTTAGTTTGTTAGGATTGTGATTTAATCTCATCCATCGATTTTAAATCAATGGCTAAAAATCCTTCTTATCCTTCTCACAAAAAAAAGTCTTTTTATTTTATCTCTCCCTTATATATATATATATATATATATATATATATATATTACCTACATTTTTTTGGTTCATAGAAAAACCTTTACCATGTTAGTACTACTAGTATCGGATACAGTAACAAACTAGAAGGAATAATACATCTTTTAGGTCTGTTGATAACCTCGAGGCTTGTTTTGTTTTTTAATGAACCTGAGACTTGTTTCACCCATACTCTAAACCATTAGTCATCATTTTCCAAAACAACAATTGATTAAACTTTTAGGTTAACACACCAAAACTCACAACCAAAGATCAGCACCTACACATCATCTTTTTTTATAACAAGAACTCACAAAATGAAGATTCCACAAAGATGAAGCCTCATTTTCATAGATCAACCAGACACACGAATCCTCGTTTTTATCCACTACTCATCATCCTTCACACCGACGGAAGTACTCATCACATCAAGTTATGATTCAACTACACCTCAATCTAGTCAATTACATCACTGATGTTAATTAATCGTTTTTTTTTCTTTTGATATGTATGAACCGGCCGGTTTTTATTGGTGGTTCCACCCGGGTCGAGCAAAACCCGTCGGTTCAATTCGGTTCGAGTTTTAGTAAAAACCCGGTTCACAACGGACCGGTCAGCATTCCGATTCCCGGTTCAACCGGTTGAACCGGCCGGGTCAAACCAGTTTTTAAAACATTGCATTTTACGTGCATCCAACACTATATTCATAGACCAACAGATCACATTACATTCAATTCTATACATTGAAACTTAAATGGTTAAATCTGGTTTTGGGGTAGGGAAAAAAACCAGTTTACGATCAAAAAAAAAAACCAAAACTGGTTAAGAAATGGTTTCCTTGAAACCGGTTTTCTAAGCCGAACCAAAACTGGTTAAGAAATGGTTTCCTTGAAACCGGTTTTCTAAGCCGATCTGGCGGTTCGTAACTTGTTTGTTTAATAAAGTGGTCGGTACCCATTTAAAAACCGGTGAAAAACCAATTAAAACCGAACAGATGTTAAAACTGAATCAATCTTTGATAAAAACCGGTTAAAATTTAACGAAAAACTAGTTTCAAACCGATTTGATTTAAATCAAATAAATCAAATCGGTGTATTGACCGCTTGACTCGAACCTAATTACTTTTCGTCTGATTTTGTACGTTTTCATTCATTTTTATCTGTTGTAGACGCTATCATTCGTTATTATGCATTTTCATCCGTTTTATACGTTTTGATAGGTTTTTGAGCTTTTCTATACGTTTTATCCGCTTTTTATGTTTATCTGTTTTTATACGTTGCGTCAGTTTTTATACTTTTTCGTTCATTGTGATATGTTTTCCTCCGCTTTTAATATGGTTTTGAATGTTTTAATACGTTTTGTACGGATGAGAACGTATAAAAACGGAAACGTATAAAAACGGACGAAAACTGATAACAGCAAAAACGAATAAAAACGCATAAAACGAAAGAATGCATTATACATTGATGAAGATAATAAATCCAAAATCATTATACAACACAAATATACTCAAAATGCATAAAAATTGACACCAATCACACAGATAAACACATTCAACTTTAAACTCTAAACCCATTCAGAGATCTGGAAACCCATTCAGTTTCATTGATGTTGTTCAAATCGTTTCAAGAGTGTTTTTTCGGCATAGTTAAGGCAGACCTATATATGGCCTAAACTCTATGCAGATGGAAACGGATAGGAAGTACGAAAACGTATAGAATGGAGAGATCGCAGACATTTTTCTTTTAGTTATCTTTGTAGATTGAAGAAGGCGCAGACCTTATATATATGGCCTAAAATGGATGCCCTCTATAATCATTCCCCTTAAAACTCCATCTTTGATTTCCCTAAGGTCTATCTTGAGATGGCTATGATCTAGTAGCTGCCTTGTTGGTTTGAACAGCATGGCCTCCATCCAGCCATCCTTCCTTTCTACAATCCTAGTATACCCGAGATCCTCCGTTGGATACTTTTTCATTGCAAGCTCTTCTGCTGTCGGTATACTTGATGAGTCATGCAATCCATAATCATTCTTTGGCTTGATTGTCGGTATATTCATCGGATACATACTCACATATGATATCATTGTACGCATAGAATTTCCATCCAACTCGCACCATGTTCTAAACAAAAGAGTATTATCTAGTACACTGGGTTTGTCTCTAAGTTGAAACAGAAGATAGCATGCATAGGTATACCGAGGTGAAAACATAACTGACTGAAGCTTTGTCTCGAACACAAAATCTGTACCATACCCAAGTTTTTTCACCAAACCGAACCTGTTGACAAATAAAAGTAAAATCAGTTGGAATTCTTGAAGCAGAAGAAAGACTATTATCTTCATTACAATATAAAAGTTCAATCTGTAGTTAAGTTTAGGTATTGAGAACCTTGATTCTGATAGGGTTTCTGAAGTTGCTCGATAACCGTATTCGGGAAGCAAATTAGCTGGTTGTACTGAACATATCCCAAGCGTTGGTTTGGACACTGAAAACCACTGTTAACCAAATAAAGATTTCCAAATGTCAAAAGATTACGCGTGTGACATGTTTGTTTCTCATAAAATCTATCCAAAACATATTATGTATCAGCTTAATTATGTCTATCACAAATCAGAATTATGTTATTACCATTTGACCTTTATCAGCGATGAAACCATGACAAAAACTAAGGTAGAGCTCCTTTTTGGTGGCATAGTCCAAAGGCTTGTCTGACATCTCCACGCAGCGTTGATAATTCTCGGGTAACTTTTTCTCCCAGTATTCATCATCATCTATATCGTCATCTTCATCATCATCATCGTCTAAGAGACTTATATCTCCTTCATGCTGTGTGGAAATTACAAGTTAAAATGCAAAATAATCGTAATTAGAGTGGTAACCATCTAGGCTCATGTTCAGGGGGAGGACTAAAACCTTGACAAACAGAAAAAACTGAGTGGTTAAACAATATTCGATTAAGAAGTACCTCGTATCTGTTCAAGAGAGAGACGCTTGCCATCTCCATTTGTTGAAATTCTATTCCTTCAATCCATAACTTATTCCAAGGACGCCCTCCTGCATATTGAAACTCATCTATAACGATGTCAAATTCAGCATTCGGCACACGATAACAAAAATGCCACATTTGGATCCTGCACCATCTGCCAATTCCCAGTTTCTGTTCTGCAACGTGTGTAGACCATACAACCAAATCATTTGTTTTCCATTTTATTGTGATCAACTGTGGGGGTGAAGCTGCATCATCTTTGAAGACCAAGCTAGCTTTATACATGGTCCCTAAAGATAACATGTTGGTCTTTATTGCAAATTTGACATTATGTAAATTCTGAGAATATCGCGCTACCACCTTAAATCTGCAAATTTATAAATATGGACGTACAATTAAAGATAATGTAACATAAAACATTTATCATCTAATTACTTTCTAATTAAGAGGATACCTTGAACCAGTTCTGGAATACCAAGAAAGGCGTTGATCGTTCTTGGCACTTATAAATCCTGACGAGGATATCAACAAACATTTCTTTCCTTCATCGTTTATCCAAAAAAACTGCAAACACGACAGAGAGAATAGGTAAACCAATGATGGATGGCGGTGTGATTAGCAGTGTGGTGGGTAGAGTCCTAAATGGTCCGCCAAATGTATGTTGTAATGGAATTTACCTTATAACCTCCATCAAAAAGAGTTCCTTTGCGAAGATAAGAGAATAGTTCTTTTTTATTAGTATAGACCCGATGAGGAATTTTGAACATCTCGATCAAACTATCCAAGTCTTCCGGTAGCTTTGTCTCCCAAGTGTCATCCTCCTGTAGAAAATCTTAGTATGAGATCCATTAAAAAACATGATAATAGGTTTATGATTGCATGACGTAAAACGGGCACTTTGTAATTCATATAAAATTCCACTCGCATGAATATATCAGCTGGTATAGAACTCACATGGTATCTCAGCGCTTCCTCATATTTCAGCACTTCAGCAAGTTCTTTCACAACAACATCCATGTCAAGTCGTTGCTCCCGGTCATCATGCAAGCATCTGTATGCAATTTCTGCAAATTTGATCATGGACTGCGAGCCAATATGTTCCTTTAAACTTTGATCAATAATCTTGTCCAATGTGTTATTTTGGTAGTATTCTTTGGCCGATATGCCTGATAGCGAGAATCCATCATCGCTATCCATGAGGCACAACCTCCCACATAAAACTTCGAACAGAACAACACCGAACGAATAGACATCAGATTTTTTGCTCACGACTCCTGTAGAGTAGTATTCTGGCTCACAATAACCTTGAGTCCCGCAACCATTTGAAACAATGGCACTCATCCCAAAACCAGTTACGCTTAACTTGGACAATCCAAGGTCAGAAATTTTAGCAACCCAATTGTTATCGATCAAAATGTTTGAACTTTTTATATCCCTATGGATAATCGTCCTATGCCCTCCAACATGCCTATGCAGGTGATCTAACCCACGAGCTGCATCAGCGCAAATCTTGATTCTTTGTAACCACGTAAGAGTAGAAGTGGTTTTTCTAGTACGCCTTATATACTGATCCAAACTTCCACGCTCTGCATATTCGTAAACAATAGACTTTTCTCTTCCCTCATCACAATAACCGACAAGAGATATAAGGTTTGGATGTTGTTGACCAGACAACAACTGAATCTCTGTCAAAAACTCCTTTAAACCCTGTCCGAACTGGTCATTCAACCTCTTTACAGCAACCATGGTCTCGGTTCCAGACACAAGGAGTTTTCCTTTGAACACCCAACCATATCCACCTCGTCCGGTAAATGTTTTGAAGTTTTCAGTTGCTACTTCTATCTCGTCAAAAGGTATTCTGAGGTGTTGCCTCTCATTTTCCATTGACGTTGTATATGTAGATACTACTATCAACTTAATGAGACGCAGTTCACAAAGAGGGTAAGCGAAGTTTATTTTTTTTTGTTTTTGTTTTTGTTTTTGTTCTTGTGATTTGGCATTGATCACATAGCTCCCCATGAACTCTATATACTGTTGAACATAATAACAAAATATATACTTTGTTTATAAAATTCACCGGTCAACACGCTACTAAAGCACATTAACGCGTACAACATATGATGTAACAACAACAATATACTAACACCACATGGGTTTTAGTTATTGTCATTTTAGTAATATCATACTCCGTATTATGTATTTTGAAATGATTAATAGATAGGCGACAACACAAATCATTAATTAATAAATAAGAATAAACGAAAGAGGCTGTTCGCTTATTCATTGAGGTGAAGCACTCACTTAGATCTACGCGGCCTAACTGTAACTAATGAGTTTCAGATAGGAGGCATGCTCAGAAGATATCATGTCCGCTACTCTGACTACTAGGCCAATTTTAGTAATCCCACTTCTTATGGTCTCCAGAAGTACAAAACTATTGATCAAGTGTAACTTAAAACCAAGTATATAAGTGTTACTGGCTAGTTTCTGCAACATTACATGGTGTACGTACTACGGTACTAGCACTATCTAATATCTCTATATATAGGATCAATCTGGTGGGATTAATACTAGTCATATGAGAAGTATAAGGTAAAAAAAGGTTTTTCAATTCACAAAGCTACCTCTTTATGTGCTGAAAGGACCAACAACAACTTAAATAGTAAATTGTATTGTGAACAATTAGGCGATAACTTATTCAAATATCAACAAGTCAACTGCCTAATTTGGATCCCAACGTTGAAATATTAATTATGACTTACATGTCTATGTATAGATTCCAAAGAAAAAAAAAAGAATGGTTTACCAGCAGGTTTGATCATGTAGTAGTCTTAAAATCCGAAAAGAAACGTAATAGACAAATGTACTATTTGATTTAGAATGTGTTTTGTACGTTGGTTTGATCTTCATAATGGATTTCTTTGTTTTTATTAAATTGTGTTGTTCAAGTAGGTTTGATGAAGGTTTAAAGACGGTTTGGATTCTGTTAAGTGGTTTTTTTTTTTTTTCAAAGTTCAACTGGTTATTTTGAAGATTTTATGTGTTTTTGAGTTATCCTTATAAAAAAACATATTTTTAAAAGAAAAAAATACCGAGTAAGAAATATATATTTAAACGAAAATACAATAAAAGAACATTGAATCATTGCCGTTGAATTTTTTAATTGTTAAACGTGTCAAGGACGTTGAATCATTTGATGTAATTTTTTGATTAAAAAATCCAAAACGACTTTTTTGATCTACCAATGTAATTTCTATTATTGAGTGACATATTCTTCTATTTTAAACGATAACTTGGTCCAAACTTTATTATGAAAAACGACTTGAATATGTTTTTATATATACATTAAGAATAATTCTTTCAACAATTATTGATAGAACAATCCAAAGTTTATTATAAAAAATTGTCTGCTTAGATTATACAGTAACATTTAATTTAAATAAGCTCACGAACTAAAACTGATCTCAAAAGACAAATGAATTCTAAGCAAAAATAATAAAAAATTTAACAAAAAGTAAAAAACATATATATGAAAATAACTCCTAAAATATAATGTTTCAGGCTTCGAAAATTCCATAACCAAACTAAGTATGTTTACAACGGCGTCCGCTTTATTTTTGCCTTCGATTTGACTAGACGTTGCCTTCCTCCCCCCGAGTTCAAGTTATGACCATTTTAGTAAAAACAAATCTTACACAATCACGAACGTCTAAAAAAGTTGATCTGTTCCTCAATATTTGGCCTTACATCAAAACTCCAAAGTAATTTTATGTCAGTCACTAGTTGCTGCGTAATCACGACAATGTGCTAGTCAATAACCTTTCTAGATTGTATCGTTTGTGTTGCAATACAGTTTTCTTTTCCCACTTTTTTCATAGATTAAAACGAGGATTATATACATATTTTCTTTTGTTTATGGCAGATTATCACAAAAAAATAAAAATGGACGATAACCATTTGTGACATAAATCAATGTGGAAATGGTAATGCGGACATCTCCATAATATAAGTGTTGAAACAAAATTCCTCGGGTAGTAAATACTAAAGAATTGGCCTCGGTTACTATCCGGTAAGGAACTAAATCTACAAATTTATTCAAGTTTTAGCATTGAATCCGTAACCTGTCTGTTTACACATACTCTTTTCAGGTATATGTTTGAAACGTCTGCTTATGTTGCACTTTCATAGCATTACACATTGCAGCATGACAGATAGCAGCACTTTATTCACTATCCGGTAAGGAACTAAATTTACAAATTTATTCAAGTCTTATGAAGCTTTTTAATTAGTCATGGTATTAATAGCAACCAAGTTTACACTCGTGACTCCTTTTACTTCCAATCAAGCAAAACATTTACATTTTGATTTTTGATTTTTTAAGTTCATTGCATCGGCACATGTATCAAACAACTTGAATAGCCACGTCTATTAGAGGGGGTAATGCGTGTGAGATGGGTGGGTGTTATTTAGAATAAATTTAAGCGGAAACACCCTCAAGTTTATAAGGGTGCTATGGCGATTTTTATAAATCTAATGGAATTTACGGAACACGATTGCTATTGAATGACATTGACCTATCTTATCTTATCTTATCTTATCTTAATACTTTATAAAGAATTTAAACCTTTTTATTTTTAGAAGTCTTAAAAAGTTTAAACCTTAAACATTTCTTCTTTAGGAAAGATATGTATTAATTTTGCTACAAAACCATACACATATAACTAAAAGTTATAACTAAAAATTAAAATGTCTTAATGTGTAATCAATTTTATAACAGCCCAGTCAACTTTAATTATTATAACAGCCCAACTAATGACATATATATTTTTCACCCACAAAAGTACAAAACAAAGAAACGTAGAATCTCTCCATTGATAATACGTTTGTTCGTCGCAAAATATAGTTACTGGGTACCCGCCGCATTGCACGGGTACGCTGCTAGTACACATTTATGGAGTAAATACTTTATTAGATACAAACATAATATGATGCTAATAGTTTTTATTTCAGGTTTGATATCTCAAAAAGTTTTCTATCCAAATTTCGGCGATCTTCTGGAAATTAATGAACAAAAAGATGTTTCGTTAGTATGTTGGACTTTGCAGTTTTCTGTTGCAGAAGTTTTTTTTTTTTTTTGCTGCTGGCATCTTTACTCTAGGTTTTTTTTCTTTGTATTTCGGGTTTGACATGCATTTTGTATCTTTTCTTGTGGATTGTTCTTGAGGTGCTGGCTTTGAACCCATGTCGCGTTTATTATCTTTAAGACCTGTTGTTTACTTTTGAGTTTTGGCATGCTATATGTGGATATGGTATATTGGTATTCAATGATAATGATGACGATGATGATGATATGGAGCTTGTTTTCTAAGGTATCTAAGGGCTTGTTTGTTTTTGCTAAAAAAGTCTGATCGCCTTTGACGTCTTTCCAGTCAGACGCGATCAGACGTCGGAGGTGTTTGTTTTTTTTGGGCGAGTCAGACCAGGTCTGTAGTTATAGATCTAACCAAGTCAGAGTTGGTGATTACATTTGACCGGCTTTTAACAACCAAAAACACCCTAAATATTTCAGCCACCTCAAATCTCTCATAGATTTGAGACTTTTTGTTTTACAAAGTGATAGACCAAATATTATTATATAGCATCAAAACAAAGTGATAGACCAAATATTATTATATAGCATCAAAAAAGAGATCTCAGGTTTTTCTCCATACTATTTGTCGCAAAATCTTTAGAAATTTGTGTTAACCCATCATCGATCTTTGCTTTAAAAGAAAGCTAAACGATAACAACAAAACCATTAAAAGAACCTGTTCATAGACAAGATTCTTGATTTTGATTCGTTGGTTGTAGTTTACAAAGTAGAACAAGAACCAAAGCTATATTATGACTTTTTAAAGAGATTGACATAGGAGATGAAAAAAGATATTTAGAACCAAAGCTATATTATGACTTTTTAAGAGCACAGGGAATCCGTAAGCCATGGCCCAAAAAGTGCTGTCACGTCAGCTTTTTTCCCATGGCACCACTTTTTCCTACGACACCAGTTTTTCCTTGTATCCCTGAGCCGTGGAAAAACTGGTGCCGTGGGGATTTTTTTTAAGTAAATAATAATAAACATTTTAAAATTAAAATAAAATTCACTCAAATTAAAAAAACATTACATAAAAAAACATAAAAACATAAAATTTAAAAAACATGAAATTAAAAGACATAAAACTAAAAAAAACATTATTATTCGAGCGCCGACTAGTCACGTGGTTGATACGTTGCCCGGATTCGTGCCTTTTAGGACTCGACGATTGTGGCGTCGACCGGATGCATCCCACTTGTGTCAAATTGTAGCACCTTTAAGTCCTCCGCAATCTTTTGAGCTTGGATCTACCGTCTTCGGTCCTCGCTCTCGGAAGCAAGCACAAACAATTTGGCTTCACGGTCCAACTTGTATTGCTCCGCCATAAATTCCGTGTAAGCGGTCGGGTTAGAACCGGTGCTAGCGGTCGAGTTGGAACTTGTGCGTTGACTTTTGTTAATTCGGTGCATACCCGGTGGCCGAGGCAAAGCATCATCTCCAAAGTGTTCCGGTTCTTCGTCGGTGTCTATTAGACGACTTCTTCTTTCAACAGTTGAGTCGGAGTTTTTTCACTTGTATTTGTTTCTCAAAAAGTTCCAAGCATCCCGATGCTTAAACTCCCCCCCCCCCCCCCAACGACTTGCTCATACAACCGGTACACCCTCGACATCCAATTCTCATCACTCTCCCCACTATGAACCGCGGTTTCGTTCACCAAATCATTAAACTTCTTAATCGCTTGGTTCATCGGAGTCCACTTGCCCGTTATCATGTTTTTTGTACGCTCCTTAAAACCATTCTTTTTCCCGACCGCGTTGTACTCATTGCACACTTTATACCAAAAAGAAGCCTTTTTTTATCCGCTCCGTTTTTTGCATCCTCGGACACTTGGATGTAAACCTCGGCCAAAAGCTCTTCCTCGGCCAAAAGCTCTTCCTCGTCTTGAGTCCAAAACGCACGCATTTGTTTTGGTTCTTCTTCGATGACGTGATCTTCTCCTTTATTTTTTTTGCCACCGACTTCTTTCGTGACTTCTTCGACGTAGGGGCCGGAACGACTTCATGATCGGATGAGGAGTCGGTGACTTCTTCAAAGTGGTGTGATGCGTGATCGGAAGGTGGTTGCGAAGTGGTGTGATAGGTTTGTTGTTGTTGCATTTGTTGTTGCATTTGTTGCGCCTTAAATTGTTGAAACAACAACAAATCTTCGGAGCTAGAAAATTGAGATGCGGAGTATTGAGGTTGGTATTGAGAAACGTATCCCGGATTCGAAGACGAACCCGGAATTTGGTTGGTTGGGTCGTTGATCATACCGAAAACACATTGAGGTGTTTGGTTGGGGTTGGAATTATGATTCATTTTTTTTTGAAGAAATGAGAGATAGAAGAGTATAAGAAAGTATGTATGAATTTTGTTAATAAAAGGGAGTTTTTATAGATTTTTTAAAAGGGTAAAAATGGAGTTTTTGGGAATTTTTTTTGAAAATCAGCCTCCCCAACGGATATATTACCATTAGATTCAAAAAAAATATATATATTAAACAAATCCTACCGCGAGAGCTGGTGGCCATGGCACCAGCCCGACGACGCAGCACCACGGAACTCACCGCGATGGTTTTTTCCTGCGCGGTGGCTTTGGCGCCTCGTCAAAGAAGTGGACTCCCCTGCTCTAAAGAGATTGACATAGGAGATGAAAAAAGATATTTGCTGTATAATGATTTGTGGGTTTCAAAGAGTGTTGATGGCTGGTTTTGTGGCTGTGTATTTTATGTTATGTTAGCTGTGAAGTCAAAAGTTTTATTATTCATATACTTTGGTAAATATTTTGTTGTGGGCTTTAACACAATAAATGACTGTATGTAACTTGTGGGTCTAAGAAAACAAAGAAAAGAACATAAGAATAATTTATATTTTGTGCTTATTTTGTGTTTGGAGGTCAATACGTAAAGTTTATTATTCGTATCCTTAAATTTGTACCCGCGGGTTATGGAAATTACTTAACGACATATAATTGATTATATGATAATTGATCTGATGGACGAACCGATATGCGTATGACTCGATCGAGTTGATATGTTGATCGAATCAATGAACCGATGACAAATCATGTAATAGTTTTTACTATGTTAAAATTTAGAATATGTATTAAGATAATTAACTTAAGCATTTATTTTTGTGTTAAGTATGTAATAAAACATATTTTGTTTTATGTTTACAGAAGCTACTTGTTCATTTTATTATCTATATTTATACTATTTATAAAGGGTGAATATACACATCCTAACTCTAAACCTAACTCCAAACTAAAAATTAAGATAAACATATTAACAACTTATCCATTAGATCATTTTTAATCTAAACCTAACTTCAAATATTGACTATTCATTTCTTTTGTAACAACTTTTTAAAAACTTATTAAAAACAATTTTATTTTTAAATTGTAATATCTTTTAGCACATTTATTTTTTTCGTAATCTAATTTCACCATATTTTTTAAAATTTTGTTCTCTTTAATTCAACATCCATTTTGATATATTTACAAATTTTTTGTTAAGTTTTTCATTTTTAGTGATGTTATTTATTTTAATTCAACTTTTTTACACTTTAACGTTAAATCGATTGTTAAAAAATAGTCACTTATTACCCGTCGCTGCATTGCGCGGGTACCATGCTAGTTATTGTTAAATATATCTCTAAAAATAGACAATTCAGACAATTATGAAAAAATAAACAACGTTTTTTCATTCAGATTCAGACATTTCAACCGCCTTTCACAAATAAGATGTGATAGTCAAATTCATACCTAAAACATTTTAATGAAACAAACACCACCTAAATTGGTCAAGTTCTTTTAATATACTTCAGAGACTACTTTTCTGACGTACCATAAACTATACAAATTTACGTCATTTTACTCACGAGTACAATATATCAAGAAGCCGTTTTTCCAAGAAATTTCATAAGTAGACCAAAGTCAGTTAAAAAACTCGAAAAACAATATGTCAGGTCTAATAAGCTTACAAAACATTGCTTACAAAATGACGGCCAACGGCTAAATCATTTTGTCTCGTATTTCCTTTTTCCATTTCTTTCACTCGTAACTCATTATGTGGCTAAAGTTTTGTAACCTTATGTTTAGAATTTCTCTATGTATCTTCTTTATTATTGACATTTAATAAAACCAACAATATAATCTACATAAATTATTATTGACACATGAATATCAAAATGAACGCTCAACCTCAGACAACGGTATAAGATGAAAATAAATAGACGGGATTCTACATATTATAATAATATATATTTTTACAAAGTCGTTATGTGTTACTAAACACATAATGTCTAGAAAATGATAGTTAATATTTCAGTTAACAAAGTCAAATCCTTTGTGAAATAAATATTTATACAAAATATCAATTAATATTATCATAGAATGAAGAATCATGTGAAACTCGTGGGTCCATGCGCATCATAACTATTTAAGTATTAAAAATTTAATAGTATTTTATAACATAATACGGAGTATTATGTATTACGAAATCATAAATTTATAAATCGTGTACGTGTAATGTTGATGTAAATAATTTCTTGATTAATAATTAATGTAGAAACTAGAAGGGGGAGGTGGGTTGAATAGGTTCTCTTCGATTAGTCACCTAATTAAAATTACTTTCAATTAGGTTTGTATCAAAACTATCTTTTACTTGAAGCTAAGTTGCATAATGATTAGGTTCAATTCAAATGCATTAGCAATGGTAATAAGTAAGTGTAATAATAATGAAATAAGTAAAGAGTAAGGAAAGAGACAACCTAATGAGAAGACACCAAGATTTATAGTGGTTCGACAACGAGGCTCTATCCTCGTTTCTACTCCACTCCTCGAGTACACCTACTCGAGATTTCCACTATATCCACAAGCTCCCTTCTTGGCGGAGAAAACCTTACATCGTCGCTTACATTATTTTCAGACACTAAGCTAAATGTCGAGACCTAATCTTTAGCTAGGACCAATCTACACAACGTTCCCTACTTCACAATTTAACGACACAAGGCTAGATGTCGAGTTCTAATCTCAAGGTAGAACCAATATTCACGACGTTGCCTACTTCACCATTTTACGTCACAAGGCTAGATGTCGAGTTCTAATCCAAAGCTAGAACCAATCTTCACGACTCTTCACTTTGAAGCTAAGTGAGAACTTCACACAACACAACTACTAATCACTTTCAAGTTTAGTGAGAACTCACAAGACACAACCACATCACTTTATAGTTTAGTGAGAACTACTACACAATCTATTACAACTCAACTAGACATATCCAAGTACACACATGTAGCTTGGATATACACAACATAAATCCAAGCAAACACATATGCAATGGATGTACACAACAAATCCAAGTATTCACAAATAGCTTGGATAAACACAACTAGTCCAAGTATTCATAAATACAATGGATTAACATAAAACAAAAAGGCTAACATGATGAACATGACTAATTCATGGATTCATCTTTATCACGACACTAGTGAGTGAGTGATCTTCTCTTTGGACAAGGTAAAGGAGGGGATCAAGAGGATAATCATATGTAAACATACTTAACACATTAAGTGATCATTTACTAATGATTATGCTATAGAAAAGAGAAAGGGGACTGAGAAAAACGTCCAAAAAGGGTTATTGGAAAATGAGATTTGATCCAATATTTATAGGAGACAAAATGCAACGGCTAGCTGGGCGCGGTTCCTTATCTAGCCCGGCGGTTCCTTATCGCTAGAGAACCACCTAGCTATTTAAAGGACCGCCCAGTATACTACGCTCCGATTTTGTCTTTTAGTGGGGTAGGAATATCTGAGGTTTTTAAACCTTCAAAGGATATTCTTATGGCATATGGAATATGCCATTTTCAAATTTACATTTTCCATTTTAATAAAACATTTTCTTAAAAAGAAAGTTTATTAAAAAATCTTTTGTCATATTAACAAAAGTGAGTTTTAAAGATAATCACTTTGATGATCACTAAGTATGATTAAGAAAAGTTAGTGATATGATTATTACCTTGATGATAGTGTTAGTTAAATAATTCGTTTTGTGTTTTACACTAAATGTGTTGTATAGTTTGTTGTGATCAAAACTAAGAAAGATTAGTTAACACTAATAATGTTTTTAGGCATCACTTGTGTAGAAACTAGAAAGGGGGGGGGGGGGGGGGGTGGGGTTGAATAGTTTCTCTTCGATTAGTCACCTACTTAAAATTACTTTCAATTAGGTTTGTATCAAAACTATCTTTTATTTGAAGCTAAGTTGCATGATGATTAGGTTCAATTCAAATGCATTAGCAATGGTAATAGGTAAGTGTAATGATAATGAAATAAGTAAAGAGTAAGGAAAGAGACAACCTAATGAGAAAACACCAAGATTTATAGTGGTTCGACAACGAGGCTCTATCCTCGTTTCTACTCCACTCCTCGAGTACACCTACTCGAGATTTCCACTATATCCACAAGCTCCTTTCTTGGTGGAGAAAACCTTACATCGTCGCTTACATTATTTTCCAACACTAAGCTAAATGTCGAGACCTAATCTTTAGCTAGGACCAATCTACACAACATTGCCTACTTCACAATTTAATGACACAAGGCTAGATGTCGAGTTCTAATCTCAAGGTAGAACTAATCTTCACGACGTTGCCTACTTCACCATTTTACGACACAAGGCTAGATGTCGAGTTCTAATCCAAAGCTAGAACCAATCTTCACGATTCTTCACTTTGAAGCTAAGTGAGAACTTTATACAACACAACTACTAATCACTTTAAAGTTTAGTGAGAACTCACAAGACACAACCACATCACTTTATAGTTTAGTGAGAACTACTACACAATCTATTACAACTCAACTAGACATATCCAAGTACACACATGTAGCTTGGATCTACACAACATAAATCCAAGCAAACACATATGCTATGGATGTACACAACAAATCCAAGTGTTCACAAATAGATTGGATAAACACAACCAGTCCAAGTATTCATAAATATAATGGATTATCATAAAACAAAAAGGCTAACATGATGAACATGACTATTTCATGGATTCATCTTTATCACAACACTAGTAAGTGAGTGATCTTCTCTTTGGACAAGGTAAAGGAGGGGATCAAGAGGATATTCTTATGGCATATGGAATATGCCATTTTCAAATTTACATTTTCCATTTTAATGAAACATTTTCTTAAAAAGAAAGTTTATTAAAAAATCTTTTGTCATATTAACAAAAGTGAGTTTGAAGGATAATCACTTTGATGATCATTTAGTATGATTAAGAAAAGTTAGTGATATGATTATTACCTTGATGATAGTGTTAGTTAAATAATTCGTTTTATGTTTTACACTAAATGTGTTGTATAGTTTGTTGTGATCAAAACTAAGAAAGATTAGTTAACACTAATAATGTTTTTAGGCATCACTTGTATTAACAATCTCCCCCTTTTTGATTACGACAAACTATAAACTCATTTACGTAGAAACACAAAATATCGAATTATTAATGAGTTTATAACTATCATTTCTCCCCCTTTGTCGTAGCAAAAAGGTTAGCACAAGTCTTTGAAGAAAACCGGACTTTGCTAGTAGCTCCCCCTTGCTTGGGGCACCAAGTGTATGAGCTAAGGTGACATGCTACACAAAGGCTAGTGGAAAGAAAAGAAACACCAATGTATATATGATCACTACCTACTAAGTAACTTGAGAGGGAGAAGGAGAAGAAATCTCAAATTAGAAGCAAGTATTTGCTAAGTATGTCCAAAGAGGTAAATGACAAAATCAAAGTTCAATTGGTAGAATGAAGGTAGAAAAGAAACATCCAACCAATGAAGATGATAAATTTGTCAAGGGGTTAAAGTTTAGAATTGATGGAATCACCCATAATCAATTGTAAAGATTAACCACGATCAACTCAAAAGAAAAAGGAAGAATGAGCAAAGAACTAAACCAACACAAGGGTTTCATATTACAAAAAATATGAAAGAAACAAACAAGGTAGATAGTCATACACACAATATGAGTATCTAAAGCAAAAAATATGGAAAATAAACCACAAAGCATAAGCTATTCTAATAGTGATAATTTTCCAAGATTGCTTAAAATGTTATTGACTCCAAAACAACTAAAGTATTATTGACTCCAAGAGTGCTTAGTCCTTTAGTTGGAAAACTTTGAGAGGAGGTCGAGTGAGGAGGAATTCAAGAAAATTTAACTTCTCATACACATGAGCAAGTTCAATTTGTTGAAATGGACAACAAGCACATGAGGATCCATGATGCAAAACAAATTCGGTTGATGGGGGAAGGCCATCAAACTTAGGGTTTGGTGGTGGTGAGGAGAGTGGGTAGGAAATGTTTTCACAATGCCTTGTGAGGTTTGGGAAGGTTGAAAGGTCATTAAGTTGAGGGGTGTCGAAAGGGTTTGGTGGTGGGGGAACATTTTCCTTTTCTCCGGTGATGGGGTTAATGGAGTAGGTCTCATTCCAATACTTGATTGGAGAGAAGGTGGGGTTCTTGGGTGGTTTGGAAGAAGAGGGTTCATTTTTCTTTATCCAAATAGGTCGAACCGAGATCTTCGGTTTCTTGGAAAGCTTGGATAAGGAAGCTTTTGGTGAGGAGGTTTGTGACAATGAAATGTCAAGGTTATGAAAGGAGGAGTTAGGCATTGTTGAGGTGTGAGAATGAAATCTCAAGGTGGGGGTATAAGAAGAAAGTAGACAAGGCAAAGATTTGAAAATAAAATGTGAAGTGTCAAGGAATGTTTAGACAAATTGAGTAAACATGGAATCTTGAAAGGGGATAGGGTGATGAAGAAAGACCAAAAACGAGCCAAAACTTGGCTATCTGTCCGTGGTTCCTTATAGGGACCGGTGGTTCCTTAGCACTTAAGGAACCGCGTGACTTAATGAGCCGCGTACATTGGACGTGAAACCATGATTTTTCAGGGTTTTGAGAAAAACTAAGATTTTTTCAAAAAGTTGCAAATCTTGGGATTTTACCTCTATTAGCACTAAATTATGCTAAGGTTGCATAAAAGCAACACATTCACAAAGAATGTCTTGACAAAGGGTGACAAAATATTTAGATAACATTTTGAACCATTTTTAGTCAAGTTTTAGAGGTTGTGATAGATTTAGGTTCAATTTTAATTTAAAATTAAAGTTGATTAATGTGCACATAAAGATAGAAACACATAAAGCTAAATCCATAAATCATCCTCATGAAAAACTCATGGAGGGAAAGAAATACAATAGGGAAATGAAAAATAACTAATTAAAACAAAGTTAGCTTAAAACTAGTTCTTGATGATTAGTCTTCTCTGGCTTGGTTTTTCTTAAAAAACACTTATTAAAGAAAATCATCATTCATCTCCTAGGAGGAGGCATGGTAAACAAGGTGAGCAAGAAATCTTGCAACCTCCTATGAAGTCCAAACATCTCCATCCTAAGGTTGTGAATGATGTAGTTGTTGTAGAGGCAACATGGACAATGAGAACCATAAGCTTCTAGGAACCCAAAGAAGTAAGGATCACCCACAAAGAGGGGAAGTGGGACACCCAAAATAGGAGTATTTGAGGGAGGTAGAGGTGGAGGAGGTATGTTCTCCAAGGGTGATGTGGGTGAGTGTGGAGGTATGTTCTCCAAGGGTGAAATAGGTGATGTGGGTGAGTTTGGAGGGGTAAAAGGTGAAGTCAAAAAGGTATCAAAAAAGTTATTCACAATGGGAATGCTTTGGGTGGGTTGAGGTTGGGTAGTCAAATCCAATAGAGTACTTGGAGTGAAGGGTGAGGTTAGCTCATTCATTCTAGATTAGAATGAAGAGGAGGTAGAACCATGAGAATGGTTGGTAACATGGGTTGAGGTAGTCTTGCATGGAGCAAGAGGTGGTGAGGGTGATGAAGAGATGAGAATTGGAACAATCTCATTCTTGGGTGTGTGAAAGGGTGAAGAGTTAGGTTTGGGCAACTTAATCTTAATATTAAGGTTTTTCTTTGAAGTGGAGGTTTTGGATGAGTTTGAGGTTCTTGTAGAAACCATGGTTGTAATGAGTGGTTTAAGGGTTAAGGATGAATGGTTTGATGTGTGAAGAACATGGCTAACAAGGTGGGTTTAAAAGGGTGAGTGGATGATCCAAACTAGTAATGGGTTAAAAATATTTTATGTGAATAATGAATTTAGGTAACCTAGTTTAGGAAATGTGCAGGTTTTTGCAAAGAATCAAGCAAGGTTTACACAGATTAAGGAAAATAGTGTAAAGCAAAGATTCTGTCGGAAACAGTAGCCGGCGGTTCCCTATCTAGGGTGGGCGGTTCCTTATCAAAAAGGAACCGCTGGTCGATATGGAACCGCGACCAGAGGTGTTCAAAATTCGCACTTCCTCAAACTTTAGTTAGCCCAGATTTTTACCAAAGGATTATCAAGCCAAAGTTAACTACTGACCAAAATCTAGGAAGCTAACTAACGCATAGGATGCACAAAGCTATGCAAATCATAAACACGATGGCATAGACAACATTAAGATTAAAGTAACAAGTAATCCAAACAAGTAGTATCAGTTAATACATAACCAAAATAAAGTAAAGAAGCAAATGTTCAACATCACATTACATGTTTAACAACATGTATACTTTGAAACAATTCAAAGTCTTCATCTTCTTTTCTTGCCCAATTCCTTGATCATGTTTCCCAAGTACTTGAATCCCTTCCTTGAATCAACCCGATGTTCATGTAACTCACCTCGAGTCCTAAGATTTTCACGGTAGAGATTGTCCATATTGAGATCTTCCAGTACTTCACTAGAGGAATAATGAGGTGGAGGAGATAAGTCTTCAAGTCCATCCACGAATGAGTTTGAGGATGGGTGGGAATTACTCGGAGAGTTGAAATGAGAACTAGAACCTATGCCATCACCATCACTTGTTGGCATATAGGCGTCCTCATCATCCGGCTCTTGATGATCGGATTTTCGCGAACCTCGATCACTTCTAGGCTTTCTTTCATATACCTCTTGAATAGGCAACATAACCCGATGAACCGAGACAGGTCGAGGTGGGGAAAGTCATGAACAACCCTTTTGAAAAGGCGAGTAAGAAGCATAACATAGGGAAGGTTTGTTTTGGGCTTTGAAATAGCATAATTTATTCGTCAAGCGATATAGTATGCCAAATTGTACTTGGTTGATGTAAAGATGCAACATAACATATGCACCATACAAGCCGGGATATGATCTTGGTTTCCACCAAGACAAAATACATTCTCCCTAAGGATATTTTCCCATTGGACCATAAAATCCTTAAGATCGCTTGAGAGAACTTCATAGCGATTCACATACCTCACATTAGAATGAAGGCTTCTCACAACGTTTCCATCACGCTCTTTCGAAATGATATCAAGGATAAATTCCGGATCAATTTTTGCGTGGTCATTTGGAGGTTTTTCGTTGGATTCCAAGAGAGCATCAAGTCTCCATTTGTCCGTGAAACGACAAGTGCCTTCATATGGAACACCAAGAATTTCACCAAAATCTTCGAGAGAGTATTGAATGATTTGATCGTTCAACAAGAATCGAATAAAGATTTCGCCATTGTATTCAAACATAGAGTAGGTGCTAAAGAGTTCTAGAAGAAACAAGGGGTATATATCTTCTTCTATGTAGAGCAAGCAATCAAACCCCGTATGCTCAAACATAGATTTGATATATACATAACCCGTTATTCCCTCATCAACAACTCTACCCTCATGGAAATTTCGTGTTGAAAGAGATGAAAAGGAGTTTCGAAGTTGAGTGGATGCAAAGGTTTGGGAAATGTTTGGCATATATTGTTTAGTGAGTTGATGATCCTTTTGATATTGTGAAGGCATGATTAGTACCTAAATAAACACAAGAAAATATATTTCCAATCACTCATATGAAAAATAAAATCAAAAATCAAAATATGAGAATGTGTTATATCAATTTCTTGACAAACAAAGGATTGAATGAATCCATATCATTCTCAGGTTCACAATGTATCTATTCCATTATTAACCAAGAACATATGAACTATGTTGGATCAACAATGGACTAGAACATTGGTTTTTCAAAACAAGGTTTTTAGGTAAGCATTAACAATGCAGTTACCTATTTGTTCATGGGTTCATCTCAATTCCATCTTATAACCAAAATCATTTAGCCAAAATTCGGATTTGTTCTACAAGTGGGTTTTAATGAAATCTCAATGAATATGAACCTAAGGAATGATAGTAAAATAACCATGTCAACTCATATTCCTATTAAGGTTATAATTCAATTTCAATTTTTAAAAATCCCTAATTATGAAAGGATGAACCCTAGAACAAAATAGATGAAGTTGAAAGAAAATACTTACAATTAATTGATGTTTGATGAAGGATGAGTGAAACCCATAACTTGGAATCAATTAATTTGAGTAATTGAAGGTTTTTGAAGCTTCAACAATGGTGGGAAAAGGGGAACCCGACGGCTGTGTGTTTTTGGGAGAGAGAGGGTTTTGTTTGAAAAAGATAAAATTAATAAAACTGCCGTTCTGACAAGGTTTACAGCCCGCGGTTCCATATCGACAGAGAACCGCGGGTTTGAACCGCCAGAGATAAAGAACCACCTACAGAGGCATGTTTTTATCAATGAAATACGCCAAATTTATGAAAACCAAGTTTTCTAAAATACTTAAAATTATATCTTAAACCTTTTAGAATATCATTGGATCATCATAACACTAAGCAATATGCCTTAATGAAGGATTACGAGTTGAATCGAGATCGAAAAGAACCGAAACGGACAAACGACTACTCGTAGCGGAAAGGCAAAGTGGAGAGAAGTCAAGGGAAGTGAATCAAGACTAAGAACAATGCTCAATGGATTAATGACAATCTTCAAATTATGGAGAAGAAGAGCTTGTGTCATATATAGTAGTTTAAGACGTGCCTTTCCGGCGAAGTGTTAAACGGATTTGGTAATGAATAAACACAAAGAAAATATTGATGCATAAACTAAGATCACTTTCAATAATAGTCTTAGTCTAAACCAAAATATGTGCAAGGTATTAATTCACTTTCTTTTCCACAAAGGGCCTACTAACCGTATGGGTGCAAACCATAGATATCATGCTTGATACTTTAAGCTACTACTAACTCACTCTACATCACCATAGTGAGTCAAGTATCCAAGCAATGAAGGTTTGAGAGGATAAAGGAAAAGAATCACAAACCACAATCAAATGTCGAGGCAAGGATGCCAAGAGCATGCACATAGTCAAGTAATGTTCAAAAGAATGATCAAAGGGCGTGTGGAAGAACGAAAGCGTACCTTGGCCACAAAGAGCATTCCAATCCATCAAGTAATCAATGCAAAGCCCAACAATGACTATGATGAGTACTAAGTCTTCAAGGACTAGTATCATTCCCAATCATCTTGATATCATCATTCAAAGATGTTGAGGATCAATGAAGATGAGTCTTCTACAAGTGCAAGTAACTCAATTCACAACCAATTAAATGATTGATCTTCATGAGTACCTACAGAGAGTAAGATGCAAACTAGCAGATACATTTCAAGAGTAGATCTAAAATGGATAAAAGTTACTAATCTAAGAGGGATGCAATATTACCAATTAAAAGACCTATTTTCCAAGGAAAAAATAGTTTTGACCAAAGAGACACTTTAGTACAACTTGACCTTCTAATTTGAGGAGACAATGGATCGATCCAAGTTTTAAAGTACAATATACTTCAAAGAACTTGAGTGACCATCGCTCTGATACCAATTGTAGAAACTAAAGGGGGGGGGGGGGTTGATTAGTTTCTCTTCGATTAGTCACCTAATTAAAATTACTTTCAATTAGGTTTGTATCAAAACTATCTTTTATTTGAAGCTAAGTTGCATGATGATTAGGTTCAATTCAAATGCATTAATAATGGTAATAGGTAAGTGTAATGATAATGATATAAGTAAAGAGTAAGGAAAGAGACAACCTAATGAGAAGACACCAAGATTTATAGTGGTTCGACAACGAGGCTCTATCCTCGTTTCTACTCCACTCCTCGAGTACACATACTCGAGATTTCCACTATATCCACAAGCTCCCTTCTTGGCGGAGAAAACCTTACATCGTCGCTTACATTATTTTCCGACACTAAGCTAAATGTCGAGACCTAATCTTTAGCTAGGACCAATCTACACAACGTTGCCTACTTCATAATTTAACGACACAAGGCTAAATGTCGAGTTCTAATCTCAAGGTAGAACCAATCTTCACGACGTTGCCTACTTCACCATTTTATGACACAAGGCTAGATGTCGAGTTCTAATCCAAAGCTAGAACCAATCTTCACGACTCTTCACTTTGAAGCTAAGTGATAACTCACAAGACAAAACCCCATCACTTTATAGTTTAGTGAGAACTACTACACAATCTATTACAACTCAACTAGACATATTCAAGTACACACATGTAGCTTAGATCTACACAACATAAATCCAAGCAAACACATATGCAATGGATGTACACAACAAATCCAAGTGTTCACAAATAGCTTGAATAAACACAAATAGTCCAAGTATTCATAAATCCAATGGATTAGCATAAAACAAAAAGGCTAACATGATGAACATGACTATTTCATGGATTCATCTTTATCACAACACTAGTGAGTGAGTGTTCTTCCCTTTGGATAAGGTAAAGGAGGGGATGAAGAGGATAATCATATGTAAACATACTTAACACATTAAGTGATCATTTACTAATGATTATGCTTTATAAAAGAGAAAGGGGGCTGAGAAAAATGTCCAAAAAGGCTTGTTGGAAAATGAGATTTGATCCACTATTTATAGGAGACAAAGTGCAACGGCTAGCTGGGCGCGGTTCCTTATCTAGCACGGCGTATCGCTAGAGAACCGCCTAGCTATTTAAGGTACCGCCCAGTAGAGTACGCTCAGATTTTTGTCTTTTAGTGGGGTAGGAATATCTGAGTTTTTTAAACCTTCAAAGGATATTCTTATGACATATGGAATATGCCATTTTCAAATTTACATTTTACATTTTAATAAAAAAATTTCTTAAAAAGTTTATTAAAAAATCTTTTGTCATATTAACAAAAAGTTTTAAGGATAATCACTTTGATGATCACTAAGTATGATTAAGAAAAGTTAGTGATATGATTATTACCTTGATGATAGTGTTAGTTAAATAATTCGTTTTGTGTTTTACACTAAATGTGTTGTATAGTTTGTTGTGATCAAAACTAAGAAAGATAAGTTAACACAAATAATGTTTTTAGGCATCACTTGTATTAACAACTTGCATTAACAATTAAGATATAGCTATTTAGAACAAAAATATCGAAAGTAAAAAGAGCATGAAATTCAAAAAATAAAAATCTCCCCCTTTTTGATTACGACAAACTATAAACTCATTTACGTAGAAACACAAAATATCGAATTATTAACGAGTTTATCACTATCATTTCTCCCCCTTTGTCGTAGCAAAAAGGTTAGCACAAGTCTTTGAAGAAAACCGGACTTTGCTAGTAGCTCCCCCTTGGTGGTTGCTCCCCCTAGCTTGGGGCACCAAGTGTATGAGCTAAGGTGACATGCTACACAAAGGTTAGTAGAAAGAAAAGAAACACCAATATATATATGATCACTACCTACTAAGTAACTTGAGAGGGAGAAGGAGAATAAATCTCAAATTAGAAGCAAGTATTTGCTAAGTATGTCCAAAGAGGTAAATGACAAAATCAAAGTTCAATTGGTGGAATGAAGGTAGAAAAGAAACATCCAACCAATGAAGATGATAAATTTGTCAAGGGGTTAAAGTTTAGAACTGATAGAATCACCCATAATCAATTGTAAAGATTAACCACGATCAACTCAAAAAAAGAAAGAATGATCAAAGAACAAAAACAACACAAAGGTTTCATATTACAAAAAATATGAAAGAAACAAACAAGGTAGATAGTCATACACACAATATGAGTATCTAAAGCAAAAAATATGGAAAACAAACCACAAAGCATAAGCTATTCTAATAGTGATAAGTTTCCAAGATTGCTTAAAATGTTATTGACTCCAAAACAACTAAAGTATTATTGACTCCAAGAGTGCTTAGTCCTTTAGTTGGAAAAATAAGACGATGAGGCATCATTCGAAGTTTTTTCCACGGGAACGAAAACTTTGAGAGGAGGTCGAGTGAGGAGGAATTCAAGAAAATTTAACTTCTCATACACATGAGCAAGTTCAATTTGTTGAAATCGAAAACAAGCACACGAGGATCCATGATGCAAAACAAATTCGGTTGATGGGGGAATGCCATCAAACTTAGGGTTTGGTGGTGGTGAGGAGAGTGGGTAGGAAATGTTTTCACAATGCCTTGTGAGGTTTGGGAAGGTTGAAAGGTCATTAAGTTGAGGGGTGTCGAAAGGGTTTGGTGGTGGGGGAACATTTTCCTTTTCTCCGGTGATGGGGTTAATGGAGTAGGTCTCATTCCAATACTTGATTGGAGAGAAGGTGGGGTTCTTGGGTGGTTTGGAAGAAGAGGGTTCATTTTTCTTTATCCAAATAGGTCGAACCGAGATCTTCGGTTTCTTGGAAAGCTTGGATAAGGAAGCTTTGGGTGAGGAGGTTTGTGACAATGAAATGTCAAGGTTATGAAAGGAGGAGTTAGGCATTGTTGAGGTGTGAGAATGAAATCTCAAGGTGGGGGTATAAGAAGAAAGTAGACAAGGCAAAGATTTGAAAATAAAATGTGAAGTCTCAAGGAATGTTTAGACAAATTGATTAAACATGGAATCTTGACAGGGGATAGGGTGATGAAGAAAGACCAAAAATGAGCCAAAACTTGGCTATCTGTCCGTGGTTCCTTATAGGGACCGGCAGTTCCTTAGCACTTAAGGAACCGCGCGACTTAATGAGCCGCGTACATTGGACGTGAAACCATGATTTTTCAGGGTTTTGAGAAAAAATAAGATTTTTTCAAAAAGTTGCAAATCTTGGGATTTTACCTCTATTAGCACTAAATTATGATAGGGTTGCATAAAAGCAACACATTCACAAAGAATGTCTTGACAAAGGGTGACAAAATATTTAGATAACATTTTGAACCAATTTTAGTCAAGTTTTAGAGGTTTTGATAGATTTAGGTTCAACTTTAATTTAAAATTAAAGTTGATTAATGTGCACATAAAGATAGAAACACATAAAGCTAAATCCATAAATCATCCTCATGAAAAACTCATGGAGGTAAAGAAATACAATAGGGAAATGAAAAACAACTAACTAAAACAAAGTTAGCTTAAAACTAGTTCTTGATGATTAGTCTTCTTTGGCTGGGTTTTTCTTAAAAAACACTTATTAAAGAAAATCATAATTCATCTCCTAGGAGGAGGCATGATAAACAAGGTGAGAAAGAAATCTTGCAACCTCATATGAAGTCCAAACATCTCCATCTTAAGGTTGTGAATGATGTAGTTGTTGTAGAGGCAACATGGACAATGAGAACCATAAGCTTCTAGGAACCAAAAGAAGTAAGGATCACCCATAAAGAGGGGAAGTGGGGCACCCAAAATGGGAGTATTTGAGGGAGGTGGAGGTGGAGGAGGTATGTTCTCCAAGGGCGATGTGGGTGAGTGTAGAGGTATGTTCTCCAAGGGTGAAATGGTGATGTGGGTGAGTTTGGAGGGGTAAAAGGTGAAGTCACCAAGGTATCAACAAAGTCATTCACAATGGGAATGCTTTGGATGGGTTGAGGTTGGGTAGTCACATCCAAGAGAGTACTTGGAGTGAAGGGTGAGGTTAGCTCATTCATTCTAGATTGGAATGAAGAGGAGGTAGAACCATGAAATGGTTGGTAACATGGGTTGAGGTAGTCTTGCATGGAGCAAGAGGTGGTGAGGGTGATGAAGAGATGATAATTGGAAAAATCTCATTCTTGGGTGTGTGAAAGGGTGAAGAGTTAGGTTTGGGTAAGTTAATCTTAATCTTAAGTTTTTTCTTTGAAGTGGAGGTTTTGGATGAGTTTAAGGTTCTTGTAGAAACCATGGTTGTAATGAGTGGTTTAAGGGTTAAGGATGAATGGTTTGATGTGTGAAGAACATGGCTAACAAGGTGGGTTTAAAAGGGTGAGGGGATGATCCAAACTAATAATGGGTTAAAAATATTTTATATGAATAATGAATTTAGGTAACCTAGTTTAGGAAATTTGCAGGTTTTTGCAAAGAATCAAGCAAGGTTTACACAGATTAAGGAAAATAGTGTAAAGCAAAGATTCTGTCAGACACAGTAGCCGGCGGTTCCCTATCTAGGGTGGGCGGTTCCTTATCGAAAAGGAACCGCTGGTCGATATGGAACCGCGACCAGAGGTGTTCAAAAATCGCACTTCCTCAAACTTTGGTTAGCCCAGATTTTTACCAAAGGATTATCAAGCCAAAGTTAACTACTGACCAAAATCTAGGAAGCTAACTAACACATAGGATGCACAAAGCTATGCAAATCGTAAACACGATGGCATAGACAACATTAGGATTAAAGTAAAAAGTAATCCAAACAAGTAGTATCAGTTAATACATAACTAAAATAAAGTAAAGACGCAAATGTTCAACATCACATTACATGTTTAACAACATGTATACTTTGAAACAATTCAAAGTCTTCATCTTCTTTTCTTGCCCAATCCCTTGATCATGTTTCCCAAGTACTTGAATCCCTTCCTTGACTCAACCCGATGTTCATGTAACTCACCTCGAGTCCTAAGATTTTCACGGTAGAGATGCTCCATATTGAGATCTTTTGGTACTTCACTAGAGGAATAATGAGGTGGAGGAGCTAAGTCTTCAAGTCCATCCACGAATGAGTTTGAGGATGGGTGGGAATTACTCGAAGAGTTGAAATGAGAACTAGAACCTATGCCATCACCATCACTTGTTGGCATATAGGTGTCGTCATCACCCAGCTCTTGATGATCGGATTTTCGCGAACCTCGATCAATTCTAGGCTTTCTTTCATATAACTCTTGAATAGGCATCATAACCCGATGAACCGGGTGAAAGCGAGAAAGGTCGAGGTGGGGAAAGTCATGAACAACCCTTTTGAAAAGGCGAGTAAGAAGCATAACATAGGGAAGGTTTGTTTTGGGCTTTGAAATAGCATAATTTATTCGTCGAGCGATATAGTATGTCAAATTATACTTGGTTGATGTAAAGATGCAACATAACATATGCACCATACAAGCCGGGATATGATCTCGGTTTCCACCAAGACAAAATACATTCTTCATAAGGATATTTTCCCATTGGACTATAAAATCCTTAAGATCGCTTGAGAGCACTTCATAGCGATTCACATACCGCACATTAGAATGAAGGCTTCTCACAACGTTTCCATCATGCTCTTTCGAAATAATATCAAGGATAAATTCTGGATCAATTTCGGCGTGGTCATTTGGAGGTTTGTCGTTGGATTCCAAGAGAGCATCAAGTCTCCAATTGTCCGTGAAACGACAAGTGCCTTCATATGGCACACCAAGAATTTCACCAAAATATTCGAGAGAGTATTGAATGATTTGATCGTTCAACAAGAATCGAATAAAGATTTCGACATTGTATTCAAACATAGAGTAGGTGCTAAAGAATTCTAGAAGAAACAAGGGGTATATATCTTCTTCTATGTAGAGCAAGCAATCAAACCCCGTATGCTCAAACATAGATTTGATATAGACATAACCCGTTATTCCCTCATCAACAACTCTACCCTCATGGAAATTTCGTGTTGAAAGAGATAAAAAGGAGTTTCGAAGTTGAGTGGATGCAAAGGTTTGGGAAATGTTTGGCATATATTGTTTAGTGAGTTGATGACCCTTTTGATATTGTGAAGGCATGATTAGTACCTAAATAAACACAAGAAAATATATTTCCAATCACTCATATGAAAAATAAAATCAAAAATCAAAATATGAGAATGTGTTATATCAATTTCTTGACAAACAAAGGATTGAATCCATATAATTCTCATGTTCACAATGTATCTATTCCATTATTAACCAAGAACATATGAACTATGTTGGATCAACAATGGACTAGAACATTGGTTTTTCAAAACAAGGTTTTTAGGTAAGCATTAACAATGCAATTACCTATTTGTTCATGGGTTCATCTCAATTCCATCTTTTAACCAAAATCATTTAGCCAAAATTCGGATTTGTTCTACAAGTGGGTTTTAATGAAATCTCAATGAATATGAACCTAAGGAATGATAGTAAAATAACCATGTCAACCCATATTCCTATTAAGGTTCTAATTTAATTTCAATTTTTAAAAATCCCCAATTATGAAAGGATGAACCCTAGAACAAAATAGATAAAATTGAAAGAAAATACTTACAATTAATTGATGTTTGATGAAGGATGAGTGAAACCCACAACTTGGAATCAATTAATTTGAGTGATTGAAGGTTTTTGAAGCTTCAACAATGGTGGAAAAAGGGGAACCCGATGGCTGTGTGTTTTTGGGAGAGAGAGGGTTTTGTTTGAAAAAGATTAAATTTATAAAACTGGCGCTCTGACAAGTTTTACTGCCCGCGGTTCCCTATCGATAGAGAACCGCGGGTTTGAACCGTCAGAGATAAAGAACCGCCTACAGAGGCAGGTTTTTATCAATGAAATACGCCAAATTTTTGAAAACCAAGTTTTCTAAAATACTTAAAAATATATCTTAAACCTATTAGAATGTCATTGGATCATTATAACACTAAGCAATATGCCTTAATGAAGGATTACGAGTTGAATCGAGATCGAAAAGAACCGAAACGGACAAACGACTACTCGTAGCGAAAAGGCAAAGTGGAGAGAAGTCAAGGGAAGTGAATCAAGACTAAGACCAATGCTCAAGGGATTAATGACAATCTTCAAATTGTGGAGACGAAGAGCTTGTTTCATATATAGTGGTTTAAGACGTGCCTTTCCGGCGAAGTGTTAAACGGCTTTGGTAATGAATAAACACAAAGCAAATATTGATGCATAAACTAAGATCACTTTCAATAATAGTATTAGTCTAAACCAAAATATGAGCAATGTATTAATTCACTTTCTCTCCCACAAAGGGGCTACTAACCGTATGGGTGCAAACCACATATATCATGCTTGATACTTGTAACACCCTATTTTGATAAATGGAATGTCACGCGTAATTATGGCGTGTCATCAAAGCATGCAAGGTAATATGTAGTAAAACATACATGACCATAGGGAAAACCGGAATCAAACATCGGTTCCCAAACATAAGCCCAAAACATAACAAAGTAAATGAACTGAATGAAAGACTAAACAAGCATAAATATATGAAGGAAACAGGAGAAGAAGTCTATGGCAGCTTCCATCCTATGCATGTCCTCCAAATGCTCGAGTCTTGGGTACCTGTCGTTTTGGGACATGGAAAGGAAAGTAACGGCTGAGCAAGACGCTCAGTGCACGGATGTACAATATAGCATGAAATAGAGTAAACATGTAACATATAACAGCGGAAGACTAAATTCTGAGAAAACTGGTTAAGTATTGAGAAAACTGGTCTTATAGTTTGAAAAGCCTTATGTTTATCTTATGAAAACTGTTTTAACATAAATATACCATAGCCCATATAGGTCATGAAAAGGTCACGTGCATGAATACTTGGAGGGGTGACCTCATCATGCTGATTAGAGGGGATGCCTCTAATTAATATACTGGTTTGGGTAGGAGGGATCAACTCCTTGTGAAGGATGCAAGGCACACACCACATTCACCATGATAAACTGAATAAAACATGTAACTAGGATGCACCCATACGCCCCACCTGATATAATAATATGGCCAAAACTGAAAAGGGACGCCACGAGCAATCACTCCGCCGTGGGGAAGTCATAACATCGGTGCCTCCAATGCTATGGTTATGGTACCTCCATAACTAGGTGAAACTGGTCATGCTTGTATATGGCTATAGATTATGCTAATTAAACATAAGCAGATCAAAACAATAAAACAAATGCTGGGGAAAACAGTTGGCTGCATACGGGGAAATCCTAATAAGGAAAGAATGTCCATACTGAAAGGACGGGAATCCGTACCTCAAGTCCAGTGAATGAACGGAAGAAAGACTCCTACTTCTGGATCACTAACGCTACATGAATACACACGTGTATAAGTATCGATTCACTGATTACGTACTGGGTTTTATGTCTCATTTTAGCTGACTTGGTATATTTTAGGTCATGGTTCACTGTTTAAAGTCTTAAACTGTGTTTATCTTGTATTTTGATTACTCTGTTTAAGTACTACTGGTATTTCATGTATTATTATACTTACTGTGTAATAATAAGTAACTTTCCAAAAATAGCAGGTTTCCAAAAATAGAAAGTTTCCAAAAATAGAAAGTTTCCAAAAATAGAAAGTTTCCAAAAATAGAAAGTTACCAAAAATAGAAAGTTTCCAAAAATAGAAAGTTTCCAAAAATAGAAAGTTTCCAAAAATAGAAAGTTTCCAAAAATAGAAAGTTTCCTAAAATAGAATTTACTGCTTAAAATAGATTAGTTTCTAAAAATAGAAAGTTTCCAAAAATAGATTAGCTGCCTTAATTAAATAAGTTTCCATATATAGACGGTTTCCATGATTAGATTAGCTGCCTGAATTAGATAGATTTCCATATATAGAAGGTTTCCATTAATAGATTAGTTGCCTTATTTAATTAAGTTTCTATAAATAGAAGTTTCCATATTTAGAATTAAGCTGGTTACATAAGCTAACATATAAGTCTACGTGTTTATAAGCTGATTTCTTAAGTCATATGATATAGTATATAGTTTAATTATTATTTCATGTATTTTAATTAAACTATAGGTTAAGCATTTTAGTTAAAGTATAACATGTTTTAATTAAAATGAAATGAAAAATACTTAGGTTAAAAATGTGTATTATTATTATTAATAATATAACCTAAGTCATGTCTAAATTAATTAATTATAGGCATGTTTTAAATAATTAATTAATTATAACTTATAACATAAAATACTTAGGTTAAATTAATATCATGCTAAATTAATAATTAGAATAACCTAAGTCATGATTTAATTAATATCTCATGTTATTAATTAATTTATATCCTAAGTTCATGATTCATAAAAATTAACATGTAACATAGATCATGATTTAACCATCGAACCGTGAACCGGGCATGAAATCGACACCGTACCCCGAACCAAATCGGGGTTCCCCTTGGTTCCTTGCTGCCGTGGGACCCACACCACCAAACCGGGACCACATGGTCTCGGTGGTGGTTTCTAGGCCAAGCCGTGACCCCCTTAGGGCACGGTCTAGGCGTCGGCTAAACCAAACACCCGTAAAACACCCTTTTGATTTTACCCTTTAACCAAATACATGTTAATTTTATGTTTTTAATTAGGTTTTAAAAACATCATGTTCTTAATTAATTTTACCAAATCAAATCAAAAGAAATAATTAAAAAGAAAGGTTAAAAAGGTATACCGAATGTGTGGATCAATAAAGGATGAACAAACACTAACACTTGTACAATATCCATGATCAAAATCAACAAGAACACCTCCTTTGGTGTTGTAGAAGTGGCGGCCAAAAATGGGGAGGAAGAAGGAGAGGAGAAACTTTTTAGGGTTTTATCTTTTTTCTAGGTTTTGTCAAAATGAACAAGTTTTCCAAATTTTTCATGTTAGTAATTTTGCATGGGCTAAGCCCATTTCTTCTTCCAAATTTCGTGGATATGGGGCCCATAAGGGGGTAACCCAAATGTTTTTCGTGTCTAAATAATAAGTGTGTTCTCGTGTTCGTTCGTGGTTAAACGTGTTCGTGTTTAAAGTGTTTCTGTTTATTTTATCATGTAGTTTATCGTATTCTTAACGCTCGTAATTATATTATATGTATTTACGTAATTATTTTAGTTCGTGTTTTAATTATGTTCATGATTTCATGATCGCATGTTCGTGATTAATTATTGTTTAAATAATTATTACGTGATCGTGCATAGTAATTACTTATTAACTGCTTATCATGAGTTTGTACGTAATCGATACTTATCATGTCATACACGTATGCACTTACTTGATTAATAGCACATGAATGTGATCAATACTGAATAAGGTAAGTTTTAATCTAGGACGTACGATCTTAAGGGCACTATTCATGGTAAAAGCATGCGGGTTTTACAATTCTTCCCCCCTAAAAAGAATAATTCGTCCCCGAATTATAGATAAAGTAACTGGAAGCGAAACATACCCGAATCAAACTGGAAAGGTATGCAAAATAACGGAAATGAAGGTGACATGGTAGAAGGGAACGTGGAACGTGACATGTCTTGAAAGGACATGGAACGTGACGTGACTGAAAGGACATAGCTAATTGATGAGAAAACGGATAAAAGTCCGGATGAACTTGTCCGTTTCCAAGTGGCCTCCCTCTTGGAACGGTTCCTTCAAAAGATCCTGACACTAATGATAAATCTTGGTCCTCCTGACCTTGACTTGGAATACGAAGAAATTCTTGGTTATCAACGGAAGGTAGATCCCCTAAATTCGATCGAGGAAAAAGAGTTAACGTGCAAGGGTAACTGAACGTTACGATGCAAGACAATCTGACTTAACTGATAATTAGAAACGATGCGCGAGACATAAGGAAACGTAGTACGTGAAAAATTTTGAACGTGATACGTGAAAATTTTTGAACGTGCTACGTGGAGATATGGCGAGTGTAGTATGAGTAAACATATCGTGATCCATGATACGTGTAACATATCTTGATCATGATATGAGGAACGTGGAATGAACATGACATGTGAGACATATCGTGATCATAGAATATAATGTTGGTAACGCCAAACGCTACAAGGTGAGACGTGGAATATGACGTGAAACGTCTATCTGATGATGGAGGGTTATACTAAACTTGGGTCTGGTCTCACAAGTTCTTGCAAACTTCCAGAACGAGAAAAGAAATGAACATAGAATCGTAAGCCAAAATACGATCATGAACGTGAATAGTGTCATGAACGTGAGCGCGAAAGCAAGTCGTGGAATTAGAATGAAGACGTGTAGTAAGTTAGGAGTACAATTACGAATCTTTGTCTGACCCGATAGCTGAGGGATTGCCAAGTGATCGGATGAGCCTTGGCTGGAACATGTTTGTTCAATCTGTTGGTTCTGAAATCCGTACGGATGTAAGGATTCTACAGACTTGATCAAACTGTTGACAATAACCCAGATAGCATCATGCTTCTTCTGAGTTTGCTGAAATCTGGTAACTAAAATCCATGGAGATCTTGTCCCTTTTCGATTCACAATTTCATATGATGAAAACATCCCAGTTTGTTGGTGTCCTATCTTAACCTGTTGGTATGTCAGGTACCTAGATATGAACGTAACTGTATCTTGCTTCGTAGAACTTGATACCTAGGAGTTTGCGAAACTCTGAGTCTCTGAATCTAGACTTCTCCTAGCGTATAATTTTCTAGAACACCTAATGTAGTGTAGGGTTCTCTCCTTTACGCATAAGCTGAGTCATGGTAAGATTTACCATAGAAACCCATGTGATTCAGTGTGTCACTGTAATCAAACAGAATTGATATTGGAAAATTTTCCAGGGTAGAATTTCTCTTGTCATAGAATTTGCAACATAGTGCAGATATGGTCTTCCTGTTCTTCTCTAGGCTTAGAGGAAATCAGGTTATCCTCAATGAAAACGCTGATGAATTTGTTTAGGAGTTCATGGAACTCAATTTATTAAGTCCATAATGCGGTTGGAGCATTGATGAGACTAATTCAAAATCATACATTTAGCATGACCGAGTCGTGTACGAATAGCAGTCATGGACATATCCTGCTTTTCCACTCATCATTGTTGGCAGCATGATCGTGCGTTCGATCTTGGAAAAGTGATTAACACTATACGGTTGATTGGACATGTTGTCAATATGTGGAGGAGAATAACTGTCATGAATGATGATTTGTTTAAGTCGACGGTAGTCGACACGTAATCTCATGGTACCATCCTTCTCCTTGAAGGTTCTTCTGGATTGTAAGGAACAATTTTGGAATAATCCGTCGGTTATGCGTAAAAGGACCTTAGTAGTCGTGTGTTACTGACAGCTAGAAAATTTTAGCAATTATTGCTAACACGGCACGTGCTTGGAAAGCATAGATAATTTGTACAGATTTTTCCTGATGGAAAATCAAGCTGAATGTATTCAGGAGCCTGAACATTACTGTACATAATTATGAATCATAGCATGGTGTGGTGTTCATAGTACATAATTAGGATACAATTCATCTCGTGTCTGTCCGAGGAAATGCGTTAGTAGCTTGGATCTTATCATTAAGCTGAAGGAAAACCTTCGTATGCGTGGGAATACGAAAGGCGTCCTTCATGGTCATGAATACATGAAATATGGTGAAAGAAATGAAAGTGACATCGGCAACGTGACAGTTCTCACTTATGCGCCGGTAATGGTATTGAAATTCTTATGGCCAGATTAATACATGGCACAACAAAATGGATATACCCTTGGAGGGTACCCTGAATTTCTTAGAAATGTTCCATAATTAGACGTGAGTCATGTGTCTTGACTCGTGTCTTGAGAAATGTAAGCGTGACATATGTCTTGACTGGTATCTTGACATGTGTCCTCAGAAAGTATACGTGAGACATGTGTCTTGACTGATGTCTTGACATGTGTCTCGAGATGTGAAACAATTAGAACTACAAATATTAGGTTAATATGCCAGAATTGGCGGATCGGTTGGACTACTGATCATTTGTATGTCTGATCACGTCCGTGGCCGGAGCCTCGGTTGCGATTTCTAGGATAGTTGCGGTCATAGTAGTGGTTACTATCATCTTGTATGTCGGTTCCATGACGGTCATTCTCATGACAGTGACTCATGTAACTATTCAGCTGAGTGGCCGGCTGGCACTGGTTTGCACTCATATGGCTGAAATGACAGCCGAACGACGTGTGACATGTAACTATAAATTTGGGAAAATGATTGATGGGAATTGTCTGATGGTGAAGCATCTTCTCATCCAATTGCTTTGCTCCGACGCCTTTGTCTTCGTCTTTTAGGATCTCCAGGTTGTGAACAGCATCAGCATCAGCATCTCGTAGCGTCTCCCAACATCAGCAGCATCAGCCTTCAGTAACATCTCCAAGCTATGAGCGGCATCGACAATCTTGTAGAATATCAGCAAGTGAACATACGCCTGAGATGATTTAGAATCGACTAGCGAATACTCATGAAGTATTGCAAGTGGAATACACATGGATTAAGGTACATGTAATACACATGAAATACGATGCGTGGAGTACACATGGAATGCACATGAAATGATCGGTATGGGCTCGGTCATTTGTCATGATTTAAGGAAAGTAAACCGGTTAAACGGTTAGGAAAACAATCATGATAACCTGGCAGTATTAGCATAGACATCATTCTGGTTGCATAGAGAAACGCTAAAGTGTGGTTACACAAAATTCAACGATGATTTGCCTGACAGCATGATTAATGGAAACCATCCATGACTATCATGAAAGCATGATTCAAGAAATCTAACAATGTTTTGCAGGACAACGTAAATAATAAAAGAGGCGTGAAACATAATCAACATGAAGACGGAATTATCATGAGGAAACATGAAACCATCTATTACGAAGAAGTGTATAACATAATCAGCATGATACTGAAGTTAACCATGACAGTATGAAGGCATACTTGACATAAAAACATAATAACTTATGATGGGACATGAAAAAAATTTATGCCAATTTAAATCATGAGAAAAATTTTATGCAAGAAAAACAGTGCATGAATGCGTAATGTAGTTTTATAAAACCTTTATATGTGCGAGGGAACGCCTATGGGTCGGTTCCAAAACAAAAGACATGGCGAGGGGACGCCTATGGGTCGGTCCCAAAGTTAAAAGTTTCGATAAAAGCACATGCGACTAAATAGGGCCAGTCCTGTACCAACCATTACTTAGTCAAAATTCCTGCAACAGATGACATATGATATAAATGCATGAATGCATGAAACATAATAATTAAAAGTCATTGTCAAACTTAACAAAAAGAATTTTATGTGAAAATTATGAACTACTGGGGTCAGTCCACATCGTCACAGTTCACGAGGAACATCATGCATAGACAATGACACGTAACTAAGTATGGATGACGGTTGTTCATTCCATATTAGTAAGACGATACTGGTGAAAACATCATGGTGAAAACAACAAGGTGCTGAAAACGTCATGGCTAAAACAAAAAGGTGCTGAAAACATAATGGTTAAAACAACAACGCGCTGAAACATCAATACGTGGAATAACAATCGTTGGCTTAGGAAGCTCCTGGTGACTACCCACTAGTCACAGGTCGAGTTTTAGAGCCTACAGGTCGAAGCCTTGGCTCTGATACCATAATTGTAACACCCCATTTTGATAAATGGAATGTCACGCGTAATTATGGCGTGTCATCAAAGCATGCAAGGTAATATGTAGTAAAACATACATGACCATAGGGAAAACCGGAATCAAACATCGGTTCCCAAACATAAGCCCAAAACATAACAAAGTAAATGAACTGAATGAAAGACTAAACAAGCATAAATATATGAAGGAAACAGGAGAAGAAGTCTATGGCAGCTTCCATCCTATGCATGTCCTCCAAATGCTCGAGTCTTGGGTACCTGCCGTTTTGGGACATGGAAAGGAAAGTAACGGCTGAGCAAGACGCTCAGTGCACGGATGTACAATATAGCATGAAATAGAGTAAACATGTAACATATAACAGCGGAAGACTAAATTCTGAGAAAACTGGTTAAGTATTGAGAAAACTGGTCTTATAGTTTGAAAAGCCTTATGTTTATCTTATGAAAACTGTTTTAACATAAATATACCATAGCCCATATAGGTCATGAAAAGGTCACGTGCATGAATACTTGGAGGGGTGACCTCATCATGCTGATTAGAGGGGATGCCTCTAATTAATATACTGGTTTGGGTAGGAGGGATCAACTCCTTGTGAAGGATGCAAGGCACACACCACATTCACCATGATAAACTGAATAAAACATGTAACTAGGATGCACCCATACGCCCCACCTGATATAATAATATGGCCAAAACTGAAAAGGGACGCCACGAGCAATCACTCCGCCGTGGGGAAGTCATAACATCGGTGCCTCCAATGCTATGGTTATGGTACCTCCATAACTAGGTGAAACTGGTCATGCTTGTATATGGCTATAGATTATGCTAATTAAACATAAGCAGATCAAAACAATAAAACAAATGCTGGGGAAAACAGTTGGCTGCATACGGGGAAATCCTAATAAGGAAAGAATGTCCATACTGAAAGGACGGGAATCCGTACCTCAAGTCCAGTGAATGAACGGAAGAAAGACTCCTACTTCTGGATCACTAACGCTACATGAATACACACGTGTATAAGTATCGATTCACTGATTACGTACTGGGTTTTATGTCTCATTTTAGCTGACTTGGTATATTTTAGGTCATGGTTCACTGTTTAAAGTCTTAAACTGTGTTTATCTTGTATTTTGATTACTCTGTTTAAGTACTACTGGTATTTCATGTATTATTATACTTACTGTGTAATAATAAGTAACTTTCCAAAAATAGCAGGTTTCCAAAAATAGAAAGTTTCCAAAAATAGAAAGTTTCCAAAAATAGAAAGTTTCCAAAAATAGAAAGTTACCAAAAATAGAAAGTTTCCAAAAATAGAAAGTTTCCAAAAATAGAAAGTTTCCAAAAATAGAAAGTTTCCAAAAATAGAAAGTTTCCTAAAATAGAATTTACTGCTTAAAATAGATTAGTTTCTAAAAATAGAAAGTTTCCAAAAATAGATTAGCTGCCTTAATTAAATAAGTTTCCATATATAGACGGTTTCCATGATTAGATTAGCTGCCTGAATTAGATAGATTTCCATATATAGAAGGTTTCCATTAATAGATTAGTTGCCTTATTTAATTAAGTTTCTATAAATAGAAGTTTCCATATTTAGAATTAAGCTGGTTACATAAGCTAACATATAAGTCTACGTGTTTATAAGCTGATTTCTTAAGTCATATGATATAGTATATAGTTTAATTATTATTTCATGTATTTTAATTAAACTATAGGTTAAGCATTTTAGTTAAAGTATAACATGTTTTAATTAAAATGAAATGAAAAATACTTAGGTTAAAAATGTGTATTATTATTATTAATAATATAACCTAAGTCATGTCTAAATTAATTAATTATAGGCATGTTTTAAATAATTAATTAATTATAACTTATAACATAAAATACTTAGGTTAAATTAATATCATGCTAAATTAATAATTAGAATAACCTAAGTCATGATTTAATTAATATCTCATGTTATTAATTAATTTATATCCTAAGTTCATGATTCATAAAAATTAACATGTAACATAGATCATGATTTAACCATCGAACCGTGAACCGGGCATGAAATCGACACCGTACCCCGAACCAAATCGGGGTTCCCCTTGGTTCCTTGCTGCCGTGGGACCCACACCACCAAACCGGGACCACATGGTCTCGGTGGTGGTTTCTAGGCCAAGCCGTGACCCCCTTAGGGCACGGTCTAGGCGTCGGCTAAACCAAACACCCGTAAAACACCCTTTTGATTTTACCCTTTAACCAAATACATGTTAATTTTATGTTTTTAATTAGGTTTTAAAAACATCATGTTCTTAATTAATTTTACCAAATCAAATCAAAAGAAATAATTAAAAAGAAAGGTTAAAAAGGTATACCGAATGTGTGGATCAATAAAGGATGAACAAACACTAACACTTGTACAATATCCATGATCAAAATCAACAAGAACACCTCCTTTGGTGTTGTAGAAGTGGCGGCCAAAAATGGGGAGGAAGAAGGAGAGGAGAAACTTTTTAGGGTTTTATCTTTTTTCTAGGTTTTGTCAAAATGAACAAGTTTTCCAAATTTTTCATGTTAGTAATTTTGCATGGGCTAAGCCCATTTCTTCTTCCAAATTTCGTGGATATGGGGCCCATAAGGGGGTAACCCAAATGTTTTTCGTGTCTAAATAATAAGTGTGTTCTCGTGTTCGTTCGTGGTTAAACGTGTTCGTGTTTAAAGTGTTTCTGTTTATTTTATCATGTAGTTTATCGTATTCTTAACGCTCGTAATTATATTATATGTATTTACGTAATTATTTTAGTTCGTGTTTTAATTATGTTCATGATTTCATGATCGCATGTTCGTGATTAATTATTGTTTAAATAATTATTACGTGATCGTGCATAGTAATTACTTATTAACTGCTTATCATGAGTTTGTACGTAATCGATACTTATCATGTCATACACGTATGCACTTACTTGATTAATAGCACATGAATGTGATCAATACTGAATAAGGTAAGTTTTAATCTAGGACGTACGATCTTAAGGGCACTATTCATGGTAAAAGCATGCGGGTTTTACAATTCTTCCCCCCTAAAAAGAATAATTCGTCCCCGAATTATAGATAAAGTAACTGGAAGCGAAACATACCCGAATCAAACTGGAAAGGTATGCAAAATAACGGAAATGAAGGTGACATGGTAGAAGGGAACGTGGAACGTGACATGTCTTGAAAGGACATGGAACGTGACGTGACTGAAAGGACATAGCTAATTGATGAGAAAACGGATAAAAGTCCGGATGAACTTGTCCGTTTCCAAGTGGCCTCCCTCTTGGAACGGTTCCTTCAAAAGATCCTGACACTAATGATAAATCTTGGTCCTCCTGACCTTGACTTGGAATACGAAGAAATTCTTGGTTATCAACGGAAGGTAGATCCCCTAAATTCGATCGAGGAAAAAGAGTTAACGTGCAAGGGTAACTGAACGTTACGATGCAAGACAATCTGACTTAACTGATAATTAGAAACGATGCGCGAGACATAAGGAAACGTAGTACGTGAAAAATTTTGAACGTGATACGTGAAAATTTTTGAACGTGCTACGTGGAGATATGGCGAGTGTAGTATGAGTAAACATATCGTGATCCATGATACGTGTAACATATCTTGATCATGATATGAGGAACGTGGAATGAACATGACATGTGAGACATATCGTGATCATAGAATATAATGTTGGTAACGCCAAACGCTACAAGGTGAGACGTGGAATATGACGTGAAACGTCTATCTGATGATGGAGGGTTATACTAAACTTGGGTCTGGTCTCACAAGTTCTTGCAAACTTCCAGAACGAGAAAAGAAATGAACATAGAATCGTAAGCCAAAATACGATCATGAACGTGAATAGTGTCATGAACGTGAGCGCGAAAGCAAGTCGTGGAATTAGAATGAAGACGTGTAGTAAGTTAGGAGTACAATTACGAATCTTTGTCTGACCCGATAGCTGAGGGATTGCCAAGTGATCGGATGAGCCTTGGCTGGAACATGTTTGTTCAATCTGTTGGTTCTGAAATCCGTACGGATGTAAGGATTCTACAGACTTGATCAAACTGTTGACAATAACCCAGATAGCATCATGCTTCTTCTGAGTTTGCTGAAATCTGGTAACTAAAATCCATGGAGATCTTGTCCCTTTTCGATTCACAATTTCATATGATGAAAACATCCCAGTTTGTTGGTGTCCTATCTTAACCTGTTGGTATGTCAGGTACCTAGATATGAACGTAACTGTATCTTGCTTCGTAGAACTTGATACCTAGGAGTTTGCGAAACTCTGAGTCTCTGAATCTAGACTTCTCCTAGCGTATAATTTTCTAGAACACCTAATGTAGTGTAGGGTTCTCTCCTTTACGCATAAGCTGAGTCATGGTAAGATTTACCATAGAAACCCATGTGATTCAGTGTGTCACTGTAATCAAACAGAATTGATATTGGAAAATTTTCCAGGGTAGAATTTCTCTTGTCATAGAATTTGCAACATAGTGCAGATATGGTCTTCCTGTTCTTCTCTAGGCTTAGAGGAAATCAGGTTATCCTCAATGAAAACGCTGATGAATTTGTTTAGGAGTTCATGGAACTCAATTTATTAAGTCCATAATGCGGTTGGAGCATTGATGAGACTAATTCAAAATCATACATTTAGCATGACCGAGTCGTGTACGAATAGCAGTCATGGACATATCCTGCTTTTCCACTCATCATTGTTGGCAGCATGATCGTGCGTTCGATCTTGGAAAAGTGATTAACACTATACGGTTGATTGGACATGTTGTCAATATGTGGAGGAGAATAACTGTCATGAATGATGATTTGTTTAAGTCGACGGTAGTCGACACGTAATCTCATGGTACCATCCTTCTCCTTGAAGGTTCTTCTGGATTGTAAGGAACAATTTTGGAATAATCCGTCGGTTATGCGTAAAAGGACCTTAGTAGTCGTGTGTTACTGACAGCTAGAAAATTTTAGCAATTATTGCTAACACGGCACGTGCTTGGAAAGCATAGATAATTTGTACAGATTTTTCCTGATGGAAAATCAAGCTGAATGTATTCAGGAGCCTGAACATTACTGTACATAATTATGAATCATAGCATGGTGTGGTGTTCATAGTACATAATTAGGATACAATTCATCTCGTGTCTGTCCGAGGAAATACGTTAGTAGCTTGGATCTTATCATTAAGCTGAAGGAAAACCTTCGTATGCGTGGGAATACGAAAGGCGTCCTTCATGGTCATGAATACATGAAATATGGTGAAAGAAATGAAAGTGACATCGGCAACGTGACAGTTCTCACTTATGCGCCGGTAATGGTATTGAAATTCTTGTGGCCTGATTAATACATGGCACAACAAAATGGATATACCCTTGGAGGGTACCCTGAATTTCTTAGAAATGTTCCATAATTAGACGTGAGTCATGTGTCTTGACTCGTGTCTTGAGAAATGTAAGCGTGACATATGTCTTGACTGGTATCTTGACATGTGTCCTCAGAAAGTATACGTGAGACATGTGTCTTGACTGATGTCTTGACATGTGTCTCGAGATGTGAAACAATTAGAACTACAAATATTAGGTTAATATGCCAGAATTGGCGGATCGGTTGGACTACTGATCATTTGTATGTCTGATCACGTCCGTGGCCGGAGCCTCGGTTGCGATTTCTAGGATAGTTGCGGTCATAGTAGTGGTTACTATCATCTTGTATGTCGGTTCCATGACGGTCATTCTCATGACAGTGACTCATGTAACTATTCAGCTGAGTGGCCGGCTGGCACTGGTTTGCACTCATATGGCTGAAATGACAGCCGAACGACGTGTGACATGTAACTATAAATTTGGGAAAATGATTGATGGGAATTGTCTGATGGTGAAGCATCTTCTCGTCCAATTGCTTTGCTCCGACGCCTTTGTCTTCGTCTTTTAGGATCTCCAGGTTGTGAACAGCATCAGCATCAGCATCTCGTAGCGTCTCCCAACATCAGCAGCATCAGCCTTCAGTAACATCTCCAAGCTATGAGCGGCATCGACAATCTTGTAGAATATCAGCAAGTGAACATACGCCTGAGATGATTTAGAATCGACTAGCGAATACTCGTGAAGTATTGCAAGTGGAATACACATGGATTAAGGTACATGTAATACACATGAAATACGATGCGTGGAGTACACATGGAATGCACATGAAATGATCGGTATGGGCTCGGTCATTTGTCATGATTTAAGGAAAGTAAACCGGTTAAACGGTTAGGAAAACAATCATGATAACCTGACAGTATTAGCATAGACATCATTCTGGTTGCATAGAGAAACGCTAAAGTGTGGTTACACAAAATTCAACGATGATTTGCCTGACAGCATGATTAATGGAAACCATCCATGACTATCATGAAAGCATGATTCAAGAAATCTAACAATGTTTTGCAGGACAACGTAAATAATAAAAGAGGCGTGAAACATAATCAACATGAAGACGGAATTATCATGAGGAAACATGAAACCATCTATTACGAAGAAGTGTATAACATAATCAGCATGATACTGAAGTTAACCATGACAGTATGAAGGCATACTTGACATAAAAACATAATAACTTATGATGGGACATGAAAAAAATTTATGCCAATTTAAATCATGAGAAAAATTTTATGCAAGAAAAACAGTGCATGAATGCGTAATGTAGTTTTATAAAACCTTTATATGTGCGAGGGAACGCCTATGGGTCGGTTCCAAAACAAAAGACATGGTGAGGGGACGCCTATGGGTCGGTCCCAAAGTTAGAAGTTTCGATAAAAGCACATGCGACTAAATAGGGCCAGTCCTGTACCAACCATTACTTAGTCAAAATTCCTGCAACAGATGACATATGATATAAATGCATGAATGCATGAAACATAATAATTAAAAGTCATTGTCAAACTTAACAAAAAGAATTTTATGTGAAAATTATGAACTACTGGGGTCAGTCCACATCGTCACAGTTCACGAGGAACATCATGCATAGACAATGACACGTAACTAAGTATGGATGACGGTTGTTCATTCCATATTAGTAAGACGATACTGGTGAAAACATCATGGTGAAAACAACAAGGTGCTGAAAACGTCATGGCTAAAACAAAAAGGTGCTGAAAACATAATGGTTAAAACAACAACGCGCTGAAACATCAATACGTGGAATAACAATCGTTGGCTTAGGAAGCTCCTGGTGACTACCCACTAGTCACAGGTCGAGTTTTAGAGCCTACAGGTCGAAGCCTTGGCTCTGATACCATAATTGTAACACCCCATTTTGATAAATGGAATGTCACGCGTAATTATGGTGTGTCATCAAAGCATGCAAGGTAATATGTAGTAAAACATACATGACCATAGGGAAAACCGGAATCAAACATCGGTTCCCAAACATAAGCCCAAAACATAACAAAGTAAATGAACTGAATGAAAGACTAAACAAGCATAAATATATGAAGGAAACAGGAGAAGAAGTCTATGGCAGCTTCCATCCTATGCATGTCCTCCAAATGCTCGAGTCTTGGGTACCTGCCGTTTTGGGACATGGAAAGGAAAGTAACGGCTGAGCAAGACGCTCAGTGCACGGATGTACAATATAGCATGAAATAGAGTAAACATGTAACATATAACAGCGGAAGACTAAATTCTGAGAAAACTGGTTAAGTATTGAGAAAACTGGTCTTATAGTTTGAAAAGCCTTATGTTTATCTTATGAAAACTGTTTTAACATAAATATACCATAGCCCATATAGGTCATGAAAAGGTCACGTGCATGAATACTTGGAGGGGTGACCTCATCATGCTGATTAGAGGGGATGCCTCTAATTAATATACTGGTTTGGGTAGGAGGGATCAACTCCTTGTGAAGGATGCAAGGCACACACCACATTCACCATGATAAACTGAATAAAACATGTAACTAGGATGCACCCATACGCCCCACCTGATATAATAATATGGCCAAAACTGAAAAGGGACGCCACGAGCAATCACTCCGCCGTGGGGAAGTCATAACATCGGTGCCTCCAATGCTATGGTTATGGTACCTCCATAACTAGGTGAAACTGGTCATGCTTGTATATGGCTATAGATTATGCTAATTAAACATAAGCAGATCAAAACAATAAAACAAATGCTGGGGAAAACAGTTGGCTGCATACGGGGAAATCCTAATAAGGAAAGAATGTCCATACTGAAAGGACGGGAATCCGTACCTCAAGTCCAGTGAATGAACGGAAGAAAGACTCCTACTTCTGGATCACTAACGCTACATGAATACACACGTGTATAAGTATCGATTCACTGATTACGTACTGGGTTTTATGTCTCATTTTAGCTGACTTGGTATATTTTAGGTCATGGTTCACTGTTTAAAGTCTTAAACTGTGTTTATCTTGTATTTTGATTACTCTGTTTAAGTACTACTGGTATTTCATGTATTATTATACTTACTGTGTAATAATAAGTAACTTTCCAAAAATAGCAGGTTTCCAAAAATAGAAAGTTTCCAAAAATAGAAAGTTTCCAAAAATAGAAAGTTTCCAAAAATAGAAAGTTACCAAAAATAGAAAGTTTCCAAAAATAGAAAGTTTCCAAAAATAGAAAGTTTCCAAAAATAGAAAGTTTCCTAAAATAGAATTTACTGCTTAAAATAGATTAGTTTCTAAAAATAGAAAGTTTCCAAAAATAGATCAGCTGCCTTAATTAAATAAGTTTCCATATATAGACGGTTTCCATGATTAGATTAGCTGCCTGAATTAGATAGATTTCCATATATAGAAGGTTTCCATTAATAGATTAGTTGCCTTATTTAATTAAGTTTCTATAAATAGAAGTTTCCATATTTAGAATTAAGCTGGTTACATAAGCTAACATATAAGTCTACGTGTTTATAAGCTGATTTCTTAAGTCATATGATATAGTATATAGTTTAATTATTATTTCATGTATTTTAATTAAACTATAGGTTAAGCATTTTAGTTAAAGTATAACATGTTTTAATTAAAATGAAATGAAAAATACTTAGGTTAAAAATGTGTATTATTATTATTAATAATATAACCTAAGTCATGTCTAAATTAATTAATTATAGGCATGTTTTAAATAATTAATTATAACTTATAACATAAAATACTTAGGTTAAATTAATATCATGCTAAATTAATAATTAGAATAACCTAAGTCATGATTTAATTAATATCTCATGTTATTAATTAATTTATATCCTAAGTTCATGATTCATAAAAATTAACATGTAACATAGATCATGATTTAACCAACGAACCGTGAACCGGGCATGAAATCGACACCGTACCCCGAACCAAATCGGGGTTCCCCTTGGTTCCTTGCTGCCGTGGGACCCACACCACCAAACCGGGACCACATGGTCTCGGTGGTGGTTTCTAGGCCAAGCCGTGACTCCCTTAGGGCACGGTCTAGGCGTCGGCTAAACCAAACACCCGTAAAACACCCTTTTGATTTTACCCTTTAACCAAATACATGTTAATTTTATGTTTTTAATTAGGTTTTAAAAACATCATGTTCTTAATTAATTTTACCAAATCAAATCAAAAGAAATAATTAAAAAGAAAGGTTAAAAAGGTATACCGAATGTGTGGATCAATAAAGGATGAACAAACACTAACACTTGTACAATATCCATGATCAAAATCAACAAGAACACCTCCTTTGGTGTTGTAGAAGTGGCGGCCAAAAATGGGGAGGAAGAAGGAGAGGAGAAACTTTTTAGGGTTTTATCTTTTTTCTAGGTTTTGTCAAAATGAACAAGTTTTTCAAATTTTTCATGTTAGTAATTTTGCATGGGCTAAGCCCATTTCTTCTTCCAAATTTCGTGGATATGGGGCCCATAAGGGGGTAACCCAAATGTTTTTCGTGTCTAAATAATAAGTGTGTTCTCGTGTTCGTTCGTGGTTAAACGTGTTCGTGTTTAAAGTGTTTCTGTTTATTTTATCATGTAGTTTATCGTATTCTTAACGCTCGTAATTATATTATATGTATTTACGTAATTATTTTAGTTCGTGTTTTAATTATGTTCATGATTTCATGATCGCATGTTCGTGATTAATTATTGTTTAAATAATTATTACGTGATCGTGCATAGTAATTACTTATTAACTGCTTATCATGAGTTTGTACGTAATCGATACTTATCATGTCATACACGTATGCACTTACTTGATTAATAGCACATGAATGTGATCAATACTGAATAAGGTAAGTTTTAATCTAGGACGTACGATCTTAAGGGCACTATTCATGGTAAAAGCATGCGGGTTTTACAATACTTTAAGCTACTACTAACTCACTCTACATCACCATAGTGAGTCAAGTATCCAAGCAATGAAGGATTGATAGGATAAAGGAAAAGAATCACAAACTACAATCAAATGTCAAGACAAGGATGCCAAGAGCAAGCACATAGTCAAGTAATGATCAAAGGACGTGTGGAAGAACGAAAGCGTACCATGGCCACAAAGAGCATTCCAATCCATCAAGGAATCAATGCAAAGCCCAACAATGACTATGATGAGTAATAAGTGCAAGTAACTCAATCCACAACCAATTAAATGATTGATCTTCATGAGTACCTACACAGAGCAAGATGCAAACTAGCAGATACATTTCAAGAGTATATCTAAATTTCATAAAAGCTACTAATCTAAGATGGATGCAATATTACCAATTAAAAGACCTATTTTCCAAGGAAAAAATAGTTTTGACCAAAGAGAAACTTTAGTACAACTTGACCTTCTAATTTGAGGAGACAATGGATCGATCCAAGTTTTAAAGTACAATATACTTCAAAGAACTTGAGTGACCATCGCTCTGATACCAATTGTAGAAACTAGAAAAGGGGGGGAGTGAATAGTTTCTCTTCGATTAGTCACCTAATTAAAATTACTTTCAATTAGGTTTGTATCAAAACTATCTTTTATTTGAAGCTAAGTTGCATGATGATTAGGTTCAATTCAAATGCATTAGCAATGGTAATAGGTAAGTATAGTGATAATGAAATAAGTAAAGAGTAAGGAAAGAGACAACCTAATGAGAAGACACCAAGATGTATAATGGTTCGAAAACGAGGCTCTATCCTCGTTTCTACTCCACTCCTCGAGTACACCTACTCGAGATTTCCACTATATCCACAAGCTCCCTTCTTGGCGGAGAAAACCTTACATCGTCGCTTACATTATTTTCCGACACTAAGCTAAATGTCGAGACCTAATCTTTAACGACACAAGGCTAGATGTCGAGTTCTAATCTCAAGGTAGAACCAATCTTCAAGACGTTGCCTACTTCACCATTTTATGACACAAGGCTAGATGTCGAGTTCTAATCCAAAGCTAGAACCAATCTTCACGACTCTTCACTTTGAAGCTAAGTGAGAACTCACAAGACAAAACCACATCACTTTATAATTTAGTGAGAACTACTACACAATCTATTACAACTCAACTAGACATATTCAAGTACACACATGTAGCTTAGATCTACACAACATAAATCCAAGCAAACACATATGCAATGGATGTACACAACAAATCCAAGTGTTCACAAATAGCTTGAATAAACACAAATAGTCCAAGTATTCATAAATCCAATGGATTAGCATAAAACAAAAAGGCTAACATGATGAACATGACTATTTCATGGATTCATCTTTATCACAACACTAGTGAGTGAGTGTTCTTCCCTTTGGACAAGGTAAAGGAGGGGATGAAGAGGATAATCATATGTAAACATACTTAACACATTAAGTGATCATTTACTAATGATTATGCTTTATAAAAGAGAAAGGGGGCTGAGAAAAATGTCCAAAAAGGCTTGTTGGAAAATGAGATTTGATCCACTATTTATAGGAGACAAAGTGCAACGACTAGCTGGGCGCGGTTCCTTATCTAGCACGGCGGTTCCTTATCGCTAGAGGACCGCCTAGCTATTTAAGGTACCGCCCAGTAGACTACGCTCCGATTTTTGTCTCTTAGCGGGGTAGGAATATCTGAGGTTTTTTAAACCTTCAAAGGACATTTTTATGGCATATGGAATATGCCATTTTTAAATTTACATTTTCCATTTTAATAAAACATTTTCTTAAAAAGAAAGTTTATTAAAAAATCTTTTGTCATATTAACAAAAGTGAGTTGTAAGGATAATCACTTTGATGATCACTAAGTATCATTAAGAAAAGTTAATGATATGATTATTACCTTGATGATAGTGTTAGTTAAATAATTCGTTTTGTGTTTTACACTAAATGTGTTGTATAGTTTGTTGTGATCAAAACTAAGAAAGTTAAGTTAACACAAATAATGTTTTTAGGCATCACTTGTATTAACAACTTGCATTAACAATTAAGATATAGCTATTTAGAACAAAAATATCGAAAGTAAAAAGAGCATGAAATTCAAAAAATAAAAATTAAGATTAATTTATATTGATTTACACGATGCACAGTAAAACAACAATATAATCAAACATATAAAATTAGATGTTTTTAAAAAACATATATAATATTACATAAAATCGTAATAACGAAATTATTACTTAATTTATCTTTTATATCCAAGTTTCGTGCGTGCACGAGCATTATAACTAGTAATCTACGAGAAAGAAAAAAAAAATCCTACTTTTAGCCGGCCAGGTTGCTTAAATTTGTTTTTTTTTGGCAAAAGCTATTTTGCAAACTTGTTTTTTCTAAGAAATTAAGGGATTCATCTTAACACTCCATTCACCTTTCATCCAATGGGTAGGATTAATCTAAGATTTAATCATGAAAACCTTATTATATGTTTTTTTTCAATTTTCATGAACGGCAAAACAGAAAATACTTTTTTTTTCTGAGCGAAATTTTTTTTTAATTTTTTTTTCGAGCGTGAAAAAAATAAAAGTTTTTGGCAAAAAAAATTTTTCTAGCGGAATTTTTTTTCCGGGCGGATCTTTTTTTTCGAGCGGCAAAAAAAGAAAAAAAATACACAGTTACCACCGAAATATTATCTGATCATAATTATTATATTGACCCTTATATCTAGATATACTTTATATATATCCAGATATATACTTTATATATATCTAGATATACTTTTTATATATTCAGATATACTTTGTATATATCTAGATATACTTTATATCTATCTGATCATAATTATTAAATTGACTCTTATATCTGGATATAAATGGACATTAAAAAGTTAAAAAGGTATATCTAGATATACTTTATAGGGGAGAGATAAAATAAAAAGACTTTTTTTGGTGAGAAGGATAAGAAGGATTTTCAGCCATTGATTTAAAATCAATGGATGAGATTAAACCACAATCCTAACTAACTAACCAACTAACTAACTAACCCTTTAAATATAATTTTTAAAAAGTTTTTCAAAAATTCCAATAGATCGGGTATGTTGGTGCAAAAAACTTTTGTGAAAAAAGTTTTTTTAATTCGAAGATTTTAACGCTTTTTTAATGCACAAAAACGAAATTTTGATACACAAAAACGATAATATTTAGGCTTTTTACGTTTTTTGTGCATCAAGAATTCATTTTTATACCCAACTTCTTTTGACGTTTTGCTTTAAATTTTGATGCCGCATCAGACTAAAACAACTTGAAAATATTGTGCATGAAAAAAAATTTGTACACAAAATTTCAACTTTTTGTGCATCAAATTTCGTTTTTTGTGCATTAAAAAAACGTAAAAAAACTCAAAATTAAGAAAATTTTCTTCACAACTTTTTTATGCACCAACATATATGATATTATGGAATTTTTTTAGAATTTTTCGAGAACTTTTTTAAAATCATGTTTAGATGGTTAGTTAGTTAGTTAGAAATATGGATTGATTTTATCCATTGATTTTAAATCAGTGGCTGAAAATCCTTCTTATCTTTCTCACAAAAAAAAGTTTTTTTATTTTAACTCTCCCCATACTTTATATATATCAAAATATACTTTATATATATATATATATATATATATATATATATATATATATATATATATATATATATATATATATATATATATATATATATATATATATATATATATATATATATATATATATATATATATATATATATCTGGATATAAATAAGAAAATATAATATTTGCAGTTTAGTCTCTCCGTTTTTTTTCCCTCAATAGTTTTGGTTATTTACAACTTAGTCGTCCCGCTTTTTTTTCCTAAGATCTTGTCTCAACTAATGAATGGCTAGGATTAGTCCCTTGATTTTCATGAAAATACTAATTTGTATAGTAAAACTCTTTTTTCTATTTAGTTGTCACCAACTTTTAGTTTTATAGCTTAAAATAAAATTAGCTCTTATAAAAATACGGTGGGACACTTAAGCGGCATCTTTTTAGGTAGATATTTAACTTTTTGTGCTTGTTATGAAATTTCCTGTTAATTTCCTCATAATTTCCGGGACATATCTTCTCCTATTTCATAGTAATATATATGTAGAGTATCTCACCTCAATAATTCACACATTTTCCATAATTCAGCTTACTGTGCGACTTCATTTATACTAAAAATTTCTGTTGGTCAACTGCAGCATTATGATCGGATTTATTTAGCTTTTATTAAGTTACTACGAGTACATCACTTCATTGTCACTTTTTACTGCCGTCATCAGGTTATCGTTGCTATTTTTGTGAATTATTATTTTGTTATTAGATTAAATTTATAACTCAGTTACACGTGTTTGTAAAAGTTAATATGTTTTGACTCCTAAATTCATAAACGTTGTATTTAATAAACTTGGTTTTGATATACAAAAAGGGCTAGCGGCGCAACTTGTTGACCGTTTACCTTCTCCTAATATGTAAATTATAATTATTGATATAATAAATATAATTGTAAAAATTATTATGTTTTTAAGTTTTGTTTGTAAAAATTTATAATGATGATATTTATTATTTTAAGTTAGTTTAGGGTATGTTTGGTAGAGTGAAAAGAAATAAGAGAAATGTAATTAGATTGCCTGGAGAAACAAATAAATAAAATGAAGAAATGAAGAGAATTTGATTGAGAAAAGAAATTGTAGTGTAATTTAGCTTACCTTTATTTCCACCATTTTTGTAGAATATTCGAAGAAATGAAAATTTTCCTTTTTTGTTTGTACTTTTTTTTGTAACCTTTGTTGCCCATTTTTTTCCAACTAATCCACGAGGTTCACATACGTCTCGAGGCATTCTCGTATTTTATTTTACTTTGTAAACACTTTATTCTAAAATTTTGTTGATAATATACTCTGTTAAGATAATTTTTGCAAAATAATTACGTGTACAATATCATGTGCTCGAAAGTCGAAACATTCTGAAAAAATTGGTAGTGAAATTATTGTGATATAATCTCTCTTTTATCTATATGTTTTTTCAGAAGAAGAATAATATACGATGATTATTTTTTATTTTAATTCTTTTGCTTACCGCACACTAGAATTTGAAAAAAAAAGTAAAACGGTTACAAATACACCCACAGCATATGGTATCCAAAAATTATATAATTAAAGACAATAAAGATGGGCCACACAACAAACAAAAAATGTAAGTTACATAGAAATAAAGTATATTTTGTTTAAGTGGAATTGCTTGTTTGTTTGAACCTACGGGTCTGTTTAATTGTCTTCAAGTTAATTTAGTTCCTTATTGTTTAAACAAGTAGATAGCTTTTGAGTTAGTGTCTAGCTATTCTAGTTAGAATTCTGTTGACACCATTAATGTTGTTTTAATATAAGTCATTTTAGTTTCAAGTTATTCCTATTAGCATTCTTTGCCGTCCCTCTTGCAGATTCCAAATGCTTAAAACTCATTCACTATACCTTCTTCAATGATTTAGATGTGGCAGTAACTAAGTACCTATCTTCGGTGACGTCGGCCAACCTCTAATCTTACAGCTGCCGAAAAAAACCTGGCCACAACATTTTCTCGGTATTCTGACCATATTTTCTTTCATCATCTTTTTATCTACGGTGGTGAAGTTGTGTCCCATTAAGTTGATAGTACTATCAACATACACAATGTCAATCCTAAATGAGTTGCGACACCTCAAAATACCTTTTGATGAGATAAAATTAGCAACTGAAAACTTCAAAACTTTTATTGGACGAGGTGGATACGGTTTGGTGTTCAAAGGAAAACTCGTTGTGTCTGGAAAAGAAACCATGGTTGCTGTAAAGAGGTTGAATGAGCAGTTCGGACAAGGTTTAAAGGAGTTTTTGACAGAGATTCAGTTGCTATCTGATCAACAACATCCAAACCTCATCTCTCTTGTCGGTTATTGTGACGAGGGAATAGAAAAGTCTATTGTTTACGAATATGCAGAGCGTGGTAGTTTGGATCAGTATATTAGGCGTACTAGAAAAACCACTTCTACTACTCTTACGTGGTTACAAAGACTCAAGATTTGTGTTGACGCGGCTCGTGGTTTGGATCACCTGCATAGGCAAGTTGGAGGGCAACGGACGATTATCCATAGGGATATAAAAAGCTCAAACATTTTGATCGATGGGAATTGGGTTGCCAAAATTTCTGACCTTGGCTTGTCCAAGTTAAGCGTAACAGGTTTTGGAATGAGTGTCATTGTTTCAAATGGTTGTGGAACTCAAGGTTATTGTGAGCCAGAATACTACTCTACAGGAGTCGTGACCAAAAAATCTGATGTGTATTCTTTTGGGGTTGTACTTTTCGAAGTTTTTTGTGGAAGGTTGTGCCTCATAGATTGTGATGATGGATTCTCGCTATCAGGCATATCAGCCAAAAACCACTACATAAAGAACAGACTGGACAAGATTATGGATGATAGTTTAAGGGAACATACTGGCTTGTACTCCATGACCCAATTTGCAGCAATCGCATACAGATGCTTGCATGATGATCGGGAGCGACGACCTTCCATGGATGTTGTCGTGCACGAACTTGAGAAAGTGCTGAAATACCAAGTGAGTTCTATACCTGATTTATTAATGCAAGTGGTTATATAAAAAAAAGTTGCCAACTTTACGTCTTGTGATCATAAACCTATTTATCGTTTTTAATTGTAACTGGGTCTCACACGGTTTACTACAATGGGAAAGGTTCAAAAATGCATAATAAGGTGGGTTTGGTGCACAGCATACATATCCTGCTAAATTTTTGGTACAGTATGCGTTTTTTAACTTTTCGCTTGCTATAATTTAGCTGCTATCATATGTAATTTTAATTGTATTTGGATAGGAGGAATACGAGTTTGAGGAGGAAAGAAGGTTAAAGAGTAGTGTGCTACTTGAAGATGACACTGACGAGTACTGGGAGACAAAGTTACCAAGAGATTTGGATAGCTTGATCAAGTTGTTCAAAATTCCCAATGCGGTCTATACTAATAAAAAAGAACTGTTCTCTTTTCTTAACAAAGGAACTCTTTTTGATGAAGGCAATAAGGTAAATCCCATTACGACTTGCATTTCGTAGAGCATCTGATGCATCAAATTTGAACTTCCACTATAAACTTACTTTTGAATTTAGAGCAAATGGCATAAAAGGTACCCAAGTCGGGGGTAATTCCCAATCCAGTTTTTTTGCCAACTTTATATTTTTGGCCAATTTAAGACTTTCCTTTAAATGTTCATGTCCACCGCTGTTGCCACCACCCATTACTGCCACCAACCAACAAGCCTATCCACCATCAACCACCGCCGCCACCACCAACCCCACTCATCACCACCACTATCATGCCCATCGCCGCTTTACCCCTAAAGTCACTGACCACCAGTGGCGGAGCTTGCCCGGGTTTTTTTTTTTATTTTTTTTTGGGGGGTGGGGGGCAAAATTTAAAGAGAAAATGTATACTAACCATGGAAGACATAGTATAAAAGACTCTATATCCTTAGACTAGTGGGAGTGTGGTGAAACCCACTCACCTCCACCTCAGCGCCACGTCAGCTTTTTACCAAACTCATCAAAACTCACCCAAACTCATCACAGGAGGTAATGACACTCACCAAACTCACCCAAACTCACTCCACATCACCCTATTTTTTCCTTAAATAATTTTTATTCATACAATTTTATTACAACACGGGTACACAGAAAATTAAAACACAGTACAAAATTAAAAATAAAACGTTAAAAATTAAAACACAGTACGAATGATGGTGGTCGAATGGTGATACCGGGTGACGGGTTTTCTAGGTCGAAAGTTCCTCGCGGTGTGGGTGGTGAATTTTGGGTATTTGGCCTACCTCGACGTTTGTTGGAGGTTCGGGGTGTGTTTTCTTGAGACATGATTTGGAGATTGAAGATGGAGATGAAGATGAGATGTTTGATTTTGTGTGCGTGAAAAATGAAGAAGATGATGGGGGTATTTATAAGTAAATTTTGGGTAAATTTTTTTTTTTTATTTTGAAAAAACTAACGGTAATAAACAAGTGGTGGGGCCCAATATTTCAGAAACTCGCTGGGTGAGTTAGCCCTTGATTTTTGGTTGCCAGCGACAAAGCCGCGCGCGGGTTGGGTTAGAGGGGATGGGGGCTGCGCGTGGGTTAGGGGTAGCCACGAGTGGGTTATAACCCACTCCCACCAGCCCTAGAGGAACATATATACATGTAACAAAGATAAAAGATAAACATTAAAAGTAGTAACACTTATCAGTTTTTTACTCATTGCTAAAAAATTAACTCTCAAAAGCATAAAACATTCATGTTAACTCAAATTATTGTAACTGAAACTAATTTCTATTAGGAGGAAAAATCAAATACCAAAAGAAAGTGGTTACAAAATTCCTTTTTTTGTTTGAAGTTTGATATATGATTACCGACGTTTTGCTAATACCACTATTATAAGAGGCCACAACATAAAATTAGAAACTAAAATAGTTCTATATCCTTAAAATTCGCCACCTCCTGCCCTTACAATCCTCCGCCTCTCTGACCACCGGTATCCATTACTACACCACTACCATTATCACCAACTTCATTACTAACCCAACACACCGCCACTATCACCACCATACCCTCAATGCCACCCATCACCACCATCGCATTGGGTTTATTTGTCCTCTAATAACCGTAACCATTACATTTGTTTTGAATTTTATAAATAACAACATATTGAAAGACTACATTGTAAACCCTGAGCCACTATCTTATCATCTATCACATATATGCTTACAAAAATATGAAGTCTAGAGGTTATTTATTAAATTTATAAAGCTATCTAACAAATGTACTTAGGTCTATATAATTTATTTAAAATTTGACACATAACTACTTATTAATTATTCTTTTTTTAGTTTTATTTTTACAAAATTAACACATGTGTTTTTTTACATATTTTTTTATTGGATGAGTTTAACTTAATAGTTTCATTTGAATTTCTATTTTCTAATGAGATGACTCGACTTTTTTTACGTGTAAAAATTGAGCTCTTCTTCCAATTGAAATATGTTACTAAAGTATTTGATTTTGCATTTTGTATGTTGTCTTACAATATAAGAGATGTTATGTATGAAGTTCTCCCTTTCATTTATTTTGCAGTTTTTATGGATAAGCGATGAGGGAAAGAAATGTTTGTTGATATCCTCATCAAGGTTTATAAGTTGCAACAATGATGGACGCCTTAAATGGGATAGAAGCCATGCTTCAAGGTATCCTCTTATTTAGAAATTTTAAGGGTGTGTTTGGTTTCGAGTTGGATGTGGATTTTCTTCTAATATAGATTTGTAAAAGTTAATAAGATCTTGGTTTAAAAAAGCGTGCCTTAGGAGGCGAGGTGAAATGGGGTCATCGCATCAGGACCTTTGATGCGCAGCCGTTACATAAAGCTATTGGAGGCGGAGTTTTTTGACACCTTAGAGGAACACCTTTTTCCGCCTCTAGTGTTTTTTGTTCTAAAAATGACATTTAAACTCAAAAGGGTTTTTTATTATTAGTCCAAAAATGACAATTAACCTCAAAGAGTTTAAATTATGGTTTCTAACAAAGTTACATCGTTGTGTACAAAGCATGCGCTTCGCTTACGAGTGGCGTGCGCTTTTGCCTCATCTCGTGTTTTGGACCTTTAGCGTAACGGACCGCTTCTCGCTTTTCAAAACCAAGATTAAGATAGTATATTTATTTATTAGTTTGTATTAAAAATATGTGTATAGGTGTCATAGGAAAAGAGAACATTAAAAAGAGTATGGGAAAAAGAAAACCTCCCGGCCTTTTGATATTTAGGTTTCACTATTGTAATCCCTAACCCTGTATAGAATAATTTGTCTTTGTGATGTTGTTTATCTTGTAATCCTTTTTTCGCAATGAAATTTTCCTTTTTGATCTCTAGTTTTCTGCCTTTTATTTTTCCAAAAAGATGTCGCGGTCTCCCGTCTTTCTTCCCAAAAAAATTGTCTCCACGTTCTTCTATCTTTCCATCAATATGTTCGTGTAGTTCACCAATAAGAAGATGCCGATGGAACAACCCGTGTGTTGTGGAATAACCACGATAATACCGACTAGGTAAAGAGTGTGAATAAAATTAACACTATAAGCTTACTCTAAATGAGCTTGTTGAAAATAAAGCAATATGAAAGCAAAGCAAAAGAATATAACACCAAACTTTACTATATTTCTTATAACAGAAATATCTTACAAAAACTAGAAACCTACTAGTTACCAAAGAAGAGAAGAGCTAATATACTACAAGTAATGCTTGTGTATTTTTGATGTCTGAACTCAAAGGAAAATGTCTCTATTTATAGGCTTCAAAGACTCATGGCTAGGGATGGCAAAAGCACCCGAAACCGATAGAGAAAACCGAAACCTGAACCGATTGGGTCGGGTTCGGATTCAGGTTGACGTGTTTGGATGCGGGTTCGGGTGGGGATATTTAATTTTTCGCGGGTACGGGTTCGGGTTCGGGTTTTAGTAATACCCGCCCCGTTTACCCGTATACGTACCCGTTTACCCGTATACGTACCCGTTTACCAAAACACATATCGATTATTCTTATTTTATATAATTTTTAAATTTGTGCGAAATAGTAGACGAAGATTAATAAACAAATGAAATGCTTATATTAGTTACAGTTTGTATCCATTAAAATGTTTGTGATCAAGCATATTTCGATTTTGTAACTTTAAATAAAACAATGATTTAGTTGATACATTAAATCGCATGATATGATATTGAATTAGTATTCTTCATCTTATAAAAACTTAAAAAATTATATTAGGGTATTTTGATTGTTTTTCATTGTTTTTTTAACTTTCTACGCATAATTATGTCCAACAAAATTTAATTGTGGATACCCGATACTCGCGGGTAAAAACCGAAAACCCATTGGGTAATAGTAATCGGGTACCCGTCGGGTATTGGGGTGGATGCGGGTTTGGATATTATAAACGAGTGCGGGTACGGGTTTAGTAAAACCCGACCCGAACCCGACCCGTTGCCATCCCTACTCATGGCAAGTTGCAAATCAAGTTGCTAGTTCATGCATGTAGAAAGGATAAGCCAACTTGCCAATTATTGATTTCTTCAATTTGCCCACTTGATATGAGCCATTATTCTCACAAATTTCCACCACAACGAATATCAATTATTCAATCTCATCGTTAATCATGTGGAGTCTTCAACCTAACCCTCATGTTTTCACAATGTTGATCAAGTCCAAACAAAAATTAAACTTAATCCCAGCTAATACTTTAATTAACGGTCAGAATGCAATGTGACAAATTTATGATTGATTCCAAGTTTACCAAGCAACCCTTAAAGCCAAATTGCCTCCTTGATAGCCTCTGTAATTTCCAAGTAATTGCCAAATACTCTGCTTCCGTAGTTGACAAAGTAGTAGTTGACTGTAAGGTAAACTTCCAACTAATTGGAGTTGTTGCTAGAGTAAAAACATAGCATGTAGTAGATCTTCTCTTGTCTAAATCTCCAGCATAATCGGAATCACAATATCCTGCTACCCACTGACTACTTCCTTGTTCGAATAGTAACCCGACATCTACTGTGTTATGGATATACCTTGGTATCTATTTCACAGATTGCTAATGTCCTTTTCTAGGGTTATGCATATACTTGCTCACCATCCCAATAACATGACTAATATATGTTCGAGTACATATCATAGCATCTATTAAGCTATCAACAACATTTGCATAAGGTACTTTTTCATGTAAGCCCTCTCTACATCATCTTTCAGTGACATAGCAGCACTGATCTTAAATTGAGAAGCGAGTGGAGTACTAACTCGTTTCATTTGCTTGTCGAACCTAAAACGCTTTAGAACTCTTCTCACGTATTGTTTCTCAAACAAATCTTCCTCAATTTTCTGTCTCTAGCTATCTCCATGCCAAGAATCATATTTGCTTCACCAAGATACTTCATCTCAAATATGCTTTTCAACCGAGTCTTTAACTTTTCAATCCCGTCTAGACTTTGAGATGTTATCAACATATCATCCACATACAAAAGAAGATACATGAATGACCCCTATGTGGCTTTTTCAAATAGACACAATGGTTGTATTTGCTTCTTGTGTACTTCGACTCTATCATAAACTTATCAAATCGCTTGTACCACTGCCTTGGGATTGCTTCAATCCGTACAACGATTTATGAAGTTTACATACTTCATGCTCTTTTCCAACAACTTTGAATCCTTCTGGCTGAAACATATAGATTTCCTCTTCCAAGTCTCCATGTAGAATTGCAGTCTTCACATCCATCTAAACTAGTTCCAAATCCAACTGTGCCACCAAAGCCAACAAAATTCTAATAGAGGAATGTTTTACCACCGGAGAAAATACTTCATTATAATCAATTCCCTCTTTCTAAGCGTAGCCTTTAGCTACAATCTTGCTTTATAGCGAACATCATCTTGGCTAAGAAATCCTTCTTTCTTTGCATACACCCATTTGCATCCAATTGCCTTTCCCTTCAGGGAGGTTGGTCAACTCCCATGTATGATTCTTTTGAAGAGACTGCATTTTTTTGCTCATGGAAATCCTTCACTTCTCATTTTTTGTGTCTCAAACTGCTTCGTAAGTTATAGGAACATCATCAATTGCAATTGAAGATGCACAAGCCATTGTATCATTAAAGCGAGCAGGCTTTTTGGTTCTTCATTTTGGCTTTGCTAGTAACAACTGATTCATGTTGTTGATGTCAAGGTTCTTCAGTTTGAACCTCCTCTTTTTAAAAATCTTCTTCTACCATAGGAGAATCATCATAGATTACTCTATTAGCTGGTACAATTAATCTTTCAAACTCCACCTTTTTGGGAGTTTCATCTAACATAGCCTTTGATTCCAGAGGTGATCTCCATGAGTAATGTTTTCTTTGCTCTAAGATCCAATTTTGATTCCTTTACATGATAATACAGAGCATAACCAAATACATGTAAGGAATCATAATCAGTAGTAGGTTTTCTATACCATTTTTCCAATGGTGTCGTCCCGTCAATAGCAGTTGATGGCAAACGATTAACAAGGTAGCACACATACGTCACAGCTTCAGCCTAACATTACTTACCCAGTCTAGAATTAGATAACATACACCGAACCCTCTCCAGCAAGGTTCGGTTCATGTGTTCAGCCACCCATTCTGTTGTGGTGTATGCCTAACAGTGAAATGCCTGACGATGCCTTCGTTTTCAAAAAAAATGTGAAAAGATCATTTTTATACTCTTTGCCATTATCTGTTCGAAGATGTTTGATCTCTCTACACGTCTGAGTTTCCATCATCTTTTTCCACTTGATGAACACTCCTAGCACTTCATCCTTTGTCTTCAACGTGTACACCCAAACTCTACGGGAAAAGTCATCAACAAAGGTCGCATAGCAGCGTCTCCCTCCTAAATATTTTGTCTTTGAGGGACCCACACATCAGAGTGGACATATTGTCTTTGAGGGACCCACACATCAGAGTGGACATAATTCAAGATACCTTGTGTCTTGTGGATAGTTTTCCTAAATTTCACCCTTGTCGTCTTCCCGTGGATGCAATGCTCACATAGATCCAACTTACAAGACATGAGTCCTTTCAATAATCCTTGCTTTATAAACAAATTCAAGGATTTTTCTTCTAGATGTCCTACGTGGATATGCCATAGCTTCACAGCTTCTGAGATTCTATCATCACCGGTAATAGCTGCTACAACTCCATCAACTTTTTTACCCTTATAGTGATACGTGTTGTTTATTTTACGAATAACCTTCATTACTACAAGTATGCCAGAGATGATCTTCATAACCCCATCTTTCGCTCTTACTTCAAAACCTTTACAGTCTAAAGTACCAACAGAAATGATATTCTTCTTCAACTTTGGCGAATAACAAACACCTTTCAAGGTCACAATTGTTCCGTGTTCATTCTGAAATCGAACGAAACCAATACCATGAGTAGCGAAGGGAGTTTCGTCTGTCGTATAAACAACTTCCTTATGATCTTAAAAATTACTAAACCTACTCTCGATGTGGTGTAATATGATGGCTACATGTGGAATCTAATAGCCATATATCATAAGCATTTCTAGTCGACGATGTAGCAAGTGAGAGATCTAATTCTTCATCATCGCACTTGGTGACATTTGCCTCCGCTACAATAGTGGTTGTCCTTGGGTCTCAACTTAAGACAATCTCTCTTCCAATGACCTTTTTCATTACAAAAGACACATTTTTCGAAGTGAGTCATAGGTATTGGAAAGTTGTGGGGAAGGACAAAGATCGGCTAGGTTTGGCATATATCGTTTAGTGTTTTGGTGATCTTGTTGATATTTTGAAGGCATGATTAGTACCTAAATACAACACACAAAAATATTTTTTCAATCACTCATATGTTAAACATATACCAAAAATAAAAAAGATGAGAATGTGTTTCATCAACTTCTTGACAAACAAAGGATTAATCCTTATCATCCTCATGTTCACAATGTATCCAATTCATCATTGACAATAATATATTGACAATGTAAAATCAACAATGAATTTGAACACTGGTTTTTCAAAACAAAGTTTTTAGTTAAGCATTAACAATGCAATTACCAACTTGTTCATGGGTTCATATCAATTCCATCAAATAACCAAAATTATTTAGTCAAAATTCGGATTGTTCTACAAGTGGGTTTTAGTGAAATCTCAATGAATATGAACCTAAGGAATCATAGTAAAATAACTATGTCAACTCACATTCCTAGTAAGGTTCTAATTCAATTTCAATTTTAAAAATCCCCAATTATGAAAAGTATGAACCCTAGAACAAATTAGATGAAATTGAATGAAATAACTTACAATTAATTGATCTTGGATGAAGGATGAGTGAAACCTACAAATTGGAATCAATTAATCTTGAGTGATTGAAGGTTTTGAAGGTGCAACAATGGTGGAAAATAGGAGAAACCTTCGGCTCTATTGGAGAAGAGAGCGAGGGTTTATTTGAAAAATAGTTTTTTAATAAATCCTGGCACTTTAGTCACAAGTTCTGACCGCGGTTCCTTATCGATAGAGAACCGCGTGTTTGAACCGCGTGAGATAAAGAACCGCCTACAGTGGCGTGTTTTTGACAAGGAAAATCAAAGAATTTTTCAAAATCAAATTTTTCTAAAATCCTTAAAATATATCTCAAGCATTTAGGAAATCATTTGATCACTTCAACACTAAGTAATAATGCCTTTATAAAGGATTACGAGTTGAATCAAGAAGGGAAAAGAACAAAACGGACAAACGACTACTCATAGCAAAGAACCAAAGAGGAGAGAAGTCAAGGGGAGTGAATCAAGACCAAGTACAATGCTCAAGAGACAAATGACAATCTTCAAGTCGAGGAAACGAAGAGCTTGTGTCATATATAGTGGTTTAAGACGTGTCTTTCCGGCAAAAGTCTAAAAGGCTTTGGTAATGAACTATACCAAGCAATTTTGATAGATAGAATAAGATCACTTTTAAGAATAGTCTTACTCTACTTCAAAATGTGAGCAAAGTATAAATTCACTTTCTCTCCCACATGATCGGATAATTATTGCTAGAATTTACAATAACGATATCCTTGGAATATTTCAATTCCAAATGTGTAAAATCCAACTACAACTTATGAAGTAGTTTTGTATCTCAAGGGATTAATCAAATCCTAGAGATGAGCTCAATTGCACAAGTTACACATGATATAGGGCGTACTAACCGTGAGGGTGCAAACCATGGAAATCATGCTTGATACGTTAAGCTATTACTAACTCACTCTACATCTCCATAGTAAGTCAAGTATCCAAGCAATGAAGGTTTGAGATGGTCAAAGAAAAGAATCACAAACCACAAATAAATGTCAAGGAAAGGATGCCAAGAACAAGCACATAGTCAAGTAATGATCAAAAGAATGATCAATAGGGCGTGTGGAAGAACAAAAACGTACCTTAGCCACAAAGTGCATTCCAAGCTTTTCAAGGAATCAATGCAAAGCCCAACCATGACTAAAGTGACTACTAAGTCTGCAAGGACTAGTATCACTCCCATCCATCTTGATATCATCATTCAATGATGTTGGAAATCAAAGAAGATGAATCTTCTACAAGTGTAAGTGACTCAATCTACAATCAATTAAATGATTAATCTTCATGAGTACCTAAAAATAACAAGATGAAAACTAGTAGATACATTTCAAGAGTAAATCTAAAATGCATAAATACTACTAATTTAAATGGGATGCTATATTACCAATTAAAAGGCCTATTTTCAAAGAAAAAATAGTTTTGACCAAAGAGAAACTTTAGTACAACTTAACCTTCTAATTTGAGGGGACAATGGATCGATCCAAGTTTTAAAGTACAATATACTTCAAAAATCTTGTGTGACCATCGCTCTGATACCAATTGTAGAAACTAGAATGGGGGTTGAATAGTTTCTCTTCGGTTTGTCTCCTAATTAAAATTCCTTTCAATTAGGTAAGTGTCAAAACTATCTTTTACTTGAAAGCTAGTTGCATAATGATTAGATTCAATTCTAATGTATTAACAATGACAACTAGTAAGTGTAATGGTAATGAAAGTAAGTAAAGAGTAAGGAAAGAAACAACCTAATAGGAAGACACCAAGATTTATAGTGGTTCGGCAACTAAGCTCTATCCTCGTTCCTACTCCACTCCTCAAGTATACCTACTCGAGATTTCCACTATATCCACAAGCTCCCTTCTTGGCGGAGAAAACCTTATAACGTCGCTTACATTATTTTCCGACACTAAGCTAAATGTTGAGACCTAATCTTAGCTAGGACCAATCTACACAACGTCGCCCACTTCACTATTTTACGACACAAGGCTAGATGTCGAGTTCTTATCGAAAGATAGAACCAATCTTCACAACGTTGCCTACTTCACCATTTTTCGACACAAGGCTAGATTTTGAGTTCTAATCCAAAGCTAGAACCAATCTTCACAACTCTTCACTTTGAAGCTAAGTGAGAAATTCACACGACACAACTACACATACAAATCACTTTGTATTTTAGTGAGAACTAACACACAACACATTACAACTCAACTAAACATATCCAAGTACACACATGTAACTTGGATGTACACAAGACAAATCCAAGCATACACATATGCAATAGATTTACACAACTCTAATCCAAGTATTCACAAATAGCTTGGATGAACACAACTAGTCCAAGTATTCATAACTACATTGGATCTACACAAGACATAAATAAACAAATGATGAACATGACTAGATCTTTAGGAGAAGATGATTTTCATCAAGGCTTCATCTTTAATCATATCACAAGTGTGTGAGTGATCTTCTCTTTGGACAAGGTAAAGAAGGGGATCAAGAGGATAATCATAAGTAAACATACTTAACACATTAAGTGATCATTTACAAATCATTAGGATTAGAAAGGAGAAAGAAGGCTGAAAGAAATGTCCAAAAAGGGTTGTGGAAAATGCAGATTCGATACACTATTTATAGAAGACAAAAACCAACGGCTAGCTGTGCGCAGTTCTTTACTGCACTAGGCGGTTCCTTATTAATAAAGAACCGCATAAGCACTTAAGGAACCGCGGAGGTAGACTCCGCTTCTTTTTGTCTTTTAATGGGGTAGAAATATGTGAGGCAGTTTGAAACCTTCAAAGGATATTCTTATGGCATTTGGAATATGCCATATTCAAATTTACATTTTCATTTTAATAAAACATTTTCTTAAAAAGAAAGTTTATTAAAAATCTTTTGTCACATTTGACAAAAGTGATTTTTAAGGCTAATCACTTTTATGATCACTAAGCATGATTAAGATATGTTAGTGTAATGATTATTACTTGATGATAGTGTTTGTTAGATAATTCGTTTTACGATTTTGTTTGACTATAAATGTCTTGTATAGTTTGTTGTGATCAAAAGAAAGATTAGTTAACACTAATAATGTTTTTAGGCATAACTTGTATTAACAATTTGCACACTCTCAATATTTATTTGCACACTCGAAATGTTTGATGTCTTGCCATTTATGCCCTTACATTATTTAGTGGGATGTGCAAATATTAGGGGTATAAATGTCATAACATATATATTTTAAGTGTGCAAATAACTTTTAAGAGTGTCTAACCCTTACTATATAAGGTAACACAAACTTCACTAAGAGAAACATCATCCTTCCCATTTAGTAGAGTTGTTTCAAGCAACTCGTACTCATCTGGAAGCGACCCCAAAAGTATCAATGCTAGATCTTGGCCTTTGAACACCTCATCCGTATTCATCAAATCGGTTACAAGTTGATTAAAACTTGTAATGTGATCATTCATTGTGGTACCTGGTACATATGTGAAGTGAATAGTCGCTTCTTCATAAAGAGCTTATTCTGACAATTCTTCTTTAGAAAATTTTCTTCTAACGCCACCCATAACTTTTAGACAGATATTTCTTTTGAGAAAGCATATCGTTGCTCTCTCGAAAGACAAGAACGAATCGTACCACAAGCTAACCGATTGATCATTAACCAATTCCTCTCTTCTACATCCTGTGGTTTACTTTCTCCAATGGCAATGTCTAGACTTTGCTGGAAAAAGAGCGTATAGAACCTCACTTGGCCACATACCGAAATGGACCGTGCCATCGAATATCTCCACCTCCAATCTAGCATTCGTCAAGACTGGTCTAGCCAAGCTTGTAGATGTTGGATCCACCATTGTGGATGTGGAAGGTACTTTGTCAACTTTTTCCGTCCACCATTTCGAGTACAAATTAATTTTCAACAGCTTCTACCCAAAAGACCAATGTAATTCTTTTCTTATGTGGAAGATCAAATTAAACTCCAACCACATAGCATACTAAGAATAACCTAGGCTCTCTGATACCACTTGTTGTGAAATAACCGTGATAATATCCCACCGACTAGGTAAAGAGTGTGAATAAACTCAACCTTACTCCAAACGAGCTTGTTGAAAATTAAGCAATACGAAAGCAAAACAAAAGAACATAACACCAAACTTTCTTATATTTCTTATAATAGAAATATCTTACAAAAACTAGAAACCTACTAGTTACCAAAGAAGAGAAGAGCTAATATACTACAACTAGTAATGCTTGTGTGTTTTTTGTGTGTCTAAACTCAAAGGAAAAGGCCTCTATTTATAGGCTTTAAAGATTCATGGCAAGTTGCAAATCAAGTCGCTAGTTCATGCATGTAGAAAGGATAAGTCAACTTGCCAATTATTGATGTCTTCAATTTGCCCACTTGATATGAGCCATTATTCTCACACCATGATACCGCTTTCTTCTTGGTTTTGTCACCGCCAATTGGTCGAGTTTCTTGCACAACATTTTCTCCCCCTCCTCCTCGTCATCATCATCATCCGAACCCTCTCATTGTTTAGATTTAATGGATATATCTAGTCATTCGATGATACATTTTTAATGTTGTATTAACTTAATTGTATGTCTATACTAATATATTTGCAGATTTGGGCGGGCAGTGTACTATGCTCAAAAATTACAGAATGTCAAGTTTCAAATAAAGACCAGCATGTTATCTCTTGGTACCATGTATGAAGCTAGTTTGGTCTTCAAAAGTCGTAGGGCTAAACCCACATATTTGATGACTATAAAATGGAGAACAAATGAATTGATTGTATGCTCTACACACGTTGCACAACGGCATATTGACAATTGGAGTAGGATCAAAATGTGGTATTTCTGGAATCGTGGGCCAAATGCTGAATTTGACATTGTTATAGATGAGTTTCTATATGATGAACCCACACAATGGGATTGGTACCTGATTCTAGGAATTGAATTTCAACCGGTACAGATGGTAAGTATCTCTTTCTTGTACCATACGACGTCTTTCTTAAACGGATATTGTCTGACCTCTTAACTTTGTGTGACAAACAAACACTACATTAAAGTTATTCACCGTTGAATGAGCCTAGTTGATTACCACTCTATTTATGATTATTTTGCATATTAACTTATAATTTCACATGCAGCATGAAGGATTTATAAGTCTCTTAGCCGATGATGATGATATAGATGATGATGATGATGAGTACTGGGAGAAAAAGTTACCCAAGAATTATCGAAGCTATATGGAGATGTCAGACAAGCCTTTGGACTATGCCACCAAAAAGGAGCTCTGCCTTATTTTTTGTCACGGATTCCTTGCTGATAAAGGTCAACTGGTAATAACATTATTGTGATAGACATAATTAAGGCAATACATAATTTGTTTCCGATAGATTTCATGAGAAACAAACATGTAACATTTATAATCTTTTATCATTTTGAAATCTTTATCTGGTTAACAGTGGCTTTCAGTGTCCAAACCAACCCGTGGGATATGTTCAGTACAACCAGCTAATTTCTCGAACAAATACAGATATCAAGCAAATTCAGAAACCCTATCTCTATCAGAATCAAGGTTCTCAATACCAAAACTTAACTACAGATGTTACTTTTATATTGTAATTAAGATAAGAGTCTTTCTTTGCTTCAAGAATTCCAACTGATCTGATTCTATTTCTCAACAGGTTCAGTTTGGTGAAAAAACTTGGGCATCATAGTTATTTTTTGTTCGAAACAACACTTCAGTCAGTTATGTTTTCACCTCAGTATACCTACGCATGCTATATTTTGTTCAAATTTAGAGACAATCCCGTTGTGCCAGATAATACTTATTTATTTAGAACAGAGTGCAAGTTGGATAAAATTTCTATGGGTAAAATGAAATCATATTGGAATATGTATCCATTGAATATACCCACAATCAAGCCAAAGAATGATTATGGATTGCATGATTCATCAAATATACTGAAAGCAGAAGGACTTGCAATAAAAAAGGATCAAACGGAGCATCTGGGGTATACTGGGATTGAAGAGAGGAAGGATGGCTGGATGGAGGCCATGTTGTTCAAACTAACAAACGAGTTACAAGATCAGCAAAATGGTTTCCGTCTCCGGATTGACTTAACGCCAGTGAAGGATAGGAGGCTAAACGGAATGATTATAGAGGGCATCGAGTTTAGGCCATATATATAGGTTTGCAAGGCGTACCAACCAGAAATCTATAAATAGGTATGTACTTGGTGTTAAAAGATCAAAATTTTAAAACAACTTTTTTTACAGACATATGCCCGTGCATACAGTCTCGCTCAAGTATGTTTGCCTTTGAACTTCACCTTATTCAATCTATAAACACGGCTAAAAGAATAATGTCATAGTTTTATCTATTTCTCTCACCCTTGTAACTAAGCTGACAAAACACTCTCGGAATATTATGTACATCATGCACCAACATAACCGGATGCTTTCCATATCTCGAAATGTGTTGGTTATGTTTATGTGTGTTTCTTTTGCATTTTCATGCAATGAGATTATGATAGTTATACTTCTTAATTTCAGGTTTAATATCTCAAAAAGTCTTCTTAATCCAAATTTTGGTGATCTACTGGAAATTCATGAACAAGGAAATATCCTGGTAGTTTGTTGGAGTTTGCAGTTTTCGTTACTGAAGTTTTTTTTTGGGTGGTATCTCTGCTCTCGGGTTTAACATAAATTTTGTATCTTTTCTTGTCAATTGCTCTTGAGGTGCTGGCTTTAAAGCCATATGGTGTTTGTTATCTTCAAGACCTGTTCTGAATATGGTTTCGCTGATATCTTTGTTTTAATCTGAGTTATATCGTGGGTACTACAATGAATCGTTAGTAAATTTACTAAGTCCCACATTGGAGGAATAACGAAATTAAGCAAGTTTACAATGAGTTAAACACTTTTTTATACTTATTTCATGAGAATTATCAAGATCGCTCATATGGGATTTATGAATTAAACAGATGTGCGACGGTAGCATTCTGAACGTCAAAGTCAATCATGACAAAAAACAGAGCTTGAAATATGGTAAAACAGAATTACAGTGAGATTCTAATGGTGTGAGGCTAAGTCGACAAGATCTTTTTATTTATCGGATACAAACGATTTGACCTTAAAACATTCAGGCTTCCCGTTCTCTTTTGCTTGAGATAGAATTTACTCCGATAATAGTCGGGACCTGAAAAGTTTACATGTATTTAAAAAACACTTTCAAAATGTGCTGGTTGTGTTTATGTGTGTTTCTTTTTATTTCTATGTATTTAGGGGGTGTTCGTTTTAGCTTATATAATGGGCTTATATAAGTCATTTATGGCTTATATAAGCCTATATTTAATAAGCTTATAAGCCTATGGCTTATATAAGTTTAAGTTAACATAACGGTAAAATAGTAAATATGTTATATAAGCCCAAACCTTCATAAAAAAGCCACATTTTTGTGGCTTATCAAAACACTCATATATAAGCTTATAAGCCCACTTATATAAGCTTAACCAAACACTTAGTTTTGGCTTATAAGCTTCTATAAGCTAATAAGCTTATAAGCCCATTATATAAGCTAAAACAAACACCCCCTTAGTTTCCAGGTTTCCTTTGTGTGTTTACATATATAACATTTCTATCGACACATACTCTCAGGTATAAGTTTGAAACGTCGTAATTATGCTGCAGTTTCATAGCATAACATTGCAGCATGTTTTATATGTTGCGCATGACTTTATTCACTTTTCCGGTAAGAAAATAACATCTTCTGAAGCATTTCAAGTGGTCATCCTATTAAATAGCAACCAAGTTCCATCAACGTTCCACTTTGCTCAGCCAAGTTTACACTCGTGATTGATATTCCTTTTGGTCAATAATGCAAAAATCCTGGTAGTCTGCTGGGATCTGGGATTTGCAGTTTTTTTTTCTGTTGCTGATTTTTTTGGTGCTGGTATCTCTGCTCTCGGTTTTTTTCATCTGGGGTCTGCTTACATGTATGCAATCTCATACTAGTTCGTCATTGATATGCATTTTCTAACTTTTCCTGAGAATTGTTCGTGAGGTGTTGTGTTGTACGATACCGACAACAAACCCGAAGTTCGATAACGTGGAACCGCTAGATTGCGGGTTGTATCGAGCACAAGTAGCGAACACGAGAGACTACAAAGAACTGACAAATATATGCACACGGTATACCCTCAACTACCTCTTTATTAATAACCCTAATAAAGACTACATTAAGGAAGAAGAATACAATGAATTAGGATCCCCTCATCCCTATTTATAGAGATGAGGGGTAGGCACCTCCTTAAGTCAAATAAGGAACTTCCTATAAACCAACTTAAGGAGGTTTACCTAAATACTTCCTAATACAAGTCTATTCCTAATATATGTTACAAAGTACACTTTAGTCCCTAAACTATATTTAACTTTACTACTAATATTCCAACAATTTCCACCTTAGGAGTAACACTTAAACATAATCGATACTCAACACCCTTTACCGGTGTTGAAACATCGAATCGGGAACCACCTTGTCGGTTCTTTGTAGTCTCTTGTGCTCTGATACCACTTGTTGGAATCGTAAACCCAACAACCGAAGATCGATATGCGGAACCCTAGATCCCTTAAAGACGATCACAGAGATGCAATAGACAAAACCCAGAAGACACAAAGGCATTGTACTTCTGTAATATCCCTAGATTAGCTTTCATAGACTCCTTCACGTTCTTCTTCTCAGCAACATTACCCTCCGCATCCTCTTGACCAGGTACTCCGGTTACCGTAATGTTTGCCCCCACCTTTATACTAAGGTGTACCTCTTCCTGCTCATTTACCAAGCAGCCCGTGTTTGTCTTTTCTTCGGGTTGTTTGTCCTCTAACCGTCTTTGAGCCACTGCAGCATGATCGTTACTAACCTGAAAAACCTCAGCTTCACGACCCTATTGAGCTCCATGCAATTCCACCTCAAACTGTATTTGAGCCACTACAACATGATCGTTACTATCCTGAAAGCCCTCAGCTTCACGATCCCCCTGAGCTCCCTGATTAACTGTAGCTCTGATACCACTTGTTGTACGATACCAACAACAAACCCGAAGTTCGATAACGCGGAACCGCTAGATTGCGGGTTGTATCGAGCACAAGTAGCGAACACGAGAGAATACAAAGAACCGACAAATATATGCACACGGTATACCCTCAACTACCTCTTTATTAATAACCCTAATAAAGACTACATTGAGGAAGAAGAATACAATGAATTAGGATCCCCATCATCCCTATTTATAGAGATGAGGGGGTAGGCACCTCCTTAAGTCAAATAAGGAACTTCCTATAAACCAACTTAAAGAGGTTTACCTAAATACTTCCTAATACAAGTCTATTCCTAATCTATGTTACAAAGTACACTTTAGTCCCTAAACTATATTTAACTTTACTACTAATATTCCAACTTGTTGGATTTGAGTCCATTTTGCGTTTGTTATCTTCTACACTTGATTTACTTACAGTTTTGCAAATTACCATTTCTGTCCACATTGATTTCATTTCACAAATGGCTTATCATTCATTTTTATCATAATCTGCCATAAACAAAAGATAAATATATGTATTTGATCCTCGTTTTAAACTGTGAAAAAAGTGGAACCAAGAAAAGAAAAACTGTGACTGCGACATAAACGAAACAATCCGAGAGGGTATTGACTCGCACATTGCCGTGATTACGCAGCAACTAGTGACTGGCATAGAACTATTTGAACCAAGTTATCATTTAAAATTGTGTATCTCATCCACAAATGAGCATTTTCGGTTCTGAGAAACTGTTTATTAGATCAAAAAAGTTGTTTGAGTTTTTGTCCAAAAAAAAAAGTCGTTTGAGTTGTTTTATTATACAGATATAAACAATTTTTACTACTAATATATTCAATATTACATCAACGATTCCACGTTCTTGACACGTTAACAATTAAAAAAATATGAAATTTGCTTAGGTGGTGTTTGTTTCATTAAGATGTTTTACGTATGAATCTGACTACGACCTCTTACTGGTAAGAGGTGGTTAAAAAGTCTGAATCTGAATGAAAAAATATTGTTTGTTTTTTTATAATTGTCTGAATGGTTTTAATGAGCATTTATATTAAACCGTAACAGTATGATGAATTTGTTAGCTTAAACGTGTCTTTAAAAATAAATATTTGAAAGAAAAAAGATCAATCTTATTCACAAAAACACAATAGTGGTTACGCTCTTTCAATGAACGTATTACGTTTTACAATATTTATCGGTTTCACAAAAAAAATTCGACTGCGACGAGCATGCTAGCAGAACTTTTGCAATCAATAACGACAACATTTGCAAGACACTTTTATTTACTGCTGTATTAACTATTATTTGGTTCTAATGAATTAGTTGCTTATGTTTTTTTCTTATAGAGCAAAAATTAGTTGCTTAGTGGTTATGTCTTTTAAAGCCAATTTGAGACTAGGTTTTTATACTTAAATATACTTGGCCCAAACTAAAAGTATATGAATTAGCCCATAATTATTTTTGCTAACTTTTCTTGGCCCAAAGAATTTACAGCCCTAATTAAAGAGTACTACTACTATTTTACACTCACCCTAACATTAGGTCCCATTTTTGCATTATGTTCATCTCTTTGAAACAGCCATCATCAACACAACTCATTTATTGTATGAGCTCTTTGAAACCTTTTGTTCCCCACAGTGAGTTTATGGATAGAAGTGCAATCTTTTTGTTTCGTATTGTTGTCTATGTTATGTGTTTTTTTTTCTTTGTTCTATTTATTTTATGAAACACAAGAACAACTGGGTTTCATAGTTTGGCAGTTGCTAAAGATTTTTTTGTTGTTCAGAGGGAGTAAGAGAGAGTCAGATCTAAAATTCCAATCTGATCAGTCAGACCTTTTTGCATCTGACCGCGTTTGATTCGCAATAAAAAAAACAAACGGCTAAATGTCTGACCGCGTCTGACTGAGTCAGACTCAGATGCGGTTTAGACCTTTTTCGTAAAAACAAACACCACATTAGTCTTTTTTTCTTTATTGTATTTTCGTTGAATATATATTTTAAATATATTTTTTTAAGGATAACTCAAAAACAAAAAAGAAAGTAATAGTGAAACTGGAAAATCGCACGGGCTAATCCCATCAAAACTGCAAGTTCGTTATTACGGGTAGTTCCTACAAAGGATCAGACTAATGACGTATACAATACTTGAATTCTCGGTGTAGATGCTACATAGTTGGTTCTCATCCTTCAGAGTGAACCTTTTGGTTCCCGGGAAACTACGTTCCCTTTGTTAAGTAGGCCTTTTTATAACTAATTAGAGTTGACATGAAATGGATCACGGAAGAAGACTACAAGTACCGTGAGGGAAAGGTGAAAAGAACCCTATTTGGGGAGTGCAATAGAGAACCTGAGATCCGATGCGAACAATCAGTCGAAGGAGCGGAGCTTAGAGCCTTGACTTTCTATATTAGTCAAGCGCACTCACTCTAACGGCGTACCTTTTGCATGATGGGTCAGCGAGGAAATGGGAACAGCGGCTTAAGCCATTAGGTGTAGGCGCTTTCTAGAGGTGGAATCTTCTAGTTCTTCCTACTTGACCCGAAATCGTGCTTGGTGGAGAAGAAGCGAACAAAGGTACGCTCGTTTGCTGTCTTGTTCTCTTGTGGGGGCTGATTCGATGGACCTGCCTCGTCCCCTCGGGAAGCAGGTAAAGAAGGATGATGGGTTCTGGTAGGTGGAAGGGAAAGATTGAGGAGATGCATTGGAAGACATGGTGTATAACGGTGAGAAGGCAGCAGAGGGAACCGTGGTATAAGCAGTAGCTGAGAGTCAAATTCTTCCTCTGAGGTTACAGGATAATCTAATAACTGTAGATCTTCATAAGATTCCTCTATTTATTTGAATAGAAAGCGGTCGTAATTATGTTTTTGGGAGGCCAGGGAAGACGGATTGGATCGAGAGGCGATGCTTATGCTCTTTATGATCTCGGCTTATGATTCAATTGCCATGTATTTAGCTATTGAGCCTCAAAGTTTATGTTTTTATGTGATCGCAGCATCAAAAAGAAAGTCTGAATTTTCCACGGAAGCCGGCTCGAAATATTTGATCTTAGGTGCATTTTCCTTTTCCTC